>CAMGYJ010000011.1:24863246-25463246 GCA_946122785.1 Linum tenue | reverse complement strand
TGACCTGGAGCTGTTTCCCATGAACCTGTGCGAGCGAAGCGGTGCGTTTCGACGCCAACCTTGAGTTTACGGACGCGTTCAAGAGTTCACGGCCGTGAACTAAGAGCATGAACTGAGCCCGATCCCTGTTTAATAGGAGAGCTATAAGAAAGAGAGAGGGGAGCCAAGAGTGAGAAAGTGCCTTCTTCAGATTTTAGAGAGAGAAAGAACGAACCAAGGAAGGAAGAAGGCTAGTGTTTTCTCCAAGTGGTGAAGTGGGAAGATTCTCCCCAAGAGAAGTTCGGCACAAGCTCAAAGGATATTGGAAGCATCACCATGATGGTTTCTACCTCTTCCTCTTGTGTTTCTCCCCTTTCTAGCATGGAGCAGTTTCCTTTTTCGCTTGGGTGTTGTGAAACCCTAACTTTTGTCATGTAGTTGTTATGTGAAATGAATGATGATTTATGGGTGTTTTTAATTTAATGATTGAGGTATTTTCATGTTGATTGTGCATGTTTGTGCTTAGCAATCTAATTGCCCATTCTAACCTAGATTAGAGGGGAAACCCCCTTTCAAGGAAGGCTCAATTGATTTGGGATTCCTAGGGCTTCATAAGCCATCTATCTAGGTTAATGTATGGCAAACCTCTATGTTGAATTAAGAAATTTGGTTAAGCGCGATTAAGTCGACCAACCATTGGTTTGAGTGAGGGAGTAAGTCAACCATCGATTACCTTAACCAAGAGGGCCACTAGAATAGACTATAATGAAGTCGACCAACCATCGATTTCAAAACCAATTACTTGTGCCTTGCTTTCCTTTAATTATCAAATTTTTCAATCAAAACCGATTCGCTAGATAATGATTCAAATCACTGAAGTAGGGGTGCACAGACCGGCCCATGTTGATATTTAAACATATTTGCCCTGTATTTCACTCGACTAAGGTTTATACTTGGACCTTAGGCGGGAATTAATTTTGATATTCGGGACGAGTCAGGAACTCCAGACCATACAACGATTGGGGTGTCTTGTTTAACTTCAGCTTAGCAAAATGAGTAATCCATTATTTGACACTCGGTGATTGGTCTGGGAAGGCAAAGGGATTGGGACAAAGTTGGGGAATTGACACGCCAAAACACAACACCAAACTGCGACCAAGTGTAATCGCAGTCCGGGAATGCAGTAACAGGCAAGTTATATTATCAACCCGGGGTCTAGATCTACTGCTTACTCCGTGATTATCTAATATCTAGCAAACTAATTCGAGTGATTGTTGTTTAAAGCAAAAGCAGTAAGAAAGCAGTAAATTGTTCGGTTTTCAAAGTCAGGAAAGAGTCAATCGGGATTGAGTCCCCCTAGCCCCTTAGTTAGGTTCAATTGTAATTCCCCTGGGTTGATTTACTGTTGATTAGACTGCGGAAGTTCCGACAGTAGCTTGGAATCTCTTAAGCTGACCAAGCCCTCTCAGTCTAGCTACCCGGCAGACGACAAGTCTTCACCGGGATAGAAAGCAGAGGCTATGAACACAGAACTCCACTACTGGAATTGAATTCCAGTACAAAGCAGTAAACTGGCTAACTCTCGTATAGCCAATCTCCTACTATCGAATGAAGAGGCTCTAACAACCTAATCAGATTCTATCTATCTCAGGTTGCAGCAGAAATTGAGAAAAGCTGATCAGACTCCAATCAATTCAATAAACATGCATCATTCGATTAAAATCAAACAGTAATATCATCCCAAGTCATTACAATCAAATCCCTAACACAAGGAACTAGGGTTCTTCATACCCAAGTGAGAGAAGGGTTCTACTCCATAGAGAGAGAAGAGAAAACAGTAATCGGAGTAGTCATACTCATAATGATGAGGAAAATCTGCTCCGGGATGATGATTTCCACTCCTATGACGATCTCCAAGCTCGATTCGACGAAATCCAGCTCCAAGATAGCTTCTAGGATGTGTTCTTCGTACTTTCTCTCTCTAGGGCTCTGTTTCTGCTCTGAAAATACGATTCTCTCACTTTTTGGCTCGGAATTGGCTCAAAAACCAGAATTTCCCGACTCGCACGGGCAGGCCACACGGCCGTGTGACTCACCCACTTGGTCGTGCGGCTTAAAATGCAGCGTATGGTTTAGTTCGATCTTCAGGCTTCTCACACGGCCAGGGTGCACGGCCGTGTGGAAATTCCAGTCTGCCCGTGTTTGGCCTCGGCAAATATTACACGGCCACAATTGCACTTTGCACGGCCGTGTGAATCTCATGGGTTGCCCGTGTGTGGCCTCGGCAGAAATCACACGGCCATCTTGCTTACTTGCACGGCCGTGCGATGCTCCGGTCTGCCCGTGCGGCTTCCTTGACACCTCGCCAAGCGTCCGATCTTCGTCCAATCGACCCCAGACTCGCTCCCAAGCCTCCATTCACGTTCTAGGACCTGAAATATCACAAACAAGCACAACCTAGCGTGAAATCGGCCTAAAACACGAGAATCAACACCTCAAACGGTGTAAGAATGGGGGTAAAAACATGTGTAAATGACGGTCTATCAGGAATGATTTGGGGATTTGAAGTAGATGTAGAAAGAGGAGCGATTGAGAATGGACTATCAAAGTGGCGGATTTTCAAGGCTAAGGGATCAATTTGGATAGGTATATGAGGTGTTGGTAGGATGAAGGGAAGGGTTTGCAATTGGGATGGATGGATGGGGTCCTAGGATGGAGGGAGAACGGGGTGGAGTGGCAAGAAAAAGACAAAGTGAGTAGATGTGCTGGGGGGGTTTGACTAGTGATGATGAGATGGGAATAGCAGGTAGTGGGGGGTAATTTTTTCCATAAGTTGGTTAGTGTATTTGCCTCTGAAAAGGTGGAATTTAACTTAGTTTGACAATAGAGTAACAACAGGGGCTTGATTAGGAAAAAACAAATAAATTGAAGAACGTTAGGAAAAAACATTGTTTAGGGGCTTGAATAGGAAAAAGATGATAGTTTAGGAGCCACATTGCATATTAACTCTAATCTCTAATACAAATATAGAAGGCTATTAACACTTTATATAAATAAAAAAACTAAAAAATCAACATAGGATTACTTTACCTCTTTTTACTTTTCATATTAAACTGTCATATTAAACTGTCTAAACTAAGAAAAAATCAAAAAGAAGTAACATTAAAATTGATTTTTATTGACCAATCAGAATTGACTCCTAAGATATATAATTGCCTCAAGAGATCTAATATACATGCATTATCGGACCTTTTGAATAACAGTCAAGAAGACCGTATGAAAATTGAACATTTATGTCTAGAAGATATGAAACTGATCACTTGAATCTGTACAGGTTCTTATCAGAGGTTAGCACGTATCGACAACTACCTCATCCTAGACCAAGTTTAACCTAGAACGACATTGCCGTATAGTGGTGATCAAGATCGTATTCTACCCGGGTCCCGCTACCCTAGCCTACTTCCCACCTAGTTGCTAATTAGTTAATCAGTTTTTGAGGTTTTGAGTGGGGATATGAGGAAACACTAGTCTAGAGATTGATCAAAGCTAAACGTAGTTACTTCGGGGAACTATCCCTCCCCCTAGCTTAGGGTCAATGTGCATATATAAATACTTATATAGGGTCGTCGAATGTGGTGAGTGGGCTCTTATCCGTGGACTTTCATGGTTATCCACATGCCTCCGAGTACGTCTCCCCTAAACCCATGTTCTAGTCACCTCGATTTAGCCTATTGTATCTGGGGCATTAAGCTTATGGCTCATTTCAATGGACACTATCCACCGTCCATACCGAGGTTTCATCCCGAGTTTCATCTAGGAAGGCTACTTATAGCAGGGGTACGGTCGTCTCGACCACTATATGCCCCCATTCAAACATCTAACCTAAACTCGCCAGTTGGCGCATACCCGTCTAACCCTAGAACTCCGTACCCAACACAGAAGCATAAAGTAGGCTAAGAGGGAAGATTAGGGAAAATTACCCAAGTGTAATCATTTAGGAAAGAGTGGCATTAAAATCAACTAGACAAACACATTCATTCATTCAAACCCAAAAATATCCATATATACATAGTAAAGCCTAAAACTAGATTTTGGGATTTAGAACCCCTATTACCTTAGAGGACTACGCCATAAAGGAGGGAAGAAGATACATGGTAGAAATAGAAGAAGACTTGGGGTTGAAGAAGATGCCTTCTTGCTCCTAGCTCCTTCTCCTTCTCTTCTCTTTCCTTCAGCTTCTCTCTCTTCTCTCTCTCTAGAACCTGAAAATTTCTCTCAAAATAAGCTCCCTTCAAAAGGGGAAAGGGTTCTTGTATTTATAGGTATTTTGAGGATAGGTCGTGATCTCAAGACGACGTCGTCATGGCCTTCTAAAGGGGGAAGATCGCGGGATAACTTCACGGTCGAGATCCACGAGTCTTGGCCTCGATCTTTCTCACGAACAAAGTGAACGTTGGCCGTGATGCGAATGGGTAAACTCTCTGCTTCTCCAAGGCTCCTTCCACGCAAAGTTCGCGCCCTGGGACTCCAAGATCGCGGTCGCGATATTTGTTTTCTAGGCCGCGATCTTCAGCTTGTCTTCATGGCTTGTGATCTCGGCCGTGATCTTTGGCTTCTAGACCACGATCTTCAATTCCTGTCCCTTCTCTACACTTGTGACCTTGTTTTGTACCTAATTCACACAAATCGACTAATACACACTAAAATCACTAGGGCTGTTAATCGGTCTCCGGTTTGTCGGTTACCACCGAAACCGAACCGAAACCGTCGGTTTATTGACCAACCGAAAACCGTCGGTTTATTACGGTTTGCGGTTGGACGTTACTGGCCAGTGGGCAATTATCGCGGTTAGCGGTTAAAAACCGCAACCGCACAAATTAACCGAACAAAACCGAGAAAACCGACGCGGACAGACAGCCTCTCCTTCCCTCCTCCCCTGCCCTAAACGGCTAAACCTAAAATCCTAAATCGCAAAATCGAGAGTCTCCCCAGTCCCCTCTCACACCCGCCGCCCCTCCCCATTTCTGAACGGCTGAACCCTAGCCTCGTCGTCGAGCTCGTCGCAGCGCCATCCTCCCTCTCCCGGCCTTCTTCGCGTCGCCATCCTCCCGCTGACTAACGCTGCTCCGCCTTCTTCCCCCATCTAATCCGGCGGCGGTGGAGATGAGAGTGGAGAAAAGGGGCTTTGCCAGCAGGACAATCAAATCCTCTCTGGCGTCGAGATCAATTAGCCGAGCACCATGCATGTCCTCCGCCGATGGACCCCTACCGAAGTTGTCGCCTCTGCCGATAAGAAAGCGATGACGTCAAGATCCAGCCATTTTTGGTTTCGCTCCAAGGCAAAGGAGAGAAGGTAGACCAGAGAAGATCGATGGAAGGATTCAGAGCGGAGGAAGAAGTCGACGGGAATTGATGATTTTCTTGAAATTTTGGTGAGGGTAGAGGGTGGCAGAGAGATCTTGCGATAGAAATGGAGAGGTTAGAGAGAGGGGTTTTCTTTTGGAGAGAGGATAGGGTAACAGAGAATGAGATGGGGAGAAGGATCGAGAGAATGCTAGAGGGTTGGAATTAATGTTTTATATTTTTTTGGAATTTTTATTTTTCTTTTCAATTAATTTCCGGTTGATAGTCAACCGACCAACCGAACCGACACCGACGGTTAGCGGTTTCGGCTAACCGATTGGACAATCGGTTGCGGTTGCGGTTGGCTGTTTTGACCTCTAATAGGTGTCGGCTAACCGACCCGTCGGTTCGGTTTAACCGCAACCAAACCGATTATCACCCCTAAAAATCACAGCCAAATCAAATAGGAATGCAATTGGGATGTATATGACGATGTTCAAACATTTAAACACATGAATGGGCACAAAATGTACCTAGATATGTAGGGTAAATAACACCAAGTTTAATGTTATCAAACTCTCCCACACTTTGGCGTTTGCTTGTCCCCAAGCAAACCTACTCAGACCTTATGCAATATGATAGACAAATCAATGAGCTATGCATGGTAGTTCTTCATTTCATAGATGAGAGTATACGGGGATGAATAAATGCTACTACCTTCCTACTGTGCGAGCACAAACTCCCGTGTGAGGACCATATCTACTACTTTAGGTCGATTATAAAAAAGGTGCTCCTGAGGATGCTCAGTCAACAACAATTACTAGAACTATTGGAGCTACTTGTATTATTTTGTTTTGATGAAGGATTTTTCATTTTTCGGTCTCGTCTTTCTGCACATTGCACCGAACATTTGCAAATTTTTTTCTTTGCGTAATAGAATCTCTCCCTCATGACTAAGAGCAGATGAATCGTAGCCTCCCCTTTCAAGATCAAATGTGGGGAATTTGATGGTTGGATTCATCTTAGCCCGAGCACCACGTCCCAGCCTGCACTCCACATTGGGTTGCCACACATGTCGGGTACAAACGAGAGCTATGAAACCTCATGAATTGCTAAAAGATACCTTTGGTCCTTAGCATACGATTCCGTGAGGAGGAGAGGTGTTTGGGGTGTGGTAAATAGTAAGAGATGATCGGGACACAATAAAGCTATGTGAACCCTAAACACATCCTCGAAGGGCACTATGGGCCAAGAGAACAATCCTTTGACGGTTGACCTCAATTCTTTGCACGGTTGTCACACATGTAAGAACCTCTTTTTCCTTTCCTTAGCACAAATTGTAAAAGTTCCTAGTTCACACAAAGTAGAGAATCCCGCACACAATGCCTTCCTAAGGTAGCAAAAATTATCGACTCACAAAATAGGAAGAAAGTAGTAGAACCCCTCACGTACCAATACTCAAACTATGCAACTATCACCTAAGATGCACCACAAATCAATCCACCTAATCAAGTCAAAGCACATCGAGTAGGTAATTGCAAGTACAAAGTGTTTTGGAACCCTCAAATTTGAAATTTTTTGGGTGTAGCATTCAAGTTTCCAAAAACACTAAAATTTTACCATTCATCACCACAACATAAAAACGATTACTAGCACACACTCCCACAAGCGTTTATCAACGTCTTACATTCACAAAGAAGGAAAATGCTAACAATCAACGGTTCAATTAATTATGATAGACATTCAAACAAACACAAACATTCCCCCCCCCCCCTACACACACACTTGAGCAACACATTATCCTCAATGTGGGAGTTTCCAAAGAAAAGATCGTGAATGTTACCATAAATCGGGTTGTGGGTTGGTGAAGGTTCACAAGTGTAGTCTTTGGTCTCCTGGTGGTTTTGCACAACGATGAAGCGCGTAAGATAGAGAGGAAGATGAATAGGAGTTATAGGTACGATATATATATATATAATAAGTGCTACTAGTGCACGAGTAGTTAAAGTACGAAAAGTAAAAAGAAAATTAAGCGATAATTGAAATAAAAAAGCAAAGAAAATAAAAGATAAAACGTAGGCCCCGAATGCCTAGAGCTCATTCCTCCTCGGAGGGTCCTTCTTCTTCCTCGTGTAGAGGTGTTGGAGAGTCGAAGCGGTTGAATGTGGCCGATACATCGTCGATCGGAATGTTCATCTTCTCCATGATCGCATGGACGCACGCCATGATATGGAGCCGCGCCTCCTTCTCCCTTAGTTGGTTGTGAAGGATGGCCGCTATCATCACCTCAATCCTATAATCTCTTGCATTGTTGCTCGTTGGGTGAATCGATTTAAGAGTGGGAATAGGTGCATCTCCTCCTTCATGCACACTCTCTTCTTGATTTTCCTCGGTTTCCAAACCTCTTCGGCCCCTTGCCATTCTAACTTTCGGAAGAAGGAAAATTTTCCCTTCCATCTCCAAAGTATTGGTGGTGGAAATGGGAATCCTTGAACCCCCCTCCCCCCCAAATGCCATCATTGCTCATGTGTAGCACCTTAACCTTTGACTTCAAAAACTCAAAGGACATAGGAACGGTGTGGCTATCCATTCAAAATAGTACGACTCCGAAGTCAACTTGGAAATATCTGCCAATTCGGGTGACAAGCACTCCTCTGTGAAGTGCGACAAGTTGGTGATCTGTCTCGTAGCACTTGAATATAGATAAGATAGACAACCAGAGATGGAGTGATCATTGAAGATGCATGCTATGACACAAGGTGATGTCTCAAGCGGTTAGGTTGCCTTTGCTCTAGTTCTTTCCTCCCACACATCTAGTGATCACGTGGTGTATGAGTCTCTACTCCGGCTTCACTTCACTGGCTTTTGACAACTTTACATCCCATTCTCGACTATCGGGTTTCTTGACTTCATTCTCATAGAATGTCTTGAAACAAGGGAAGTTGGATTCCCATGTAAAGGTAGCAAAGTCATTAGATGAATCAATGAAACTCGCCGGGTAGATGTCCATCGCTCTAGTGAACTCCCGGATCTACAAATGGTGATGTTCTCCTCCGAGTTGAAACTAGATGTTATCTTCAAGGTCGGCGGCACCCCTCATATATCAGATAGTGAGAGTATTGATAAACTCTAGAACACGCACCCAATATATATTCTCTTTAATAGAGAGCAACTTGAGCCATTCCTACTTCTTTACTTTAGAGCGGATTGCATATGCAATTCCGAGTTGGGCAAAAAGGGTCCAATTAAAACAAGAACTTTCGCCTAGAGGTAATCCTTGAAGCCACAGAAGCTTGCTCTTGAATTGCTCGGGTATGTGTTCCAAAAAGTAGTGAGTAATGTGCTCAACGCCGCCTTCCACATTTGCTTTCTCATCTCGATGGAGTATCCTTGATGGATGTTGAAAATGTAAGGTTGAATGAGGTTCTTCAATAAGCACTTCTTTTGATTTGGATTTCCTTGTTTTCTTCTTTTAACCTTGGCGAGGACGAGAGGTGCAAGATGATGAGCCATGCCTTTGGATTTGTATATTATCCTACAAAACAAGTGGTACACATTTGCAAAAACCATCAATCCAAGAATCACATTTCAAAAGGATAGCATTCCAATGAACTATCATTAGACCTAGGGGTGGAAATCGATACGGTATCGGTATCCCAATACCAAATACCAAAATCCCGAATACCGAATTACACCCTAAAATCAATCCCAATCCCAATCCCTAAATAATTTCGGTATCCCAATCCCTAAATAATTTCGGTATCCCAATCGGTACCTCGGTATCCCAATCGGTATTATCGAATACATAATTAATTACCTTTGCAATTAATGATTAAATATATAAATGAGATTTTATTGTTTAATTTATAGCAAAGAGACTAAGCAAATAGTCTTGAGTTGCCTAGAGCTAACATCTTAAGTTCTTGTAATTGGTAATCTTTAATTTGACGAATTTGAGGTTGAGAGACGACTAATACTAGTGTGAAATTGTGATGTAATGATCTATGTATAATTAAATGACACTTTTGGTGGTTGAGGGTCGCGTAGTATTGAATGAGAGAGTTTAGTTGAGAGGATAAAATACACACTAGCTTATATTTCGGTATTGATCGGTAATTCGGTATATACCGATCCCAATCCCGTAATCCCTAATGCCGAATAACAATTGAAATTCAATCCCAATCCCAATCCCACAAAATAATACGTGTATTCGGTAATACCAAATATAGACAAATTCGGTACGGTATTCGGTATATCCCAAATACCGGTACCAAACTTCCAGCCCTAATTAGACCCCTAAATTCTTCCCCCACACTTGAGTGAAACTAAGAAGTTGGTATGACTTTATGAGGGGGAAATTAAATAGAGGTATAGCTCCAAGATAATGCAATAAAGGATGTTCCAAATCAATGTAGAAAAAAATTAAGGAACGTCACCCCCATGCAATGAAGTTGGTACATAAAAGAATTGAAAATAATGAACTCTATATGATTAGGGACTTTCTACGAACACTTGGTGGTTGGTTTTTGAAAATGAATTGAATGCATGAGAACAACCCACCAAAGTTTCTAAAGTAACATATGTGGTTCATTAAAGAGAGGAGAAACAATCTCATGCCAAAAAGATGTCATCCTAGGTAGAGAATGACCATTAAAGGTTTCAAGCATTCAACGCATGTTTGGCAAGATAAGTTATTGAAAAACATAAAAACATGAGAAAGTGTATCTTATCTTGCTAGGGGATATGTTGAGAATCCAAAAGCAATTAATAATCCTTCTCAAAAGATGCTAGAAAATGAGATTAAAGAAGGTAGATTGGAAGAGTAAAGAGGGGTGGAGAGTAATGACATGTAGATCTAGAAAGGTGTGAGAAAATGAACACACTAAGATCTAAAGAGGCTGGCATTACTTAAATAGAGATGAGCAAGATCGCGGACTAGGGTATCCAAGATCGCGACCGCGGTCTTTAGCCTCACAACCGCGATCTTTTCCCTATTTAGGACAACTAATTTTATCCACTTCCCTAAGTGCAAAATTTCATCCAAACATTCAATCAAACATCCAAAAGTTAGGGCTAAGTTGTATCAATCATGCATTTCTAAGTACTAATCAAATTATTATTCAATCAAGAAGTAAAGGGCAAGATACGCAAACCAAAATATTGGGTTGCCTCCCTACAAGCGCGCCTTTAAAATTATTTTCGCCGGACTTGACTCCTTAAGGTCAAATGGAGAGATCAATGTTTTTCACCGATGACCCTTCATAGAAGTCATACTTGTGGTGAAGTCCAAGGTGAAGAACATGGAGTCTCTCGGAAGCCGCATCCGGTACTTGAACTTCCTCACGAGCTAACTTATCCTTGGGTTTCCCTTTTGCAAGAAAACTTATCCTTGCTCGGTTTCTTCATAGCCTTGCAAGTATCACTCACTCCTTCAACTTGATTGTCATGGGGGTCAACATGGGAGACCATATTGAACCATTCTATCTCGGGGCTTGAAGATGGTGTGGTAGGCGGTGTAATACTTGTGAAAATTCGAAATTGGAGTCATCCTGTAGCTTATTTCCTCCTCACCAAACCTTAAGAGATTGGGCCACATTGGCAGCTGGACGTGGACATGTTTAACCTGTTCAGGTGCCGAGCCGCGATGTCTGGGGTCTCCTTTCATCCCTAGTGGCGCCAGCTGCTTTTTATGGATGAGCTCATCTACCACGAGCTCTGTGTGGAGTTCAACTCCACCTTCGCCCACATCGTCCCGACCAGCAAGAAGAGTCGGCCCTACGTGGAGTTTATGCTGGGCGGTCAGCCACGAGTGCTGACTTATGATGCATTCGCCCATGCCATTGGGCTCGACACGACATTTATAACGATGACGGAGCGGCAGTACACCGTCGACTTCCACTACCAGGCCGCATTCCGTGCCCTCTGCCTCTCCGAGCACGAGCAGGATGAGTTCGAGGCTAGCCGCAACAATGCGGTGAAGCTGAGGACCCCGTGGAGGATCATGCACACGCTGCTCACCCGATCCGTCGTACCCAGCTCGCAGTGAGGACACTTGCTCGCAAACAGAGGGTTGCTTGCTCTCTTTTAGATGAGGCATCCAGCATAGCTGATCTACTAGGGATATCTAATTGCCACCTCATTCGCATGGTGTTTGGGGAGGAACAGGGTGGACACTATGCACATGGGGGGAATCATCGCCAGGCTCGCCTGACATTTTCAGGTGGATCTACAGTTGTGCTCCGTCGTTGGCCGGACAGATCCCTTCCTAGTGGCGACTCTCTATAACCAGAATCTTGTGCTTCAGGGAGAGCGTGGGGTAGAGTACCTTGAGGTGCTCCGAACCTCAGGATTCATGAGACCAGCAGTTGACCCGGCTCCAGTGGAGCCCAATGCAGAGGGTCCACCTCTAGAGCATCCACTTGCTCGAGCTCCCGGCCGCTGCCGGTGTCCTGCGCTCTAGCACCCTGTACCACAACCAGCAGTAGCAGCAGCACCATTCTGTGCCGGTCCGTCCACTTTCGGGGAGCCCCTAGTGGAGAGGATGGACCGTCTAGAGATCCACGTCTTGGGCGTCACTTCCCGGCTTGACCGGCAGACCGACCTGCTCGAGCGGATCGCTCATCCCTAGGGCCTCATTCTAGATGATGAGCTGGGGCCTTCGACCCAGTGAGAGGTAATCGACGAGTGATACATGTGGGAGAGCCGATTCTTTTCGCCCCACTTCTCCACTTGGAAAACTGAACTCTGTTGTTTCTTTCTTTTTTTCTTTCTTTCTTTTATTTAGTATATGTGAAAAACTACTACTATCGTATTATTTTGTGTAATAGCCTCGCCTCGAGCGAGAATGTGTTCTGTTTGTTTGTGTGTGTTTTTTGTTGTCTTCTCCTTGAAGCTAAACTCTTCTACCCTGGAAAAATTCCAACTTTCACTCACCAAGCCAAGCGGTAACATCGTTCTACCCCTATCTTACGCCATTGAGGGCAATGTCGAACTTAAGTGTGGTGGGTAGTTTATTCTTATGCTTGTGTGAGTGTGTTTGATGCTTCAAGCCTTGCTATATTCCCAAATTTGAAAAATTTGAGGGCTCCAAGCAATGTTTGCATGATCAAAGTGGTCGGTTTGTAGGAGAATCTCGTGTTTATTGGCGTTGACCTTGAATTTTGCATGTGATCGAGTATTTCCTATGATGATGACTGAGTGGTGCATTAGGATAGTGCAAAAGTTTAGTTCTCATGTGTGCAAAAATGAATGGATGTCTTGACTCGATTACTTGTTGATTACAATTGCCATGCATTGTGTTTTGTGAAATTGGAATGGATGATTGGGTGACTAGGTAGCCATGTGAGTTTTGAGTCGATCGTTTTATTCTTGTGTGCTTAGATCCCTCTTACCATGGCGAGTAGCATCACAATTGTCACTAGTGAGTATGATGGAGGCATAGGATTAGTCCACGCCCAAATGTTGATTGTCTCGAAATGCTTTATCCCTAGTCAACCCCTTTGAGCCTTGTGACTTTGGGGGTCATTCTCGTGTAGGAGTTTGTTGCTTGTAAGATTAATGGTGTTTGATAGAACGAACCCCGTCCTTGCTTCGTGTCTAAAAGGATTCTTCCTTGTGTCTCGGAGCTCTCGCTTTTGAGTTCCATTGAGGTTCTACATAGGAGGATTGTGTGCAGTTCTTGCTAGGAATTAAAGAGAGAAGAGTAGTGTTGGAGTGAGTTCTTAAAAGAGAGCATTGGTTGTTAAAGGTAAAGTGGCAAGTGTTTAACTCTCTAGTACAACCCCCCCCCCCCCTCAAAAGAAAAGAAAAGAGTAAAAGAAAGAAAAGGAAAGTAGAAAGAAAAAAGAATCGAAAAAGAGGAATAAAGTAGATAGTGCTACAAAAGATTCAAAGAGTATGCTCTAAGTGGGGTTTATTGGCACGGAAACCATTGAAACCCCCATATTGTTTTAGAAATCCTTCACTACTAAGTCGAGATGTGATAGCAAGAGTAGACCGAGGAAGAGCGCTTATGGGTAGTTCATGATGGGTGATAGTTTGGAAGGGAGAAGCAAGGTTTTTGGCAGATGCTAGTGGCAATTGTGTGTAGGGAAGATTCGTAGTCGAAACCATAGAACCTTCAGGTTTAGGGTAAATATGTAGGACCTCATGATGTGTATGCCACCACCCAAAAAGCCTTTTCTCCATGTCCAAGACAATTTCTAGTCATTTGAACCCGTGTCTAAGACCTCCGGACAAGCTAGTGATGACAATCGTCCTGTGAACTCTAACATTTAGAGGTTGCTGCCGTGATGAAGAGACGAAAGGGCCGAGTGTTGATGATTGTGCACACTCTTTTCACCAAAAAGGTCCCAACCCCACTGGTTGAGAGAGTGAGTGATTCATTCTTGCTTGGCCCATTCGTTTGTTACTTGGACTTGAATGTTATGCATGGTTAGTTGTGGTTGATAAGTGATCTTGTTGAGACCTTCATTGATTAATGAACAAGGTGAGAACTTTTCGTTTTCCCGTTTTTGTGATCTCGAATGTCGTTTGTGGTGGATGTCAGTATTGCTTGCAACGGTCCATGTGTTAATTGCCAATAGCCATTGAGATTCGGCACTTTGTGCCCTTTGATTTGTCCCCGAAGCATTTTTGTTAGGTTGAGAGATTACCTTGTGTGAAATGGTTTGCTTGGACACAAGCAAACATCTAAATGTGAGGGAGTGATTCGAGCCTAATTATACACTTTTTATCCCCGTTTTGTTGTGACGTTTGTTGCAATTGAACTCCAAAAAAGGATGGTTTTATGCGAGGTTTCTTGTGTTTCAGCTCCTAACACGTGAAACTAACCCCGGAGTCGAAATTGAGCAAAGTCCGGGCAAAGAGGAGGAGACAGCCGCAGTTCACGGTCTGACATGGGAGTTCACGGTCTTACAGGACAATGAACTGGAGCCACAATCCGTGCACCAAGGAGCGTTCAGAGAGGGTTTTGAGGTTACTGACACCAAGGTTGTTCACGGTCGCTAAGTCTGTGAACAGAAGCAACAAACCGTGACCCCGGGATGTGAAGCGGTGCGTTTTGATTCAAACACTGTGTTCACTGACGCGTTTCGATGTTCAGGGCCGTGAACTGGGCTCGATCTTGGTTTAAAGAGCTAGCGGAAAGGAAGAAGAGAGGGAGACCTAGTGTGAGAAACTTCTTCTTCTTCTTCGAATTTTAGAGTGAGAAAGTGACGAACCAAAGAAGAGGAGAAGCTAGGATTTCATCTCCAAGCAAGGATTTGGGAATTCCTCCCCCAAAGGAGGATCTCTTCAACACAAGGAGCAAGACTTCATCTTCTTAATGGTTTTCCTTTCCCTTTCTTGTGTTTTCCCTTCTCCTAGCATGGAGTAGTCCCTTCTTTCACTTGGGTGTTTGTAAACCCTAGCTACAAATATGTTAATGCTTGTATGAATTGAATGATTCGTGTGTGGTTGTGTTTAATGTGAATGTGAAGGTATTTTTCATGATGATTGTGTGTGCTATGTTGACCTAGCTTAGAGAGGAGACCTCCTTAGGTTAAGAGGCTCAATTAGAGATGGGTGTTCTTGGACATTTCATGACTCCTAGGCTAGCTTAGAGAGAAAACCTCATTTATCCAAAGAGGCTCAATTTGAGTTGGGTTTCCTTGGGCATTCAAAGCCTCCTAGACTAGTTTAGAGAGAACCCTCCTTAACCTAAGATGTTCTATTAGAGATGGGTTTCCTTGGGCATTTCATGCCTCCTATTCTAGGTTAATTAAGGGCAAACCTCCTATTTCGTATTAGCACTTAGGGTTTGGTTGTGTGTGGTCGTCCGAACTCCAATTCGAGGGTGAAGGCTAACCTTTCCTTAGTCGATAGGTTGATAGGGTCGCATTAGCGGCTTGGATCATATCCCATTTCCTCAACCTAGAGACTAAGAGGGTAGTCGTGGTTACTTTTTGGACTTCCTTGCGGTTCATAATCCCCTAACCACACACGGTCGTTCGATTCTTCAAGTCGTAATTGTTAGCTAGGGGAAGCAACACCCGGGTGAAGCCTTCTCAATTAGTGTCAAATCCATTTTACCTTTGCAAAGTAGTTTAGTTTTAGACCTTCATTTTCACTAAAACTAATTAGCGGTACATGGGTTTGCCCGGGTCGATATTTAAACATACTTGTCTTATATTGCACCCATCTAAGGTTTATACTTGGGACTTAGGTGGTATTTTATTGTGATAGTCAGAGCGAGTCACACCCAACCCGCCCATTGTCCACCCCTAGTATTAAGGTTTGATAGTATATTTACTAAATTATCCTCTATTTAATTATGACCCTAGGATTAGCTTTTAATCTGATGGTTAATATACTAGTTAGTATGGTGCTAACCCCTTATAGGGTTAGCAACTAATATGATTTCGGTTTATTTGGCAATTACATTCATGCATGGTTAGTTCGGTTTGGAAATCTGGTATATTTTGTGAATGGAAAAGGAAAAACTGATAGAGAAAGTTAATAATTTCTTCTATTTTCATTTGGGATATTAATTATATTAAAGAAAGGGTAATGTAGTCATTTCCTCCATGACAGTCGCTTGAGATATAGTGACGGAAGGACATGTTTGTTATGTATTGATAGATGAGGGGTACATTTATTCAAAAAATTAGCAGATGGGTACGTATGTTAATTTGAAATAGTAGCGGGACATAAAATGCTATAAACCCAAACTTTATCACTCACCTCAAATAAAAAATTGAAAGCGATTATTTAATTGATCACTTGAGCATCTAGGAATTTGGCAAGTGTTTTTTAGAAACTTTAAATTAGAGAATTTTCTTATAGGTGTTGTCGCAACTGTTCCTCGGAATTGGGGGCTCCCCCCTGTAATGTTCGGAGTCGCCATCGATCTTAGCTGGTAATGGATCAAACATTATTGTGGTTCAGTTCAGCCTTAGGGACAAAATCGAGTATCTGGTACGCGAATATTAAGATATTTGGTTAGTTGGACTTGAACTAATTGGTTGTCTACGTACCCGAGTAGTCAGGATGAAATTTCACGTAGTTTGATAATTTTGAGTGTTTTTTGTATAAAAGGGGATCTTAACAAGTTCTATTGATACGAGATTAAGAAATTTTTTGCTTATTTAAGAGAGGTAATTTGATATTTATTGCTTAAGGGGAGAGATTTTGTTAGATGAACTCGAACTTGTTAGTTGCCTACGTGCCTGAATAGTTGGGATCAAAGTCCACATAGTTCATTTATTTTGAATGATTTATGAAGTGATCTTATACATTTTATTGATCATGATTAAGATAATCACTTGAGGGTTTAATAAATGACATTTGGTAATCGTGAAATTGGGAAGAGTACACATATAATAAACACGATCACGATTTATTGATCCATGGTCTCGTATTAAGGAGTTCATCCTGAAAACCCATATGTCAAAATGAGAATGAAAATCAGGGAGTCTGGTGTTAAGAAATATCGAGAATAATAAGATTTTTGGGAGGCTAGAGAGATGAATGAAAGATGAATAGTTTTTTCAAGAAAGTCGGTTGAATGTTGGATGAGTAGAATGACCAAGTTTTAGGATTCATTTGTAGAAACACAAAATTATTCCTTCTGCAATAATGGCCAAAGATGAATGAATAGTTGGTGACATACTCATTCTGATTAAAGCTGAATAAACAATTGATGGCACAATTCAATCTGATTAAAGTTGAATGAATAAATGATGGAACAACTCAATCTAAAAAAACATGTGATGAATCTATGGTTATCTTAACAAGTTATTGTGCTTTTGTCACTGGTGACATCATATTGAACGATAATTTTTTATTTGTCTGATTAAAATATTAGTTTGAAATGTTTTCTTAGTTACGAATTACTACCTATGTAAAAATAATTTACAAACTATATAGTTAAAGTTATGAACACTACACTAAACTAAATTAGCACTTTTGGAAGTCAAAGTGCCAAACTGAGTCTAGCAATTTAGCACTCCCCTCGGAGATGGTCTGATAACACCCGAATTCGTGTTATTTACCCTTCATATTTAGGTTCTTTTCGTGCTAATTCATGTGCATTATCTGAAAAAAATATTTGATTGCATCCCTACTTCGTTCCTATTTGATTATGTCGTGATTTAGAGTGCTTTAGACAATACATGTGAATTAGGTACGAAAAGGGCACAATTGTAGTGAAATGGGCAGGAAGCTGATGATCACAGCCTGACGGGAAAGATCTCGACCGAGACAGCAGACCGTGAAGCAGGAGAGAAGATCACGGCCTGAGGAACATAGTTTGCGACAACGAATATTGAGCCCTTGGGCGTGAACTTTGTGAGGAAGACACCCAAGAGAAGACAAAAAGTTTTGACGGTTGAATCACATTCACCGTCTTTCCTGACCCTGAGGAAATTCGCAACCACGACTCATGGATCGCGATCGTGAAGTCAGCCCCCGAACTCGCAGAAATGAAGACCAAAATGGTGACGCCTGAAGATCACAAGCTCGAAGGAAAAGATCAAGACCGCAAACTCCCCCTACTCGGCCGTGAACTTGTCCATCCTCCTAAAGTGTATAAATAAGGGACCTCTTCCCCCATTTTAAGAGAGCTGATTTTGAGATAGAAACTTCTGGTTTAGAGAGAGAAGAGAGAGAAGAGAGAGAAGCTGAAGGAAGGAAAAGCTAGAGGAGAGGAACCATCTTCTTCAACATCAAACCTTCCCCAAATTCTTCTATGTATCTTCTTCTCTCTTTTATGGAGTAGTCTCTTAAGATACTAGGGATTTTAACCCCCAAATCCTAGTTTTAGGGCTATTATGTAATGAATGAATATATTAGGGTTTTGAATGGATGTGTTTGTCTAGGTGATTTCAATGCTTCTTCTAGTTTTAATTATGCTTGGGTAATTCGCCCTAATCTTCTCTACTAGCCTACTTGAGCTTCTACATCGGGTATGAAGTTTTAGGGTTAGACGGGTATGCGCCATTTGGCAGATTAGGAATTAGGTCTTGTGGTGGACGAGGCGACCGAAACCCTGTCACTATAATGCCTTCCTAGATGGAACCCGGGATGAAACCTTGCTGTGGATGGTGGATAGCACCCATTGAAAGGAGCTAAATTCTTAAACCCCAGATACGTGAGCCTATACCGAGATGACAATGGGATAGGTATGGCGTACTCGGAGGGGTGTGGATAATCAAGAAGGCCCACGCAAAATAGCTCACTCACCACATTTGCTTAACCCAACATGTTTAGACATTTGCATTATAGACCTAGGCTAGAGCGAGGGTTAGTTCCCCGATGTACTTGCTTCTATCCTTGCTTATTCTCTCTACTAGTTATTTCACTCAAATCCTCCAACACAACCCCTTAAACTGATCAGCTAGATAACAACAACGTGGTAAGTAGACTAGGGTACTGGGACCCGAGTGAATATGACCTTGATTACCACTATATGACAACGCCATTATATGTTAAACTTGGCCTAGAATGGGGTAGTTATTGATACGTGCAAACTACTAACAATGACTTGCACCGAATGAATCGATCATGGTCTAAGCCCATAAATTAGGTTACGTAATGTCAAACCTCAATCCACTATAGACAGGAAGCGTGGACACAACCTCCTTGTACACATATTATACCACTTATGAATAACAACTGTTTGGAAGTTGTGTCAAAAGTTTGGAGTGACCAACTACAAATAATGTTTTATATTATGTTGAGGAAGGTATATTGTTATAGAAAAATCTATTGGATATTATTTTTGACTAATTTATTATTTTCACAATGCTCATGAAAATATACTTTCAATCAAAGATAATAATCACTAATCGATAAGCATACATGCGCAGTTTCCCATCAAACATATATGCAAAACTATATAGTTATCATATACGAGGAGTATCCCATAACATACACAAAATAATGATAAACAATCTAAAAACAATAAACCATAAGCATAAAAATTGAGATAAACATAGTAACTCATTGGGAAAATACATTTTAGGGGTCGTTTGGATGGATCAATTGTGAAACGAGACAATTTGGCCAATTGTTTCATTTTACAAACAAGTCATTTAAAACGAGTCAATTCAGATTACCTGCGTCCACCTCAGATAATTGTAATTGGCTCAAAATGAGTCAATTCAGAATCCCCAGCCAAATTGCTTCATCCAAATTTTCTGCTGCCAAACGGATCAATCTACCACAATTGTCTCAAAACGAGAAACCTGTGTAAGATTGATCCATTAGAATTCCTCATCCAAACTAGGCAAAATTCACTTCCATAGCCATAACTATACACTTTGTGACAAATATAGCCAAATTTTGAAAAATACACAGAAATAGCCACAAATTTGAAACTACCTTGACAATTATAGCCATTTTCGTTAAAAATATTGACGGAGTTAAAAATGTCGTTAACATCCGTCAACAACAAGCTGAGATGGCGCCTCGTCAGCTTCCACGTCAACTCTTAGTCGACGTGTCATGCCATGTCAAATTAAAAATATTATTTATTACAATTTTTATTTGTGAAAATTATTAATATTTTCCCGAATTGGGGATTCTTCCTGTAACCCACCGCCGACTCTTTCTTCTCTCCCGATAGCGCCTGAAACAAATATTTCCGGTAGCGCCACCACGTCAACTCTTAATTGACCGCTTCTTCTCTCCCCATGGCGCCTGAAACAGGAGACGCCATCTGTGGACCGCATTAAAAGCAGGGGAATCAGCGAGGGAGAGCTTGTCGGAGGCGGCGGAGAGGGAGTCGTGAAGGGATTCAATTTGGGACTCGAAGTCGGAGATGAGGTTATCGCGATCGGCGAGCTTAGCGTAGAGGGAAGAGGATTCAACCTCGAGGGATCGGAGGAGACGCGAGTGGCGAGGGCGATGGAGGTGATTTTGCGGGCGACGTCGAGCTGCTCGAATGGATCTGACGACGGCACTTGCAGTACTTCTTCGGGAAGGTCGAAGCAAATGGAAGAAGAAGCGGCGGCGCCACCGCCGTCCTCTCCCGCTTCTTTCTCCACCACCTCTCTCTCCCTCCAACAATCCTGCTTACTCTTTCAATTTTTTCAGGTCTGATAATGGTTGCCTCAAATGGGTAATGGGTTTGGGGTTCTTACATACCTAATCCCACTGCAACCTTCATCCGGCCGCCTTGTAGTATGTCCCCTCCGGCCTCCGGTAAGCCCTTTAATTTTTCAAAGGAATTCGTATCGTCACCATTGGCTTTTGTTTGAACAGCTTCTTCACGGGCGGTGGTGGCGGTTTAGAGTCGAAATTGAACTCGGAGGGATTGCAATCGGGATCGTTAAAAAGGAGAATCGTTGCTGGTGGTAGTATTGCAGCGGCTCCGCAAACCCTAATCCCCAAATCGGCGCCGCTGTCACCATCGCCATTGTCACCATCGATCGATATGGAGATGTGGTTGCGGGTGTGGTTGCATGTGTTCGGCGGATAGAGAATAAGAGAGATGGATCCCCCTTCCCCAAAAACATCCACCGACGGCTTCCACAATCAATTTCCCTCTCCTCTGCTGGCGGAAAGCTCCCTCGAGAAGAATGGGAAGGGTGGATGGAGAATAGGAAAGAACATGATAATTTGGTAAAGTAGAGTATTTTTTTTATTGATAAATATAATTAAATTTATTTTCCACCTTAGCATGCCACGTAGATCAAATTAGTCGCGGTCACAGAAGACCGTTTGTCCAGTCAGCCGTCGTTATAGTTCCGTTACATTAATGGACGGAATGGCTATTTCTGTGTATTTTTCAAAATTTGGCTATATTTGTCACAAAGTGTAAAGTTATGGCTATGGTAGTGTATTTTGCCTCCAAACTACCCTTAGTACACTGTAACATAAACTCCCTAAATAACAAAGATGTTTAGCTCAACAAAAGGACAGAAGATGGCATAACCTTGACTGGAGACATCAAAGACAAGAAGGAAAAAGAGCAACTAGGTCAACGAAGTTCATGGGCCATCGTTGGTTGTCTTCTTCTTTCTTTTGGAGCTAAACTAAGTTTGAGAGGATATGTGATTCTGGTGACTCCGAGTATGGAGAAACCCTAATCATCTTGAAATTCCATTCCTGAGGCATATCTATAGTGTTCCATAAGGTTTTTTACCTTTTTAGCTCTATGTATACTTTTAGGTTATGTATTCTTCCCCAAGTCAGTAGAGAGTCCTAGGCTTGCTTGGTCTTCAAGTTTCTTGGTCATTGATCCTATGTGGACAGTGGTGGTCTCAACTCTAGCTGAGTTCATTGGAGGTTTTAGGTGATAAAGACTAGTCCAATGGGTTTCTTGTGGGTCCAAATATCTCTAGGTGGAATTTGGGCTTCATTGGACCAAGATGGCATGGACCGATGGTAAGGATAATTAATCGTTTTTCTTTTGCTTATGGTCCTTTGGTTATTCTTTCTTTAGGTTCAAGTCCACTCTAGCATCATCCTAAGAGCTCTCATATATGAAAATCATGAAAAATACCAAAAAATGCATGAAAAGTAAAAAAGCACAAAAGCACTCCTGAAGTCTATTAAACTCACTTTGGACAAATAGTTTTCAATTCTATGGCAAAATGTCTAAAATGCTCCAAATGCATATGGATATTACTAGGAATAAGATTAAAAAAAATAGCACTTTTCAAGGGGAAGGGGTAGGATGCTAACACTTTTTTTGTTAGCATGGTGCTAACACTAGTTCAAGCCAATAAAAATATTTCGTTTTGATTACTTTTTAACTTTTAAGAGCTTACCACAATTAATTACATATTTGTAAAGGAAGGGCACGCTTGTCATTTTGAAAAATTAAGGAAAGGCCAAATCCAAATCATTCCAGACATGCACTTCCTTTTTCTACTCTGCTTGTCGACGAGCTTCTTGCCAATCTACCATTAAAGTGGCGGCACTTTAATTATTTTCCATTAGAGCGCATGAAGCTTGGAATTATTGTGGGACAAGGGAATTATTACAAGACTGATTCGGGTCCAATTGTACACATTTTACCCCTCATATATTGATAGTTTGGCTTTGCATTTCATCGTCCCTCGGCATATTTCACGCTAGGCTGTGCTTGTTTTGATACATTTCAGGTCCTAGCACGAGTAGGAAGGTCGAGGACGAGTTTCAGGTCGATTGGAGGTCGAAAAGTGCCAAAAAGTGAAAAACGTCAAAATTCGAGGTCCAGCATTGGAGTTCACGGTCTCCCAAGACCGTTAACTGGAACCATAAACCGTGAACAACGAGGCGTCCAACGAGGTTCCAGAGGTTACTAACGACCAGGCTGTTCACGGTCTCTAAGACCGTGGACTTTGAGTGCAAACCGTGAACCCTGGAGAGTGAAGCGGTGCATTTTGGAGACGACGTTGAGTTCACGGACGCGTTAAGGTGTTCGCGGACGTGAACAGAGGCCGTGAACTGGGCTCAACCTGGGTATAAAAACAGCAGCAAAAGGAAGAAGAAAGGGGAGCTGGTTTTTTGAAGAAGGAACACTTTCTTTCTCTAGGGTTTCGACCCAAAACACCAAAGGGAAATTCTATTGAGCGAGAGAGTGATCTTGAAGTTTAATTGAAGGCATTGATCAAGCTTGAAAGCTAGGAATCAAGTCCAGAAGAAGATGATGAAAATCTAGAGGTTTCTTTGTAATCTCTCCCCCCTCTTTCTCTCTAGAAACTCACCCTCTTTCTCTTGGGTTTAAGAACCCTAGGTTTAGATTTGAGTTTAATGTTGATGTATGTGACAAACTCCATGATTGATTGATGATTTTACTTAATTGATGGATGTTTTCATGAATGGCATGAGTTGGGTTTCCATTTTCATGTATTGAGCTTTTGACCTAGGAGGGAGATAATCCCCTTAGAGCCCCTTTTGGCGTCTTCCGGTCACTCATATCGTATATTCTCCGGGTAGTCCCCGAGGGAGTTGATTCGACTGGTCTCCTAGCATTGTACGAAATCCTAGGTTGAATAGAGCACTACCCATCAATCGATTCGCCGTTCTGGGTCATTCCCGAGGGAGTCCATCTCCAAACGGTAGTGTAGTTGAGTCGATCGATCTAGGAGGATACCCAACATCGATCCAAAGAATGGACCTAGGACGATTCAACCCAAGATAGCTCCCCACCTTGTAAATATCTAGGTTAGTGGTTACTCTAGGTTAGTTAGTTTAATTCTATCAATCACTATCCTAGGTTGGCTAGATAATGAACCCTAAACCTGAAGTAGGTTAAGCGTAGATCCCCGTGGTACGATAAATTCTTATTGCTTGCATGCCCTATGCTACACCCGGTCGGCAGTTATACTTGGCCGTCGATTGGGACGTTGTAGTTAGAACGAGTCAGAGACCGCAGTAGCGATCGGAAGAGCAACTATTGATTGTGGTGAATCGATATTTGTGCGGGAAGAGTTGTGATGGTGGAACAGGAGGAGAGTTCTATGTAATTCTCTTATAAAGCATATCATAATTTTATCAAAGCACACAACAAGTCTCATAAAGTAGACCAGAAATCGTTCAAAGCAGACCACTAGTTCCACAAAGCATTCCACAAGTTTATTAAAACATACCACAAGTCTAATGGAGCATACCACAAGTTCTATGAAACAGATCACAAGTCTTATAAAGCATATCTCAAGTTCCATGAAACATGCCACAAGTTTCATAAAGGAGACTAAAATTCTATAAAAACACACCACAAATCTCTTAAAACATACTAGATTGTAGCCCGGTCGATAACCGGATGTGATGTTTGTCTAGGGAAACAATAGAGTAAAAAACAAAAAATTACAAAACCATTATAAAACTCAATCTAGATCCATCCATATCACATCTAACGCCCAAATTATTTTAGAAAATAGAAGGGACGAACTTGTAATTTTGCACCATTTGCCTTTTTTGGACTGATAGAAAACCAGAGGCGGGAGAATACTCTTTTTCGAATCCCCTGTTTTCTTGATAAGATCATATCTCTTTCGCTTTAACTCAAAATCTAAATTTTTCACGCAGAGATGAAGCATTAATTAAACACAATGATATCCATTTTGCTATATATTGAGCAAAAAAATTAGCTATCGAAAGCACGTGTTGGTTGTATCATTATCATTGTCATATCATGATCTTATCACTATGGTAAGACTGACAGCACATCATACGACAATCATTATTAAATTATTTTCTCAAACATAAGACTTCATACCAATATCATATCACTATAATATCATGATATTATCAATATAACCATAGTGATAATATCAAGATACGACAGTATATGATGTCATCAAATTATTTTGTCAAACACAAAATCTCATACCAACATCATACAAACATTATATCATTAGCATACCAACATCATACCACTATGATATCATACCAATGCCAGTGATAATATCATCATATGATGGTAAGATGACGTACAAAATTTTATTCCAAAAATATCAAAATCAATATCATATTGTAGAGCACACAAAAAATGATTTGTCCGTGCATAAGTTTTTAAAATTCTATGTAAAACCAATGAAACAAGGTTCGTTGAATTTTCATTGGAGATCTAAAAAGTGAATTAACAAC
Source organism: Linum tenue (assembly GCA_946122785.1). Classification (NCBI taxonomy): domain Eukaryota; kingdom Viridiplantae; phylum Streptophyta; class Magnoliopsida; order Malpighiales; family Linaceae; genus Linum; species Linum tenue. Next base: position 25,438,364 of record CAMGYJ010000011.1, on the reverse strand, counting down.
CACCTAAGAATCCACACCAACTCCCAAAATCCGGTTAGTTGTCCCAAAAATCTTGGTCAGCCTCTCTCCAAACTCGTACTTTCCCTCTTTACCCTCTACAAAATTGAACATTAGATCACATTCCTCTCAATCTCAGCCATCTATTATAGTTTTGTAGTACTATAATAATCTCTGTCTCCCATAACTCAAACCTTTGTCTATGTGAAATTTGTATTTTTTAAAAATAATCTATGTCTCCCATGTTATGCTAGCTTATGGATATGTAGTTAATATTTATTCATTTTAATTATGAAAAATTATTATTAACTTATCAACTTAATGAAATATAGGAGGCCAAAACTAAGTATCTACTGTAATTTTAAGATATAAAATTTCAAATTCATCTTAAATTAAGAATTTTAGTGATGAAAATGATGTAATGTATTTGAAATATGATGTTATTGAACAAAAATGATAACATGATGTATATAAATAAATGTTAACAATCATAGTTACCAAACAGTACATATTTAAAAAAGTCAAAAATTCGGAGACTTAGAATCTTTGAATGATATATAATCAAAATATTTAAAATTTGGTTCTCCAAACGAATCTAAGTTAAGATAAAAATACTCTTCACTCTTTATTTAGACAACACATGACAAATTTTAGTGGATAACAATTTTGACATGTTCTGTTATATTTGATTTGTTTACGATAGCGGTACTATTCATTGTTTAAACGGTTATTGATGGACAAAAAGGTTTTTCACGGCAACATAAAACCAAATGAACCTTCACGGTTTAACTGGTCCACAGGTTCACTATTTTAACCACAAATTGTTTATAAAAAATACTTTAACGTAAACTAAGACCATAAAATCATAATTATTAAGTTTATTTATGCTTCCTATTATCATTTGACAAAAAAAATTGTGAGACGGTTTGAATGATTTATTAGATATTTTGGTGATGATATGAATTTGAAATTGTTTGTGGTCAATGATAACTTCATTTTTAAATTAGTGTAATATACAATTCTTGTATGTTATATATCATTAATGGTTCTATCAACAGTTAACCAACGGTTTGTAGTGGTTAACCACTGAACCCTAAACCACTCATTTTTTCGGTTCAGCGTCCAGTCTGGTTCTGAAAATAGGTTTAACCTATTCTGAAGCGGGTATTATCCGTAATGTAAGTGGGATGGAGCTGGAATGAATTCTCTCCTCAAACTAACCCTCACTAACCCACCTCATTCTCGATCCATTTTTCTAAATTGTATGTAATTTTACTCAAAGTACTTAGAATTTTATCTTTAATACATCACATTTTAGTTATGACACATTTAATATTCGTATTTAATGAATTAAATTGTGAATTTTACTATTATTTATATATTTATTTATTTTTAAAATATTTTATTTATATATATTTATGACTGTTAACGTACTATTAAACGTAACATTAGTTTAGAAACGACATAAAATACTCTTACATATTTTCTACGTAACTTTCTCGTACCGTATTTTACTAACTATGTGTTATAGTTGATTTTTATGGACTTATTAATGAAAAATCAATATTTTCAAGTGCTTTTCTTTAAATTACATATTCACAAGGGTCGACCTGACCCGACTCTCACCATAAGACAAATACTCGACTTGTCATGCGATCTATATGAAAATGGAGATATAATGGCCCGACCTACCATTAATGACATTCTTAATTGATTTTCTTAGAGTGTTGATAATCGGCTTTAATATATCGGATTCTTGAGCTTTATGTGACTATCCCATGATATGTTTAAGCCGATTGATGCTATTTTAGGGCTCCCTAACCCGAGAATGGTTGAAAAATCATTACTGCCTAGTACCATGAGTTTGATGTATTACAGGTGAAAAAAACATGAAAAAAAAGTTACACTGGTAAACAATTCTCGAATGCTGGGCTTAAAGCCCAGCTGGATGGGGATTAATGGCATGGACCGAGGGAATTGTTTGGGCCAGGAGGATTTGGGCCAGAGATTATTAGTGGGGGGTGGCAATAATTTCAAGGGGAGGAATTTCTCTGGCGGTGGAATTTTTGGGGGAGAATTAAAGAAAAGAAAGGCGGCTGGGAGAGGGGAATAAAACAAGAGCTGGGGGACGAGATTCTTTGGGGAAGAAAAGAGCGGAACGGAACTCTTCTCGGAGAGAATTAGAAGGGCGCAGCGAAGAGAGCTTTGGGACGAGCCGGGTTGGGAAATTGGCGATCGACTTCTCCAAGACGGTTTGAGCTGAGTTCAACGAGATCGATTATTTGGTTGGATTTTCTGAACCAAATTAGTTGTTTATTGTTGATTTGGAACATGATGATCAAAACCCTAATGTGTTATCTCAATTTCATCATGAACTAAACCCCAATTTCTGGGGGAAACACCATAGGATGTAGCTATTTCTTGATTTGATGGATTGATTCATGATTCTTTTCTTCCAATCTCTATTGCATGAAATTGCTTAATGCTTTGTGTTGACTGGCCACCAATACAATGATTTGTAGTTAATTAGGTTATTAGCGACAGTGAAACCCTAATAACTGAACCTATTTCATGTGACATAGTAACTTATCGAAGCGACAGTGGATTAAATAAGGTGCTATGCGGTCATAAATAGGATATCGGTCTTCAGACTAAATAATTAACTCATTGAGCTACGACAGTAGGATTTGATTTAATCGTTTAGTACACAGTGATTCCCGACAGGGATAGCTAGCACAGTAGTGATATCCTGGCTGTAGAGATATGGATTAAATTGATTAGAATGTGTGAATTAATCTGGATAGGATAGGTAGTGAATCCCGGTGTTTCTCCCAGAGCTTTCTCCCAGTGAATTTCTTCCTACCATTTTAATTTGATTGTTTTGTTTAATTAATTTTCTTTTAGATAATAGTTTCATCAACCAAACCATTTTCACCTATAGTTTGCTCCATAGAATTGATAGAACTTAAGGTTGTACCAGTCCCTGAGAGACGATACCCGGACTTTCCGGTTTACTACAAGATAGGATTAAGGCATATACGCTTTTGCCCTATCAAGTGTCATTTATGATAAGATTTTTCAAATTTTAATAATACAATCCTCACAACTTAAATACAAATAAATACACATTTCGACATTCTTTACTAAGAAATCAATCATCTCTTTACATTAGACACATCTATGACAAAAATGGAAGAGCATGCAATTAAGGAGGCTATCAAAAGGAAAACGTGTTGTAGAAAAGAAAAGAAAAAAAACAAAAATTATGCGGCAAAAACATATCCAATATAACCAGAATAAATTTTCTCCGACTGGCTAGAAATATACCCAAACAAAAAAGCAAAACCATTTATTGTAAAAACTGAAAAGTCCAAAGCGCCTTTCATTGATTTGCACAGGAGCCAGGAAAAAAGAGATTACATTGGTGCTAAATGAGGGGAACGGATCAGGTCAGTAACCTTAGGGTGAGTAACTATGAGTAACCTGTCCACATCAGTATGACATCAACATCCTCTCTCTCCTGGAAAGCCTTTAATTTTCCCCTCCTTAATCTTTGACGGACGATTTCTCACTCATTTTAAGTCGAAATTTAATTTTTTTGCACAGTTAGATCAGATTAATTATGCTCTTCAAAATGATATCCACTTTGATATATTTTTTGAACAAAAAAATTGAGCCATTTTTTACCAGTCTATACCATATGGTATTGACTGGTATTGAAATAAGAGCATACCTATGGTTTGAAAAGCGTACCATGGTGGTATGACACAAACCAAAACTGTAGGATAGTTGAATACATGATAGTATAAGTATATTAATTGTCATTTACGACTTTTAACATTGTATACCATAAGATACCACCCCGTACCAGGGTGGTATTGTATGGTATTGTGTGGTATTTTTTGGTATTGTAATTTGTTCACCCAGAAATTTGTAGATCCAATAGATCATGATGAACTCGTCCCTGCTGTGCAAACGTTTTCAAAAACGAATTAAAAACGAGGAAGATACCATATGGTATGCAGTTGGTACCGAGAGGCCAAAATTTTTTTTTTCCCTCAAAAAATGTTGAAAATTGATATCATTTTGTAGAGCACGATGAACTCGTTCCATCTGTGCAAAAAAATTAAAATCCGAGTTAAAACGAAAAATATATGAGTCAATTAAGAAAGCTAGTGAAAATAAAAATGACATTTAATTCTCCATCTTTAGATCTGGATTTTCTAAATGAAGGGTTCACGTTTGGTTATTGATAGGTGTTTGGTTATTGATAGGTGCATAACCATGGGTTATGCACCCTAACTTGAGCCCTAGAGGAGAACCTCTATGTCTTAATTAAAGATTAGGGTGCTCTTAGTAACACGGTTCTTACCAAGAAAAAAAAAAGAAATTCTCTATAGTCTATATAGATGTTGTTAGATTAGATAGATTACAAGTCCCATGAATTAACATACCACTCAAAAAACATTTCAGAATTTTATTGAAGCAAACCACAAAATTACAAAGAATAGTATAATCTCTACTCTAACTACTTCCATAACCACTCTAAAAACTCTCCATCGCTCTGCCAAAAACTACAAGAATCAAAGACACACTTCCCCACCTGTGCAACTCCCACCACCGCCCACTTCTTACCATTCATCCACCGCCGTCACAGCAAAGACCCATCATTCGCCAACCACCGTCACGTGCGGCAAGGAGCAGCAGCATAATTTTGTAGCGATTCATCTGCAGTGGCCACGACGCGAGAGGGGACAATTACTAGCATCAGGATGCCATTTAGAAAGGTGCCTAATACTATAGGCATCCTATCCATTCTCTTTTCCAAGTGTCATCATTAATACAGGAGAATATCCATTCTCTTTTTCAAAACTCTATCTAATCACATCATTCCCCTCAGCAGAAAAACCATTGCTCTAATTCTGATGAACTTATCTCGGAAAGCTAATCCCTACAATGTCTTCTGTTCAAATCCTGTCCAGATCCAATGGGGGTTCTCAAGTTCATATGTACCAAAGAGATAAACGAGAATGTGCTTCGAGAGCCAGTCCGCGACTCTATTTCCTTAGCGGTACGTGTGAACCAGTGAACTACCCATTCTTTCGCCAACATGCCTCTATGAGATACGGTCTTTTTTGCTATTATATTCTCATTAAATGATATGTACACTTTTATTATTTTAGTCTCACTAGAAAGCAATCATTAACATACTCTCAAACTTACTGTCTCTTCAAAAATGAAGGACCCTTGTAGGGAAATTGGGACAAATTCAACATCATTTTCATGAAGGTAACTATGTACTAAAGCAAGATCATCTTGGTTTGAGGCCAGATTCGGGGAAAACAAAGGGAGATAGCGACATAAAGATGACTGTCGTGAAATAAATAAGTAGGTGGTGAACATGTCACAAGCAATGTCTAGCCATGACTTACGCCGTGAAGTGTCTTCTGCTCAGCATTTAATACGAGTCCCGACTCCAAAGCCATGAGACGGACACTTGGGTCAGGCCTGATGTGATAATTTAGTGATAATACTATATGTGCTTAAGGTCGTATTCCACAAGGTATTCTATTGCATAACTAATCACACCAAACCATTATTGACTTAGATGAAAATGATAAATCCATTTAAGGGTTTTTATTTAACTAACCGAAAAGAAAGAGTAAAGTTGTTTAGGGATTTTTTGATTTATAGATGCATAAAGTAAATATGTTATTGTATAAGAAGGCGAACTTGAATACTATCATGCATAATAAGTCTCATTCACATCATGCATCAATGGTATCACACCGTCCCTTCTACTAAGACCATTATCTACCCGTGCATGGATCTCTTGCAATAGAGATTTAATTAGCTAATGTGTACTTTTGTTTCATGTCATCACTTAATAACGAAGAACAAGAAAGTTATGATAGCACTTGATTAAGTGTGGGCATAATTGATGGTTTATAGCATCGATGATTTAACAATCAAGCATTAATACTACTAGAGGTATAGATGATTGATCATTCCCTCTATACTCGTGTAGCATTGATGGGGTATCGCTAGAATGTAATTTCTCGACAACCGAGATGATATTAAGCACAATGCATATAGTAGCATACCATAGAATCATAAGAATATATGACAAAGAAGCATTCATACTAGATAAGCAACAATGATCATCACATAGGCATCGAAAACTAGGCACCCATGCATACACAATGAACATCAAAATTGACAAAGATAAAAGGATGACATATAATCATAGCATTCATTTACATAAAGATAAATTGGTTCACATCCTCATACAATCAATTTTGAACTAGCTACATAGAAGATAAGGGGGTTACACCATCGATGATGACAACATCTCCTTAGCTGCAGACTCTTCTAGAAAAGTTAAGCTCTTACTTGAGCAAAGTACATAACTTTTTGTGTGGTTGTGCAGCCTTAATGAACTAACAAGTCATATCCTCTATTTATAGAGGAAAACTCGGCTAAAATCTCTTAAACCGACTAGGAAAGGGTTTGCTAGTCCTTGTCGACTACGTAATGAACAAGGCTTTTAGAAGTTTGGCCTTGAGCGGTGGTAGGGACCGTCCCTTTTCTTCATGGGCTCCGCTCGTTAGCCTATGGATGACCTATCCTCGTGATTTGGATGTTTCTTGACCAAGTCTCGTCCACTGGCGGTTGGACCCGATGCTAAGCTGCCACTGGTTTCTTCTTCAGCTTGAACCAAGTCTTCCTCTATTGGGCTTGTCTTGGGCTCATATTACAACTTCTAGTATCCTCTTCTCTATTGTTGGACCTCTCTTTATAACGAAATCTCCACATTATTCTCATTATAGCTCATTTGATCCTCCAGAGTTCTTCAATGCTTGATCTAAACTTCCTCATGATGCTTTATACCTTCAAGAACATTGAAAAAACATACCAAGAAGGCATCAAAGAGCACAAAAACATAACCTAGGTCTATTAAAGGATCATTGATCAAATAGTTATAATTTAGATAAGAAATACTAAAGAAATGACAAAAATGCTTTGATAGAAGGCGAAAATGTATCAAGAATGATAGTACAAACACTTTAAATAAAGTGTCATCAGAAATACCTCACTCTTGAACTTTGCTTATCCCCAAGCAAACACTACTTATAACCATACAGCTCAATGAACCCAAGGAACCATTGCTCAACACTGATCTTAGGTGTTTTATCATAAGCAACTTACAAGGTCAACAATATCATGAGAGAATCCTAACCTACATCAACATGCAAGAACATCTTACCACTTAATCCAAGCATCAACTAGTCAAAATGATAGGGTGAGTTCTTATAAATATTTAAGCTTTAATATTTTCTACCATCAACTTGACATTTCTTTAAGCGTTTTGCCTTATTCCAACTCATACTCTTTTTATTATTCAGATTTTCTTCTCTTGCAAATAGTTTTGTTTTTCTAGTTTTTCTCATGGTGGAGAGTTCTTTTTGAACTTTACCCTTATTGGTCGAGCAAGATCTAGAATCTTATATACCTACTCGTGTGGAGGGTCAATGGAGTTAAGGGGTTTCGAAAGCTTTATTCGTTCCCTTAAAAATACAACCTCAAGTTGGCAATCAATTCAACGAGTGGAAATTTTACTTATACTATAAAGGAACTAGTATCACCTTATAGGAATTTCCTACTAAAGCTCATATAGTATCTCTTCCAAGACCCGATTTTAGTGCAATGGATAGATGCTTCATACATTAGGATTGCCCCACACTTTATTTCTTAACATAGCATGGCAAATTTTTCGAATGAAACAATGTCTTGATGGGTAGAAATTTTGTATTTTTCTAAAGATATAGTTCACCCTTTGAAAACTTCTAAAAATAGGAGACTCTGTTGCATAATCAGAAATCTTTTAATTGATCAAATAATATGGCGTTCATAGCCACTATCTATCCTTCCTAGATCAAGTGATGATCACTAGACTCATTGATTCAAAGTAAGATAAGAAGTGATCATACTTGTAGGGGATGACTAAAGTCATTAGATGGAAAACATCTTTAGTTCTTTCAAAAACATTTAAGCACATATCATAACCATTTTAGCATTGAAAATTTTTCAAATTTGTAAAACTAATCATATAGCAAGTAGTAAGCATATCCAAGCAAAGCATATCAACCATTCCAACACCACACTTTAAAATGGACGTTGTCCTTAATGGACTAAGAAAATAGTGAGCTGTGGTAAAGTTGGAACGAATTACCTCGATTGTTGTTCAGAATTTACAGGCATCCAAATTGCTAGTTCTCCATGATTTTTTGAAGAGACTCAAAATGTCTAAACAAAAGAAAAACACAAGTGGCTTCCTCAAACTTGAACTCCTACATGCCTACTCCTGGTGGTGGTCCACTACCTAGGTAGAGGTTACGAAATGATATACTAAAATCCTCCATCCACGAACGACACCACTGTTGTTTTGCCTCTTGTTTATGGCGCCAAGGTCGAGTCTCCTTAAACTATATTTGTCTCTCGTGCTCATGGGAATCCCAGTGCTACTCGTTCAGGGTATGATAGTTCTTAAGGCTCTCATTCGCACGTTCCACAACCTCTCTCAACTCTGCCAGCTGAACTCTATAGTCATAATGTTGAGGTGGAGGTGGTGGTGGGTATCCAGATCCAAATCCATGCTCAGGTTGTCTCACTAAGTGTACTGATCATTTTCCTGCCGCTGTCCACGCAGAGTATTGTGGGTAAGTGTTGCTGGAAAGGTCCACTCCCTTGCTTGTCACCTTATCAACTCCAAAGGTGAAAGCCTACTAACAATAGATTTGCCATTCCCTTGCCAATGTCTCCCAGAGAGCAAATCCGTACTCCTCCCTATGCTCGTGGATGCGGTGGGCTATGGTGTAGATATAGCCTCCTCCTAGAAGTCCTCTTGGAGAAGCAAAGGATGTGTATCTCAAAAGGTTGTCGACCACCAACCATGTTGGGTGAAACCACCAGTAGTGCAGCAAAGCATGATACAAGATCATGCCACTAGTGGTCACCTTCCCAACATCTCCCTTCTTCCTCATGTTAAAATTGGTTCGACCAAATTAGTGAACAAACCTGAAGAATGGCAGCTTAATGGTAGTAGGTGAGGAGTAGCCGGCAACAAACTATGCTCCTTGGTCACACGTGATCCTCTTCCAAAGATCTCGGAAGTTAGCCATCTATGTCATGGGCTCCCAATAGGATCCAAGGATGGCATATGAGAGTAGTCCTCTCCTATGGTAGGTTGGGATCCCTAGTTTCTCGACAAATCTATCATAACTATCAATGAAGTGTCATACCACCAATCTATAAGAGATGCACCTCTGGCTGGACTTTCCTCTTGATCCTACTGTCAATGAAGCTAGGAACTCTCTAGTGACAACATCTTTGCTCTCTCCTCTAATGTTGAATAATGACAAGAGACTGAAACCATCTAGTATATGTCTCAATGTTGCTCCCCATCCTTGGTACTAGTCAAAGTCTGACCAGTCCATCTCTCTTTGGTTGTCCACTGGTATGTGCCTCCATCTCTACAACTTCTTGGCAATATAACTGCCAATGGGGAGCTGGAGGAAAGGATGCAGGGGTGCCCCCGGTGTGTCTTCTCGTATCTCCAGCTCGCTATCAGTCGCTCAATCCTTGACATTTGGTGGCAGGTGTCCACTCATGCTCCTCAATCTCTCACTATCCAGTGATAGCCTTTCACTACTGTTGCTTGAGGATCTCCGAATGAATCAAAACTGAGAGCTTGAAGTCTCCTTCTCTATCACGATCACATGATCTCTCTAGTTGAGTCACGTAGATAGTAGAGGTGCTACATGATTTGGCTCCAGTTGTGGTAGAGTAGGATGTCATGGTCCTCATGACGAAGCACCATCATCCCCCTTATTCTTGTGCCTCTTTAACCAGCTGGCCATTTGATTCATTTTCCTGCTTAAAAGAAACCAAATTAGCATAGGTAATAGAGGATAACCTCACACTTTAAGAGTGTGGCTTCTTTAATAAGCTAATCATATAACTTTTCAAGTAAGTATTAACAAGATAGTAACCTCTACTACTTCATATGTCATTAAAGCACATGTAAAGAGAGGAAATAGTCTAATTCAAAATCTAGAAGTAGCATGGAGTAATATCTTGAAAATGTGAAAACTTTGAAAGCTCTAAGTTATACGATCAGGCAAAGCTCGATTAATAGGTTGGCACAAGTGAAGTGGCATCACATTTAATCCAACTTAGGAATGAATCTCGAAATTAACAATGCCCTTCTCCCATTGAAATCTTGAAATTTCAAACTTCACCAAAGAATTTCAAAACATTAGCATAGCTTTGACATTAAAAGTTCAATTAGAAAGATGCTATACTAGAATTTTGAAAATTTTGGCATGATCTTTGCTAAAATTCATCAATCCATCCAAGCATAAATTCAATTAAAATCATTATAAGTACCATGCGATCTAATTTCTAAGAATACAGGCTATCAACATGCATTCATAAACATCGATAAGTACCATGAAGTCTTAAATTCATGGTTCAAGCTCCTAGATTCATCTAAAGATCATGGGTACTTACTTTAATGATAAGTAGTGCAGAGAAATTAAAGAAAAGTTGAAAAATGAAGAGTGAGAATCGGCGACAGTGTCGTAGTGGGTCTATCCGCCGATGGCTTTTCTTGTGAGCATTTTGGAGTTTTGTTGCTTAGGCTTTGTTTGTTTGGTGATGTGTAGGTGGTATCTCGAATTTGAAGGTAAAATTCTAAATTTTGGAGGTGGAATTAGTGATTGAAAGTTGAAGGTTTTGGGAGAAATTTGAATCCTAGAGAGCCGGAGAGGATTTTCGGCTAAGAGAGAGAAGGGGAAGTGAAAGTGAGGGATAGTGTGGTGTTTTTTTTTTTTTTGACAAAAGGATAGTGTGGTGTTGGTGGCTGAAAAAATGTGCTTTTCTAGTGACTAGGGCAGGGGGTAGCCGTTGTTGCTTCCCTTCGTGTTCTAGGTCAGTATCCAGCATTTTTGCATTAGAAAACTTATCTCGATAGTACAAAAGTTGATTTCGTACTATTTTTGAGTCTTTAAATCCTCCATTCTTGTCATAAGTTCAAAATTCGCTTCAAATGTAACACCTATCTAAGGGATACAATGTTTTCCCCCAATGAGTAACTCAAAATTTCAAGCCAAAAACAAACTTGAAACTTAAAGATTAATCCAGGAAAGAGAAATCTGGGATGTCTTCGTAGTAGCACTTTTATTGAACGTCATTAAGTTTGACATCACACATGGGATGCATCCCATGGAGCACTCTCTCTTTTATGCCTTTGGCTAGGCTCAACCAAGTTCCCTTTAGTGGATTTCACGATCAGGCGTCACTTCATCATCATCTTTCCATCTCGTTGCATAGATTTTATCATGGTTGACTCCATTAGGTTGATGACGGTTGATGAACTGCTGATACTCCTCTAATCTTTCATACTTCAGCTCCTCGATCTTATCTAGCATCATATTTGACCTTGTACTAGCTATCCTTAGTGCCATTTGAGCTAGCTTCATACTAGGAATTGGCAGAACCTTGCTCGGCTCTCCTCCATACTTTGGACTAGATAATGCTGATGAAATATTATGTTTGCCAAATCCTCAATATGAGATACAAATAGAAATTTGATCTCATCGTCTGGATACTCCTCCAGATAATCCTTGAGTTCATCACTTATTTTGATCGGTTTCTCCCCTTTATACATGATATTTCCCACATATAGAGTTACTTCTTCGTTGACGACATCAATTATGGCTCCAGCACTGACAAGGAATGGCCTTCCAAAGAGGGTCGACTGCTCTTTTCTTGTCTCTATGTCAATCATGAGGTAGTCAGAGAAGAAAATGAAAGGACCAACTTGGGTTCTTAAGCCTCAAACAACTCCAAGAGCTCTACAAGGGGTTGACTAGCGTGATCTCTACGTTGATGTACTCCATGTTGGCAGTCCCATCTTTTCATATCTATGCAGTGGTAGAATGTTGACACTTGAGACAAGGTCAAATAGACCTCCCTCCACGTGATGCCATCCAAAAGACATTTTGGTGGAGATGTGCCCAATATACTTTTTAACTTCAATGACTAGGACAAATTCTTCGTATCCCCAATGGGTTTTCTTGATCATGGTCTCCTTATCTTTGACCCTGTCATCTTCCTCCAAGAAAATAACTAGTTTTCTTATATGATCCTCCATGGAAATCATCTTCTCCAATATTGGCATTGCCACTTCTACTCCTCCAAAAGCTTCTATCATATTTTTGAAGAGGGATGGATGCTCAACCCTTTTCTTCTCTTCTTCTTTTTTCATGCTCGAGAAACTTTTGGTTGTTCCCATCCTTGTTGAGATGACTTTGACTTCCTTCTTCTTTAGAGTGTTCCCTGTGTAGCACGGAAGGTTGCTTTGAATCTTTTGAGGTTGGACATCAATTAGGAGTGCAAGTTGTCTCTCGATATTCTTGTAGCTCATTTGTAGTCCTATCAATGTTGCCTCCAGCTTCTTAAATATGGTGGGCTCCTTGCACCTTGTATTGGGGTTGATTGCCAAATCCCGGTGGACCTGACTTCTTTTGCCATTCTGCTTCATGAATATATAGTGCATTGGTAGGGGTGATTTTGGGGCATTCCTCGGGCTTCTTTCCTCTTTGAAAAGTCTATTGAATCTTTGACAAGGAGGATATCTCCCTTTTTGAGGTCTCCATTGATAGCCTTGATTTATGTAATTGACATTAGCATGTCCTTGCCCTTCTTGGCTATAGCATTTGAATCCTCCATGGCCTTCTTATCCACATTCTTCAAAAACGAACAAGGATGCCACCGGTCCATTCTTTGGCTCGATTGATGCATTCTTGAGTTGTTTAGTCAGCTCTTTCATGTATGCACATATAGTGGTGACACCATCCTCCCTTCCATGTGTAGCTTTCAATGGTTTGATCGTTGATAGAAGCTTGACCAATTCTTTGACTTCCTTATTAGTGTGGTGAAATGCTCCAGACATTGCACGCTCGTCATTATTGTGAAATCTCCATTGACCAACTTGATCGCTTCATCGATCGAGCTTTAGATTTCTAAATTCAAAGCACACTCACAAGTCAATCCTAACAAGGCCAAGTATAACCAGGCTATGGATGTAGTAAAGTGGCTCAGTCGTATTCCAAGGGTCACGGTATCCTAGGCTACTCTTTACTTAGTTTTTATCTAGTCAACCTAATACTTAGCAGGTGGGCAGAGGTCAATAAAGGAGAAGAGGTACTCAGTTTTCTCCATTTCCCTAAACATAAGTTCATCATACAAATGGCTAACTATGTTGGGGTTCTAGGATAGGCTGTGTAACTCTCTAATTTGGGAATTTCAATAATTACTTTCCCCCTCCTAACACGACCCACAAAGACCCAATGTCACCTCAGTGAAAGTTTATGTACTAGGGTTTCTCCCATAGCTCCTCTCAATAGGTTTAACTTATCATGCATACTACATTGGTGCTTCGATCACAACATGTGCGACCTTTCTAGCGTTGTTTTTTAGGAGGCATTCCTATAGCAGGGGTTCGGTAGCCGCGTCCACTAAGGAACCCTAAGATCATTCATCTACCCTTATTTAGCCATTTGGCGCTACCCAGTCTAGCCCTAAAATTCACACCTAGTGTTAAACTCAGTTGTTGGCCAGTAGGGAAGAGTTGGGTGACTTACCCAAGCATAATCAAGCATAAATGAACCATAAATTTACTAAAACAAACATATTCATTCATAACCTCTAACACAATTACATCTACATTCATAACCAAAATCTAGGGTTTCGAGGACAAAGTCCCAAAGTACCTTCCCATGAAGGGAGGAAGAAGAGACATGTAAAGAGGGAAATAAATAAAAAAAAGGGAACTTCCATTGCTGGAAATCCTCCCCCAAAACTCTCCTCCAATACTTCTTCTCCTCATTTTCGTGTCCTAGCTTCTACTTCTCTCTCTAACCGCACTCTTGAATAAAAAAATCTGTCAAAAGCCATCTATTCAAGGGGTGGATTCTTGACGACTCGGTATTTGCACATGTTTTCCCCTTTGTTTCTTGATTGTTTGAGCTTGAATTATCGTGTCTTTGGCCTATTTTATGCTAGGTTGTGTTCCTTTGTCATATTTCAGGTCCTAGCACATAAATTGAAGCATAGGCGCAAGTTTCAAGTCAATCAGAGATCAATTGACGATTCGGGAGAAGAAACTCGGGCATGACCTGAAGAAGAATGGATTTCTTCCTCACTTTATGGACAAAGAATCATGCAAGCTTGTCATGAAAAGAAAGAGGACGAGACTACGAGCGTCTGGGATCAAACGGCGACTGATTCGGAGTCCGGACGAGGGAGAAACGAAGCATTAAACAGAGGCTGAGCAAGCCACACGGGCACAACCCACACGGCCGTCTGACCTGGCCATGTGGCCGTGTGGAAATCACCGAGCCTTCACACGGGCAGCTGGGAAAGCCACACGGCCGTGTGGCCTGGCCGTGTGAGTCGGGAATTACTGGTTAAAACCCGATTTTCAGCAAAAGGAAAGGGGGGGAGCTGGGTTTTGGATCCCAAACACCCAAGGGACGAACCCTAGAGAGAGAGCGACTTGGGAACATTCTTGGAGCTATTTTGGAGGATTTCTTCGCCATTGGAGCTCGGGAATCAAGCTTGGAGATGGAGATTGAAGATCTAGATCAGATTTCTGCAGTCTCTCTCTTCTCTATGGAGTAACTTCCCTTCACTTAGGTTTTGAGGAACCCTAGTTCCATATGTTAGGATCTTTCTTGTATGAAGTTTTGGATGCTATATTGTTTGGTTATAATTGATTGAGGCATGATTTATTGAGTCAATTGAATCTTGATCAAATCCTCTTGGTTTCTGCTTTAACCTATGATAGATAGAATCTGATTAGGTTAAGAGAGCTTCCTTGATTGATAGTGGTGAATGGGTTGTGCGAGAGTCAATCAATTCACTGCTTTGTACTGGAATTCATTCCAGTAGTGGAGTTCTGTGTTCATAGCCTCAGCTTTCTATCCTGGTGAAGACTAGTCGTCTGCCGGGTAGTTGGACTGAGAGGGCTTGGTCAGCTTAAGAGATTCCAAGCAAATTTAGGATCTTCCGCAGTTTAATCAACAGTAGATCAACCAAAGGTAATTGCAACTTGGACCTAATTGAGGAGCTAGGGGGAATCATACCTAAGTGAGTTCCCAACTTGTAATTAGTAGAGTAGTCACTAGAGTAGTTTATAAATCAATCCTTAATCTAGTTTGCTAGATAATGAACTGAAGCTGAGTAATAGTAACTCTAGAGACCCGTGGATTCTATATTTATTACTTGTGCCACTATACTGCAGTCCCTTTCATTGGTTACACTTGGCCATTGTTAGGTGTTGTGTTTTAGCGTGTCAAGTTTTTGGCGTCGTTACCGGGGACTTTCTAGATTATTAGGAAAGGCAAAAGTTTGTTACTTTAGCGTTTTTCATTTGTTTTCCGCCCTTGCTTTTCACTTGAGTGTTTTTTGTTTTTGTTGGTGCAGATCTGAATCATGGACCCTCATAGCTTCTCCAATCATTGGGGGTATCCACCACCATCCGAGTGGTATTACCCCGAGATTCCCTGGAGTAACCAAGGAGTTGAAGACTATGGAGTCGGGTTCCAGTACCAACCCCCTTTCTACGGAGAACAATCAGACCCCTGGGCATATCAAGAACAACCTCCTTATCGAGAAGAATTTCTCCCACAACCAGAGGGGCCATTGGAGCTGGAGTTACCCATGGCGTCCTTCACGGGCCATTCTGCAGAGCCATGCTACACTCCACAGCCAGATCCAAACTATGAATTGAGGCTTCTCATGGAGCAGTTTGCTCGAGACTGTGAGAGATCATGCTCCATGATGGATCATTGTGTCCAGGCCTATCGTGAAACAGAGGAGATCCTCCTGAGCCTTAAGAAGAGCGTCGATGATCTTGAGCGATCTTGTGCACAACCTGCTCCAGATCTCCCTTATGTTACCATACTAGAAGAGGAGGAGGAAGAAGAAGGCTACAAGGACATTGTGGAGCACACTGAAGTTGTCACGGAGAGCTCTCGTGATGATCATGATCAGGAATGTCCTATCATAGCCGACCACACCTTCCCACATCCCACACCGAGCTTTGAAGAGGCGGGCATGAGTGAGGAGATGCAAGAAGATCTCATGAAATAAATTGCTTGGCAACTTGCTCTACAATCCGTGCTAGAAGAAGAAGAGCAAGAAAGGGTGCAGAAAGAAGTTGTGGAGGATGACGAAAGTGAAGCAGGAGGAGTTCTTGATCATTTCCCAGGGGTGATACCACATGAAGAAGAAAGGGAGGTTGAAGAAGAAATTGGCGTCCAGGATGAGGACGGAGTTAATGTGGAAGAGGCCTGCGCCGGCCATGAGTTACATGTGATATCTCCACCAAACTTCGAGGAGCTGCTTGGCAAGGACCCATTTGCAGTGTCTCTTTGCCAGACCAAGGCCACATCGACATCGGTCCCTCTTGGTGGACGCGATGGTGGCCAATCGATGATGTCTTATCTGGTTTGGGGCAATGAGACGAGAGAAGAGAAGAAGAGGTCTCGAGGGTGGAGACTTCATCTGCATCAAGTGCACGAGCCTTCATCACCTGCCACACCACCTGCTTGTGACTTGAGACTCCACCTCATAGATGAGAACCTCAACTTCAAGGAGGTTCTAGCATGGACCGAAACTTAGGAGCCATCGTCCGGCTCACGACGTGAAAGAAGCGCTTGTCGGGAGGCAACCCAACCATTCAGTTTGCATTTCTTTCTCTATTTCTCCTCGGTTGAGTCAGTTTTGTTATTTGATTTTAGAGTCAATAACTCAACCTTTGTGAGATTTTGTGTGGTGTTTGTGTTCTGATTACTCTCTCTTCCTGGAATGCACCGCCTGACCCGTCCATCATCATTCACCCTTGATCTGGTAACTTCGTTCTACCCTCCTTATCTTTCCTCCATTGAGGACAATGTCGTGCTTAAGTGTGGGGGGATTGGTGTTCGATTATGTACGCGAGTGAATGTTTTGCTGTTTGTGTGCTTGGAGCCTAGTCCACTGTCCAAATTTTTTAAATTTGAGGGCTCCAAGTACGTGTTTCCATGCAAATTGCCTGCTCAGTATGCTTTGAATTGACAGACTCTATAGTAATGTGCAACCTGGGGAGGTAGTGTAGCACTATGGAGGATGTTGAAGTATAAGATTTTTCCTATCTAGCTCTCTGCTGTGTAGGTTGATTTTGTGAATTAGTGGAGCTAAGACCGTTGAATTCATGTGGTAATGGTGACTCTATTTGGATTGTGTTATGGACTCGTGTATCGAACAGGGTGCTCATATGGAAAATGGGAAGCAGTTGGTCCTCCATGTCAAAATCATTAAATCTTAAACTTGGGGTAAGCCCAACGTGTGCGGCACCGTTCATTGCACAAAATCGGGTTTTGGAAGAGATTTTAGTGATCCTTAGTGGGGTACTCCTACAAGGTGAAGCTAAGTTGTCTCTAGTACAAGTAAAACTTCCACCCGTTGAACGGTTTGCCTACTTGAGGATGTGTTTTTAAGGGCACGGATAGAGCTTCCGACCCCCCTTAATTTCATTGACTCTCCACACAAGTTGAGGAAAAGGAGTTAAAAGAAGTACTCTGGCGAGCGCCAGGTGTACAGAAATTGCTCTTGCTCGACTAATAAGGGTCGACCGTGCAAAAGACTGCAGTTGGAACCCCACCAAATGAAAGAAAAAAAGAAAAATGTAAATGAAAGTGAGAAAAAGGGGTTCCAACGGTGAAATGAAGTGAAAGAGCACCCCGGTACAACGAGTCCTTGGTTGTGAATGGTGTGAGTTCCTTTATCCATGAACTGGTTGTCTTACTTCCACTTCTTCTCATGATCCTGGCTTGAGTCTAGTACTCGCATTGAGAGAGATAGGGGATGTCTTAGAAGACCAGTTGACCTCGTAAGCTGCTATATGATCTAGGAAATCCTCTACCGACGATCGTGGTTGTGTGTTGCTATAGAGGCTGGAGAGCTGCATTGGTTTGAGTTAGGTTTGCTTGGGGACAACCAAACAGTTAAGTGTGGGGGGATTTGATGACTCGGTATTTGCACATGTTTTCCCCTTTGTTTCTTGATTGTTTGAGCTTGAATTATCGTGTCTTTGGCCTATTTTACGCTAGGTTGTGTTCCTTTGTCATATTTCAGGTCCTAGCACATAAATTGAAGCATAGGCGCAAGTTTCAAGTCAATCAGAGATCAATTGACGATTCGGGAGAAGAAACTCGGGCATGACCTGAAAAAGAATGGATTTCTTCCTCACTTTATGGACAAATAATCATGCAAGCTTGTCATGAAAAGAAAGAGGACGAGACTACGAGCGTCTGGGATCAAACGGCGACTGATTCGGAGTCCGGACGAGGGAGAAACGAAGCATTAAACAGAGGCTGAGCAAGCCACACGGGCACAACCCACACGGCCGTCTGACCTGGCCATGTGGCCGTGTGGAAATCACCGAGCCTTCACACGGGCAGCTGGGAAAGCCACACGGCCGTGTGGCCTGGCCGTGTGAGTCGGGAATTACTGGTTAAAACCCGATTTTCAGCAAAAGGAAAGGGGGGGAGCTGGGTTTTGGATCCCAAACACCCAAGGGACGAACCCTAGAGAGAGAGAGCGACTTGGGAACATTCTTGGATCTATTTTGGAGGATTTCTTCGCCATTGGAGCTCGGGAATCAAGCTTGGAGATGGAGATTGAAGATCTAGATCAGATTTCTGCAGTCTCTCTCTTCTCTATGGAGTAACTTCCCTTCACTTAGGTTTTGAGGAACCCTAGTTCCATATGTTAGGATCTTTCTTGTATGAAGTTTTGGATGCTATATTGTTTGATTATAATTGATTGAGGCATGATTTATTGAGTCAATTGAATCTTGATCAAATCCTCTTGGTTTCTGCTTTAACCTATGATAGATAGAATCTGATTAGGTTAAGAGAGCTTCCTTGATTGATAGTGGTGAATGGGTTGTGCGAGAGTCAATCAATTCACTGCTTTGTACTGGAATTCATTCCAGTAGTGGAGTTCTGTGTTCATAGCCTCAGCTTTCTATCCTGGTGAAGACTAGTCGTCTGCCGGGTAGTTGGACTGAGAGGGCTTGGTCAGCTTAAGAGATTCCAAGCAAATTTAGGATCTTCCGCAGTTTAATCAACAGTAGATCAACCAAAGGTAATTGCAACTTGGACCTAATTGAGGAGCTAGGGGGAATCATACCTAATTGAGTTCCCAACTTGTAATTAGTAGAATAGTCACTAGAGTAGTTTATAAATCAATCCTTAATCTAGTTTGCTAGATAATGAACTGAAGCTGAGTAATAGTAACTCTAGAGACCCGTGGATTCTATATTTATTACTTGTGCCACTATACTGCAGTCCCTTTCATTGGTTACACTTGGCCATTGTTAGGTGTTGTGTTTTAGCGTGTCAATTCTCCTATTTATAAAATTTTGCAGACATAGGCAAGTTCACGGGCACGGGGCAGAATATCGCAGCCATGATCTTTGGGGGAGAGGCTGCGATCTAGAGGTTTATAGAATTCAAACGACGCGGGCAAGTTCATGGACTCAAGGCAGAAGATTGTGGCCGCGATCTTTGGGGGAGAGGCTCCGATCTTGAGGCCACCATTTACGCCTTGCTGAAGGTGGAGTTCGCGGCCTGACATCACGGTCACGATCGGGGATGTCACGGCCGCGATCTTTATCGCGGGCACGGTGAAGTGAACCGTGAATCGACCGTCGAGACTCTCTGCTCCTCCCTTGGTAGCTAATCCAAAATTTCCTGGCCCTGGCTCTAGAGTTCGTGGCTATGATTTTAGTGGTGGAGGCTGCAATCTTGGTGCTATAGTTCACGCTCTCACTTGATGGTCATGATCTTCGCACTAAAGGCTACGATCTTGGCTCCTTCAGCCGTGATCTCCATTTTTGCCCATTTTCCTACACATTAATCCCAATTTCTTTCCTGTTTTGCGTATAACGTCAAATGCAACCTAGAATAACATGATATAACAAAAGGAAGCGATCTAGGTTACAAATGACGTTTTATAAATAGAATCATGCTCAAAATGACAATAACCCTCCCTCGTCGACGCCATCCTCCAACCCACCACCAACAGTCTATTCCTCTTCCTAGGTGTAGCCAGAATCATCACCGAACCCAAATTTTAGAAATCCAGAAATGGCCAACCACCACCGCTCACGAGGAGGTTGGCGAGGCAGAGGAAATGATTGATGTGGCCCTGGTCGGGGAAGCGGACTAGGATGATGTGGAGGAGAGGCTCAGGCGGTGCCATTATGATTCCTTTTTGTCATTTTTCTCACAAAGAATTCTTGGCTTTTTATTTTTACATAATTACATTTATGAAGTTGAAAATAAAAAATAAAAAATTTACTATATTTTAATTGACAAGTCACTTATTTAAGGGTCAAACTTGTAAGTTGACCACTACATAGGAAAAGTTAATAGAGTTGGACGAAGAGTGACTAATGATGAAACGAAAATATAAAATACTAGCCACGAATGATTAAATATTTTTAGTGTCGAAACATGAAACTTTTTAGTAATTACATTTACAGTGACCAAACTTGCCATTTATCCAAAAAAAAATGACCCGCTACACACATTTTTTTTAATAATAATTGATATCATTTCAATTAAGATAGCTAATTTGAAATAATAAAATCATCTCTCAAAGGAGATATAAGAAAGATTGGTGGCCTGTCTACCCACATTTCATTAGCATCCCAATGGCAATCAGTATGGGCCATGATATGTGTTGGTCCATTAGCTTCCCTCCCCACAAATTCCAATCTATAAACTCAAAATCCTGGGCAATTTGAATCAGCTAATCACAGACCCGACCACCTCAAGGGAAGACTTAGTCATCTTCTTCAACATCCTTACCATCGGTTGACAGTCACCCTCCATTTCCACGCTCAAAAGATTCAGGCTAGACGCCATTTCCAACCCAAATTTGACCGCCATAGCCTCCGCAATGTTCGGCTTCTGCAAACCACCGCTACTCCTCTGCCTCGAATTACTACCCCCAATCCCGTTCCATGATCTTTCATGCAAACCGCGTCAACATTTACTTTCATTTCAGCAGTCACCGGCGGTTGCCATCAGGGTCTAACCATGAAGGGAAAATCAGGTTTTGGTTGCTGTTGTTCTAGGTACTCTGCGAGCCACTCTTTTGCTCTCCCCATTATCTTTTCTTTGGCCCCAGATGAATCAGAGTGCCACCAAAAAGTATCCCAACTGCTCATTTGATTTCGATTCCTGAACTACACACAACCACTCTTCATAGGTACATCCCTCTCCTTTCAGCATTAAGGGTTCGATTAGGATAGATCTCCATACACGCCTCACCCATCCATAATCTCTGAAGATATGTGTTTGAGTTTCTTGAGATTACAAAATGGGCACCCCTCACTTCCTTTCTGCAATCTTTCCACAATTCGTGCCCCTATTGGGAGAATATCCTATATCCATTTCCACGCAAAGATTTTCACTTTCGGTGGTATTTTGAGCTCCCATATTCATTTCCAGTTAATTGGCGTGTATGGATCTCCCTCCACCTCCCCATTTTGTCTTTGCCAAATCTCGTATGCCGATTTCACTGAATATTGACCATTCTTCTAACCATTCAACACTAGTTCGTATGTCGATGGCTGTATAGGGATTGGGATTTTCACTATGTTAACTTTGCACCCTCGCGTCTGAATCCATCAACTCTGCAACGGAAGTAGAGTTGTCGAACCTAACCATAGGGGATTTAGTCTTGTTGTTGTCACTGTTTGGCACCCACTTGTCCAGCCAAATATCAACTTTAGAGCCATCTCCAACCTTCCATCACATACCTCTTTTCAGTAAGTTTTTTGATGCCATTAGTCCCCTCCAAACATAGATCGGGTTATTTCCTAAATTAGCATCCATAACTCCTCTATCATGGTATTACTTAGCCTTCATCACTTAGCTACTTGGCTATTAGGGTTCTCAATCAGTCTCCACAACTGTTTTCCCAACAAGGCTAGATTGAAGCTGCTAAGATTTTGAAAACCTAGTCCCCCTTGGTGTTTAGGTCTGCACAATTTATCTCAGCTAAACCAATGAGTCCTTTCTCGTCTTGTTGTGGCTCTCACCAGAAATTGGATATGATGCTTTGGATTTCCAGTAAAATACCAATGGGGATTTGAAAAACTGACATAACATAAGTAAGTTGTGCCTGAGCCACAGACTTAATTAAGACTTCCTTCCCTGATACTGAGAGGACCTTACTCTTCCAACGTTGGGTCTGGTGTCAATTAACAAGCAGAGCAAAAGAAACTAAACTCACTCACTGCATGATCATTTGCACCCACCTCTCAGCAAACCCCATTTTTAACATAACTGCTTCAAGAAACCCCCATCCAACCCTATCATATGCCTTTGCAATGTCGAGCTTTGCCGCCATAAAACCTTTTTTCTCCCCCTTTTTTCATTTCATTGAGTGGAAGCACTCAAAAGAAACTAGAACATTATCAGTGATTAACCTGCCTGGAATGAAAGCACTCTAGTTAGGAGTGATGATATCATTAAGTATCCCTTTCAGTCTGTTTGCCATCACTTTCAATAGAATTTTGTAGAGAACTTTACGGAGGCTGATAGGATGAAAGTCCACGAGAGATTTTAGATCCTTCTTCTTAGGGATTAGAGCTATCAATGTGTGATTTAGCTATTGTGAAAAAGTCTCGGACTCAAAATATCCTTGAATCTCCTTAACAACATTTTCTCCTATAATATCCCAATGTTTTTGGAAAAAAGCTACAAGCATACCATCTGCCCCTACCGCCTTCAAAGGTCCCATTATTTTCAAAGCATCCCATATTTCCTCCCTTGTTACTGGTCTTAAGAGGTCTTGGTTCATAGCTTCAGTGACCTTCCTAGGGATGGAGCCAAGAATCTGTTCTGAGGGAGATATGTTGCTCGTAGTATAAAGTTGCATGAAAAAAGCTTGTAAGCAGTCCATAACCTATTGTTGGCCTCCCCAAATTCTCCCATCGCTGCTTCTAAGCTTCTTAATAGTATTTCTAACAAGTCTGTCAGATGCTCTCTTATGAAAGAATTTTGTGTTATTATCACCCTCTTGAAGCCACTTTGTGCGGGATCGCTGTTTCCACATAATTTCGTCTTGTAACTCAATTTCACTCAGTTCAACTTCACGCTTTCCTCTCTTCTCCACTATGACTGGAGTGTGATGTAGCTTTCCTATCTTTCCCAACGCCTTTTCAACCTTCCTTTTCCTGTTGTTTAAGCTGCCAAACGTGTGTTGACTCTATTCTTTTAATTTTTGTTCACAACCCGTAATTTTTTCCATAATTGAGTCTCCTCCGCTACAGTTCCAACCTTCTTCCACAACTTGCTTACACTCAGAATGCTTTTGCCAAAAAGATTCATATCTGAAAGAGTGTCCCTATCTTATATCTTCAGTTGAGGTTTGGTTCTTTAGAAGGATAGGATTGTGGTCAGAACCATATCTCTGTTGATGATAGACAATAGCATCAGGGTAAAGGTGTCGCCAAGGGTCAGTAGCCACCATCCGATCCAATCGTTCTTCGGTATATGTGTTGTCTTGGTGGTTGTTGTCCCAAGTGTAGGGTCTTCCATAGAAGCCCTGGTCTTCTAGCTGACAGTCCTCGAAAGCGGCATTAAAGTTGTCAATCTCCACTCCTGATGGTAAGGATTGACTATTCTTTTCTTCATAACTTTGTATGAGATTGAAATCTCCACACGCCAATCAAGGTAGTGGGGTTAGACCATATAGATCTTAGAGGAGTTCACATGTCCTGTGTTTGTTTCCTTGCTCTGACCAACCATAGATCCATGTCAGTCTGTACTTCTTCCCATTGTCCTCAATGCTCATATCAATATGATTGTGGGAGTATCCTTTTATTTCAAGTAGTATAGAGTCCTCTCATATGACTAGTAAGCCACCAGCCCTTCTAACTTATCCCACACCAAAGCCATTTTTCCATCCCAATTTTTGCATTCACTTCTCGCCATTCATGCTCTTTTTTCTTGGTCTCCATGATGAAGGTCACTTGGGGAGCAGTTCTCAGAAGTAAAGCCTTCAATTTCCTAATTAGTAGAGGACTCTCCAACCCCCCAACAATTGTAGCTTAGGACACTCATTGAGTTGGGGGACCTTGCTGGCTTGCAAGGTCCGTCACATCGACATCCTTTAAGTTTGAATTGTTCTGCTGCTAGGCACCAAAATTAATGTGTTGGTAGCCAATTGTGAGGACCCTAAAACAATTATAATTATTATATTTGATAAAGACTGGTATACTCGAAGTATAGTATATTCCAGGTGATCTTGTCGTTGGATGTACTTCTATGAGCTCCAACCAATCTCAACGGGCAATTATTGTTTATATTTAATTGAACTTCGGGTTTGGGTTTAGAGAATTGGGACCTAGAGTTTATCTATTAGAAATTAGGGTATTGTATCATACCCTAAACTCGATTTAATTCATGGTCTAGATAGAGATATCTCACTAGGAGTACACAACTGAGACCCATATAAATAAAAAAAAAATATATATATAGTGGCGTCTTCAGTGCACTCACTTTTTTTAGTGCATTCAATGCACTCGCCTCATAATCGTCATTCTGAGCATGTGATTCATGTCAAAACGGTATTGATTGTTGCTTATGATATTACGAACAAGAAACACATGGATTTTCAAAAACAACATTTAAGATTTACTTTAATTTGAAGGATTTAGGATTGAGGTATTTAGGGTTAGGGTTTAGATTTACAATTTGGGGTTTTGGATTGGGATTCAAAGTTGAAGGTTAAGAGGTTATGATAATGGATTGATTAGTTGTAATTATGTGTTATATCATCATATTAGACTAATTTTACCAATTAAAATTCAAAATTTGATGTATTATGACCACTTTTAGAGTTGGATGCACCAAAAAAACGTGAGTGCACCAAAGCAGTCACCACACATATATATACGGTTTAGGCTAGCGTACGTCCGGGCGCACGTTAGGCTACCGTACGCCCGTTTGAGTTTTGCTATTTAGATCATTAATTAACCGGAGTTTTGGGCATGATACTATACCCTAACCACTAATGGATAAACCCCAGTCCCTAGTTTTCTAACCCAAATCATGAGATTCGTTTAATCTTGAAATGAAAATCAATAATAGTTTCGACAAATCAAAACCGTTGATTTTCATTTCAAGATTAAATGAATATTATGCTTTGGGTTAGTGAATTGCGGACTGGGGTTCACCCATTAGGGGTTAGGGTATAATATCATGCCCCAAACTCCGGTTAATTCATTGTCTAAATAGCAAAACTCAACGGGCGTACGGTAGGCTAGGATACGTCCGGGCGTACGCTAGCCTTTGCCATATACATATATATAGTGACGTCTTCGGTGCACTCACTTTTTTGGGTGCATTCAGTGCACTCACTTTATAACCATCATTTTAAACATGCGATTTATGTCAAAATGATTTCAATCATCACTTATGATGTGATGAACAATAACGCACATGAATTTGCACAAAAATAATTGAAGAATTACTTTAATTTGAAGGATTTAGAGTTTAGAGATTTAGGGTTAGGGTTAGCGTTTACAATTTGGGATTTTGGGTTGAGATTCCAAAATTGAAGGTTAATAGGTTAGGGTAATGGGTTGATTAGTTGGGATTCTATGTTATATCATCATATTAGACTAATACAACCCATTAAATTTCAAAATTTAATGTATTATGACCACTTTTAGAGGTGGGTGCACTGAATACACCCAAAAAAGTGAGTGCACCAAAGTAGCCACTCTAAACCCCAACCCGATGTTTGATTTAATGAAAAACAAAAACTGACCGTTGAGATCGGCCGGAGCTCATTTAAGTACATCTAACGACTAGATCACCTGCTGTATACTATACGCCTGACGTACACCAGTCATTACCATATATATATACTTAGATGAGCTCCGGCCGATCTCAACGGTCAGTTTTTGTTTTTCATTAAATCAAACATCGGGTTGGGGTTTAGAAAATCGGTGCCTGGGGTTTATCCATTAGAGGTTAGGGTATAGTATCATACCCCAAACTCCGGTTGTATCATACAAGCTTCAATGGTTTAAACTCTGGTGTACCACAGTCTATACCCTAACCTCTAATGGGTGAACCACAGTCTCCAATTCTCTAACCCAAACCATAAAATCAATTAATCTTAAAATGAAAATCAACGGTTCTGACTCGTCGAAATTAGTAAAGTGCAAATAATATGTGTGAAGACAGGCGTATAGCCTTTGCTATATATATGGAAATTAAATCGGCCCTCACCCAAAAATATATTAAAGTTATATGTATATATTTATGATAATTAATACATATGGAAAATAAATAGAAATGTGGTAATTAAAAATGTATATTTTAAAATTAAAAATATATGTCTTTATGATAATTAAATACATATACATAATTCTTGTATGATACAACCTAAATCTGTACATATACCATATGGTATAACCTTAACTTTTTTTTTCGGTAAGTTGTTTTACCATTGAAGCTCACTCTTGGCTTTAACCAGCACAAGAGATCGAAAAACACACAGGCAAATCGCCCACAATAGTCCTTTACAAGGAAAATACCAAACAAAAACAGAACTTCCTACATTGTTAAACAACTACAGCAAGAAACAGTTTTGCTCAAGAGGAGTTGGAAATCAGGTCGTGCCACAGTGTACAGCCTGATATCCTCCCTGATCTGCTCTGCCAATACACCAGCAGCATACTGCTGGACACCAAAAACCCTTCTACATCTTTCCTTCCAAACCATACTAATACACCAACACCAGATTGAAGCTTCAATCACACCACAGCTTCCATTCTTCTTAACTCTGGCCACTATTCCATCCAGCATTTCTGCCCAACTTCCAGGAAACACTACCCCTCCTCGCAACAGGGTTGTTACCATCTCCTGAATGTAAACACAATAACAGAAAAGATGATCCCGAGTCTCCTCTGCTGCCCTTTTGGCATTGTAAAGTCAGTAAAGAACTGTTGAATTCCCTTCACCACCTCAGGACCAATAGTCCCCCAACATTTTTGAAAGAAACTCACAGTCCAACCATCCGGTCCTGGTGCCTTGTTCGGGTTCATATCAAACAGAGCATCATGGATTTCCTTACTAGAGACTTCGTCACACAACAACATCTGATCCTCCAGCCCAAGTTTGTGCATAAGAAATCCCTCAATAAGCGCCTCATCCACAGAAACTTCCTGGTTCACCACCCCAAACAACTGCTTGTAATAACAAACTGCTTCCTCAGCAATATCCCCCACATCAGTTAACACCTCTCCCGAGGAGGCAACAAGTTTTCTAATCTGTTTCCTAGCAGCTCTTATTTTAGCAGTGTTGTGGAAGAAAGAAGAATTCATATCTCCCAGGGACAGCCAAGACACCCTGGATCGTTGTCTAAAGAAAGACTCCTCCGCCTACTTTAAATGCAGAAATTCCTCTGTGACTTGCTTAACCTCTGCAAAAAGAGACTGTGAAGGTACCTCAAGAGCCTTTAACTGAATAGTCTTCATCTCCTCTTCCTTCTCCAACACTTTCCCAGAGATATCCCACAACTACTCTTATTCATAGTCTTCAGCTCTTGCTTCAACAAATTCAACCTCTGCTTAATACCCCATAACCCAACACCCGAGACTTCAGTGCTCCAGCTTGTTTCCAAGAGAGAACTAAAAGAAGCTTGCTGAAGCCACATATCAAAAAATTTAAATGGTTTGGGAAATTTTCGCATTGGAAGTCTACGTGTAATCAGAATACCACAGTGATCCGAGAAATCTGGAGCCAGAAATGCAACCACACTCTTAGAAAATTTTGTCAACCAATCAACATTAACCATTAGACGATCTAGTTTCCTTGCAATTGGATTGTCCTTCTGCTGATTAGACCATGTAAACAATGGTCCAGTGGCAGTATGATCTACTATTTCCATTTGTCTAACCCAATCTCTAAAATCAGTAGTACTAGTTGAAATAGAGACCTCATTCGAAGCCTCTGAGGGATGCAGAAAAGCATTAAAATCTCCCCCAATCATCCAGGGAAAACCCTGCATTTCCATTTACTCAAACATTTGTATGTAATCAGCCTCTCTTTCTCCTCATTGGACCCATAAACCGCAGTAAAGAAAAATTGATCATTATTCTCCAGAGTGACCAAAGCATGAATGTAATTCTCCTCTGTAGCCAAGACTCTCAACTTAACTTCAGCACTCCAACCAATCCAGATTCTACCCAACTTATGCTTATCATAATTGTCTACAAACTGATAGTCACCAAACTTCTGCCTTATTTCAACAATTGTTTTTGGCTTTTGTATTCTAGTTTCTAACAAAGCAAACAAAGTTACCTTATTCACTTTCAGATACTGAAGCATTGTTCCATGCTTCCTGGGGATATTAAAGCCCCTCGTGTTCCATATAAGAACTGTCATTTTCGAGATTGCACCACCTTAGTGGCTCCTCCCTGACTTCTTAACCCCTCCCTCATTGTCTTCTTTGGTGGAGGTTTCAAATTGACCATCCTGCTACCACATAGCAACTCAAAAACATTTGAGTGAATAACAGGCGTAATAGGTTTCTTAGACTTGGACTTCACTCCATTGACTTTGTTAAATTCCTCCTGAGAAGGTAGAGCACTAGGGGTCACTGGAGGGGTAGCATCAACTATCACTTATTTCCCTTTATCTATTGCTTCAGTTCCAGCCTCCTTAACGACCTCTCCTTCGCCACTTTTATCCAAAACAGCAACCTGAGCCTTCTTGACTCTCCAAATCTGGTACAACTTTAGTTTGCACCTACACCTTATAAACAAATTTTGTTATGGTACAACTTAAGTTTACACCTTAACCTTATGACACAATTTAAACTTGTACCTACATATTTCATCAAATTCTTTTATGGTGCAATTTCAAGTTGTACATGTATCCTTTATAAATAAATAAATAAAAGTTGTACATGTATCCTATGATACAACTTTAACTTGTACCTACACCTTCTATGATAATTTCTTTATGGTACAATCTAAACTTGTACATTTTCCATATGATATACCTTTAATTTGTATCTACACTCTTTATGAAAATGTAATTATGGTACAAACTAAATTTGTGAATATATCCTATTGTACAACTTTAACTTGTACCTACACGTTTCGTCAAATTCCTTAACACTGTGTTTTTGAAAGGAGAAAAATGGGGGAAGGAAAAGGGTTGGGGGAAAGTGGCAATTACGAGGCAGTTCACTCTGTTTCTGAAGGGAGCAAAGAGAATGTAGTGAAGGAAAGAGAAGGGAAAGGTCATTGTTCCTCCCTCCCTCCAAATCGGAAGGAAAGTTCAACTTTCTTCTTCTTTCCACTTATAAACCCACTATCTCTCTCTTCAAACAATGTCTGGAGGAATTCTGTGAGAGCTCGGGGGCAGCGAGTTAACTACACCAAATCGTCCATATGGGTGTCGCCAAATATCAATCAGGAGAGAGCTTTGCAACTAAGTAGCAGGGCTGGCATCCCTCTCACCAAAGAGATTGGGAGATACTTGGGCATCCAGACCATCCATGGAAGAATCACGAAGACCCGGTACCAGGACTTGATTCTCGGGATTAAAAAGAAGCTAGCACCGTGGAAAGCAAGGCGATTGTCTCTGGCAGCCAGGCTGACTGTGGTCCGATCTGAACCTCCGGTATCCCTACCTATCCTATGCACTTTGAACTTATTCCTATGAATGTGTGTAAATCGATAGACAGGATCAATAGGGATTTTGTTTGGGGTAAAGAGGAGGGGCAAGGGAAGATGCATCATGTCTCATGGGAAAAACTCATCGAGCCAAAATGGTTAGGCGGAGCTGGCTTACGGGCAACAAGGCAAGCTAACCTGGCTCTTCTCGCTAAAGGTGGTTGGCGGGTTTTGACAGAAAAGGACAACCTCTGGACTCAAATTATGAGAGCCAAGTACGGAAAGCAAAGGGAAGCTCTGGACATTCTTCGGCCTAAACAGGGAAGTTCTTTTGCTTGGAGGATTTTTATCAAAGCTTCTAGCATGCTTAAGAAAGGAGTTGCGTGGAATATTCATAACGGTAGGGGTACTAATTTTTGGCAGGACAATTGGGTTTTGCATGTCCCTTTGATGACGGTGGATTTGCAGCCGGTCCCAGACGGGATGCTCTCCGAGGTGGTTGCTGACTATGTTGATGTGGAGGGAAGGTGGGATGTCACTCGGCTAGAGCAGTGGCTGCCAGCGGAGGTGGTTCGCAAGATCATTGCAATATCGGTGGACCCTCTTACCGGTGGTCCTGATACTCTATTTTGGTCGGCATCTCCCAACGGCAGTTTCTCGGCAAAATCCGCTTACCTCATAGCTTATGCCGATAGAATCAGCACAGTGGAGAAAATTTGGAGGAAGATATGGCGCCTTCAGGTTCCAGAGAGGGTCCTTTGTTTCCTCTGGTTGGTGACGTTGGACAGGATCACAACAAACGAGCTTCGCTTATCAAGGAAATGTACCCCTTCTCCGAATTGTTACAGGTGCGAGGGTGCCTCTGAATCTATTCTCCATGTTCTTAGGGACTGCCCACCTGCTCTTTTTTTTTTTTGGAGTCGTCAGGTTCCGGTGGCTGAGCAGCTTGCCTTCTTCTCAGCCAGCACGGAAGATTGGATTTCCAAGAACTTATTGAAGGATGACGCTATTGCTTCAGGTATGGCGTGGTGTGACTTTTTTGCAACAGCCATTTGGCTCCTTTGGAAAAACAGGTGTCAGGGTGCTTTGAGGGTTTGACGAGCACGCTCTCGGCCCCCTCCTTCGCGCACACTATTGTCCATAAATCCACGATGTGGTATGCAGCCTGGAACTCTGAGGGATCATCCTTGATGCGATCTTCTATGCCTGCGGCGGCTCGGGTGAGTGCTAACATCGGGTGGTCTGCTCCTCAAAGGGGCTGGTTGAAGCTAAATATTGATGGCGCGTCGGCAGGGAACCCGGGCAAGGCTGGCGCCGGGGGAGTGATTCGGGACGATCAAGGCCGGTGGGTCGCTGGTTTTGTTGCCCAGATCGGGGAGGCCACGACGGCGCTTGCAGAGCTGTGGGCTCTGTTTCATGGTTTGAATCTCGCGTGGAAGCATGGGTGCTACAACCTGGTTGTTGAAACGGACTCACAGTTGATTCTGCAGTGGCTCAGGAATCGGGCGGACCCTCTCCATCCCCATGCTTCGCTCCTGGCGTCGATTAGGAGGCGTCTTGCGCAGGATTGGCTGGTTAATATGGGGCATACATACCGGGAAGGGAATAGAGTCGCGGACTGGCTCTCGAAGCACAGTCTCGTCTATCCCTACGGTATGCATGAACTTATTGACCCGCCAAGAGGTCTGACTAGTTTAATTCAGGATGATGTGGTTGCCATTACGTTTGAGCGCCGTGTAGTTGCAGCGGCTAATCTGTAACCTCACTCCTCTCCCCCTTTGTTTCTTGGCTTTTGCCTCCCGATACGCAAAAAAAAAAACTATATAATTAACTTCACTCTCTCTCCCTCATATATCTGTATTCATTTCTCGAAAGATGTTAATGAAACCAATTTCTAATTACCAGTAGGAAAACAATAACATTAATTATTAATAAAAATCAAGAATTGCCCAAGTTAAATAAATATAGAATTAGTATTCTATCATGTCGTTCACGTATGGATTGATTTCATCATTATCTTAATTATTTTGTATGACTACTACTTGAACATTTTCATGAAAGCTTAAAATGTGGGTTGGTTTTGTAACTTTTTGTGGCGATAATTCAGGGTGTATAATGATCCGGATAGCATTGGATGTCTGGACCAAACCGACCTTTTGATCAAATGATACCAAATCAGGTATAATGTCTTTTGGTACTTTGTCATCTTGTACATCAGAGATTTTTCAATTTTTAAGGGAGACAATTTAAATCGAGTTAAAATAAAAGAGATTTTAAATCGATGAAATTTTTTTAATAGCAAACCAAATTAGGAAAAAAATATCTATTATTCATAAGTAATGAAAATAATATCAATACATAATTAAATTATTTTCCTATTACATAACCAATAAAATAATATATCTATCACACTTTCCAATTTCCAATATACTTTTTCCCTCCCACTTTTCCCCATAAAACAACATTTTTCCTCCCTTCTCCATTTTCTCTCCCCTCCGTTTCCTCTCCTCCAAATTTTCCTTCCCCTGCATTTTTCTCTCTTCCTTCAGAAACATAGTGTATGGTACAACCTAAACTTGTACCTGTAACCTAGGGTACAACATTAACTTTAATTTGTACCTAAACCTTTCGTCAAATTCTTTTATGGTATCTAAACTTGTACATGCACCTTATGGTACAAATTTAACATGTACCTACACATTTCTTCAAATTTCTTGATGGTACAACATAAACTTGTGTAACTTGATCTTATGGTACAACTTAAACTTGTACCTACACCTTCTGTGATAATTTCTTTATGAAACAGCCTATACCGCTATACGTGTACCTTAACCTTATGATACAACTTAAACGTGTACCTACACCTTCTGTCTTAATTTATTTATTGTACAACTTAAACTTGTACATTAACCTTATAAAAATTGGGATATTATGTAAAATCGAAATGGGGGTAAAATCAAAATCGTAAAATCATAGGATTTTAAGGTTCACATAAAAATGAACTTGGAATAATATTAATAAGGTAAATCATGAATAACCCAACACACTTACAATGATGTTTTCTCAAGGTTAATGTTCCAATTTATCAAGGTTAATGTTGAAAGTGGTTAATCAGTGGTGATTAATGCATTGATGTGAATTGATGTTGGTCAATGGTGACTGCTGAGAAAGAATTAGACAGTGATGATGATGGAGGAAAAGGGGAAAAAGCTTATATTTTGCTGAATTGGGGAAATAATTTAAAGTGACTGAAAGATTTGTTCTTATTTTTTCAACTCGGTTCGATTTGATCGAATTTCAATAAATTCAACATAGATCTTAAAATCGTTAAAATCCTTTAAAATCCTATTATTTTAAATTTTAGGAGTTTAAATTGTGAACAATGTAGGATTTTAATGTTCATAAATGTTATAATAAAATCATGATCGGAACAAGTAAGTAACATCATAAAATTGAGATGTTAACTGCTTTGGATAAAGACGATATTGATGGGAGATGAAGATGAGAGACGAAAGATGGATACAAAAAGAGAAGGAAGTGAAAAGAGGAATATTAGGTTTACTTTTCTATTGGACATGAGGGGTCTGAAACGACTAGTACAAATGGAGAAAGAGGGGTCGTTTAATCCAACACATAAAATTACCAATAGAAAAAATGGAAATAAATTATTAAGGTGAAAATTCAATATTTAACTAATAAATTTCAAGGAAAAAAATCCAATACAAAATCCAATGAGTAAATAAACACTTTTTAAAATTCAATAAAAGTTGAATATGACAAAATCCTGCACTATAAAAATAATAAAACAAAAAATTAAAAGATTCTCTCTCTCTCCTCTCTCTCTCTAATCGCTCTTCTCTGAACTCTTCGCTTCGCGATGGCGGCGGCGCCGCCAGGCGCAGCGCCGGCTGCCGGGCCGGTTAGCTGGGCTTCTCTCTTTGAGGTTGATCCGGCAAACAAGATGACGTATCGTCCTCCGCAGAAGATGAATGATGGGTTTCGGCTTCCTCGTGAAGTCAAAAAGCGGGGAGAGGAGAGGTGGAAGGACTGTCTAATCGCCCAATTTGTTGGGACTGTTCCTAAGCCTGCTGCTCTTCAACAATGGGCAACCAGTTTGTGGGGAAGGGAAGGTGTGGTTCGTGTCTCCAAGTTTGGTCCGCGAATGATGGTGTTCCAATTTCCATCGGCGGCTACTGGGAAGTGGGTTTTCAAGTCTGGGCCGTGGCATTTTCAAGGTAACCCGGTGTTTTTTCGGAAATGGTTTCCAGGAATTCAACTAGTTACTCCTGTTGTTGAAACTCTACCAATTTGGGTCAAGTTGTGGGGAATCCCGCTGGAATATCATTCTTTTGAAGGTCATGAATGGATTGCAAGTACGATTGGGGGGCCACTCTGGATGGACCAGACCACTAGAGTTGGAGCGCAATTGGGTTTTGCTAAGGTTTGTATTGATTTGGCGGCGGATTGTGGTTTCCTGGAGATGGTTCGTCTCTATCCAGATGATGATCCATCTTTTGACATTGAGGTAGAATATCTCAATAAGCCTCTGATCTGTGATCGATGTTCAATTTATGGGCATGACTGTGATTGGTTAGCCAAGAGTGGTAAGAAGTGGATTCCGAAAGTAAAGGCTGATGATGGAAATTCTGAAGAGGTGTCTCGGCCTACTGTTCAAGTCAGTGATATTGCTGATAAGGGGAAAGAAGTGGAGCAAGGTTTTGAGATGGTTATGGATGAAGTTGTTGGGGATAGTTCTCACTCAGAGTCTCATGAATCCAGTATTTGTCTGACTGCAGCTGTGGATGGGGTTGTTGATGCTGGCCCTTCAAGTGATCCTCTGTCAAATGGGGGGCTAGGGGGAAGTTTTGCTGATGATGTTAATCCATGGATAACAGTTACTGGGAATTCTGCTAGGAAGAAACCTCCTGTGCCTCCTGCTAAGAAGGGGGGGGGAAAGGTGGTAAGAAGAAATGAAGGTCCTGTCATGGAATACCAGGGGATTTAAAGACCCTGGTAAAAACAAGGCTGTACAGCAGCTAGTAAGTAAACTTAATATAGACATAGTAGGTATACTAGAGCCAAGAATCAAAGTAGCTGAATCAGATGCACTCATTAGTAGGAGGTTCCCAGGTTGGGAGAAAAAGGTTGCTTGCAATGCAAATGGTTTGGGGAAATTATGGATTCTCTGGAAGAAGGATGTACAGTTGAGGGTTTTGGATAGTTCAGAGCAGTTTGTTCATGCTCTTGTCAGCTCAGGGATCCCTTTCTTTGTCACGTTTGTCTATGCTTCTAATGAAGAAGGTGAAAGAAGAAAACTCTATAGTGATCTGGTTAGATTGAAAGTTGATCAGGTTCCCTGGATAATTCTAGGGGATTACAATGCCATCAATGGTCCTGAGGAGGCATCAAACAACCCTGAGCCTAATAGTAATATGGAGGATTTTAAAAACTGGCAGAGCATGGCTGAGATAGTGGAACACAAGTCTTCTGGTCCTTGGTTTACATGGATCAATAAGCAGCAAGCAAACCCTATTGCTAGGAGGCTTGACAGAGCTTTCATTAATTTGAAATGGTTAGAAGTGATGAAGGATAGTGTAGTGGAGTTGTTGGATCCTTCAGTTTCTGATCACTGTCCTGTTACTTTCAACACAGACAGTAAGATTAAGTCTCTCCCTAAACCTTTTAAGTTCTTTAAGTTTTGGACTTCTCATCCTAAGTTTGTTGATCTGGTAAAAGAGGCTTGGGGCACTGAGGTGGGGGGCTCTCCACTCTCTAGGGTTTGCAAAAAACTTAGAGTGCTAAAGAAACTTCTCAGGGGGTTGAATAGAGAGGAGTTTTCTGATTTAAGGGAAAGGGTCAAGCTGAAGGAAACTGAGTTGCTTAATGCTCAAGCTGCTGCCTTAGAGAATCCATCCACTGAGTCTTTTTCTCTGGTTAAAGAAAAGGAGGATGCACTGTTGGCTGTTAAAAGTGCTGAGGAATCTTTCCTTAGACAGAAGTCTAGGGAAATTTGGCTTAAAGAAGGGGATTCTAATTCCCCATACTTCCATCATTCAGTTAAGGTCAGGAACCAGAGGAACACCATCAGATCACTTATTAATGAAGATGGGGAAAGGGTGGTTGATACTGTTAGTATGAGTGAGGTTGCTAAGAGGTTTTATCAGAAACTTTTGGGGCAGGCTGATCCTAATGTGCAAGTTCAGGCAGTGGAGTATTATAAGGGTTTGCTGCAAAAATCACTTCCAAGCAGTTTTGGTTTGGATTTATGTAAGCCAGTCAGTGCAGAGGAGGTAAAAAAAGTTATGTTTGGGTTTAAAGGGGAGAAGAGTCCAGGCCCTGATGGCTATTCAGCCTGCTTTTTTCATCATGCTTGGGGGATTGTTGGGGAGGAAATCACAGCTGCCATACAGTACTGTTTTTCAGTGTCTGAAATTCCCTTGGAGGTAAATTCTACACTCTTAGCCTTGTTACCTAAGACTAAGAACCCAGAAGAAATGAAAAACTTCAGGCCTATCTCATGCTGTAACATTTTATATAAATGTATAGCTAAGATAATTTCTTCTAGGCTTAGTGTTTGTCTACCTCATCTGATTAGTGAAAACCAAACTGCTTTTGTTAAAGGGAGAATTATAGGAGAAAACATTTTACTTGCTCATGAGATGGTTCAAAAGTATAGTAGGAAAAACATGTCTCCCAGATGTATGGTGAAGGTGGACCTAATGAAGGCCTTTGACTCAGTGGATTGGAACTTCCTAACCACTGTGTTAGAGGCTATGAACTTACCCTTAGGCTTCATTAGGTGGATTAAGATGTGTTTCACTACTCCCAAAATCAGTGTTGGTTTTAATGGGGGGGGGGGGTTGTGGGTTATTTCTCAGCAAAAAAGGGATTGAGACAAGGAGATCCCCTGTCTCATTATCTCTTTGTTGTTGCTATGGAAGTTTTCAGTTGCCTTATGAAGAAAGCTGTTCAGGACAACAAAATGCCATTCCATCCTATGTGTAAAAGAATAGGTCTTACTCATCTAATGTTTGCTGATGACCTATTATTGTTTTCTGATGGGTCTAATTATGGTATCCAGTGCATTCAAGTGGTTTTAAATCAGTTCAGGGTGCTTTCTGGTCTAGTCTCTAATCCTGCAAAATGTGAACTTTACTGTTGTGGCTTACCAAAGGAGTGGCAGGTAAATATGGCAGTAAGAGCAGGTTATCAGTTGGGTTCTCTGCCAGTTAGATATCTGGGAATCCCTTTAATTCCAGGAAAACTGACTGCTAAGGCTTGTCGCCCCCTGTTGGAGAAAATTGCTAATAAGATTCAGAATTGGGGGGTGAAGTTTTTGAGTTATGCAGGCTTACTCCAGTTGGTTCTTTCTGTTCTTTATAGTATGGTTCAATTCTGGATGACTGTGTTTATCTTGCCTAAGAGGGTGATAAAGGAAATTGAGAAATTGTGTAGCAATTTTTTGTGGGGAGTGGGGACTGAAGGTAAGAGGAAAGTTGTGGCAGCTTGGGACAAACTGACTTTCCCTAAAAAAGAGGGGGGTCTGGGATTGAGAGACCTGAACAGTTGGAACCAGGCGTGTGTAGTGAGGCACATTTGGGATCTACTTACCAAACAGGGCTCCCTATGGGTTGCTTGGATCTGGGAATACAGACTCCATGGGTCAGATTTCTGGACATCTACCTGCAAAACAGGTTCTTGGATTTGGCTTAAAGTGCTTAAAACAAGGGATATTGTTCAACACAATCTTAGTATTCAGAATGGTGAAGGGGTCTGGAAAGGTAAATTGCTAAAGAAGTTTTCTACTAAGCTGATTTGGGAAGATCTTAGGCCTTACAGCTCTGAGGTTCCTTGGTTTAAACTGGTCTGGAAATCTCCTGCTATTCCTAGAAATCAGTTTCTCAGTTGGCTTGTCATTAAGCAATTTATTTCCACCTGTGATAAGATGATGAGTTGGGGATTCCAAGGGATGACTGCCTGTGTTTACTGTGACTGCAGAGTTGAGACTCAAAATCATTTGTTTGCTGAGTGTTACAGGTATAGGGAGCTGTTTCGATTGCTTTACTGCAAGCACTGTGCTAGAGTCCCTTCAACTTCTTGGATTGATGAAGTTCAGTGGGCCATTGACTCTTTCTCTTCTTCTGCACCTCATTCAAAAGTGCTGTCCTGAGTATCCCTGATGCTCGATCAGGTTTGGAGGTGCTGTCCTGAGTATCCCTGATGCTGTCAAGCTGATAAAAGGTGAAGTTGTGATTGTTTGTGAAGCGGCTGATGTAGCAAAGTTCTTCTGAGTGCTTCTGAGTGCCTCTGGTGAAGTTTTGATTTGCTTTGGTTTGCTTGGCTCTTTATAGTTAGATAGGAGTTTGTTTTCTCCTCAGTGGCAGGGGTTGTTGCCACAAAGTACACTGGTTTTTTGATGATTAATACAAAGCTCTCCATTCATAAAAAAAAAAAAATCCTGCACTATCCTTCAATTGTAAAATTCAGTATTTTACACAAATTTTTT
This sequence comes from Linum tenue, assembly GCA_946122785.1. Classification (NCBI taxonomy): domain Eukaryota; kingdom Viridiplantae; phylum Streptophyta; class Magnoliopsida; order Malpighiales; family Linaceae; genus Linum; species Linum tenue. The sequence continues at coordinate 25,400,028 of CAMGYJ010000011.1, read as the reverse complement.
CTTTTTTTAAAATCCTACAAACAAGCATCATCGTAGCGTTGAACATTTCCCAGGATTTGTTACAAGTTAATCATTTATATATATATATTTGGGTTGAACATTTCCGAGGATTTGCTACAAGTTAATTACTTAAAATAAATAAAGCATTTTGGCAACCCCATAGGGCCATACGTCCTCCACCACACATTACCCCACCTCTCCTCTCATGACTGTCTCTAGTCTCTACCAACCTCCTCCACACTCCACAGATCTGACCCTGACCCGGCCTCTCTCTCTCTTTCTCTCTCACCACCCCACTGGCACTGGGTCAGCGTCTGAGGTTACCTACCCCCATCTCTCCATCCTCCCACTAACGCCGTTATCCATCTCCATCCCATTCCCACTACTTCTTCTCTTCCTTCTCAGCTCTCTCTCTCTCTCTCTCTCCAAAAAGTAAAAGTCCACCGGTACGGTAGCCACCACCACGAGCCTCCGTCTCACCTAACGTCCTCCACTCATGCCAGCAGATCCCTCCCCTTTTCTCTATTATATAAAACCCCCCCCACCATCCCCCCAATCCCCCAACCAAACACCTACCAACCCCCAATTTCCCCCAATCAATTTCCTTCCGCCATGGATCTCCTCCTCCTGGAGAAGACTCTCCTCGCCCTCTTCTCCGCCGTCGTGGTCGCCATTGTAATCTCCAAGCTCCGCGGCAAGCGATTCAAGCTCCCTCCCGGCCCCATACCTGTTCCAATCCTCGGTAATTGGCTCCAGGTCGGCGATGACCTCAACCACCGCAACCTCACCGACTACGCCAAGAGATTCGGCGAAATCTTCCTCCTCCGTATGGGCCAGCGAAACGTCGTCGTCGTCTCCTCCCCGGACCTCGCCAAGGAGGTCCTCCACACCCAGGGCGTCGAGTTCGGATCCCGCACCCGCAACGTCGTCTTCGACATCTTCACCGGCAAGGGCCAGGACATGGTCTTCACCGTCTACGGCGAGCACTGGCGCAAGATGCGCCGCATCATGACCGTCCCTTTCTTCACCAACAAGGTCGTCCAGCACAACCGCCAGGGCTGGGAGAACGAGGCCGCCGCCGTCGTCGAGGACGTCAAGAAGAATCCCGAGGCGGCCACCACCGGAATCGTGCTCCGCCGCCGCCTGCAGCTGATGATGTACAACAACATGTTCCGGATCATGTTTGACCGGCGGTTCGAGTCGGAGCAGGATCCGTTGTTCAACAAGCTCAAGGCGTTGAACGGGGAGCGGAGTCGGTTGGCTCAGAGCTTTGACTATAACTATGGCGATTTCATCCCCATCCTCAGGCCTTTCCTGAGGGGCTACTTGAAGGTCTGTCAGCAAGTGAAGGAGAAGAGGCTGAAGCTGTTCAAGGATTACTTCATTGAGGAGAGGAAGTAAGTTTGAATTTTGTTATAATTGCTCTGAAGAAACCCCCGTTTGCAATCAATTTTGCTTGGTGATCGTAGAGATGGATTAATTTGAGTTGTGATTGGCAATCCCAACCGCAGGACATTGATGGGCACGAAGCAGACGACGAACGACGGGCTGAAGTGCGCGATGGACCACATTTTGGAAGCACAGCAGAAGGGAGAGATCAATGAAGACAATGTCCTCTACATCGTCGAGAATATCAACGTCGCCGGTAAATTTCTCCGTCCTTATTGTTATTATTATCTTACCCCTTATTGTTTAATTCAGCTGCTGCCTAACTTGTTTATTATCAGTTATCATCTATTGAATATTCTTATTAGAGTTAGTTTTGGATTCATGCTTCTACCTAAATCATTTTGAATGGGGGGCTACTATTGCTCCAGGTTTGCTGCATTTATTAAATTGTGAGCCGGTCGAAAATAGTTAAAACTCATTTTCAGATGGAATTAGATTAGGGTGACAATTTTAATCTAACTAGTTTTATTTGACCTATTCCCCCCCCCCCCCCCCTTTTTTTTTTGGAGTGGATGAAGTTGGCATGATTACTCTTTTCGATCCGATCAATCATATTCTTAAATTACTTATCACCTCATATTTTAGCTATCTGAAATGTATTTGTAACTATGTATTGTTTTTGTATATTAAAAGTAAATGGCAAGAGTGTTGCTTCCTTCACCCAGGCCCAACCATGGGGGCTCCTTTATCAATTAATTAAGGGTAAATGACACATTTGGTCACTGAGATTATTAAATTGTGTCATGTTTAGTCACTAGAAAAAATTAATATCAATTTTGGTCCCTCAAATTACCGAAACTGGTCAAATTTAGTCACTCTCCCGTCAGTTTCCGTCCAACTTCATTAATGTAGTTGGACGGAAACTTTTGGGAGAGTGACCAAATGTGACATGTTTCAGTAATCCGAGTGACTAAATGTGATATTTTTCAATAATTCGAGTGACCGGAGTTGGACAGAGGCTACAGAAGAGTGACCAAATGTGACCTGTTTAAGTAATTCGAGTGACCAAAATTGATATTAAATTTTTCTAGTGACTAAATATGACACGATTTAGTAATCTCAGTGACCAAATATGTCATTTACCCATTAATTATGTAGAGCTACAGTAACGTAATTGAGGTACACATGGTTGTGTGGTGTCCACCCATAGGCCATAGGCATAAGCCTCTCTGCTTGACACTCGACATACACTTACCCCCAAGTCGCACTACTCATCCCCACTAGGCCCATAAGCCTAAGGTTTTTGTAATGTTTTCTGCAAAACAAATATTAATTTTAGTAGCCCAAGTAGATCAAACCATATATACTTTTTTAGTTGGTTATTGGATCAAGGTTTGAATTTAGGCTGCATTACCCTCTCCCCCACTACACCTTGATATATTAAGTGCAACTTGTGAACTACTCCATCCTTGCAATCTAAGAACGTTAGACATTGACATTGCACTTATTAAAGGAACTAGATCTCCCACCAACCTCACCTACCCCACTCCAATTTTTCCATTATACTATGATCTGCTTTGTTTTTTGTTTTCTGTTTCTGCCTGCAATAATCTCCTTTCTGGCGGAGCCGCCTGCTTTGACGGCCGTAAAGGGAAATTAAAGAATCATGGAAAGTGCCTAGTAGAAATTTACCTTTTATAGATAGATAGATAGATGCAGAGAATATGCACTGCTACCAGTACCACTAGGGTCGCTCTAATTTTTGTCAAAGGAAGGATGTGTCATTTCATTAACCTTTTTCGTGGTGCAACCAGTTGGACTTTAAGAATTTTAATTGAAAAGTCTTAGTTGGATCATAATTTGATTGCCAGTTCAATTATCGGCAGTGCAGCAGTGCCTTAACCCAGATTTGGAATGGTATTACTAAATAATGCTCCATTTGCTGTTGTGAATTATTATTATACAACAGCCATCGAAACTACATTGTGGTCGATCGAGTGGGGAATCGCGGAGCTGGTGAACCATCCACACATCCAGCAGAAGCTGAGGGAGGAGCTGGACACCGTTTTGGGAGCAGGCCACCAGATCACAGAGCCCGACATCCAGAAGCTGCCTTACCTCCAGGCCGTCGTCAAGGAGACCCTCCGCCTCAGAATGGCCATCCCTCTCCTCGTCCCCCACATGAACCTCCACGACGCCAAGCTCGGCGGCTTCGACATCCCCGCCGAGAGCAAGATCCTGGTCAACGCCTGGTGGCTGGCCAACAACCCGGCCCACTGGAAGAACCCCGAGGAGTTCCGGCCCGAGAGGTTCCTGGAGGAGGAGGCCAAGGTCGAGGCCAACGGCAACGACTTCAGGTTCCTGCCCTTCGGCGTAGGGAGGAGGAGCTGCCCTGGTATCATCCTCGCCCTCCCCATCTTGGGGATCACCATTGGCCGTCTGGTGCAGAACTTTGAGCTCTTGCCTCCACCTGGACTGTCCAAGCTCGACACTTCCGAGAAGGCCGGGCAGTTTAGCTTGCACATCGCCAAGCACTCCACCATTGTTGCCAAGCCCAGGTCTGTTTAGTGGTGGTGAAAAGAGTTGTTCAATTTGTAATGATACGCTGTTGTGTTGTTGTGATGATGAGGTCGGAAAGGAGATTGGGCAATTTGTTTCACTTTCTTGATGTTATATCGGATTCAATTGGATTTACTATAACGTTTATGTATCATGTGATGTACCGTGTAACCATTCTGATGATAGGTCACACTTTAATCAATGTAAATCCACCATCTTCGAATATTTGAGCTTTTTCTTTTTATGACACATGTATATGGGGAATTCGAGAGTAGGGAGTAGGGGTCCAGATCTTGTCAGTAACTCTAACTGATGGGTTACTAACCCATCAGTAACCCCTTCCCTGGTCCCCACATGTCAGTCACTTTTTTATTTAAATTGAATGTGAAAAGGGTAGTACGGTAAAATTGCATTTACTCCTATTTATTATTGATGCTCACTTTTGACCGGACCCTATCAGCCCCTCCTTCTCTCTCCTGGCAAAACATTTAATTTTCCTTCCCTTAATCTTTAACGGACGATTTCTCACTCGTTTTAAGTCGAAATTTAATTTTTTTTGCACAGTTAGATCAGATTAATTGTGCTCTTCAAAATGATATCCACTTTGATATTTTTTGGACACAAAAAAATTTGTCAGTTATTACCAGTCTATACCATATGGTATTGACTGTACCATATGGTATTGACTGGTATTAAACAAGAGCATACCATGTGGTATGGTAATATTTGCCACATGAATATATATTTCGTTACCACCCAATACCATATGGTATAATGTGATAATATCAATATATATTTCGTTACCACCCAATACCATATGGTATAGTGTGGTAATATCACACAATTCACACAATACCATATGGTATAGAGTGGTAATATCAATATATATTTCGTTACCACCCAATACCATATGGTATAGTGTGGTAATATCAATATATATTTCGTTACCACCCAATACCATATGGTATAGTGTGGTAATATCAATATATATTTCATTACCACCCAATACCATAGGGTATAGTGTGGTAATATCATTATATATTTCGTTACCACACAATACCATATGGTATAGTGTGGTAATATCACACAATACCATATGGTATAGAGTGGTAATATCAATATATATTTCGTTACCACACAATACCATATGGTATAGTGTGGTAATATCACACAATACCATATGGTATAGAGTGGTAATATCAATATATATTTCGTTACCACGCAATACCATAAATTACCATAGGGTATAGTGTGGTAATGTCAATATATATTTCGTTACCACCCAATATCATATGGTATAGAGTCATAATATCAATATATATTATCTAAAAGGCAAAAAACAGAAGGAGGGAGAGAAAAAAAATCGTCTTCTAATGCCTCTCATTTCCTCTTCCTCAATCAAGAACACCAAAATGCCAAAAAAATGAGAAAGATCGGAATTGAGTCCAACGAGTTGATGAAGAGAAGCAATGCAATGAAAGAGAGTGACTACAATTATTATGCTAGAGAAAAAAAATGAAGAAGGAAGAGAGCAGATTTAGATTTGAAAAGGAGATTGTGAGAAAAAAAGTAAGAGAGAAGGAATAGAGAAAGAGAAAGGTTATGGAAAGAGATTGAAAAAAAGGAAAAGAGAAGGAAGAAAGTTGAGTTGCAGAGAAGGAAGAGTCTCTCTCTTTCATTGAAAAGCCAGCCATTGAAATGCGGAATAAATAAAAAATTAAAAATACGAAAACGGACAAAAATGCCCCCCCCACCCAGCGTCCAGCCCATCCACACGATTTCTCCCTCCCCAAATCTACGGCCCGCGTGTTGTTACTGATGGGTCAGTAACCAGTGGTTACTGACCCTATCTTGGACCGGGAGTAGGGACCTCCTACCATGCTTTTAACTTATTATAATTTGCCATTTTTTTACCTTAGGCAAGTTTTATAGCTCGCATTACGTGAAATTAATGTTTATTACGTAACAATTACGTAATGCTTGTTAGTCTTACGTAACAGTTAAACTAGAAGCGTTACGGAAGGTGTCCGTAACGACTTATCATTTTACGTAACGCTATGTTAAACTAGTGGCGTCTCCAAAACACACCGTTTCTGGTGTTCACGGTCTTAGCGATCGTGAATTCCCTTGGCGTTAATAACCTTTGAAACCTCGCTGGACTGCTCAATGTTCACGGTTTGTGGCTCTAGTTCACGGTCTTAGGAGACCGTGAACTCCCTTGTTTGACCGTGAACTGCGGCTGCTTCTTGGACACCTTCACTTCACTGCTATAGGGCAATTGTCACGGAACTTCAGACTTTTCTTCGGTTTTTGCGTTTTTTGACCTCCAATTATCCCAAAACTCATTCTTGATCCTTCCAAACGTGCTAGGACCTGAAATGTATAAAAACAAGCACAACTTAGAAATATGTCGAGGAACGATGAAATACTAAGCTAAACGAATAAGAAATGAGGGGTAAAATGTGTACATTTGGGCCCGAATCACTCCCCCCACACTTAGACGTTTGCTTGTCCCCAAGCAAACCATTTTCCACCTAGGTAATATTTCAACCTACAAAGATAGCTAGGGGACATTTCCAAAGGCACAAGGCTGTGAATCTCAAATGATTATTTGGGCATCGACAGTCGAACCGTCTCAAACAAATCCGGCATCCACCACAAATGACATTCAATTGCATAAAAAATGGGCAAATAAAAAGTTCTCATTCTATCCACAATCAATGCAAGTCTCAACCGGGCTACTAATCAATCACAACCGACCATGCATAGACCTCAAGTCAAAGAAACAGACAATGGGGCAACATAGGTCCTCACCGGGATAGATATGAACATGCAAAAACAAGAATGAATCGCTCACTCCCGACGAGTGGGGTCAGGACGTTTTGGTGCAAAAGATGTGCACAATCATCACCTCTCATCCATACCATCTCAACACCACGGTGGCAACCTCTAAACGCTAGAGTTCATAGGATAGTTGTTGTCACTAGCTCGTCAGGAGATCTTAGACGCGGGTTCAGATGACTGGCAATTGTCTTGGACTTGGGGGAAAAGCTTTTTGGGTGGTGGCAAACATGGTACGAGGTCCTACATCATAAACCTAAACCCGAAGGTTCTATGGTTTCGACCAAGAATCTTCTCTACAAACAAAGGCCACTAGCATCGGCCAAAAGCCTTACTTCTCCCTTCCAAACTATCACCCATCATGAACTACATTTAAGCGCTCTTCCTCGGTCTTCTCTTGCTATCACCTTTCGATTTGGTAGTGAAGGAGTTCTAAAACAATGTGGGGGTTTCAGTGGCTTGAGTGCCAAGAAACCCCTCCTAGAGCATACACTTTTTTTTGTGGCACCCTCTACTTTATTTACCCCTTTTTATTACCTCTTTTTCGATTTCTTTTCCTTTATCTTTTCTTTTTCTTTTTGAGGGGGTACTAGGACCTGAAATGCATCAAAACTAGCACAACCTAGCGTGAAATATGTCGAGGAACGATGAAATACTAAGCTAAATGAATAAGAAATGATGGGTAAAATGTGTACATTTGGGCCCGAATCAATGCCACTACTTACAATACAAATCAGTAAACTTTTATTATAAATCAATAAATACAAAGTGTACAAAACATAACATAAAGTATACAAATTAGACAAACAAACATTACAAATTACAAAACATAAAATGATACAATCCCATATTGCTCAATTTACAGACCATAATTACTTAACCAAGAAGCTATCTCAAGTGGAAAGAACACTCATTTTTTGCTAAGTATTTTAACCTTTTCAGATAACCAACTTTGCAAGCCTGGTTCTCTCAAATGGGTCAATGTAAGCTCAAAAATTAAACTTGGGAGTGAAGATACAGAGTTTATCTACATGATGGAATGCTTGGAAGGTCAGAATGAAACCAATAAGACCATTTCCCAAGCCTCCCAAAAGGCTACCTCAACACAGGGAATCTGCCAGAAAATGGCTAAGCGATGGAGACAGTTTGGCAACCCTACTTTGAAGGACTATTCGAGACAAATGGGTGAGATTCGAGAGCTTTGTGCCACATCAAACTACATGTTGGTTCATTTAGCTTGTTTGCTTGATGAATTGAATTAGATTGCTTAGAGCATTCTCAGCAATCGAGAACTTGTATCGATCACTTCATCACCCTAACTGTGGCCAAACATTGAACCATATTACTAATCAAGCCTCTTTCCCTTCGTAAAAGTTGCAAGAAAGTTCCATCCTAAACACGGAACACAAACTCTATTTTTGGTGTTCTTATTCGATTGAGATCAATTCTTTGATTTGATCTTTTGGCTGCATTGATTCTGATCAAACAACCACTTAGGGTTGTATTATACAAATCAGTCATATAAACATTACAAATTAAAATGATAAACGATACAAACAGAATTGATACAAATATTACAAACAGTACAAAATAGTCCGACAAACATCACAGAACTGTCGTTGCCGCCGGAAAATCCCTATCGTCGGAAAATCTCCACCGCCGGCACCAAAAAAATTTCTTTGCAAAAAAAATCAACTCTCTCTCTCGTGGTTGCATGGGCAAATTCTCCAGGTTAAAAAAATGGAAAAAATTTCCCAGCTGCCGAAAACCCAACGGGAAAGACGGAAGTCAAACGTAGTTGGGTGGGGCGCGAGCAAACAAGGGAGGAGTGGGCCCAATCTTTATTTTATAATAAATAAATAATTAAATCCTGTAATTAACACATTACTCTTCATTAAATGAGATTAATTTGATTCATCAAATTCTAATTTGAATGAGTGGCTGGATCTGAGGTTGTCACGCCGGCCGGCGTGCCACCGGTTGTATCAGGTTCAACCGATACCGGTCATAAAACTGGCGTGACACCACCGGTATGACCGGCATGATCGATATACGAATCTCTAAGTAAAATGATCTTATTTTAGCAAATTTAATTGATAAAAATTATTTCATTATTTATTTTATGAGTATAAAAGTTAAATATTGATATTATTTTTTGGATTCAAGTATAAATATTTAGGTATTGACGTTAAATGTCATGTTTAAATATGAGTATTTATAATTTTATTTGTAATATTGACCGGCATGAACCAGTATGTGCTACCGGTCGAACCATTCCACTTGATAAACCGACACACTGACATAAACAAGTTTGACACTGACTTAATTAGGGGTGTTCAAATGGTTACCAAGGTTATTACCAAACCAAATAAGACTAAATTTCATTAACCATGGAATACAATATCATAATCAAACCGTCCAAACTAATACAACAACCAAATTAAAGTTTAATCGGTTTGGTTAATTGGTTAACCAGATTAACCAATATAAAATCACATTATCATTAAGTGAGAAAATTTCGGTTAATTTATCAGTTCACAATTTATATAATGAATAAAACATAACAATCAACACATAGTTATAGTTGACTCTTAACATAAATACATGCAACTAAGACAATTATGTTACAGTTAGTATAGAAGTATTCACCTAACAAAAATTTATCACAATTGTATGGGTTAACGAATTTTTGTGTTTGTTTGAATTGAATTAGTCTTTTAGCAATTTTCATAAGCTGAAAAGGACCTTGCTTTCAAGTTTCATCCAACATAATGTATGAGATTTATCTAAATTAGGCGTTCATATGTTGTGGTCTACACTCTACATATACAAATATACATTATATGAATAATATCAAACTTTATATTTTATGAGTCTCAAAAGGGATGAACGTTCAACTCTTGAGTGGTTATTCAAAATACTAAGTATGTGTATATATTATATATATGGCTATTTATTTATCTGGTTAATTTGATTTGGCTGGTTAGGAGTGTCTAAAACCAAACCAAACCACCTAAACCAAACAAGCTAAAATCTTTAACCAAACCAAACCAATTATCCAAATTAACCAAACCAAATTATCCAAATAGTACTGGTTAAAACGGTTACCATGATAACTACACCGTTTGAACACCCCTAGACTTAATCATGTAACTAATGGAACCCCTTGGTCATTTGATTTTAGCCCCGGAAAACCGAAAACACGTGTTGAGAATCGTGAGACTAAAAGTAGTTGGGAATTAGGAGTTAGGACCCCTGCCCAGCCTGCCGCCGCCGCCGTCTCTCTCCCGTCGTCCCCGCCTGCTCTCCTGCTGCTGCGCTTACATTCCCGTCCATCATAGCGTGTTTGTTAGTCTCCCTTATGCCCGGTAGCACTCAACTCGATCTCTACAAAGTCTTTTCAGTTTCTCGCTCCATTTTCAGTCACGTTTTATTTCTGTAGAGATCTTCGGTAAACTAGTCACTAGAGGTGGCAATTAGCATCCAAATCCATGAATCCAATCCAATCCATCCACCAAATTATTCACCTAATCCAATCCATTTAAATCCAATCCATTTGATCCAAATCCAATTGGATTGGTGGATTCAGGTATCAATTCATGGATTCAAAAGGCAAATTACGATTTGGTACCTATAGTTTTTATATTTTTCATTTTGGTACTAAAATTTATATTTTTATACGAAAAATATCATTGGAAAATTACATTTTGGTACCTAAAAATTTTCATTATGACATTTTAGTACCTAAACTTTCCAAAATTTACATTTTGGTCCAAGCCTTGGATGTCATTTGGATTCATGGATCAATCCACCAATCCATTTGATCCAATCCATGAATCCACCAATTCATTGGATCCAATTCATTTGATTCATGGATCCACGAATCCACCAATCCAATCCACGAATTCGATCCAATTGTCACCTCTACTAGTCACACACAAAATGCGACCATCCATTGTTGATCCCTAATTCTGAGCTTCATCTCACTCACTGTCCAGTGGAGTCACGCAGTTCGTAATTCGATTGACTAGACTCGTAAGAATTTGCACTCGCCCACAACTCACTCCCAGTTTATTTGGAAGGTAGTTTCTCTTTGATTGACATGGCTTGGTTTCTAAATGGACCCCTGTGGAATAGATTTTCCTGCACTCTCTAAATCGATGCCTGACTTTGGTTCCCACAAGGGTTTTGCATTCACGACATGTCAAGTAACAAAAGCTCTGCGCTTTTGTTTCTGACTACTACTAGTAACGATTTCTGAGATTGCCGGCTTATTTCGTATTCCTCAGGAAGCAGCGATTAGGAAAGCTTTTTTATTGCCATGACGACAGCTCCAATTCAACTCGACACATACAAGTTGGGATTCATCGGTGCCGGGAAAATGGCAGAGAGCATCGCTAGAGGAATAGTACAGTCAGGTGTCCTCCACCCTTCCCGCATTTCTACTGCCCACTCAAACCCTGTTCGCCGCTCTGCCTTTGAGTCGTTTGGCGTGAAAGTTTTCTCTCAGAACCAACAAGTAATTGCTTTTCTTTTCTTGTGAACTCAACTTTTCATTTATCATTCTCTATATGTACAGGGAAGTACAAGTTCCAGTAAGCAGCAAGTGTTTAGACAAGTTATATTGCATCAGTTAGCTTCATTTTTGGTGATGCTGGCGGTGATGGTGACTTTTACGCCTAGTCATTACTTCCTTCTTGTGCATATATGTAACTGATAATTATGATTTTATGAAAACAGGTGGTTGAAGATAGTGATGTGGTGATTTTTTCTGTAAAGCCTCAAGTTGGTACAGAATTCCTTTCCTTACTTTTTTCTTTTTAATCCATGGAATCCCTTCAGCATTATCTTGCTTTACAGAATGTAACAACACCAAATGACTCATTGATAATTACATTGTCACACCTACATGAATGAACTTGTCCAAGGAGATTTTAACATTCTGGCAAGTAATTCTGGCGTTCCCTCTAAACCCTCAAACAAGAAAAACCGCATTTCCTGGAATAGTTTTGGGAAGTTTGTAGCACATTTTATCAGTTAACCGGTGGAAATCAAATAGTTTCTAGCCTGTCCTGCTTTTAGATTGAAGGTTGAAACGTGTGCTGCCCACTTGATTTTCTTCTCAAGTATAGCTGAAGTTCAAGTAAAGTTATGCTTAAAACATGTAATGAAAAACCTTTTATCCTTTCCCAGTTCAATGGAAGGAAAGATGAGGGGATGTGAAGGGATTGTAAGAACTCAACTCCTGGGCTGCACCTTGTGTCCACAACTAGACTGTGGTCTCTCAGACATAGCTATGAGTTGTTTCTGTATGTCTTTTCCTTTCATCATATTTCACTAGGGATCTCAAGATATGTAATTCTGCTGCTGGTATTTTATGGATGACTTTTTTCCTGTTCTATTTCTGGAGTTATATCCTTGGTTGTCAATATGATTTTGTTGATCTTGTTGCAGTTAAGGACGTGGTGTTGCAGTTGCAGCCCCTGCTATCGAAGAAAAAGCTTTTGGTCTCGGTTGCTGCTGGTGTCAAACTAAAAGATTTGCAGGTTTGGCTTTGGGGCGTCTTTTCTAAGAGATCTCTGTGTCTTTATATTTATAATGCATTTCCTCCATGAAACAATAGTAAGAAAGACATTTGTGAAGTTCACTGGCTGCTGAGAGCCATACCAAAGTTAAAAAATTATTTTGCAAAAGGTTGTCATTTGCTGACTCTGGGATTTTTGAACGGTGTTCTTCTCATGAAATTGCATTTCTTTTTTAATGTTGGGTTGTATTAGTAGAACATTAAACTTAAAATAACAATAGATGCAATCCTGTTATTTGTATTTCGATTCTCTCATTGTTAAGTTTGTTAGTCTCTGAGACTCATCTCTTTCCACAAGAAAGTGCAATCATTTTGTTTATTTTTCTTGCTAAGTTTCATGGTTCAACCTAATTGCAACATCATCGAAAACCTTGAGAAATGAAGTTGGAGTTCAGCTCAATCTACTTCGGTTCAAAATATATGCTAATGATCTTTGTACTTTCAACTATGATGTATGAATTTGTATGCCCTCAACTATTGGACTGAAACATGTCTTTCCTTACTTTAGACATGGGCAGGTAGTGAAAGATTTATTAGGGTGATGCCTAACACTCCTGCTGCAGTGGGAGAGGCAGCAACAGGTATTGTTTTCCATGTTAGGCTACATTATGATTCTGTATGAGCTTTTTATGCCATGCTATGTTATTTGGGTAAAAATACTTTTGTAATCGTAATCTGCATGTACTATTGCTCTGGTGGTGACTTCTTCGCTAGGAGTTACAGACCTTCATGCGGTTTATTTTGGTTGATGTTTTGGCTGCTTATTCCTGGTCTTGTGTACAAGTTAGATTTCAATTTCTGGGAACTTAAGGCTATGATCCTAATGCTGCTTTGTTGCCTACTTGCTCAATTATTACACTACTATATTTATCCTTTGTGCATGCGAGTTCATCATCAGACTTCACAATACTTCCCTCCTTGAGGGAAAGAGGGACAAGGTTTTATGATATAGCTGTCATATCATGTAGTCAACAATGATTGTTGTTTCAACTGACTTCAATTCAGTGTAAGAAGAAACTTTGAATTGAATCTTTTCAATATTGCTACGTCTGTGGAAAACTTAGGTTGACCTGTGTGATGGGCTTTGTTGGCCTCTGTGGCCATAAATTGCGATGGTGCTCCTCTTTTGCTCTTGGCAATATTGTTTCTTGCAATAGAACATGCAGTTTGGGTTTTGGGACTGCAATATGACATCTAAGCAATATTATTTAAATGTACTTGTATTTGGTCTAGTGATGAGTTTGGGTGGAGCTGCGACTGAGGCAGATGGGGAACTGATATCAAAGTTATTTGGATCTGTTGGCAAGATATGGAAAGCTGATGAGAAGCTATTTGATGCAATTACTGGGCTGAGGTATATAATCCTTGTCTATCTAAAGGAAAGACCAGATTGGCTGATTTTTCTTAGCATAAAGTCATATTAACTTGCTTCCTGAAGAGCGTATCAATTAATCTATGTAGCAGTAGAAACTCAAACTCCATTTTTGAATGTTGTTACTTTCCATCCTGTTGATCCCGTTTTCTTTTCACTATGATGTGATTAGTGGTAGTGGGCCGGCATACATATATATAGCAATAGAAGCTTTGGCTGATGGAGGGGTTGCTGCTGGCCTGCCACGAGAGCTCGCACTCGGTCTAGCATCTCAAACTGTGAGTCAGATATATAGAATATTACATCGTTTTTACAAGTTTGATTTAACTAAACTTAGTTCATTTCTTGTATGGGAGTTGGATTTTTATTTTGATACAATCATTCGTCATATAATGTAACATGTATTATGTATAGGTGTTGGGGGCAGCAAGTATGGTGTGTCAAAGTGGGAAGCATCCAGGGCAGCTGAAGGACGAAGTGGCGTCACCAGGAGGAACAACCATTGCGGGGATACACGAGCTGGAGAAGGACGGATTCAGGGGTTTGCTTATGAATGCTGTTGTTGCTGCTGCTAAGCGCAGCCGAGAATTCTCCAAGTAGAGAAGGAAACCTCTGCATCTTTCAATAGCTCATGCGGAAGTTAGTTAGCTCTAAGAAACTAGCCACTCCAGTCTTTACGGCATCTCAGACTTCCTTTTGGCTATCCTTCATTGAGCGTTTACGTTTGGTGGGAGTGGGACAAGAAAGTTTGATTTCTTCGTGAAGCTTAGAGAACATTTGCAATACATTTGTTAGTCCAGAGCGTATACCTAGCCGTAGGGTTGCAAACGAATCGAGTTTTGCCTCACTTTAAACTCGGCTCGTTAATAAATAAGTCGAGCTTGTTTATTAACAAGTCGAGTTCGAGTTAGAATTGTTTACTAAAATCTTATCATATTTGATATATTCATTTTGTATGTCATGTATGATACATATTAATAGTCAAATGTTCAACACTAAACAATCCAATTTTATACTCTCCTGGTATGATTTAGTTAATAAATTATAACTATTACAAATCATGTTATTTCATATAATCGAAGCAATATACGATACATAATTTCTTTTTAAAATTAAAAATAAGACATATTTGTTCACATACTCAACGTGTTAGACTTCATATATGATGAGATATATAATTTAATTATCATATGAATTCTCAAAGTCCAACTCATAAGATATAGATTAATTCGCTCATAGGTTGGTAAATGAGTTGGCACCCTAGCCACTATGTTGAGACATCTCATGAGCTCTAAACGAGCCAGCTCACGAGTTAAACTCAACCACCCAATGAGTCAAGCTAGCTTCGCCAGCCGAACAAGGCTTAACTCAAACTTGGCTAGTTAGTAAACGAGTCGAGTTTCGAATGACTTTTTCCCAAACCGAACGTCAAGCTGCTCGTGAGCAGCATGGCTCATTTGCAGTCCTAGGTAGTTATGGGAAACAGGTAATCCATATGAGTAATAAGTAATAACAATCCCCCGAGTGGATAAATGAATTAAGTATTGAATGTGTGAAACCACCACTGATGTGGGTAAGCCCTTACTGATGCGGGTAAGCCATGTATGGAGTCAGAAAAGTCAAAAGCTCAAGAGCATACTGCTTCTATCGCTCTTTTATTTTTTTCTCATTCTACAGAGAAACGTAGAAAGGTGAAGGCAATCATGGGGTGGTTGTGGCTGTGTGGGAACTCGAACTCCGTTCAGGTGGATTCATATGAGAGAATATGTTCACAGTGACATGTGCTTTAGCGTCATTGAATCGGGTCCGAACAAATAGCGATAAGTGAAAGGGTACGGTGATAACTTTGTTGGATCGGTTCTGAACAAATAGCGATAAGTGAAAGGGTATGGTGGTAATTTTGTTGTAAGCACGTTCACACAGCATGTGATCACCATAGTGGAAGAAATTTATGAAGATCCGTGCTCTCATTTGTGGATTACTTTTTGAGGTGATCTTGCATGGGATGGGAAAAGTCTGTATGAGTCTTCGTATATTCACACTTTGCCAGTGGCGGAATCTATTTGTGTTCATTGGCCACCTAACCCTAGTGTCATTCTTGCTGAACAGATCAATACCAAATACAGATTGATTGGTTGGAGTCTCTAGGTACTGGATGCACTATCGAGGACGCCTTTGGTAGGAAGGAAGAACTTCCTTCAAGGTGCCAAGGTGCTCTGGTTCGGGTAGCCTTCCCTTCTAGGGCATCTCTACAAGTGGTGCTCTGATTTGGCTGGAGAGGGCTCTGTGGTGGCTTCAGCCCCTTGCGTCTTTGCCCAACGCATTTTTATTGAGTGAACAACTTTATGTTTGGAGGATGACATAATTGCTAGGACTCTCAATCCTCAAGATTTAATTTTTTGTAGGAAGAGAGCAGTGCTCTTAGATTTTTTGTAGGAAGCCTTTAATGGGTTAACAGACCGAATTCGAAAGAAATTGAAGGGCTGGAAGGAGCGAACCCTTTCAGTTGCGGCACAGGCAGTCCTGATAAAATCTGTTGCGCTGGCGCAGTTAACTTATGCTATGGGAGTTTTCAGAATCCCTGAAAGTGTAACGTCAGCGGTTGAGAGAATGATACACAATTTTTGGTGGGGGTGCTAAGGGAGAGGAGTATAGATTGCCGTGGGTGAGATGGGAGGAGCTGTGTTGTCCAAAAGAAGAAGGTGGCCTGGGTTTTAGGGACTTACAAGGCTTCAATATGACCCTCCTAGCGAGTCGTTGCTGGAGCATCCATAACCGGCCCCAATCTCTCATAGCGCGGATGCTGAGAGCTCGGTACCATCCGTCAACTACGATCCTAGAGGTGGAAGCAGGCTAAGACCGAGCTTTGCTTGGCGGTCGCTGTTGAGTGCGCAAGAATTCTTGTCGGCTGGACTAAGATGGGTCATCGGAAATGGAGACTCGGTGCGCATTTGGGGTGATAAATGGATCCCAACTACCCCGGGGTTCTTCGTTCCGTTAGCACCAACCCATTTGCCGGTGGATGCTAAAGTTCGGGATCTTATTGCCACAGAAACGGAGACTTGGGACATGGAGAAAATACAGGCTTGTTTCCCTAAGGAGATAGCCCAGCACATTATCCCGATCCCATTGCGAGGGGAGACAGAACCAGATCGTTTGGTATGGTGGGTGAGCAAGTCGGGGAGGTATACAACTCGATATGGGTACCACACTTGGCAAGAAAAGAAACTTGAGGAGCGATAGGGGGGGAATGGTTAGTGAGCCGGGAGTTTGAAAGATGCTTTGGGAACTTACAATTCCCCCTAAAGTGACTTACTTTGCCTGGCAATTTATTGCAATACGTTGCCAACATGAGCGAATTATTACCACCGAGATGAGAACGGGAATGATCGCTGCCCATTCTGTGACCTGCCGGAGACGCAATCTCATATGTTTGGTGAATGTGGGTGGACGACCAGAATTTGGCGCCCGACGAACTTGGCGAAGTTTCTTATGCCTCAGTTCATAGGATTGTGCCGAGTGGGTTAAGAGGGTGCTCGAATTAGCACTGAAGGAAGACATTGAAAGATAGTTAGTCTTGCTATGGTTTTTCTGGAAGGAAAGGAATGCCCAAATGCATAATGGGTCAAAAGTGCTAGAAGATCAAATTGCTCAGCGTGCAGAAGCCTTTCTTCATGACTACAAAGAGCACTAGGGAACACCTACACAGCCCGGCCCTGCCCCAGCTGCTGAGGTGTGGGTTCGACCTCGACAGGGCATGACGGACGCGGGTGTACTGGCGACTGGTGGAGCTTGTCTTGGAGTAGTGGGCCATGATTGTTACGAGAGGTTCATTTATGCAGCTGCCCAGAAAATACCTGGCTCATGGGATCCTGAATTGGCGGAGGCATGCGCAGTTGAGTTCGGGATCAACATGGTGAAACGGCTACAGATTCAGGAGCCAGTTATTGAGACTGATTGTCTCTCAGTGGTACAGAAGATCCAAGAGGAGGGCTCATCTCTAATGGAGCTTGGGAGAATATGCACCAGTATCCGACAAGAGCTTGCTGCAGGACACATTCGATCAATACAACATGTTAAAGGAACAGCAAATTCAGCTACTCATCTTATGACTAAGTGTGAAACACATTGGAACTCACATGTTGTGTGGGTTGATAGACCGCCTATGATATTGATTGATCAGTTTCGGTTGGACGATGTAACAATAGTTTCTGATTAATAATATAACCGCAGGTTCCCATCAAAATTAATAAGCCATAAGGCTTAAATCAAGAGTTATCTCATCTGAGATTTTCAAGGGGTAATGCTTGGAGCGGTAAGAGTGATTACTAGGAAGTAGTACTCACTATGATTACAAAGGGCAAATTGGGTATAAGAAATAATATTTATTAAATTATTTTTTGATTAAAATTTTTTTTTGATGGTTAATCAAAATTGCATTTGAAGCCCAGGGAGATGCAACTCGCATCTCCCTCTCAAAAGATCAACGTTTTTACACTCCAATGAAACCTATAATGGTAACTAAACAAACCAAGGAAAATAAAATCTATAAGCTAAGCACATCTTTGGCCATCTTCTGTAATTCTATAGTACTACTTGAGTATAACTCGAACTCCTGCAAAATAGTGGTTGAGAGTTGAGTAGGATATGAAATTCTTTTGGCGCCATAAACCCGAGTACATCTCTCCCGCCAAACATAAGCACAGCACATCACCCATAACAGCCGCCCAATCTTAGATGTCGAGCTTGCACCCGACCATCGCTGCACCACCCAATTCAACTGAGAGCTCCAATCTGGGAAAAGAGGCCACCTGCAAATCTTCTGTAACACGAACTGGAAAACTTTAGCACTAAAGGAACACAAGGAAAAAAGATGGTCTCTGCTTTCAAAACCACCAGGGCAAAGAGTGCAACAATTTTCATCTGCCAATCCCCAACTAACAAGATTATCCTTCGTGGTAATTCGATCCAAAACCACCAACCAGACCAGCAAACTGTGTTTCGGTATAAAAGGTTTACCCCACAACACAGAACACCACTCAACAGGCGAAGAAGGAGCACGAATGGAATCCCAAACAACCTTAACTGAATACTTCATCAATTGCTTACCATCCCAAGTCAGATTACTACCTGCTCCAGTGACATGAGTATGAGCCAGTTCTCTGCATTTAAGCACCTTCTTCCATACCCATGAGCTTACTGAGCTTGCAGGAATCTCCCATATGTCATTCCCTTTAACCCTATACTTCTGGATCCAGGCAACCCATAAAGAGCCAGCCTCAGCAAGTAAATTCCACAAATGCCTCAAAACACAGGCTTTATTCCATGTTTTGAAATCTCTTATCCCTAAACCCCCTTCTGCTTTAGGCATAGCAACCTTAGACCAGGATACAGGTGCTCTCCTCCTCCCATTCAAACCAACTCCCCACGAGAACTTATTACACACCTCTTCAATGGATTTCAAAACTCTCATTGGTAAGAGGAAGACTGCCATCCAATACTGAAACACACTGGTGATTAAATTACATTTTAGAAGTTACAAAAACATATTAATTAAAATTTTGTTCTCTCTCTTTCTCTCACTTTTGCAATCTACAACCACATTTCTCTTTCTTCTTTTTTCGCAATCTTTTCTTTGTTTTCGTTTAATCAAACTAATACCACTGCAAAAATAAAACAAGAATCAATACCAATCCATTAGACAACCACTACCATTTCAAAAAACACCAATACAATTATAAAAAAAATAAAAAATCAATACCAGAATATAAAAACACTACCACTGCAGCCTACAGAAAACACTACCACAACATATACCACTCATTAACCAATACCATTGTAGATTTAACCAATACTAATATGATAACTCAAATACCGAAAAAACAATATCATTATATGATAATCACTATCAATGGCAAAAAATCAATACAACTATGAAAAGATACATACCAATATAAAAAATACATACCAATACGAAAAAACCAGATCTGACTCTGTATAAGAGATGTCATCTCCTCGCTGCCGCACTGCTTCAGAAGGAAGTTCAAATGAGTCAATTGGTTCCACCAACTTAGGAAGGGGGACGAAGCGGCGATTAATATTCAATCTTGTCCCGAATCCACCATTAGAGCAGGAAGAGTCCTGAAATGAAACCAAGAGGAATTAAAAAGAAGGCTTTATGCTTTATAGACTTTCTAACTTTTGGAGGGAGGGAGGGGAGAAGGGCAGCGGTTGTGTGGGGTGGGAAGGAGGGAGGAAGAGTGACAGAGATGGAGGTAGAAGGTGAAGTGGGCGACTGGTTAGCGACGAGGAAAGGAAATTATTAGGATTAAATTAATTATTTAGAGTTTGGAAAAATATATGAAAAATCATATTTTAAAGATAGTAATTCTGTGTGACTATTATTTTTTTTCATAATTATTCTCAATCAATCATAACCACCAATTTAAAAATACCTAGCATAGTTAGTAAAATACGGTACAGGTAACAGGAAAGTTACGTATAAAGTACATATAGGTATTTTACGTTGTCTCTAAGCTAATGTTATGTTTAATAGTACGTTAATGGTCATAAATATATAAAATTAATTATTTTTATAAATAAATAAATATATAAATAATAGTAAATTTAACCATTTAATTCAATAAATACGAATATTAAACATATTATACAGGTTTTATACGTGTTTATTACGGGAGCCATCAAATAAATGGGGAAAAATGAAACGGCTTGACAATAATACAGATACTGAAGTTTTAAACGGATAAACGTACAGGTACATATATATATTAAACAGAGTATTTACTGACTATGATACCTAAAATTGATAACCATCCTCCGAGTAGTGCTCTATCCACCTGTTACAATCACGAGCTTCAAAAGGAAAATGGGCTAACTTGTGGTTACCTTAATGGCTTCACGACTAGCAAACTTCCAAACTTCCAAACTCTACATTCCGACACTTCTGCACCTTCCAGGATTTCCTTACACATTATGCACGT
Source organism: Linum tenue (assembly GCA_946122785.1). Lineage (NCBI taxonomy): Eukaryota > Viridiplantae > Streptophyta > Magnoliopsida > Malpighiales > Linaceae > Linum > Linum tenue. The sequence continues at coordinate 25,379,282 of CAMGYJ010000011.1, read as the reverse complement.
CCCACTTAGATCCTCTGCATGTTGTGGTCGTTTGCTTGAGGGTTTTGGTTATGGATTTGGTTATGAAAATCTATTCATCATGGACTTAACGGAAATCCATCGTTTGCTTTAAGAAATTAGGGAGATGGAATTTGTGGGTCCTGCCACTTTTGGGGTGCCAAATCCGTGGACCCCACGGACTTGGAAGTTCCACCTCTTGAGGTGGGATTTGGGTGATGGATTAATCGTTTGCTTCGTGGATTGTAAATATGAGGGTTTTGATAAAACCTGGGTTTTGAAAAACCATGGATATATGATGGATTTGGTGGCATCATGGATTTGAACAAGTCTATTGTTTGCTTGTTGGATTTGATAATGGATTTTATTTGATTAGATTTGTGAATATGAAATACAAATTACCTTGTTACCCTTATGTAATTATATTTCTCTTAAAAACAAATCTAATGCATACAAAGTAACTGAACTTCTACTTTGTGAACTAGTTCAATTACAAATATAGAAATGCATAATAGTTTGAACATGACACAACACCCTAATTTTTGGATCCAACTGTCGATCCAGCAATAATGCACAAGATGAGCATAAAGTGTTAGAAATATCAGTAGAGGAGTAAATAGAAGACTCAGTATACGAAGATGTGAAATTCAACCACAATTGAAAATGTCCCGATTTTTTTATCAAACTCGAGCACCACGCTTAATCCAAAATTTCATCCCGAAATTCACAATTTATGCGAGAAATTAATGTTAAACAAGCCCAAAAAAAGAAAGAGACAAGGAGAAACAAACATGAGAGTCCCTTTACCATTCATTGCTCTATATGAAAAACTGAGGACAAAGAGTTGGAGGCCACCACCGGGAAAGAAGAAAGGGTAGATTAGTCATTAGGTAAAATAAGTAGGGATAAACTAGTAAAATGCCATCATCCAATTCCAACCTCCATAGGTGGAACTTCCAAGTCCGTGGGGTCCACGTATTTGGACCTCCAAACTCTGTGGGCCCCACGGATTTACTCCCTCCAATTCCATCAAGCAAACAATAGACTTTTGTCAAAGTCCATGATAAATGCAAGTCCATCACCAAATCCATCAACAAAACCTTGAAGCAAACGACCTGTAAAATCCATGATGGTAAATTACCTTTCTACCCTTACTTATTACTTTAATTACAAAGTTGTCATACTTTAATTAAATGGTCATGCAATTATAAACTTTTATAATGTCGTATTTTATATATATGAGAATTTTTCATTTCGTTTTGTAATATCATAGTTTATTTAAATATGAATGTATATGTGATTTGTTAGATTCAACTATAAACATCTTAGCTCATCTTGTGCATTATTATTTGATTGATTGTCGGATTCCAAAATCGGGGAGTTAGCAAGAAGTTGATGAGTTGTAGCAATAAAGCGAGCAATTGGTTGCAATTGATACATAGTATTGCGTACATTATTAGATGAGTTGTTAATTAGTGCCAAACTATAATACATTTCTATATTTGTAGTTGAATTATTAGTCCACATAGTGGTAAAGAGTTTAAAATTTCATTGTATGCGTTGGATTTTTTTAATGAAATTTATGGATTATAATATACAAAATATAATTAGATAAGATAAGGGTAACAAGGAATTTGAATTTCATATCCACAAAATCTTTTCAAACAAAATCTATAATCAAATCCAACAAGCAAACAATAGACTTGGTCAAATTGCCACCAAATCCATCATATATCCATGGTTTTCCAAAACCCAAGTTTTACCAAAACCCTTATTTTTCAAATCCATGAAGCAAACGACCCGTAAAGCTTTATCATGAGGGAATTGCAGTCAAACTCTACATCACATGGTCTCATTTGGAGTTCCGGACCATTTGGAGTTCCTTTATTATTGTCATCGGAAACAAATCAGGTCACTAACCTTATGGTGAGTAACCCGTCCACATCAGCATGACATCAGCATCCCTCTCTCTCCTGAAAGGCCTTTAATTTTCCCCTCCTTGATCTTTGATGGACGATTTCTCACTCGTTTTAAGTCGAATTTTTTTTTTTGCACAGTTAGATCAGATTAATTGTGCCCTTCAAAATGATATTCACTTTGATATATTTTTCGAACAAAAAAAATTGAGCCATTATTTACCAGTCTATACCATATGGTATTGACTGGTATTGAAATAAGAGCATACCTATGGTTTGAAAAGCATACCATGGTAGTATGAACAAACCAAGACTGTAGGATGGTTGAATACATGATAGTAGAAGTATATTAACTGTCATTTACGACTTTTAACATTGTGTACCACAAGATACCACCCCGTACCAGGGTGGTATTGTATGGTATTGTGTGATATTTTATGGTCGTGTAATTTGTTCACCCATAAATTTTTAGATCCAATAGATCATGATGAACTCGTCCCTTCTATGCAAACGTTTTCAAAAACGAAGAAAATACCATTGGTATGCAGTTGGTACCGAGAGGCCATAATTTTTTTTCTCAAAAAATATTGAAAATTGATCTCATTTTGTAGAGCACGATGAACTCGTTCCATCAGTGCAAAAAAATTAAGATCCGAGTTAAAACAAAAAAAATATGAGCCGATTAAGAAAGTTGGGAAAAAAATGGTATTTAATTCTCCATTGTCACCGCCATTAGTACTGCTCTTCCTTCGACAACCTCTGACAGCCAAATTTCTTCCTCTCTTTTTGCCACTACAAGACGAACCGATCCTTGCCAAACTCTCACCACTAGGGATGGCAATGGGTCGGGTCGTGGGCGGATAGTGCATATCCGTTACCCTATCCAAAGTAGTTCGGGTTTTACCCATACCCATACCCACATAAGAAACGGGTAGAAAATTCAAACCATGCCCATATCCATTCGGGTTTCGGATATCCACGGTTATCCATGGATAGTAATTTCTCTTTATAACTCCAACCAATATGTTAACATTCACACATATATTCACAATACACAAAGGAAACATACGATGATAAATCAGTAGAATGAAGAAAATTAATTAAAACAATAAAATTTCATGAAAATATTTTATTTGTATGCTAAATATAGAATATTTTAAAGAAAAATAATGATTATTTGTATACAAAATACATATGCATATGTATAATCGGGCGGGTTCGGGTTAGATAATAAGAAAACCATGCCCACCCATTACCCGCAACATTCGGATTCGGGTTTTACCCGTACCCACTAAAAGTTCTTCGGATTCGGATTTTACCCTACCCGATTAGGTCGGATTCGGGTGGATATCCACGGTTACGGATATTTTTGCCATCCCTACTCACCACCATGTCCAGACCAGTCCCCTGCTCGCCCATACACCATGCATCTGTGTTGAACTTGATTAATGACGAACACAGAAACATAATGCCAAGTTGAAAGCACCAAATCGAAACTGAAACTCAGTTCGAAGCACCAACCGGAAACTGAAACTCAGTTCAAAGCATCAACTGAAAACTAAGCCTTCGTAAAGAATCAATAACGCTGAACGCATGGTAAAAATACAATCAAGCCAGATCTCTCTCAAAAACTGTCCCAACAACACGTCTATAATGCTAGAAATGAGTAAAACCCAAGTGCCAAATTAAACGCGAGCAGTTGACATCTTTGACTGTCTAGTTTAAAAATGGACCTGCAGAACAGAGACTGATGTTAGAATCTTGTTGGCAATGTATAATCGGGAAAAGGTTGTGCAGTCTCTGTCATGCTCCTACGATATAGCCAAGACAGCTGTTAAGGTGTTGGTACTTCTACACTTCCTAAAGCAAAGACTACTGCCAGGTTGGTCTTATATCACATTCTGATCTGCAGGGTTGCAGCTCACTGTATAATCAACCTAGAAATAAAGCAAGTTGTGAACCAAAACCAGCAAGATCAGAGATACATATTAGTGTGACATGTACCATTTAAAGAAACAACAGCTCTGCCCCTGATATTACGTAGATCCCAAAGCAGCACAAACAAACGGCGGCCACAGATACATCACAGATCACCTATGTACATTAATACATGTCCAGGAAACATATCCCACTCAGGTCAAGTCACAGGAGAGCCATGTAGGTGGTTTCTCACAAGTAAAGGTCCAAATTTAAAGATGGTACAACTTGGATGGACAATCACAGAATCTCGTGTTTTCCACCACCACCATAAATAAATTTACTCGACACTTAAACTGAATGTCTCGGCGGTGGAGAAGGTGCTGCTTCTTCAGGAGTTGTAAATGCAGGACCAGCAGCTACTGTGAAATGCAAGCCTGGGTGTTGGCCTGCCTGTATCATGAAGGCAACTTCTGATGCTGAAAGTGCTTCCGCTTCCTGATTCAGGCAAAATACAAACTTATATGAGATTCACTATGCTGCCAAGTGTAAATCTTCACAGAAATGTATGAGAGAGAGAGAGAGAGAGGGGAAAATAATGACTTTCACTACTAACCTGTCTTTGCCTTCTTCGTTGTAGAATGCTGATGGCCCAAGCCATGATATAGCATGGGAGAAGAAACCCAGCAGCTCTCAGCAAGAAAAGCTGGCAAAATTCCATTTTCAAGAGGATGAAGACACAAACATTAGCCTGGATATTATGAACATCAATTCGACATAATACTTCTCTAGGATTGATACTCACAGAGAAAAAGGTTGAAGCATCATCGTCATCGTCACCATCCGAACTGCTTAGAGACATAGCATGCCTCAAGAGTAGAAGAGCCATAAGCTGGTAGGAAAGACAAAACAACAAGGCAATGAGAAGAGGGACATTCAGATCTTGGATTTCGTGGTTCACCCAACATCGGAACAGGTTCCTTCACCGACAAACAAACATCAGTAAATAATTTCCCTGTACAAGCCTTGGAAAGGATATGTGAAAATAAACTACACAGCAATAAATGGACTTAAAGTCCCCAATCTGCATCCTGACCATCAATATAATGTGGTCCTACATCAAGGAACCCCATAGAAGGGATGGATTAAATCATTTAAGTGGAAGCAAGCCAGTTTAAGAATATAACATATCAGTTAGCATGATAATCAAGGTAATGATTAGTACAGAAAACGGCTAACAATCAACTTAATCGAGTTAAGAGATCCCACATTCCAACTTTCTGAAATATGGAATGGCCCTGAAGACAATGATGACTTACAATTAGAGCAGCAGATCGACAGAATGCAGCACCATTTGCACTGCTATCAGCATACTCATCATACTCGGCCTCTAGAAGATGGCGTTCAGCAGCAGCCATTGCCAAAATTCGGGGATCACGGAGATCCAAAGGAGTGCCAGCAATAGTCCAACCTTCACTGCAAAAAATAGAAATGTAACAATTCATTAGGAAAAGGAAGAAAAGCAAACATATAAGAGGAGATTATGAGCCATATCATTCAGACATCTTCTGAGTCAATGACAGAAAAACATGGTACAGACTCCAAAATGACATGACAAGGCCACTTGAAAGCCTAGATTCAGAGATTCAGACAATTTCTACAAAGAAAGAACAAATCTCTGTGAGCAGAGCTTACCCTATATCAATTGCAGTGTCTTCTGACTGCGGAGGTGGCGGTGGGGCAGTATATCCAGGCTGGTAAGGCTGTAAAAAAAGGAAAACTGATTAGAAGTCTGAATGATTTGTATCATTTCCATTCCCAAATGCATCTTGCATTACTTCGGCAAAAGTAATGATACTCATGGACAGTTTGAACCTGCAACGGATTACACATTCACCAACTCTTAACCAAAACGAATTCAATCAACACAAATATTACTCAATTTAATGCCACATAAATGAGATAACTGTTTCGGATTACTTAGACAACTAGAATAATCAGAGGTCCACTTTTTCATGCTATAGCAGCTTCTTGAGAAAAGTGACGGAATCAACATAGCAGCATCCAGTTAACGTAAATAATGCATTTGAATCGGCGACTGAAATAGGCTAAGCAACAAAAGGAAAGTTCAAAATTCACAAAAAATGAACTTCAAGGACACGACAGGGCAGTTAGCAAGAATCTGAACAGAAAATCTATTGAATTCGATATAAACAGTGTGTCCCACATACGATCCAGTTAGCAAAAATAACCCCCTTTTCTTTGGAAGGAATCAATAAACTCAATGAGGTAAAAGTCCAAGATTTAATGACAACTTGTTGCACGCCCAAGCTGCATGAATAATGTGCTCCTTGTAAAACTCAAATTCCTTACCTTGCGACATATCTCACAAATGATGTCGCCTTTTTCATTGCACCATCGCTGGACGCATTTCCTATGAGCATACTGGAAAAGGAAAACATTTAAGCGTTGCTCTGGACGATCTAATATCTAAGTGAAAAAGAAAACAACTCTTTTCTTTTATCAAGAATGATTTATGAATTACCAGGTCAAATCACATACAACAAACCTTATTCTTTGGATGGACAGGCCAGGTTTCAAATCCAATAATTCTTAATATAAGATTACAAATTTCCTGAAAATACCGAGACATAAAACAACATGGAAAGCAGAAATACCTTTAGACTACCGCTACAAGCACAGGGAACCTCCAAATTCACCAGGCTATCTTCCTCTTGGCAAATTCGGCATTCCACTGTCTGAAGAAGTGGCTCCTTTTCATCGCAGACATCATCTTCTCTAACTCGCTCCATATCAATAAAGCAAGAAGATTTATCAACAGGCTGAGAAGAAGAACTCCCAGAAGATGGAAGTATCACCGCACCTTGTGTTGGTAGTGAATTCTCAGGCTCTATATTCCGGTCAGCACCAGAATCTAGATGATCACTCATTAGTTTCTGTCCTGATAAACTACAACAGAAGAATGAGACATAAAGATGAGAACTTAACAGTTAACAGTGCGAAAAGCTAAGCAGGTATTTCCTGTTCATTTTACAAAATGGTATCAATCATCACTGCTTGTTCATTGATTTTCACTGGGAAATTTCACCGTCTAAGCTTTTCCTACTAACAGATACTATATATTTAACAAGCAAACATAAATTAGTATCTCCTATTGGACCTAAAGATGTCCAAAAGTATCCGAGTAATTGAGAAGATCTGGAAGCCCAGTAACCAACGGCACCCAAAAAAAATAGTAATCAGAGCTGAAGTACCATAAGAAGTCGAAAGGAAGAATATAGAGTCGCATTCCAAGTTGAGTTCAGACATCGTTAATTCTCAAGCAGAAATGAACAGCATACAACTTTTTCCGGTGGAGAAACTAAGGAAAATGAAAGTGAAGTAGGCTGAAAGACATTGAAGCTAATCAATGAAGTTGTTCCTCTTCAATTCCTCGTATCAATCAGACAAACTCCAAGGTGGAGAAAACAACAGAGAAAATCCTGAAAGAACAAACTCATCAAGCCCTCATTCAATCAAGTAATCCGCATAATTTCCCCCATTGAAAGAACTGATCAAGCCCTCAATTAATCAAGTAATCCCCTTTCTTGCCACCACTCTTCTCGCTTCACTTCCGTGATGACCATAAAATACCCAGTCCAGGCATTTGGAATGAACAGGCTGCGCTCAACTAGCGTAATAAAACCAGCATTCCATACCACCAACAACCCTAGAAATCGAACGCAGGCAGGCAAACGAGAAGGAAACTCTCCGCGTCGAAAGCAACTATGAAAGAACCCAAAATCGTATGTAGGGCCTGGAGACAGAAGGAAAGAAACGGGAAAGCTACCTTATCACGGCGATCGGGGAAATGAGAGAAGGGGTCCGTCGAACGACGGCGATCGTTATAGCTTTGAGGAAAAGTCTTCGTTAAGAACTTCGCTGTGTGTATTTTATCTTGGCTGTGGAAGGCTCTCACTTTGGACTCGAGAGAGAGAGAGATGACAAGAGATGTTTCAGTACATATTGATAAATCAGTTACAATGAAGGAAAAAAAAAAAAAAAAAACACAACGCGTTAGGGCAAATTACACTTTTGGAGACTATATTATAGGGTACTGTCTACATGGCTGCTAGACTTTCGGAACTTGTTTTTTCCTTTTGTTTTCGGGTGGGCGACTCGGTCTGTGGTCGGTCGTCAACTCATTCAATTTACACGCCTTCCAGTAATTCAGCCAAAATAGTGAAATACAGTAATACACACGAGTCACGACAGCTGACAGCAATAACTGATAGCCATAATTTTGCCGTATTGAAAAATGCTAAATTACACATTTCATTACTCAAATTACATAAATTTTTCACGTTTATCACTCGAATCACTTTTCTTTCTTATTCGTCATTAACTTCAAGAATCATTTCACCATTAGTCACTGGTCATCAGACTCCATTAACTCCGTAACATTTTTGACAACTTGGCAAACAAAACTGCTGACCTGACCTTCTTAATGACATATCAATTTTTTTATAAAAATATTTTTTGGAGTAGATCTGCCGCCTTGGCGAGATGGAAAAATGCTCCAAATATAGAAACAGTAAGGTACTGTTGTTGGAGTAGATCTGCCCGCCTCCTATCACTCCGAGATCTGGAAAGTTTGAGTAGATCTGCTCGCCTCCCTGTGTTGGAGTTGCCGACAAACAAAATTTCTCAGTGCTAGAGAGAGAAAGAAGAAGAGGAGTGGCCGATGCAAAAAAAAGCATTTGTCTTTTTTCTTTTGTGAAAAATAATTTTTGGCAAGGATGCAACTTTTTAAAATTTACAGAATGATGTGGCATTCAAGTGGGCATGGTGTGCCTAGTTGGAGATGACGTGTCGTCCATGTGACATCCAAATCAGCGTAACGTCTATGTTACTAGTAGAGTCATTGACGGTGTTAGAGTTTTCAACCTCTAAATTTGTCAAATCAATTTCAAAGGTGTGGCTATACTTGTGTCTTTTTCATCATTTGGTTACTATTGTCACAAAATGCATATGATGATACTTAGTTTTTAGCGTTTACCACTCTCATATTTGATACATTTTCCTCTTCTATCAATGCATCTCTATTACTTTCTTTTTTATTTTATACCTAATCTAAAACTATATTTGATCAATGCGCACTTAATAGACCCAGGTTGTATTTTTGTATTCTTTGATTCCTTCTTGGTATGTTTTTATGGTTTTCAAGATAAAATACAACATAGGAGAATTTGGATCAAACATTGGAGGGAAAAATCCCAAACTACCATCGTTTAAAAAAATTACAAAACTATGGGTGGTTCTCCTTCAAACCGCGCGGGGAACAGGCGGATCTTGCTAGGGCAGCTGGAAAATCGCTCCTTCGTGTGGCGGTCCATGAAACCGTGCGATTGGGAGGCGATCCGACAGCTAACCGCCTACCAGAGGAGCAATCCGTGTCTCATCCTTGTAATCGTTCCCCAAGGGCGTGGTTTATGCTTTGGGAAGGGAAACCGTTCACCGGGGACGCGATTTCTGGTGGAGGAAAATACCAAACCGCCCCCCAGGCGGTCCTTACCCTATAAATACCCCCTCCCCTCCTCTCATTTTCTTCACACCAAAACCAACCTCCTCTTTCTCTCTCTCTAAGTTTATCACTCTACCCATCCCCCTCTCCACCCAAAAACTTTGGAAATAGTGGTCTGTTGGTTGCGGCTAAGTTTCATCTGTTATAAAAAAAACTTTTCTTTGATTTTCATTCAAAACACGTCGAATCTCTGTCCGGTTCCTGAAAAAATGGCCAATTTTTTCGAACTAGAGGGTATTTACTATGATTACTATCAAGCGGTACGTACTCATTTACCTAAATTATGTTGTTGTTGTAATGATTTTATTTAATCTATATAATAATTGATTTATGTTGTTGTTATACTATCGTAGGTTGGGGAGGATGTTGATATCTACAATAAAAAAATATTATGTTGATCAAAGACCGATTGATCCGACTGTGTTATACGACCAAGATAATCATCGTTCAAGTGATGTTTTGAATGACCACAAGATACATATAATTTATCATCACTTGTCATTTTTTTATTTTGTTAACGTGATTTATGGTTTGTAAAATAAATTTGTTAATTGTTAATCGTATTGATTATTTTCAATAATTTAAATCAATACAATGTGTCACTTAATTAGACTCTTTATAAAGAAATGCATGCCTAAGAAAATGGAGTCTTAAGCGATCATCATGATCCTCCCACTTCTTGGGAATATCGGGTTCTAAGCGATCCTCGGATTCCCCATTTTTCTGTAAAAAATGTTGTGTTTCTAAAGAGATGTATACCTCTCCTAAAAGTCTTACGAGTGTACTTGTATTGCGTTAAATTATTGAAAACAATCAATACGAAGTACAAAATAATATATTTGATTTTATGTGTATGTGTACAAATTAATTTTATTTGAATTTTAAAAATGGTATTCATTTTAGTTAATTATTTTAGTACGCTTAATATGTTTGTTTTTTAAATTATGTATATTTCTTGGAAAAAATCTTGATTTAATTTTGTGAATTGATATTGTTTGTTTTAATAAATTTATATATGTATAAGTCATAAACTTATAGTGAAAAATAAATTCTTCGCTAGGATGCATACCATATTGTCCGCTATAGGGGTACGACCAATGTGCTCGCATGGAACGACGTCATCTTGCCCTTTCGAAGAAGGGCAAGATTGGATCCCATTAGGCGCTTTAATGGGATAAAGATCGAACGCCAACTCATCACGACATTGGTGGAGAGATGGCGAAAGAGACACATTGCTTCAACTTTCGTGAAGGCGAGTGCACCATCACCCTTAAGGACATCGCCATCCTAACCGATTTTCCCATCGATGACGATGTTATTTGTGTGGACTCTTCTCCACCACCTAAAGTTGTTGAGAATATGAGCGGTTGGCAGCATTTCATATGGAGCGCCACGGGGTTGGTACGACCAGAAAAGGGAGACCACGATGCGGATGGTCATCCACCATTGTCCAAGGGCCCAGTATCCATCACTTGGTTGACAGTGGAGATCAGGCGTAAGCACAACCCTGATGTAGGAGGCCTTCCCCTCATGGAGGAAAGCTCGGAGCATGATAAAGAAATTTATGCACGTGTCTACATCCTCGGCATGATCGGAGGAGTTTTCTTCCCAAAAAAAATCCAACAATTTAATCAACAATGCTTGGTTGAAGATCATCTTTGGTGATTGGGATGATATGGGGAACCTGAGCTGGGCATCTGCTTGCCTAGCTCATATCTACCGCTCCCTCTGTAATGAAAGTTCGAGTGCGGTGAAGGATATTGATGGGGCCATGTTCATCGTCCAAATTTTGGGCTTGGGAGCATCTGCCATGGATTGCGCCGAAGGAAGACCCCGACAAGGAATGGGGACCCAACCATCCCCTACGATATGAAGCTTATGGTTGTAGGTAAACATCTTCGATCCCACTCATATCTCTCACATTTTTTACTAATTCAGTATTTTATAGTACAATTGACAGAAGGGGGATTCGAGGATCGCTTAGAACCCGATTTTCCCAGGAAATGGGGGGGGGATCATGATGATTTCTCTAGACCCCATTTCCTTATGCATGCATCTCTAATTAAGGAGTCTAAATAAGTATTGTATTGTATTTCAAAGTATCTTTTTCCCAGTTAACAAAATTATTACACCAATGAAATAGAACGCTTACCGGTCCACCATAGACTATCAGTAAGCTTCCTCCACTTGAAATGATGGTTCCAATTGCTCTTGAAGTGTCGTACGCACCATCTCTGTGACCACTTCTAGGCTGGAACGGAGCCTAAGCTGGCAACCCTGATCCCGATGTGGCGATCAGAGATGATTGTTAGGTTCGTCCTCCTGGTGATGTGGAGTTGAATTTGTCTAAAGAACTATCCATAGTTGTCGGTATTCTCTCCCTCAACAATGGCAAAGGCTAATGGAAAGACACATTTATTTGCATCTGCTCCGCTGGAGATCAGTAGAGAACCCTTATACTTGTTCGTAAGGAATGTTCCATCCACATGAATCATGATAGGGCGAAAGCGTATAGCTTCAATTCCTATCTTGTAGTAAACCGGAAAGTCCGGGTATCGTCTCTCAGGGACTGGTACAACCTTAAGTTCTATCAATTTTATTGGGCAAACTATATGTGAAAATGTTTAATGAGATGAAACTATGATCTAATAGCAAAGTAATTAAACAAAACAAGCAAATTAAAGTGTCGGGTTTAAATCAATGGGAGAAAGCTCTGGGAGAAACACCGGAATTCACTACCTATCCTATCCAGATTAATTCACATATTCTAATCAATTTAATCCAACTCTCTACAGCCAGGATATCACGAATGTGCTAGCTATCCCTGTCGGGAATTACTACGTACTAAATAATCAATTCAAATCCTACTGTCGTAGCTCAATGACTTAATTATTTAGCCTGAAGATCGATATCCTATTTAAGACCGCATAGCACCTTATTTAATCCACTGTCGCTTCGATAAGTTACTATGTCACATGAAATAGGTTCAGTTATTAGGGTTTCACTGTCGCTAATAACCTAATTAACAACAAATCAATGTGTTGGTGGCCAGTCAACACAACGCATTAAGTAATTTCATGCAATAGAGATTGGAAGAAAAGAAATACGAATCAATCCATCAAATCAAGAAATAGCTACATCCTATGGTGTTTCCCCCAGAACTCGGGGTTTAGTTCATGATGAAAATAAAACACACAATCATGTTCATAATCATCATGTTACTAATTAAAATAAGGAGACGATAATACTGAATAAAATCTCAAGCTGCGATGCGGGTCAGACGCTCGCAATCGCCCAGCTCCTCCGAACAGGATTCTGCGCGCTGCTGCTTCTCTTCTTTCCCCTTGCTCGCTGCCCTCTGCCTTTTTCCCTCAAGAATCCGCCTCCAAGAGATCTTCCGCCGCCAGATAATTGTGTGTCCCTTTAATTCCTTCCCCTCGTTCCTTTTCTCCTCTTCTAAATATGTCCAAGTAAATTCCGTTCTCAAGCTGCATCCTCCCAATTAAAATCCCCACGTCCATTAATTGCTCCCCTTGGGCCAAAGTGAAGTCTCTCTCCTCCTGCCCGGTCCAAGTAATTCAGTGGGCCAATCCAAGCCCAAAAACACTGCTGCCGTTCAACTTCCTGCAGCCTGCTCCAATTATTCGGTCCCCGGGGAAACTCGACCCAATCTCCTATATCGTGCTTTATTCACCTGTAATACATCAAACTCATGGCACTAGGCAGTAATGGTTTTTTCAACCATTCTCGGGTTAGCGAGCCCTAAAATAGCATCAATCGGCTTAAATATATCATGGGATAGTCACATAAAGCTCAATAATCCGATATATCAAAGCCGATTATCACAACCCCACACTCAATTGTTGCTTGTCCCTAAGCAACGACTCAAAAGACGCAAACACATAACCAATCATAACGACACATCACAGACTCACCAATCAAACACTTGACACAAAACAAAATTTTCTTTGTACTCTTGTTGTAATCAGTAGTTTCTTTCTCAAAGGACAAGTTGTGCTATAATGATCATACCTTTCACCCCACACTCAAGGTCTTGTAACCATTTAACATTGACTGACTCCAATCCACAAAAAACTCAAATAGCAACACTCAATTTCGATCGTCGGTAGTGGGTGGTTAACAACTTATGGTGCTACAATTATTAGGAGAATCTAACCACATCAGTGAGGTGCATATCTCGTGAGGACAGTCTAGCTTACTCACACCAATCATAAGCAATTAACAAAGCATGAGTCTCAAAAACTAATGGGGGAAGCCTTTCGCAAACATGATTTTAACTTTAAGCACATCACTACCTTCTATGACAAGGAGAGGCTTTCTCTCTTTCTGCTTTTGCTTGCCGAGTGGTCGTATTTAGTACAAGTGGGATTTGTTTCTTACTACCGGTGACCGAGCAAGAGCAATTTCTGCTTCTTAGCACTCGCATAAGAGCTTCTTTTAACTCCATTTCCTCGATCCGTGTGGAGGGTCATTGCTCATCCTCTAATGGCACTTCACTCAACTGGGGATCGTACTTGATAAGCAACATCGTACGGTCGCGAACCGATTCTCAATTGAATCTTTCCTAATCCCCATGTGCAATGAGTGATTGCCTCACACGATTTTGGCATTTTTACCCACACTTTAATTGTTATGGCAACTTTCTTATATTTTACTTGTCAGGTAGTGTTTTCTTTTATAAAGATACAGTTCACCCCATCATAAAACAATCAAAACAGAGAGACTCGTTTCCAAATCAAAAGCTCACAATTGATGCAAGTAAGCACGGTATCCAAACATGTCGAGTGGTCAATGTTCTCCACCTAACTACTTCACCAAAAGTCATTACACTATCCTCACAAAAGAGAATGTTGTCTCCACCTAACTACTTCACCAAAAGTCATTACACTATCCTCACAAAAGAGAATGTTGCTAAAAGAGTTTGCTCATTCAAAGCATATCAAGTCAGTCAAAACATCAAGCTCATTGTGAAGAACTATGCAATTCAACACAAGTGGGGTGATTTTGATGATTTCATTCAAGCACAAACTCATTTTCAAGGCATCACGGTCATTTACATCATGTTACCACAAGAGTACAAGGTTTGGTTTTTTTTATTTTTCTGATTTTTAGGTGTTTTTTAGCCATTAGCTTTGCACAGGCAGCATGCTTTTTACACAGGCAAACTGCATGCAGTTTGGCTGTGCTCAACCTAATGGCAATTTTTTGTTTTTGTTTTTGGTTTTGTTTTTTGTTTTTACCACATGCAACAGGGACAAACAACACTAAGACTCACCACCCCACACTCAGGATGGAACATTGTCCCTAATGTTCAACTCCTAATCTAAACATGCACGAGTTTGACACAACTAAAAATAAAAATAAAGAAAAGAAAACTTACCTTGGGTTGCCTCCCAAGAAGCGCTTGTTTAACGTCCTCAGCCTGACGTTTATGGAGCTTTCAACCAATGGGTATGGAAAGGTATCCATAATACCCTCCCGAGCAATGATAGAACGCATAACCTCCATCCAGCATATGAGTCACCTCTGCAGGGCCAGGTGTGCGAAAATTGGGTATGACCTTCTTAGCTGGCATGTTAGACCCTTTAGTGAGGCGTAGGTGGTAGTGCAACGCCTCAAGCAGGTACTCTTCCTGTTTCAATGTCAGTGAAGAAGGAATAATAACAGGAAGATTGAAATCCTTACCCAAATATCTATACTTGAGGTGACCTAGCAAGGATTTTTGCCCTTGCTTTGATTTCAGAATCTGAGCAGATAGGATAGGTGATAGTTCTTCGGATGGTCCACTATCACAGGAAGAGGAATTTTTCCTTTCTCGAGCTCCACTTTCAAAGTCATCAAATGCATCGTGATTATGATCAACTTGAAAGACATTAAAAATTTCCTCCTCCTTACCTACTCGGAATGTCAGTTTGCCTCTCCCGACATCGATGAGTGCATCGCCAGTGGCTAGAAAAGGTCTCCCAAGAATGAGAGGCACTCCCCGATCATCTTCCATCTCCAGAATTACAAAATCTGTTGGGATAATAAACTTCCCCACCTTCACCAATACATTCTCCACCACTCCCTTTGGAATTTTCACTGATCGATCGGCCAATTGGAGAGTGATCCGAGTAGGCTTAAGAACATCTCCCAATCCCAATTTCTTATAGACTGAGTATGGCATCAAATTAATTCCTGCTCCAAGATCACAAAGTGATTTATCGAACTCTCTACCTCCAATGACACATGGAATGGTGAAGCTTCCTGGATCATCCCACTTTTCTGGCAATTTATTCTGAATCACGGCACTGCATTCAGAAGTAAGGGTTACCTTCTCTAGATCAGCCCATTTACACTACTTTGTCAGCAACTCCCTTAAGAATTTAGCATATGTAGGCATCTGTTCAAGTGCTCCACCAACGGTATGTTGATATGAAGTTGCTTGAAGATATTCACAAATTTCTTGAAGTTTGGGTCTTCCATGGGCTTCATTAACCTTTGAGGGAATGGTGCGGGAGGTTCATAAGGCTTTACCTCTTTGTTCTTCAATTTTTCCACGTTTTGAGGTACACGGGCAGATTGCTTTTGCACAGACAGATTGCATGCAGTTTGCCTGTGCAAGTCAGATTTTTCAGCTTTTGCACTTTCTTCATCCTCTACCTCTACAACTCCTTCTTTTTCAGATTTTGTTGACTTCCTTGAACTCTCTGGATCCTCCAAGGCCTTTCCACTCCTCAATGTGACAGCTACAACCATGGCATCCTTCGGATTCCTCTCGGTATTTGCTGGTAAAGTCCCGGGAATCCTACCTTGAATATCTGCCAAAGTTTGAGCCATCTGGCCTATTTGCCTCTCCATAGCTAGCATAGATGATTGCATATTATTGTTGATGGCTAGCTGTTGAGTGACAAATTGATCAAGACCCTTGAAATTATTGTCTGTTTTCTGCATATGAGCCAAAATCAACTCCTCCAGTTGGGGCTTCTTCTCTGGTTGAGGCTGCTGTTGTTGAAAACCGGGAGGTGGGATGTTTCAAACACCAGCTGGATTATTGTTTGACCATGACATATTGGGGTGATGTCTCCATTGAGGGTTGTATGTATTTGAATACATACCACCGTGGCCTTGACTTCGCGGATTATTGATATAGTGCACATCTTCCAACTGATCACCTACCAGTGGACATAGATCCCTATGATGAGCACCTTCACATAATTTTCAAAAAGCAACCTCCTCCTGTCTACCAAGAGCCAACTTAGCCAGCCTTCGTTCGAGTGAATCGAACATGGAATCCAGTTTAGCATCTATCTTGGCTTCTAGACTCGCAACTCTGTTTATCTCATGCAAGCCTCCTCTTCTTCGAATACTGGTCTCACTACACCATTCAGTGGCTTCTGAACAGATCTTCTCTACCAGATCATATGCTGCTGGTGCCTCCATGCTTGTGAAACCATTCCGCGAAGCATTATTCAGAGCATCCCGGAACTCCCTTCTGATTCCATTGAAGAAGATAATGATCACGTTCCAATCCTCAAGACCATGACTTGGGCATCTCATCAACAACCCCTTGTAGCGCTCCCATGCCTCAGTTAGACTCTCATCATCAGCCTGCTTAAAAGTAACAATCTCTTCTTGCCTCTTCATTGCCAAGGCAGGTGGGAAGTACTTGTCCAGAAAGACCTTCTCAAGCTGAGCCCATGTCGTGATGGAACGTGGTGTTAAGTTCTGAAACCAGTGTGATGCATTCCCTATCAGGGAGAATGAGAACACCCGAAGACGGATTGCATCATCAGACACAGTTGGGCTCTTCATCGTATCACATATGCTCGCAAACCGGCGAAGGTGCTCGTGAGGATCCTCACTGCTAGCCCCAGAGAAAGTATACCCATTGGTGATCATGTTGATGAATGCTGGGGTAATCTCCATGGTTGCATCCCCAGCCGGAATGACAACACATGAAGCTCGGGCTCCAGTCCTCCGATTCAGACGAGCCCTAATCGAACGATCCTGTTCTGCCATAATGTCTGGCTCGATGATGCGCGGTGGCGGTGTCGGTGGTGTCGGGATGACAGGTGGTGACACCTGCCTTCTTGGTTGACGATTCTGAGATAGGGAAGGCCTAGGAGTTGTGGATGTGGTAGGCTGCTTCCCTAACTTGACCTGCTTCCTGTTCTGTCGGCAGGTCCTCTCTATCTCTGGATCAAGTGGCAGTAAATTGCCTGTCGTCCTCCTTGGCATGCACGAGGAGGATAAACCTGAAAAATTCACCTGCACACTAACACCCAGATCAAAAAAGTTCACTCCCAAAAATCAATAAAAATAAGGTATGGCAGTCCCCGGCAACAGCGCCAAAAACTTGATAGGGCGAAAGCGTATAGCTTCAATTCCTATCTTGTAATAAACCGGAAATCGTCTCTCAGGGACTGTACAACCTTAAGTTCTATCAATTTTATTGAGCAAACTATATGTGAAAATGTTTAATGAGATGAAACTATGATCTAATAGCCAAGTAATCAAACAAAACAAGCAAATTAAAGTGTCGGGTTTAAATCAATGGGAGAAAGCTCTAGGAGAAACACCGGAATTCACTACCTATCCTATCCAGATTAATTCACATATTCTAATCAATTTAATCAAACTCTCTACAGCCAGGATATCACGAATGTGCTAGCTATCCCTGTCGGGAATTACTACGTACTAAATAATCAATTCAAATCCTACTGTCGTAGCTCAATGACTTAATTATTTAGCCTGAAGATCGATATCCTATTTAAGACCGCATAACACCTTATTTAATCCACTGTCGCTTCGATAAGTTACTATGTCACATGAAATAGGTTCAGTTATTAGGGTTTCACTGTCGCTAATAACCTAATTAACAACAAATCAATGTGTTGGTGGCCAGTCAACACAACGCATTAAGTAATTTCATGCAATAGAGATTGGAAGAAAAGAAATACGAATCAATCCATCAAATCAAGAAATAGCTACATCCTATGGTGTTTCCCCCAGAACTCGGGGTTTAGTTCATGATGAAAATAAAACACACAATCATGTTCATAATCATCATGTTACTAATTAAAATAAGGAGACGATAATACTGAATAAAATCTCAAGCTGCGATGCGGGTCAGACGCTCGCAATCGCCCAGCTCCTCCGAACAGGATTCTGCGCGCTGCTGCTTCTCTTCTTTCCCCTTGCTCGCTGCCCTCTGCCTTTTTCCCTCAAGAATCCGCCTCCAAGAGATCTTCCGCCGCCAGATAATTGTGTGTCCCTTTAATTCCTTCCCCTCGTTCCTTTTCTCCTCTTCTAAATATGTCCAAGTAAATTCCGTTCTCAAGCTGCATCCTCCCAATTAAAATCCCCACGTCCATTAATTGCTCCCCTTGGGCCAAAGTGAAGTCTCTCTCCTCCTGCCCGGTCCAAGTAATTCAGTGGGCCAATCCAAGCCCAAAAACACTGCTGCCGTTCAACTTCCTGCAGCCTGCTCCAATTATTCGGTCCCCGGGGAAACTCGACCCAATCTCCTATATCGTGCTTTATTCACCTGTAATACATCAAACTCATGGCACTAGGCAGTAATGGTTTTTTTCAACCATTCTCGGGTTAGCGAGCACTAAAATAGCATCAATCGGCTTAAATATATCATGGGATAGTCACATAAAGCTCAATAATCCGATATATCAAAGCCGATTATCAAATCACAGGAACACAGAATGGAAAACCATCAATAGATGGCTTGAATGAAAAGCACTTGAAGTGGCATTTGTTACCGAGCTCCAACGGCTGAATTTCATCTTGGTAGCGGTCGGGGGGGGGGGGGGGGGGGAGAAAACGGTGTCAAGGTTTACCAAACACGGTGGTCATTGCTTTCTTCTTTCCATTTCACGCCTTCTTGTAATTAATAATATATCCATAACGGCTAGAAATGTCGGCGATGATGGTTTTAACCTTCAGGTCAGGTTGTTCCTCAATTAGATGCTTGATAGCCGCGGCACCCACCTTGGATTTCAATTGTTGATGACCTTTGGATGTTATGAATGACACACATGTGTGAGTGTTCACCGCGCGAAATATGACCCAATGGCCGACTCTCTTGCTCTTGATGGTCCGAACCCTAGCCTTGCATCCCTCGTGTTGATTTTGGAATCTAACCACGAGCCTCTTCGTGTCAGAATTAGTTGTGTGCCATTCAAAACTTCGAGTCATTGCTTCAGTGGCAATAGCGTGCCGCACCTCATTCTTCATGGCAAATTGTTGGCCCTTCATAAAGCCAGTGAGTGGACCCCATATTGGCACCTCTGACGGCTCCATGTCGGCATCAACATACCAATCTTTATTTGAAATGTGATTGTAGTATGGGATAGGTACACGGTCGCGAGGTACCTCATCACCGTCTGCGTCTGAATCTGGGCCAGAATCATCAGCACCTTCAAGAGATCGAAGCTGTCTGCAGTGACATCGCCTTCCACTTCTTCATCCTTAGGGTCACTAACTGGATTTGGGAGGGCATCTTCCATCTGATCAAGATCATGAAAGGCACTTTCATCAGCTCCATAATGGTAGTTGTGGTAACTACTGCCACCTTGGTGGAAGTTGTACTCGGGTTGGTATTTGTAGCCTTCTTGTTGGTTGCCATGATACTGCTGGGCTTCTTCTTCATATGATGGGAAGGATTGATGATGTCCTCCATTTCCATCATGATACTCCTGGTATGAATGAGGGTCTTGGTACTCCTGGTGGGGATGATCTTCTTATAATCCACCCCCACCGTGGATACCAGATGTTTGGCCATCTTCAGAATGAACTTCACCGCTTTCGACTGCCTCGGTGTAAACGAACATCTCCGCTTGTTTAATGTTATTGGTGGTCAAAAATTGGACCATGTCATCAACGTCCTCTTTAGTGGTAATGAGGAATTCCTCATTCCACAATGACCCGCCATGTCTGTTTGGATATCAATACACCATACGATCAACTCTTCTCGTGCCATCCATGTAGGTAACCTCAGTACACATTTGATGGATCTCTTCAAGCATCAGTCTCGTAGCGAATTTCATTTTATAAAAATTAGCACTGACGTAAGGTACCCCCTTTCCGATCTCTTTTGTGTAACCATTCCACCGTAACCCAAGCGTGAACTTTTGGAATGCCATCTCCAATAAAACCGTAATTAAGTTATTACCATAAAAATCACAATAAAAAGTAATACAAAACAAACTTACGAATTAACGTTAATCACAAAAACACAAAAAATGAAAGGTGCATAACTGAAATTTGAAGAAGAAGAAAAAGAGGAGTGAAGATTTGCATATTCACTTGGGTGTGTAGAAGTCCAGCTATGTATGTTTTTATGCTTGTTTGCAAACCTGATTATATATTGAATTGAGGTATTTCATGGAATTAGTTTGGGTATTGATTAAACTCTCCAGTTTGATATATTAACTTTAGGTAGAGAATATCTAATTAGGTTTATTAGAGCAATTTTTTAATTCTTCATTGTGGGTCAATTGATCGAGCATGATATTGGACTACAATGTCGTATTGGATCATTATCCTTTAGTGAGGATCTAAATTTCATGCCCGAGGTGTTCCATATTGCCAGATGTGGAAACTCCCTCCGAATGGTTCATCCTATGTGAGATTGGATCACTCGAATAGGGAGTTCAAGTGGGTTTAGGACTCTCCGCGATATAAATCTCGCGCGGGCAAGCTAGGATCTTCAATATGGATCTAATTTGTGGCTAGGGGGAAGCACACTAGAGTTATTTTCTCTCAATAGATTTCAACCAATCCTTCCTTGCTTTGCAAGTTAGTAGTAAGTAAAAGTCAAACTTTGATTTTTTAGATAACAAATAGTTCATGAAATAATAGCAGATTGTCACCCGGGTTGATAATTAAAGCTTACTTCTGCTATAGAACACCCGATCGATGGTTACACTTGGCCTTCACTTGGGATAGTAGTGCAAAAGCGAGTCATTCTCTCGGCTAAGGTAGACGAAATAACCCTAACAATCGACGCTAAAGATTCCTTGTATGCATTTTTCGATGAGAAAACTTGCATTGAAATCAAATTGATTGCACCTTGATTTATTGAACAACGATAAAAATAAACACAGTTCATACCTCTTCAAATCAAAGTTCGAATGAGGGTGCTCAATGTTTTTACAACTTATCAGACATATCTAAATTAAATGAAACACCCTAACCCGGCCGGGTACTACTTTTACCAAAATACCCTTGATAAACCATGAAGCAAATAAGAACTTAAAATACTTAGGAAAATAGCAGAAACTTTTCATAAATCACTTTAAAAAACACTGAGAATAGACTGTAATCTCTTAAAACAAAGGCCCAACACTTGGGCGAACCTCAATCTTAAAATCTCAATATGAATCTCCAGTCTATACTCATAATCATAACATGAAATAACTAAAAAGTCTCTAATGTTGTCGCTTATTGAAAACTTTGACTAGTCATCCTCCGTGACGTTTGAACCGTCCTCATCTAGATGGCTTGTCTCGAACCATCTCTCCATCTTGCTACTCTCTAACTGCTCCTCTAACAAGCTGCTATCGAGCTGGTTCTCGCTCATTCCTTTACTAAGGCCTGGTGAGTGAGATGGGGTCAGTCTACGCACTTATGTTTAAAATCCCTAGTACTTGAATACTTTATTTAAGACACTTAACTTACACTGGTGAGAGTTGTTTGTACTTCCACTCTTAAAAATGTTAACTCTTAAAGCTGTATGGGAGCTACTGTTACTCTTCATTCTCAAAGCTCAAATCTCAACTTAAATACTTGACTGACACGGGGATCCCTCACTAGCTAGTCTGGTTGCCCAACTCATACGTACGAGAGCCTGTCCAGGCTTTCGTTAAACTTAAACTTAGTTAGGGGAGTCCTAATTATTCATCCCCCTAACATCTTAAACTTATCGTGGTTCTCAAGAGCATAACTGTTGCTCATCTTAAAAGTCTCAAGAGCATAAGTGCTGCTCTATCTCAGCATCTCAAACTGCAACGGACTGGCGTTAGTGAGTAAAAACACTTGGAACTACTTCACCTTCACTGAAGGTGAAGTATTTCTTAAAAGAAAATTTGTTTCTTAACCATGCTCACACGAACTCACATGACATCATATAAACAAAGGCAAGTATGACACATAGCAGTCAAACTCAACAACTTAATTACCGTAAAGTGTAGAATTTACCCCTTTATCCTCACCTTGTTGACGAAATCGCTAAGATTGAGCCGGTGAGAAACCGTGCTTCCTCCCATGAGTGGTCGGATATTTAAATCCATCAATCATAACACCCTTGCTATCATCAATCACGTCCAATTCCTCACCGCTACTGATTGCCAAATCCATCAATCACGTAGAGCCTCTTATGTAGATTGCCTTGGAATTCTTTAGTTAATAGTTGGATGGCCTTTGAGACTTTGAAACTGGTGCAGTGACGTGCCTTCCCTTTAGTTCCCCAACCATTTCGAGAGCTTCCTTGTTCCTTCCATGTAATTGTATATGAACCACTAGCTCGACCCTTGTCCCAATCACCACCGCCTGGGGACCGGTTATTGTAACAACACCCATTGTGTTGTTATTGTAACAATACTAGTCCCCAATCAATAGGAAGATAGGATTGTGATGACTTTTTATTAGATGAGTTGACCTAGTGTAAAATCAAAGCAGGGGTATAATTGTCATTATGAAAAATCTATTTAAATAAAAAAAATAAAAAAAATAAAAAAAAATAAAAAAAAATATTTTTTTATTTTCTGCCCAAAAATTTGGTCGTCGGAATTCTGCCACCGGTCGCCGGAAAATGGTCGCCGGTCACCGGAATATGCTTTTTGTCGCCGGAATATGCTATTTTGTGGCCGGAATATGCTTACCGGAGTCGGAATATGCTTACCGGCGTCGGAATCTAGTCACCGGGGCCGGAATATGCCTATCGGCGTCGGAATCTGCTCACTGACGGTCACCGGAGTTAGGTCAACGGTCTTCGTTGACCGGTCAACGGTCAACGACCACCGGATGTTATGGTCTGCATTGTGAGATTTATGGTTTGGTTTCTCATATTTTTTTATGCCTTTTATGGTTTGTTTTATTGTGTTTGTGGTTTGCATTGAGAAGTTTCTGGTTTGTTTTCAAAAACTTTGTGGTTTGCATTGTGAGGTTTCTGGTTTGTTTTAATATATTTGTGGTTTGCATTAGGACGTTTATGGTTTGTTTTTTTGTGGTTTGATTTACTATGTTTGTGGTTTGCATTAGGAGGTTTCTGGTGTGCTTTCGCAAATGTTGTGGTTTGCTTTGTGAGGTTTGTGGTTTGTTTTATGAGATTTGTGGTATGCATTAGGAGGTTTCTGGTTTACTTATGAAAGACTTGTGGTTTGCTTTGTGGTGTTTCTAGTATGTTTTAGGCGATTTTTAGTCTGCATTATGAGGTTTCTGGTGTGCTTTAGAAACATTTGTGGTGTGTTTTATGGTGTTTCTGGTATGTTTCAAGAGATTTATGGTTTACGTTACAAAATTTTTGGTGTATTTTATAGTACATTTTATTGGATTTATCAAAATACCTCGGTCTCTCTTTCAATGATACGAAAGCAGTCTCGTTTAATTAACTTTGTTTCCCCCCACAAATTAGTGAAACATAGCACATGTTTTTCCATCTCCTTCATCAACACCATCAACTCATATAACCTCAGTACCTCACTATTCATCACTAATTAACTAATCCAAAAACCATGGCCATCAACTCCCTAGAACCCAATCACTGCCAGTCTGGTGATACCTTTATACCAGCACTAAAACCCGAAATCTGAAGGAAGGCAAGTGGAAGAGCAAATTGAACCAAGGCATCGTGGAACTGATAGAACTATAAGAAGCATCATATTGGGCCACAGTCACAGAAGGGGAAACCATATTGGACGAAGCAGGGAAATTTAGTGCCCACAACTTGGATCCACCAGCCACTACTCCCCTTGCAGACTACACTTTGAGGCATCCTCTCCACAGAAGCTTACCAAAATTCCACATCAAGAACTATCTCACCATCTTCCATGGCTTGACCAAGCACTACGAAAACACACTCATGAATCTCATCCGATTGAGGGAATGGTGCATCCAGGAGGACTACCTATTCTTGATCTACGATTACATGCCCAAATCGAAGCCCCAACCGGGTTCTGTTCCGGAAATCTGAAAACCTAGCCACCGCCGCGACGGTGTGGGCGGAATTTGCCTTGCCGATTCTCTAGTGGGAGCAGAGGAAGAAAATCATGGCGATTGGCGGCGGCGATCATCCACCGCGGTAGATTTATTTGGATGGTCACCGATTCCGAGTTCCGACGACAGAAGAGAGAAGAAATGACGGGATGGATGCGATGAAGAAGACGATTGAGATGTGGACGGAGGAGAAATAGGTTTATGGTTTAGATTAATTTTTATTGATTTTTCGGTTGATTTACCCTTATACCCTGTTGTTACAGTAACAACAAAAAGGCTGTTGTTATTCTATCCGGCCCCCACCGCCTGAAATCCCCATGTCCCATTAATATATATATAGTCGCCGCTTTTGGTTCGATGGACAAGAAGCCTTCCATCAAATACCTGTCATGTGTGCCTCTCCCTTCGCCTGAACCGCGTCCACCCTCATCGTTCGATTTCCAGCAGCTCGACCGCTCTTTGCTCCCGATCGACTTCTCTCTTTGGCCGAGAGCGGCTGAGGAGAGTTGCTATCCCTTGTTTCTTTTCAGCAAAAGGTTTTTTTCTTTTTATGGGTCAGGGGTTAGGTTTAGGGTTTAAATAGTCCAATGGGAGTTTGAGAATTTCACAATTACGAGTCGGTTTAATCCGAACATCAGTTAACGTCCGTAGCTTCCTCATTTTATGTCAAAACTTGACACTGTTTGAATCGACAGTTCACATTTTTAGTTCTCATCGATATTATGGTGGAATTTGACAAGTTTTATCAAGGGCATAATGGTCATTTTCTCTTAATGAGAGGTTGGGGTGTAACATTAAATTAGCCTATTCCTATTGAGGTTTAGTGAGACTTCCAGAACTACGACTATAGCTAAAAGTTGATGCGGAAAAATAAAAATGATAAAAACTTGACAAGTGTCGAGTTTTGATTTTTGCGAATCCCTTCTCTATCAACTCCTCCTCCTATTTCTAGCCATGAGGAGGTAATAGTTTTGGTTTAGGGGTTCTAACAGTTTCGGTTGATATATTCCGATTTTGATATATTTTCACTTTGATTTCATGTTTCATCATTATTATTGCAGACACAACTTCAAGAAAAATTTTCACTTAAGGAAAGGTTGGGGTGTAACATTTCCTCCACCCTTAAGAAAAATTTTGTCCCCAAAATTGCTCGGACTCCTACTTCTAAATACATCATTCTCGGACCTCCTTGACTCAAGGATTTACTCTCGCTATATGAACTTTGATGTTGTCCGCTGGTTGGCCCGTATAGTTTACCTCACTTCTTATATTTCCTCTTGACCATAAGAGGTATTCCCACCAAGCTTGTTAGCATCGAGTATCTTTGAGTGGCTACTTTTCCTTTTTAACTCTCCAATTTGGGCTCAGGGTGTGATGGGAAAAAATTTCAATTGAATTTATTGGTCCAGTTCATTCAGTACTTGTTGTTGGACGACCTTAAGTCGAAATCGAGGTATCACATTTCCTATCTCCTAAAGAAAAATTTCGACCTCGAAATTTGTTCATCGTAACTACTCTAAGCCTCGCTTGTGATAATCCTTTTGTACCCCGTGGGGTTGTACTGACAACTTCTCCTTTTTTCTCTTACCTTCCTCCTATGATACTCCACCTTAGCCCCCACTCATCAACCTAATGGTAACCGCCTCGTTACTGAGGCTTACCGTCGTAACCTCCAACTACTGCTTGTACTTCCCATACATATGAGCGGCATCATTTCCATAGTACCCCCAACTTGAGATTAACTTTATGATCCTACCAATAATTATTACATCCTTTTTGGACTTACTAGTTCTCTCCTAGGCGCCCAACTTAGCACTTCCTTATAGCCGCTTGAACCAGGAGTTCACGTACTACCAATCCTGCCACTCCTAGACCTCAGCGGCAATTTCTCGTATGGTTGCTTCGGACTGACGGTCGCCATCTGTCATAATCATTAGTTGATCTATTACTTTTGAATTTATGACGATGTCCACTCCAGCCAACATCATCAAATAATAAAGACGCTTCCATCCTCTCGATGATTATACATCTCTCCACTCTAAGTCTTGTCAATTGCCCACGATGCTCACCAGCAATAGCTCTGAAAATCCTTACGAGTTGATCCGCCGCATATACGAACTTATCCTCCCTGACTTGGGGGTTTTAAAGTAAAGCCCAAGCTTCCTTGAAACGTCCTAGTCATAACGACCTAGATATGACACGTGGGCATACTTCCGTTCCTCGCCAACTACTCCTCATGTAAGAAATTCCAACCGAGAGATGGTCACCCTTCACCATCCTAGGTGATTTCGAGCCCACCGCTGGTCTTCTTCGTATAATCTCCAAATCCATATCACCCCTTACTTCTTTACCCGCATCCATTCTACTTGATGTTCCTTGTCCTCGATGAAGTCCCTCAGGTTCCTATGTGTTCTATTTCCCTTGAGAAGTTTTAACCTCGAACTTCAGTGACTACTATCGCTCCGTGCGTTTGATCGAACTAATATCGTTCCTTGCTAGCCCATTGTCTCTTATGAAATCGATCGTATTTTCCCTTCTGACTTTGCAAGTTCAACTTGCTTCCTTGTTTGTTCTACCTTAACCTCCCATCGGCAAAAATAACTTGCTTCCAACTTAATCATCACCACCAAAAATCTGCCAAATTTTCCTAGTCTTTTGGCCCTTTCCCGAAGATTAATTTACGTGTCCGTGCTACTAAGTAGAGCTGAAATCCCGTACGACCATATCCATCATTCCTCATACCCCTTTATGCAGCTTCTTGAACTCAAGTCACCTACGCATATTCGCACTCCTTCATCGAAATTTCAATGTCCTTCCTCGAATTCATATACTCTACTACATCGCTAGTGCGACTTCCCTGTTATGGACATAGAGATGACTTCCCGAAGTGTAGCACTACTTTTAGTTTCCTTACCAATCACTAAATGATTTAGTGAGGAATTCTAACAAAGGAGCTTGTAACTGCCACTTTAGACTTGCCCAATGGATTCCTTGGAATTTCGTCAAACTTCCTCTAGCCTTCTTGCTCTCTCCAGGTATCGTACATCAGTTCTTCTTATCAAGACCATCAAACTCTTCCTCGAATTCTAACATTTATTAGAACTTCCAAAGAACGTTCTACTTGCTTGTCTATACTCGGGTGGTTGAATGATTCTGAGAGTCCAGCTCTTAGCCTGCCAGTTCCAACTTACTACAGAGGTTCCTCCTTCTATCACCCCTCATGTACTCTAGGTGGATAAGTGCTCCTTCCTTTTAGGATAGGCCAACGACACAAAATATCATCAGGAACTCTTGCATTCCCCT
This sequence comes from Linum tenue, assembly GCA_946122785.1. Lineage (NCBI taxonomy): Eukaryota > Viridiplantae > Streptophyta > Magnoliopsida > Malpighiales > Linaceae > Linum > Linum tenue. The sequence continues at coordinate 25,351,334 of CAMGYJ010000011.1, read as the reverse complement.
TTCAACGGTCCCAATGACCTCCTGACCTTTCGTGATCTGGGTAGTTTGTAGGGTCTCTCATATCCCAATCCATCCTCTTTCTAGCTCGGCGTTGTTCACTAACACATTATCATTCTTGATCCAAGCTCGTCCTCGACCTCGATTATCGTGACACTTGTCTTGTTCCTTTTAAAGGCTCGTTATCAGCCTAATTCCCCAGGGTCATGCACCCTCTTCTCTAGTGACGTAGTTTATCTATAAGGGTTCTTTTATCTTCATATGTAAATGACCATGCCTCCTCCCTGCCTTGACCTATTGACTTCTCGACGTCCTTTCATACTCCCTGTAACCTACTTATTCCCTCGTTTGCTTCATTAAAGTCTAAGCTCTCCACTGCTCCTTGTCACTGTGTTGTCATAGCGTCAAGTCATCGACCACTAGAACTAGTTGAGGAACTTCTCGTGGTACCTATTTGTTTCTTGACTCGTTTCCCCCTCGCCACTGCTTAGGGTCAAGGACCCTGAAATCCACCCATTATTGTAGCTACTAACATCTAGTGACTATAGCTCTTTCTTCGGAGATTCATAGTTCTCCTATTGTTTTGTTTTTCTTAGCTTATTCGGCTCTTCACTTGTTGCTTAGTAGTAGAATCCTCGTACTACTCCTTCACCTCCTTCAACATTCTCGATGTATGCCCTTAGAATTTTCACATCTTCTATTAGAACTAGAGTTATTTACCTTAATACGATTAGAGTAGAGTGGAGATTCTATAAACTCTTAAAAGATCCTTGACTCATTTCCCTTTTCTTTAAAACAAAATCCTTTAAAACTGAGACCGATATTCCAGTATTCCTTGGAGACCAAGGAACAGAGGAAGGCCGGCTCTGATACCAAAATCAAACACCCTAACTCGGCCGGGTACTACATTTACCGAAATACCCTTGATAAACCATAAAGCAAATGAAAACTGAAAATACTTGCGAAAATAGTGTAAACTTTTCATAAATAACTTTAGCAAATACTGAGAATAGATTGTAATCTCTTATAACAAAGTCCCAACACTTGGGCGAACCTCAATCATAAAATCTTGATATGAATCTCCAGTCTATACTCATAATCATAACATGAAATAACTAAAAAGTCTATAATGTTGCCGCTTATTAAAAACCTTGACTAGGCATCCTCCGTGACGTTCGAACCGTCCTCCTCTAGCTGGCTTGTCTCAAACCATCTCTCCATCTAGCTGCTCTCTAACTGCTCCTCTAACTAGCTGCTATCGAGTTGGTTCTCGCTATTTTTTTACTAAGGCATGGTGAGTGAGATGGGGTCAGTCTACGCCTTTACGTTTAAAATCTCTAGTACTTGAATACTTTACTTAAGACACTTAACTTAAACTGGTGGGAGTTTTTTGTACTTCCACTCTTAAAAATCTTAACTCTTAAAGCTGTAAGGGAGCTACTGTTACTCTCCATTCTCAAAGCTCAAATCTCAACTTAAATACTTGACTGACACGCCGATCCCTCACTAGCTAGTCCGGTTGCCCAACTCATATGTATGAGAGCCCGCCCAGGCTTTCCTTAAAATTAAACTTAGTTAGGGTAGACATAACGATTCATCCCCCTAACATCTTAAACTTATCGTTGTGGCTCTTCACCACGATTCTCAAGAGCATAATTGTTGCTCATCTTAAAAGTCTCAAGAGCATAACTGCTGCTCTATTTCAGAATTTCAAACGGCAACGGACTGGCGCTAGTTACTAAAAACACTTAGAACTTGTTTCTTAAACATGCTCACACGAACTCACATGGCATCATATAAACAAACAAAGGCAAGTATAACACATAGACATAGCAGTCAAACTCAAAAACTTAAATACCGTAAAGTGTAGAATTTACCTCTTTATCCTCACCTTGTTGACGAAATCGCTAAGATTGAGCCGGGGAGAAACCGTGATTCCACCCATGGTCGAATATTTAAATCCATCCATCATAACACCCTTGCTATTATCCATCACGTCCAATTCCTCACCGCTACTGATTGCCAAATCCATCAATTACATAGAGCCTCTTATGTAGATTGCCTGGAATTCTTTAGTTAATAGTTGGATGGCCTTTGAAACTTTGAAACTGGTGCAGTGACGTGCCTTCCCTTTCGTTCCCCAACCATTTTGAGAGCTTCCTTGTTCCTTCCATGTAATTGTATATGAACCACTAGCTCAGCCCTTCTCCCAATCACCACCGCCTGAAATCCACATGTCCCATTAATATATATATATAGTCACCGCTTTTGATATAGAAAAATAGTGACGAGAGTATTTGTACGAAAGCCCGAGACCGGTTGCCTAGGATTGTGATAGAGTCGTGAACGAAGTTTACTTTCCGTAAAGAATATTTCCACCCTCCGAAAGTCTAGGGTTACAGGAAATTTCTTCGTAGGATAAAACTACCATCACTTTAGAATCTAGGCTTAAGAAACTAAAGCACATTTAGAAGCTTTTGATGGAAGAAGAATGAAAATTTTTGGTCTATCTTTTTCTGTTTCCTACCGCCAACCGAGTCCCTCCATTATAGGTAACGAAGCATTGTATTCCATCAAGCAAAACCATGCGTCGTTTCATAAACAGTGCATTATCCATATCAACCACCCTTTTATCAAGGGAAGCTTTGCTTAAGGAAGCAACCAGCAATATTTAGAGGGACGCATTGCTTAAGGAAAAAGGGAGGGGATGTGACTTCTCTGTTCATTCAAACTTCCACAATTAATCACGTCAACCAACTCTGAAAAGTTGCACTAATTTAATTAATCATGTGGAGACAAATTGAAGTTGGTTAATTCAAATTAAATGGAAGGTTGGCTTGGTTCATGAACAGACTCACTTGTTCAATTATTAACCAATTCTTTCCATGTAATTTTCCAACATTCCTCCAACATTTTAGTGTATTCGAAGAATCCACTAAAATTACAACAATCAAAATTATTCCAATAAAACTAAAGCGTAAATGAAAATGTCGTAACGATTGAATTTTCATCTTAGTATATTACACTTGAAAAACATTCGAATACAAGGGGTGTCAGTAACGATTGAACCCGTTGACTCATATGAATATCTGAAGATAATATACACTTAAGGTTTACAAACTTCCAAGTGACCTTGACACTATTATCCGCCATGTGCCCAATCCTTCTCGTAAGCTCACACGAAACCAAAGTCCGGGTTTCTTGAAGCGGCTGAACTTCATGCTTACATAGGTTGAATCCTTTTGTTGTGTACCTGCATATTAAACTTTGTCAAAGACTCAATTAAGAATTTTTAAACTTCATCCTCTTCTCTCATGCAGGATATCAAACACATACCTCGGGATGATGCATTATGTGCTTCAATTTCTGATAATGAGCTTTCCTCATTGAATTCAGCCTCTAACATTGTATTAGAGGGGAATTGGGTGTCCCATGATCAGAAATTATATGGACTTTAAACCCATCCCTTTCACAGACTTGACTACCAAGTCTCTAGCTAACCCTTTCGTCAAATGATCAGCTAAATTCTCTTGAGTCCGGACATACTGTAAAGACACAACTCCGTGAGTGATCAATTCACGAATTTTACTATGTCTTACTCCCAAATGGCGAGACTTGCCATTATATATTTTACTATATGCCTTAGACAAAGTAGCTTTACTATCACAAAGGATAGAAATTGGTGAGATTGGTTTAGTCCATAAAGGGATGTCATAAACCAAGTCTCTCAACCACTCTGCCTCTCCCTCGGCAGAAGCCAAGGCCACAAATTCTGACTCCATAGTGGAACTTGTGATGCAAGTTTGCTTTTTAGAAGCCCAAGAGATAGCACCTCCCCCTAGCAAAAAGACCCATCCTGAAGTTGAAGTATGATCTTGAACATCAGAAATCCAACTAGCATCAGTATAGCCTTCCAAGATAGATGGAAATCCACTATATGTCAAGGCATAATGTATTGTGCCTTTGAGATATCCTAGTACACGTCTCACTGCATGCCAATGATGAGCACTAGGATTACTCGTATACCGACTTAATTGTCCTACCGCATATGCGATATCTATCTTGTGCAAGTCATTGCATACATCAAGCACCCAATAGTCTTGGAGTATTCCAAGTGTGAAACAGGTTCCCCAGTATTAGGAAAAAAGTTTCATACTTGGATCCATTGGGGTTTTTAATTCACGACAAACTTCACTATGAAATTTATCAAGTACCTTCTCAATGTAATGAGATTGAGTCAAAGCTACTTCCTTGCCGTTTCGCTTGATCTTGATACCTAGAATCACATCTGCCTCCCCCATGTCCTTCATGGAGAATTTAGATGACAAAAACTCCTTAATGAGGTCCACTTGTCTTTGATTGGTACCAAAGATAAGCATGTTATCTACATACAAACATATGATGACTCCATTACCAGAATCATCAAATTTTGTATATACACATTTGTCAGCTTGGTTTAACTTAAAACCATTAGACAAAACCACCTCATCAAACTTTTGATGCCACTGTTTTGGAGCTTGTTTAAGCCCATACAATGATTTGATCAATTTGCACACTTTATGCTCTTGACCGGGTACAAAAAATCCTTCGGGTTGTTTCATGTAAATCTCTTCATCCAAATCTCCATTCAAGAAAGCTGTCTTGACATCCATTTGATGGATAATTAGATTGTGAATTGACGCAAGAGCAATCAACAATCTAATGGTGGATATTCGAGCAACAGGCGCGTAAGTATCAAAGTAATCAATCCCATGTTTTTGTCTAAAACCTTGGATTACCAAACGCGTCTTAAACTTGTCGATGATCCCATCGACTCTTCTTTTCTTTTTGAAGATCCATTTATTACCCAAAGGTTTGCATCCAGGTGGTAAATCTACCAACACCCATGTGTTGTTTGCCATGATGGAATCTTTTTCATCATTAATAGCTTCCTTCCAAAAGGCAGCGTCACGAGACTTCATAGCCTCATCAAAAGTTTTAGGATCATCCTCAATATTAAATGAATATAAATATTGAGAGTGTACTTCCTCTCTAGACCCTTCCACAAGATATATGTGAAAGTCTGGTCCGAAAGATTTTGCAATCTTTCTTCTTTTACTTTGACGAATGGGTAAAGTCGATTGCGAAGCATCTTCCTCAATCCCCTCATTGACATGAGGAACTATGTCTTTTGGTCGTTGCATTGATGAAAATCGATTTTCATCAAATATGGCATCTCTTGACTCAATTATAGAATGAATTGAGTAAGCGTCATTTTGTTCTATAACATAGAACCGGTATGCCTTAGAATTTTCAGCATATCCTACAAAGATACAATCAATGCCTCTTTCTCCTAACGTCTTCCTTTTAGGATCCGTTAGTCGCACGACTGCCCGACAACCCCAAACTCGAAGATACTCCAAGTTTGGCTTTCGTTTATACCATAGTTCATAGGGGGTAGTAACGTTCCTTTTAATGGGAACCCTATTTAATAAATAGCAAGCAGTTAGCATAGCTTCCCCCCAAAACCCATTACTCAAACCAGAGTAAGAGAGCATAGAATTGACCATTTCCTTTAGAGAGCGATTTTTCCTCTCCGCTATCCCATTTTGTTGAGGGGTAAAACGGTGCAGAGGTCTCATGTATGATCCCCATACTTTGGCAGTAAGCCGGATCATAGTATTCACCACCTCGATCCGTGCGCAAAGTTTTGATCTTTGCTTCTTGTTGTAACTCCACTTCAGTTTTATATATACTAAAGCGACTAAGGGCTTCATCTTAGTTTGCAACAAGTACACATAGCAAAACCTCGAATAGTCATCAATAAAGGTGATCACATATTTCTTCCCTCCTAAGGTAGGAGTGCCATGTAAATCACATAGATCACTATGTACAAGTCCAACCACTTTTGACTCCCTTTGCACATTCTTAAACGGATCTCTAGTGATTTTTGTCAACATACAAGTTTTACACTTATCATGTTGAGCATCAAAAGGAGGAAGAAGTCCTTCTTTAGACATAGTCATCATTCGATTATAAATCACATGCCCCAACCGTGCATGCCATAAAGACGAATCAATAAGGGTAGACATGTAAGCGGAAACAATATTATTAATTTTATTAATAATATTCAACATAAACATACCATTATTATAATAACCAAATCCGATAAACACTCCGGATTAGATAATACATATCTATCAGAGTCATAAACTTGACGATATCCAAGTTTATTTAGTACACTTCAAGAAACCAAATTTTTCCTAATCTTAGGTACATGTAACACATCCCTAAGTACAAGAATCTTTCCGGAAGTAAATTCCAACTCTACGGTGCCACGTCCTTCGACTAGAGAAGTTGACTCATTGCCCATGTGGAGAACACAACTGTCTTCCACTGGTTTGTAAGTTTTGAACCATTTGCGATCCTTGCTTATGTGTATGTTAGCTCCAGAGTCCACCCACCAAGCAACATCATCATCATGTACAAAATATGCTTCATTAATTAGTGAAACATAATTCATACCCGAATTTGGATCAAATTCAAAATCAAAAGTGGGAATACGACCTTGTGGGCCTTGATCGTTAGATCTTTTCCCAACATGACGATTGCCATTATTCTTTGATTTTTCCATGGGACAATCACGCTTGAAATGCCCCAGTTTCCCGCATTTCCAACAAGAAGGTTTAGCCTTCTTGTTCTTGTCGGCCTTGGATGGATTGTTGCCCTTTTCACGAGAGCGTTTCTTTCCCCTTTTCTAGAAAGAAGACTCTCCAATCTCCATCATATGAACCAATGAAGAATCTTTTGGCTTCACACCCTCTTGCACCCTAAGGTTCTCCTCTATGCGCAAGTGGGTACCTAGTTGGGTTAAATCCAACTCTTTCTTCTTGTGCTTAAGCATGTGCTTGAAGTCCTTCCAAGAAGGTGGCAGTTTGTCGATATACTAGACACAGTGATCGCCTCATCCATGTTCAGATTGTGTTGAGTAAACTGACTATAGATTCGAAGTAATTCATTATATTGCTCCATCACTGGGCGAGAATCGCTCATCTTGTAAGTGTTGAAATTACTTACAAGGAACTTCTTGGTCTATGCATCATCGGCCAAATACTTTCCCTCTAATGCATCCCAAAGTTCTGAGGCATTAGCATACATTTCGTAAATGTCGAATAGGGAGTCCGACAAATCATTGAGTATGTGCCCTACACAAAGGTAGTTTTCATTCTCCCACTTCTTCATTTTACGAAGTCGCTTCTTCAATTCCTCATTGTCGACCCCTTCCTCCTCCAAGTTACATTCTGGACATGGGGTACTAATCACATACCCCACCTTGAGAGTAGTAAGAAGAAAACGCATCTTCTTTTGCCATCGACGGAAATGTTCCCCATCGAATTTCTCAATTTTCCCATGGATAGAAGGTTCCTTGTAAGCATAAGTACGAGCCATCGTACAAGGGAAGTATTCTTTACGATTGTTAGAAAAATAGTGACGAGGGTATTTGTACGAAAGCCCGAGACCGGGTGACTAGGATTGTGATAGAGTCGTGAACGAAGCTCACTTTCCGTAAAGAATATTTCCACCCTCCGAAAGCCTAGGGTTACAGTAAATTTCTTCGTAGGATAAAACTACCACCACTTTAGAATCTAGGCTTAAGAAACTAAAGCACACTTAGAATCTTTTGATGGAAGAAGAATGAAAATTTTTGGTATATCTTTTTCTGTTTCCTGCCGCCAACCGAGTCCCTCCATTTATAGGTAACGAAGCATTGTATTCCATCAAGCAAAACCATGCGTCGTTTCATAAACAATGCATTATCCATATCAACCACCCTTTTATCAAGGGAAGCGTTGCTTAATGAAGCAACCACCAATATTTAGAGGGACGCATTGCTTAGGGAAAAAGGGAGGGGATGTGACTTCTCTGTTCATTCAAACTTCCACAATTAATCACGTGAACCAATTCTGAAAGGTTGCACTAATTTAATTAATCATGTGGAGACAAATTGAAGTTGGTTAATTCAAATTAAATGAAAGGTTGGCTTGGTTCATGAACAGACTCAGCTGTTCAATTATTAACCAATTCTTTCCATGTAATTTTCTAACATTTGATTCAATGGACAAGAAGACTTCCATCAACTACTTATCCTATGTGCCTCTCCCTTCGCCTGAACCGCATCCACTCTCATCGTGCGATTTCCAGCAGCTCGACCGCTTTTTGCTCCCGATCGACTTCTCTCTTTGGCCGAGAGCGGCCGAGGAGAGTTGCTATTCCTTGTTTCTTTTCAGCAAAAGGTTTTTTTTTCTTTTTATGGGTAAGGGTTTATGTTTAGGGTTTAAATAGTCCAATGGGAGTTTGAGAATTTCACAATTACGAGTGGGTTTATTCCAAACATCAGTTAACGTCCGTAACTTCCTCGTTTTATGTCGAAACTCGACACTGTTTGAATCGACAATTCACAATTTTAGTTTTCATCGATATTATGGTGGAATTTGACAAGTTTTATCAAGGGCATAATGGTCATTTTCTCTTAAGGAAAGGTTGGGATGTAGCATTAAATTATCCCTATTCCTATAGAGGTTTAGTGAGACCTCCAGAACTACGACTATAGCTAAAAGGTGTTGCGGAAAAATAAAAATGATAAAAACTTGACAAGTGTCGAGTTTTGATTTTTGCGAATCCCTTCTCTATCACCTCCTCCTATTATTTCTAGCCATGAGGAGGTAATAGTTTTGGTTTAGGGGTTCTAACAGTTTCGGTTGATATATTCCAATTCTGATCTATTTTCACTTTGATATCATGTTTCATCATTATTATTGGAGACACAACTTCAAAGTTTTAGATTTTTCCCTTCTAATTCAAGGGTTTTTCTCATATTTTACTTGTTTGTATTGGATTGGATTTTCATTGGATTTGCACTCTAACCTGAACCGATCCAATCTTGATGGGTTGTGATACTTTTGGTTGGGTTCGGGTTTTATGATATGCAAACCGAGGTGCATATATCAGGTGATTAAAATTTTCAAAAACCAATTTGCCTGACCCATGTAAACCCATATGTGACTTGAACTTGTTGTGCTCTCTTGGACATGTCACCTACTCAAGTCTTCATGGTGGGTGACATGCCCCCTTTTCTACACTTAGCTAAATTATCGAACAAATGAGATATCTTTTTGGCTTTCTCACGTCATGTCTGGTTAGATATGCTCCCATGTCTACTACAGTGGTTAGTGACATGCCCCCGGTCCATACTTAGTCATATTGATATGCTTATCACGAGTATGTGTGGCTTGTGACTGTTGTGGTCTCTTAGACACCACATGCACCCATATGGATTTCTTGGTTTCATCTTGTGGAATGGTAGGCTTTCATGCCCCCTTGTTAGGCTCTATGTGGTTTGGATCAATCAGAATCCGCTCATTCACTACTCACTAAGATTGCCATTAGGGGTTGACTAGCAGATAGTGATGAATCTCCGCCACTTACATCAATAATAGGTGTCACCAATGGTCTTATATATAATGGGAAGTTGAACACCACCCTGCACAGAGAAGTCCCCATCGTGGGAGTTGTACATGGGGGAAAATCATGACCACAACTCCCATGTTGAGATGGTAGTTGACTTGTCACCGATGCTAGCGAGGTTCCTTGCCATGGTCGATCATTACGACCACCAATGGGAGCAAGATTTGCACTACATATAACATTGTTTAGTGGTGACTCTATACCATCTAATGGGAGAGCTCTTGATTGAATCACTCGTTTTATCAAAAGGTATTCCAATCATTGAAATCACTATTATTTTTGTTAACCAACTCTATAAGTTAACTTACACGATTATCTGGACGAGCATTTATAGATACTAGACGAAGGCTTACCTATTGAGTAGCATGTTCAAGGCCGAATAGATGTTCCTCCAAGGTCTCACGATGTTTCTCCATGGCTCAGTCGTTCCCCACCCTCAACATGCAATTCTCCTTTGAGACTTGATGGTTCTCCGCCATCATCTTGTAGTTTTTCTTCAACATCTGGTGAAGTAGCATGTTGTTGGTGGTTATATCAACACTTGGTGCCTCCGGCAAAAAAGTTACCATCATGCCATTGTTTCTGGAAAACAATCTATGTGTATTGGCCAAGCTCAAACTTAGTCACTTGCTTTATCACAAACCCAAAAGAGAGATCACCTTCTTCTTACCTCTATCTTGGAGCCATCAAATCAAACACAAGGTCCGAACAAATGTGCCAATTTGTTTTTTAGTGGAAAACTTGCGTTGAACTAAATTAATTGTGCCTTGACTTCTTTGGACAACGATCTCTAAGACACATTTCATACCTCTTTGAACATAGTTCAAACAAGGGTGTTTGATTGATGGTTTTTTTAGATACACAACTACAATAAATTATTATTACTCATAAGTAGGTTCAGTGTGAGCTCCAACTATACTACTATGGCTACTTGCAGAGAAAACATAAAAACTTGAAGTAGGCCTTAGTTGTGTAGTTTTGGGAACCCTTGTCTCTACCGACCATCTATTTTATTTATAGGCACGGGGAGGTAACTGCCTTGGAGGACCATCTACTTGATAACTGCTACAAAGAATCACCTCCCCTCTACTCCGGAGTGATGGTTGCTCCTTCAACGGCCTAGGTGCCTCTCCTGGAACTTTTGTGGATCTTGGAGTGTAGCTTTCCTCGCCTAGTCTTGTCTGATATTGTCCCAATCTTATGCCATGCCATGGTCTTAACTCACGACGGCATAGTCATTTCGCCTACTCGAGACCGCGTGGCCATCTTCTCGCGACCATGTGGTCGTCACATGGTCACCTCATCAAGGCCATCTGGACGTCTCGCCTGATCAAGACCACATGGCCGCCTCCTCGACCACGTGGTCATCTCTTCACGACTATGTGATTGTCTCCTCGCTACCACGTGGTTGCCTTGTCGTGGCCGCGTGGTGGTCTCGCCTCCTCGCGACAACATGGTTATGAGGCATGATCCCATGGCAGTACTTCTTAGAACTTAGGATATTTACATATAACCTAGTGGAAACGAGGATTGATCTCATGACATGACCTACTATTCCATGGAGTCCTTGGTCTTTGCATCCCTTCACGACCATATGGTGGTCTCGTCGCAGCCTCGTTGTCATCTTGTTGCGAGAGCGTAGTATTGTCCTCGCGACCACGTGGTTGCCTCACCATGATCACAAAGTCGCCTTGTCGCGACCACGTGGTCGTCTCCTCATGACTACATGGCCCTCTCAAGGACTTAGTAATTTTTGCTTCTTTGATATGTGTTTAAGTGTTTTGAGGACCATGTCTTATTATTCTCGTGGTATGACATGACCTCTTACGAGAGGGCCATATTACTTTTGACTCATACCCATGCTTGCAAAGGACTTAGCTGCTTGAGGTTGAAAATTAAGACCCATGTGGCCCAACCTAAATAACATTAATTATTATCACCAATATGGCCTTATAAGAGCATTAATTACCTTGTAAACAGACGACCTCTTAAAGTTGAGATCTTCGGTGACAGTGAAAATTGTAGCTTCTGGATCTGCATATATGTGTTGGCTATAGTCGAGGTCTTCAGAAGGGAATCTGACACCGAGGCGAAAGTTGTTGTGGGCTCGATAAAGCTTTACCTCATCGTGTAGATCTCTTTCCAGTCTAGCATCGAAGCTGCAAAAATAAGGAATCGCAGCAGTCGTGGCCGAGATTTTATAGGAATTGGAGTTGCAATAGGTTTTTTAAGTTTTGTTATTATTTTTAATTAATGTTAAAATAATTAAAATTAGTTAACACATCAATTATTAACTCATTGATTATTGACCACTAACACTCAAGTCTCAATGTTAATAAATTAAAGTTCGTTTCACGATTGCCAACGGAAAACTTTAGGATATAAATAACACTGGATAATAGTTTGGGTGTTGCATTGAATTCGTTCCTTCATTCTTTAAAAGATACTTGTATTCTTTCCCGCGCTCCGCTACGGGATTGTGGTATCTTAGAAAAAAATTCCATTAATGTATATGTAATCTTAACTTTGATTATAATTACTTTGCTAATTAAATCCAAAGTTTCTAATAGTAAAAAAGCAAGGCATCTATATTTACAATCTTGTCGTTAGATATTTCATTCGGGTAAAAGTTAAGAAATTTATTATAAGCTGAAATGTGGAATTGAACATCACATATTATTTGATATACATGCTTGCCAATCCAATGCATAAACTGAACTTATTGTATATTACAATTTGTGGACGTCATAAGTAGTCGTCATACATCAACATACATAAAGATGGGATACTATGAAAAAGAAGGAAAAGCCATGTGAAAGGGATTCAAAACCTATCGAAATAGTCTTTGCCAACTTCGAAGACCTAACCATAACAAACTTCAAACGCCTGCTACTGGCTTGATAATTCTGCAACCAACTATAGTTATATTGCCGACCCATGTTTTAGTCACGCAATGGTACAAAAACATACTGTTTACACCTAAAATTATTTTTGATTAAATTAAATGCCGAATGGATGAGTCTCAGCATTTAATTCGATATCGCATGACAAAAAACAGTGTCGTTTGGAGTCGAGCGCCATCGCGGAGAGTTAAAACCCGCAAGGAAGCTCAACGACGCTGCGGTACTTAAAACGACATTGTTTAGGGAAAAACAATGTCGGATTCACTCGGCATGTTGGTGTTGTTATTGGAAAATGAATATTTTTATTTTTTCCTTGTCGGATGAGGGATAAAACAGTGCCGCGAACCTCAAAGCTCAACGGCATCGCGAGACTGGGAAACAATGTCGTTTGGCTAAAAACGGCACCGCGAGTAACCCAACGACGCCGCAGATTAGAAAACGATACCGCGAGAGGTCTTGGTAAGCAATGTCGTTTAGTTAAAAACTATACCACAAAGGGTTGGATTTTGGCGAGGGCGGCCCGACAAGCCCAACGGCACCGCAAGACGAGAAAAACGGTACCACTTGGTAGAGAACAATGTCGCGAAATGAAAAACGACATTGTTTGATGGGACCAGGACAAAGCAGTTCAAGGTCGACATCGATCAGTGAAAAGCGATGTCGCGGAAAGATTAAACGGCGCCAAGGGACGAGAATTTGACCACGTGGCAATAATGAGCCAGTTTAATTAATTAATTTGTTTAATGATTATTTTAGACGGTGTTGTTTGACTAAAAACGATGCCGCGAGAGAAAACAACACCGCGGAGTATAAAACGATAGTGTTTAATATAAAACAATGTCGCGGAGAAAAAAGGTAGACATAGCTGTTTTGGGAATAAATGACATCGCGTGAGATTCACGCCAGCCAGAGAGAGGAGGAGATCAAGACGGTTTCACAACGGAGTAGTTGAGGAAGCGGTTTCACCGAGCGTGAAGACTACGAAGTTGTTTTTCGAATAAAAGTAGTGGAGCAAGGAGAGAGAAGGGGACAACCAAAACAACACAGAAACACATTTGTCAAACTTTACTTTTTTTCTCTGTGACTTCCTTGTGGAGCTCTCATTCCAGGAAGGATCTCCATAGTTGTAGCAGTAGTCGTAGTCGTGGAGCTCTCCACAGGAATCTCCATAGGAGTAGTTTTAACGTAGATTCCCCAAAAAACTCAAACACCCTCGTTCGAACGTAGTTTGGAGCGGTGCGAACCGCAGTAACGGTCGCGTTGGTTAGAAGTCAGAGGTGCATCGATCAAATCAACATAGCAAGGCGGTGGATATTTGACGGTCACGTTGATTTCACCATTCAGAGGTGCATCGATCAAATCAACATCGCACGGCGATGGATATTTGACGATCGTCATCATTTTCAGAAGTCAGTTGCACCGATCAAATCAACACCGCCCGGTGGATATTTGACGGTCTCGTCGATTTCAACAATTAGCGGTGCATCAGATCAAATGGCACCGCAAGAGTTTCCACCGCGAAGCATCAAATGAACATCGCCGGAACCAAATTCGGCACCGACGGTGGTATTTGGTTTCGCAAGGAAACACATAGCTTGTTTTTGCTCTCGACATTAGTAATTAGAGTCGAAAATTGGGTGAAAACAAACTTCTAGTCTGCAACTGTAAGATTTGAATACAACACAAAAAGATGAGTAGCAACAGGGGAAAAAGAGATGATTGCATAGGTATTGAGCAAAATAACATGGCGTAGAGTAGAATACCTTACAGTAAAACTAAGTCCTTGTTTCCAGCACCCAACCACCTCTTCTTGTGGGTATAATACCAGCTGGAAAGCGCAAAGTCAATTCGGGGACCGTCAAAATTAATAAAAAACTGAGATTCAAAAAAACAGGGTGAACCCATTAAAACTGAGATTCACGTATGCCCCCTAATCACCTTGCTCATATATAATTCTTGAGGTATGGATGACGACTTGGAACCTACAACCAACCAAAGTACTGAAAACAGAAAACAACTCTCATGGGAGAGAGATTGACCAAATAAGGAAGATAAGGAAACATAACGACTAACAGTAGGGTTGGGAAACAGTGTGGTTTGGTCCAGACCGGATCATATATGCGGTCTACGGTCCAGACCGAAAGGTTAGAGTATAAACCACAGACCAGACCGCAGACTATATGCTCCAAACCAGACCACGCCTGTACGGTCTGGTCTGGTTCGGTTTAGTCTAGATAGAACATAGTGAACGAAAAATGAACAATTTAATTAGTCAAGCGCACAAAAAATTGAACCATTTTATTTCCTTAAAACTTAAATTTCTACATGCATGGATAATTTTGACACCATAAATATCAGTAAATAATAAATATAGAAAGTCAAAACATCCCAACTTGCACCATAATGTCATAAACATTTACATAATGTCATATGGAGACATGATCATCTCTACTCTCTAGTGAAATGTGGTTGTGAATGAAGGAGGGCACGAGATCCTCAAAATTAAGATTAAGACTTAGGTATCGTTGTGGGAGTTGAGAGAGTGGTCTAGTGGGTTGCTAACACATATTGAAAAGTCTGTTGGGTCCACGGTTTGGTCCGGTAAATCGCGGTCCAGACAGACCAAATCAATAAATAAAAAAAACATAAAATACAGATCATGTACCAGACCAGACCATACTTAATGGTCTACGGTCTGGATCAAAATGTGTGGTCCGGTTTAGACCATGGTTTTTTCAAACGATCTGGTCTACTTTCCCGACCCTAACTGACAGGTTGAGTTCAGAGGCAATGAATCGACTCCTCGATTAATTTGAACTGTCAAAGATGCAGGAAAATCCTCGACTGCTCCCACGAAAAGAACAAAAATGAATCCATAAGATGAACGAAAGGAAGAGAAGAACGCCAAGTAAGGTAACTGAAAAAACAAACTCGGCTAGAAGAACAATTACCTCAAATGAGCTCAAGTTGTCTTTTGATCTGCACTTCTGTGAATACTCTCTGTACCTTTCAAATCCATTGAGCAACCTAGAGTTCCACTCTTTTCTGAGTGGCCGATAGAAAAAGAAAAAAAAAACAGGACAAATCTTTGAACCTTCATTTTCAATCTGGCGAGAGAGAAAGATGCAGGGAGAGAATAAACAATCACATGAAACCAGATCGACAACCTGTAGATTAGGGTCTTAAACTGAATCCTCTATTTAAAACTTTGGGAAGTTCGATAACTTGACGCCGATGGCTTCATAGCTTAGATCAACTGCATGCGAAAAGCTCAAATCAGAGAAAATCGACAAATAAAAATAGAAAAGTTGATATGCGTGGAGGTTGAGAAAAGAGAATCTCCATTGGATGGAGATTGCCGACTGGAGAGGGTTGAGAGATCATGGTTACCATGGAAGTCATTGATTCAAATAATCTATCAGATGATCATCTGCGAGAGACAAAAACATGAATGTTATTTAAGGGGAGGATTCGACAAAAAATATAAATGCAAGAAACACAAAAGGGGATTAAGAAGCAAACCTCACCAGAATTCCAACGACTCTTTCTGGAACTCCAAACCCCTGTTGTTACCCACACCATCCTTAATAACATCAGATCAATCAACTCCTCACCGTTTGCCTCATTGTGCGAAATCTCAACGGAAAAGTAATCAAAATAAATCCTTACTATGAACGAACCCATGAAAAAAAGAACAAATTCATGATCTATATAGAGATGGAAAAAACCATAATTAACCTGTGCATCTGGGCATTCCTTGAATTCTCTCTCTCGTCTTCTCCAACTCGCACATGATCGCTTTGAGATCGGCTCATCTCCCAAACCATGATGAGAGAAACCCAGCATATATAGAAAAGTGAGAGAGAAAGAGAGGGAAAAGAGGGATTGTAAGATGGTTTCTCTGACTCTCTCAATCCAATCCCAAAAAATGAAAATCAATAGAAAGAAAGTAGAAATGTGTACAGTGGCAACACGGGTAGGTTAAATGAACGACCTCAAATATAAGAACTACCTGGCTTCCTTTCTCCCTCAGCCACTCTCTAAGGAGTGAGTATGCACTTTTCTCCCGACTGTCAACCTCTCTGCAGTGAAAGGAATAAGGCAATGACTTGTCTCCATCAGCAAACCTTCCTTCCTCTCTCATACTCTACAGTGAAGGTAATAAAGCAAAAATTTGTCTCCATCAACAATTGTCCCTTCCTCTCTCGATCTCTCCAGCGAAACCAACAAAGCAAAATCTGGTCTTTCAAAGAAACTCAAAGATACTCTGCGACCAACGCAAAGATCATTGTGACCACACCAAACAAAAGTAACCAAACTAAAAGATGGCAACCGGAGATCGCATCAACAGCTCGAAGGGAGCTGAGCATCTATATCAGAATCCACTGAACAACCAGAGCAACAACCAATCGGAACCCAATGAACAGGAAAATTAGGTCTAAATGAGCAGTATAAAGCAGTCTAGATGCACAGTGCAAGTTGTTTTGTGCAGTTATACTTTTAATATATTTGCTTTCACTGTTGCAAATTATCAATGGTTTCAAGGGGCAAGGTCCGAATAACTGAAAAGAATGGCAATGGTTTCAAGGGGCAAGGTCCGAATAACTGAAAAGAATGGCATTGCCCGTAGAACCACAGGCAGCATGCCACACGCGAGTCAATAATTTATATGAACCGGAATCAGTACAATTTCTCATGGTGGTTCTCTGGTTAGCACCCGAGTTCCACTCTTAGACAGTAACAGGTCCTTCATCTCCCTGTAACTCCTCAGCTCTTCTAAGGCATCAGACGTTCTTCGAGGCATAAAGAACCCAGAAGCTGTAGTAGCAACCCCATCATTCTCTACTTCAGCTCTCAAGGAACGGGACGAGTAACAGCTGGAATCTTGGCGCAGTGGAGGTGCAGTCCTCAACATGTGAACAAGGACACCAACTGCTGCATCTTGTGATTTCCTACCCATCGACGTTGATTCCAAGTTTCTCTTCCAGTCAACGTTCTGACTGAAACAGCCAAAAAGGGCATACTGAGCAAAGCTGAATAAACTAATTAGAAGGAACATGATCTCCAAGACTTCAAACAGAAACATCAATTGTTGGACAGCGATGGTAGTGCTTAATCCAGATTTAAGTTTGCTCTCGATGGTAATTCTCAAGTCAAAAAGCTAAGTTGCTAAAGCAACTCAAAAGAATCGATGGCAGCTGCATGAATGTCATCCCAAAACTTGGAAGCAAAGCTTCAGACTCTTAGGATTCTCTTATCCATCAACAATAAAAGGATAGGAAAAATTGTCCAACTTCTACAATTCATCAAAGATTCCCTAACATACTGGATTAGTTTCCACACGTCAATCATTTGGTCCACCTCAATGCACATATTAGGATTTTGATAATTTGTGTTTCCTGTCCTAGTACAGTCCATCATCGACAATGTTCGCTTGTAACCAATTTCACCATCATTCAACAGAACAGGTAAAAATGGCGAGAGTTTCAATAGCTTCAGGGCTATATAAGATTCAGAACAGGCTTAAGATGGACCAGTAAAGTACAGAATTCTGCAAAAGCACAAATAGCTTAGTAATCTCCAACTTCTCAAGTATCTTCAGTGGATCCACATCAAAAGGGACCCAACAGATTGGTACATTTTTTTCATGATAATCAAATATTTTCATGCAAACATTGTCATGCCACAAATGAGAAATAGCTCTTAAACAGAACTACTGAAGTACCTGATTCGGGAGTCTGGTGGGTCAACATCATCTACATCAAAAGGACATGAAAAGTCACAATCATCTATATCGTCTTGGAAGGACAATTTACTAGAACTCCTAGAAAATCCAACACGTGGAGAGTCGCTGGAAGATAATAGTCCAGAAAACCGTCCTGAATCATCTTTGTTATCTTTGAGCACCTAAAATTATAGAATCAACCTAATCAATAACAACAGAAAGAAACTGACCGAGTATATTACAATCAAGATATCAGAAAGAGGCACAACAAAAACAAAGGTTACCTTCTGACCAGCAGAGCCCAAATCGGCCCTTGAAGCTTCTGGTTTCTTAATTAACCTCATCCCAGATGGCGATTCATTTGATGAATTATCAAGCCGTGTGCTTCTAGGAGATAAAGGAGGAAGGGAAAGTTTACTCGGATCAGAAAAGTTGGGAGAGATGTATCTAGAACTTCTGCCTGATATCGGGGATGGAATAGTCACAGGTGCAGTTTCAGAACTAGCACGAGTTTGCCTAGGACTTTCACTGTTTCTTAAGTAAGTTGGAGTAGAAGGGGAGACAGATGGTGAAAAGGGAGGAGAAAGCTGGCATTCATCATAGAAGGGAGCCCTTTGATGCAATGGTCGTCTATGGTTTTGGATCCTTTCCATGGGTGGGGATGGTGAATCATATGACATTTGGGATGTGCGGTACACTGTTGGTGACCCTGCAAGATGATGGTTGACAACCGGTTTATGGAAACCACTTGTCCAGCTATGCGGCCGTTGAAAAGGTACAGAAGTAGGGCTGTGCATTACTTTAGATGGGAAAGATATGGCACGATCTCCTTTGTATGAAGAGGGAAAGTACCTCAGAGGGTCGGTTGCAGGGCTACCAACATAATCGGATATGATTTTGGGAGGCATGGTGGTCAAAGGCTGAAGGTTAAACTCAGAAAGTTGTGGGCGGTAAGTCACTGATACATGTAGCCTGCCAGGAAGGGCTTCAATAGGAACAAACCGATATTCCTTCATCATTTCCTCCTCCACCCTAGAGAATGGTTCGGAGAAAGATGAAACCTTGTAAATGATATCGAAGTTAAAAGGTTGGCTAGATGAGCTAAGCTGTTTAAAGATTCGGTATGCTGGAAGAAGCCTCGTTTGCAAGTATAGGGAACGTAAGAATATGATTGACTTCTTATATGTCTTCTTGTAAGAGGCAGCAGAACCCTCACTGGGTTGAGAAGCAATACCCCTGGGGGGTGACTCAAACTGGACGAGCCACCTCTCTATGACCGTTTCTGTAGCTGTCCTTCCAGGTGAACCAGAAAGCAAATTGCCCACAGATGTAGATATTGCTGTCCCTTGCTGAACAAGTATAATGTCAATGATCATTGGATCCATCAAATTCCTATGCCAGAAGTTCAAGTTATCCAGTGCAGCTGGGCGATCCCCCAGTACCAGATTGAACCATTTGTCACTCTTCCTGACCCGTGAATCACATGTCGGGTCACGCGGATGAAGAGATGGGATCCGAGAGTCCAGTATAATGTGCAAGCTCTTCAAAAGGAACTGTGAGACCACCTGTTCCAGCTTTCCCGATTCAGAATGAGGAGCCATGCCGTGTAAATCCATGGTGGTGGATATGCAACAAGCCAGCAAGCAGCAGCAGCTGCTATATTTGTTGCAATCTTTAGCAGCTAGAAAGCAATAAACAAATCATGATCCCAGTAGGAACCAGGCGTCCCAGCAGTCGATTTTTTGTATTTTTATGAAAATAGTCTCCTCTTATCCTCAATCGTTCCTAGTAGGAGAACCGTAGCTGGCGGTGGACAGGTATGAAGCGCATAAGCCCTAAACAGCAAGACAAATTACTTACGGGAGAAAGGCAAATTTCAATTTCCTGGACAAACCCAGCAAAAGGGAATATATATGCATATGAGGGAAGATATGTTGCTGATGCAATGAGCTAAGGACTGAAAGAAATTGGAAACCAACCTCGAGACAGAGCAGCCATTAATTGAGCGGAATTCCAAGTGGAGGAGAGAACACCGATCAACCAAATATCCTCCTCTTCAACTGTAGTCAAGGAAGGGAAGATCAAAGGAGTAGGGGGAAAACCAGAAGGTGAATGAACTCGTAGCGTAAGACTGAGAGAAAAGATGGATGGTAGGGCTGGTCAATTGTGGAGACACGGCCGAGAGGTTGCGTAGAGCAGTTCAGAAGAAGAGTCCCAGAAGAATGATTAAATTCAGGGGAACCAAAATATGATATTAATTAACAGAAAATTTAACAATGAAAAGGTTCAGCAGGGAATCCGATGGTTTGTAGTTTGGGATCTTCATGGGAAATTTAAGATGGGATTTTAAAAATGCGAAATCACCAAACTTACCTGATTACTCTGGAGGAGTTGGTGTTGTTTTGAAATGGAAGAGAAAGAAGCGATCCTCCGCCTCCTGCAAGTGCCACTGCGCCTCAACTCTCAGCTCTCATCGGGAGGTTAAGTAAAAAACTTTAAAAAAAGTCAAAAACAACCACAAGCATCCTATGTTACGATCGGGTGACGAAGGATCTCTTAATCACTTGGCTAAGTTGATCTCAGCTCTTTAAACTCATTAAAATTTAAGAAAAAAATTTCAGAATACACTAGTTTTTAAAAAAAATTCTCAAAATACGTTAGTTATAAAAATAATTCTCAAACTATGTATGTTTGTACATCACCGCAATAGACCATGACAGTGAATACAATCACCGCAATAGATTACAACAGTAAACATGTCACCGTTTTCATCTAAAACAGTGAAGTAATCACCCCAGTACATGAAAATAGTGAACCATTCATTGCGTTGGAAGAAGACAGTGAACCTATTCACCACCGCAACTGGCCATTGCGATGAACGTATCATTGCTTTACTGAAAAATGGTGAATTTTACCACGTTTTCCAACCCGATAGGTGGAAAAGTAGGTCATAACGACCTAGCATTCACCGCAAATGTCTACTGCGGTGAACGCTTCACACAATATACTCTTGCGGTGATTGTTTGCATATAAATAAATGATCCCCCCACGTACCTTCCTCAAAAAACTGCCCCATTTCACTCAAATTTTCACAGAATCTCCTCCCTCTTTGCCAGTTTTCAGCAGTCTACGAATATAGAAACTCAAAATTTTGTGGTATGATATAATTATGTACTGTTTAGATATTGATGTTTTAATAATTATATGTTTGTAGTTAATGAATTGCGGTTAGTGGCAAATATATTATGTTAGAGATATTTCGATTAATTATGGTATGATTGATGTTAGTTAGATGAATTTGTTTAGTATACTCATGTTATTCTAATGCTAATTATGGTCCATGTTTCGATTAGTTAGTTGTGGTTGTTTTATTACTTTGGATGATATTATTTTCGTAGTCCCAAAAATATGTTGTTGGATATTGTTTGTGTAGCCCCAAGTACTAATTATACTATACTAATCTTATTCGAGTTAAACTAAAAGTTACTTATTATAAATTGCAGACATGAGTAAGTTTCGACTTATTATTCGGTGGAATAGTCGAGTGACAAACTCTGACATTGGGATCGATTATGAAGAAGGTGAATCCACCATGCTGAAAATTGAGTCGAGATTCACGTGGCAAGAACTCCTGACATTTGTGCAGAAGGGATTTGTTTGGGCGGACAAACGAGAGTTGGTAAAATTAGTTACCGGTATCCAAACAAAAGTGCTGGTGGAGTTATGTACGAAGAAGTTGTCATAAATGATGATGATAAGGTTACCATGATGATAAAGTTTCTATCTGACAACGGGATGCGGCTTGCAGAGGTGTATGTCGAGACCGAGGCGGTGGATGAAACTCATTCTCACCAGTATTCTTATGATGATGGTTTTGCAGGAGGGTGCGAATGGGGTGGTAGATTCAAGCAACTACGGAGGAGGTAGTTATGTAGGAGGTGTGGCATGGGGAGAATACACACAACATGTTGACCCTGCCCCATCGGTACAGCCTGACGGCGTTCAATGGCCTGCTTGGGGGACAGAGTGGGCTGACATTGAGAATACCCTTCGATTTGGGCATACTTCTCATGAGCGAGAAGATGATGTTGGTGATGCAGGTCACGATGATACTCTTGGACCGAGCTATCCATTCGCCTCAAGCGACAAGGAAATTGAGGAAGATTTGAGATCGGTCAGCGAGGAGGAAGATACGAACGATACAGATGACGAAGAGGTGGTGTTCCGTGAGCCACCAATGCCATACTACACAGAGGTTCCATCTCAATTTTATATAGTCAGAACAATGCCCCTAACTTTTTCCCTATGCCAGTGTATAATCCGACTGCCAATTTGGAGGTGGGTATGTCGTTCACTTCGAAAGACGATGTTCAAGATGCTTTTACTAAAGAATCCATGCAACGCAATTTCGAGTGGAAGGTAAAATATTCTGACACCAAACAACTACATGTCATATGCAAGAATGCTAGAGAGGGTTGTATGTGGCAACTGCGGGCTGCAAATATGAAAACAAAAGGTGTCTGGGTGATTCGAAAAGTAGAGAACAACCACAGCTGCTCATCATCCAAACTTTCTCAGGATCACCGCTAACTTAGAGCAAAGAAAGTGGCAAGAACCATTAAGTACTTGATCGAGGCACATCCAGATATAAAGATCAAAGCTATCATGGCCGAGGTGAAGGATCGACATTCATACACGATCAGGTACAAGAAGGCATGGCATGGAAAGTAGAAGGACATGGCTGAGGTCTATGGTGATTGCGATCACTCATATGCTTTACTTCCTAGACTAATGGCCGCAATGGAGGAGTCCAACCCGGGGACTGTTTTCATGCCATGGTACAACAATGTATAACTGAAGATCAAGTTCGAGTACAAAATGAGTTGATGTTTCACCGTATATTATGGGCATTCAAGCCATGCATTGACGGGTTTGCCTTCAGTATTCTAGTGATCCAGGTATATTATAGAATAATTACTCTTGTAATAGTTCAGTTTTTTTAACTACTTAATATTTATACCAATTTGAATTTATTTTTGACAGGTTTATGGAACTTTCCTTACTGGGAAATACAAAGGAACTCTTCTCATTTCCATTGGCATTGATGGATATTCAAGTATTGAACACATCCCACTACTTTGAACTTGGAAAAAAGACATTTCTACCCCCGGGATATATAGTCAAAATCTCAAATAACACCACTTTAAACAAAATATCAATCTCAATTATCTTAATTACTCAAAGCGAAGCCCTAAACATGTGGGCAAAACTTAAATCGTACTTTTAAAAGAAGCAAAAGAAATGAATCTCCAGTCTTAAACTCATCACCACAAAGTCTTAATAAATTAAGCAGTTCTTTGATGCTTACTCTGACGCCTGGCTTGACATCCCTCAGCGACGGTGGTGTTGAGCTCCTCTAGCTTGTTGATCACGGACTGGCTGGTTATGATCTCCTCCTCTACGATCTGAAGAGTGAGTTGGGGTCAGTCTATGCCCTTACGTTAAAATCTATAGTACTTTAGCATTCTTCTCTAAATACTTAACTTCGACTAGTGGAAGTTGTTTTGCACTTCCATTCTAAAAAAATCTTAACTCTTAAAATTCTTCAGGAGTTAAAGTTACTCTCCCTCCTTAAAGCTCAAATCTTGACATAAATCTTTTGACTGACACGGGGATCCTTACTAGCTAGGCCAGTTGCCAACTCATACGTATGAGAGCCCATCCAGGCTTTCCTTAAACTTAAACTTATCGTGGAAGGCTCTTCTTCCATGATTCTCAAGAGCATAACGTCTACTCATCTTAAAGTATCTCAACAGCATAACTGCTGCTCATCTTAAAAGTCTCAAGAGCATAACTGCTGCTCTATCTCAAAATCTCAAATGGCAACGGACTGGCGCTAGTGACTAAAAACTCTTAAAACGGTTTCACCTTGTTGAAGGTGATGTACTTAAAAAAAAACTTGTTTTTAAACTTTAACAATCACTCATAATTAGCGTAAAGTTTTAAGGTAAATAACACAAAATCTCCTCAAATCATAGCTCAAGCAAAGCACAAATAATCAATCATAAACATAATCAAGCATACAATTTCACATAAAACAACTTATTAAACACATAAGGCAAATACTTGAAAAGTACGTAAGACATAGAATTTATCATATTTACACTCACCTCTCAAATGCTGATACTTTAAATCGTTGGACGTGGAATCCCTAACTTGACCGCTTCCTTAATCCTATAAATAGAGATTGATTACCTCTTTAAACTATTTTCTCAAAAACTGGAATTTTCTCCAAATTTTCTGAGACTTGAATTATTACTATCAGCTCAAAATTTCCTAAATAAACCTCATAAATTTCCAAAAAAATATTTTCCCTCTTAAAAACTCCAAATTATGACTTGGAATAACTCAAAATATAATGACAAATTATTGACTCTAATTTACATCTTAACTAGCCCCTTCTTCCTATTTAATTTCCTCAAAAACGAATTTTAGAAATATATTTCCAAAGTCGAAATTTCTGTTTTTAAATTTTGTAATGTTCTAACTGTATTAAAGTTTTTCAAAAAATGAACAAATGAACAAAATACACACGATCCATAAATAAATC
The DNA here is from genome assembly GCA_946122785.1 of Linum tenue. Taxonomy (NCBI): domain Eukaryota; kingdom Viridiplantae; phylum Streptophyta; class Magnoliopsida; order Malpighiales; family Linaceae; genus Linum; species Linum tenue. Next base: position 25,326,595 of record CAMGYJ010000011.1, on the reverse strand, counting down.
AATTAAAACCAACATCTTGTCAATTTTTAAAATTATCAAATCGACTCTAAAAATAATTAAATAATTTCTCGATAATCATGATATTATATTATTTATAATAAAATTATCAACGGTACTAAAATAGCTCGCACAGTAATTTATTTACTTAAAAATCGCCTTTCTTTCTATTTTAGAAATTATAAAAACAACTCCAAAAATTATTTGATTAATACCCAGACATGCTCTTGATTTTATACTATTTATAAAATTATCAAACCACGAAAATATTTACTATAAAGTAACTAAAATAATAATAATCTAGATAAAATACTATTTTTGGCCCATATTCACTTTTGAAAACAGTAGGGACTAAGCTGTTGGAACTGATAGTAAGGGGGACTAATTTGGATATTTTCTCACAGAGTGAAACAGAATTACCACCGCAATACTTATACTTTTCGAATTTACCATATTAGTACCTGAGTTATCAGATTTGCGTCCCCAACTCCCTGGACTCGTATCTCCCTCGTCCGACGTTGAAATTCAATTCTGTCGAGTCCGGGATTTTCCTGAGATCGTCCTCTACGGAATAACGTCAAGGTTTTGGAGTTTGGTTAAAATCAATAACGTCGGGACCGCAGTCGAAACTTTGTTAATCATGAGCATTCGTGTGTTAAACGAGATTTAACGATCGAGCTTAGGGACAAGGGAGGATCGAGAATCTTACCACTAGAACGTTAGGAGAAGGATATAACGCTGATGATGGTTACGATGGCGAGGCCAGGCTTCTATCATTGCTATAACGAGAGGGATGGGGTCGCTGCGAGGTGGAACAGAGTAATGGCATGGGGATTTCTCTGTTGCGCTACTTCTTCTCTCGTTCTCCTCTCGGCTTTGAGGTGAGAATTAAAATACGATGGGTGGCTGGGGAAAATGATGGCGGCGGGGAGTTGTTCGCTGGGGAGGGTGCTGGCGGCGGGGGAACTAATTTGGGAAGAAGGTTTCTGGGGGGGGGGGGGGGTTTGAGTGGTTTTGGAATTATGAATTGGGGGTGGGGGGAGTGGTACGCTCGGGTGATCACATGCCCCGGGTTCCCCCAAGTAGCAGCCTCGCTACCCTGGTTCCTCCATACCACCTTCACCATGGCAATCTTCTTCTTCCTCAACTCCTTTTCCTGCCTATCCACAATCTGGATCGGGACTTCCTCATATGTCAAATCCTCCTTCAACTGGATGTCCTCATGCCTGATCACATGCCCCAGGTTGGACCGATACGCCCTTAGAATGCTGACATGGAAAACGTCGTGAATTCTAGATAGGCTAGGAGGTAAAGCTAGTTGATAGGCTAAAGGTCCAATACGCTCCAACACTTCGTATGGCCCAATATACCTCAGACTAAGCTTTCTCTTCTTGCCAAATCTCATCAATCCCTTCCAAGGAGACACCCTTAGAAATACCATATCACCTACTTTATAACTGTGTGGGTTTCGCGGCCTTTCAGCATTATTCTTCTTCCGGTCCTGAGCCGCCTTCAAGTTTCGACGAATCATCTTCACCTTCTCTACTGCCTTCTGTACCATCTCTGGACCTTCTAGCTGTGGAACTCCTTTCGCATCCTAGTATAGTGGTGTACAACACTTCCTCCCCATACAAAACCTCATACGGAGCTGCTTGTATCGAACTGTGATATTGATTGTTGTAAGCAAACTCCATTAGAGGCAAATGCTCATCCCAAGCTCCTCCATCATCAAGACACACGATCTTAGAAGGTCTTCCAGTGTCTGAATGGTCCTCTCTGACTGTCCATCAGTCTGGGGATGGTATGCGGTGGATAAGTGAACTTTAGTGCCCATAGCCTTTTAAAGGCTCACCCAAAATCTTGTTGTGAAGCTAGGGTCGCGATCAGACACGATGCTAAGAGGGACTCCATGCAATCTCACTATCTCCCTCACATACAGCCTAGCAAGCTCCTCCAACCCTGGCTTGAACTTGATGGGTATAGAATGAGCCATCTTTGAGAAGCGATCCACAATCACCCAAACTCTGTCATTTCCCCTTGGGGTCCTCGATAAACCATACACAAAATCCATGGTGATCTTCTCCCAAGTCCACTGCGGGATCTCCAAAGGTAAGTGCTCAATGATTGGAGCTTGATGTTCAGCCTTGATCATTTGGCACTCCAAGCATTGGTAGACATGTGCATCTACCTCCTTCTTCAACACCGGCCACCATAAATGCTCCTTGAGGGTACGATACATCTTAGTAGCCCCAGGGTGCATCACATAAGGTGCAGAGTGAGCCTCGTCGAGAATATCCTTCCTTAGCTTGTCAACATTTGGGACACATAACCTTCTTTGATACATTAGTACCCCATCTACCAGTTCAAATTTGGTGTCTTTCCCTTCTAATACTTGCTTCTTATACTTCTATAATTCCAAATCTTCACTCTACTTCTCCTTGATTCGTTCCTGCAACATAGGACGAATCTTCAAAGTTTCTAACAATTTTGTCACCTCCTCTAGCTCTAACTCCACGTTCATGGCCCTCAAAGAGACCAACTCCGGTAAAGGGCTCTCCCTCTTCCTGCTCAAGGCGTCATCCACCATATTTGCCTTTCCCAGATGGTACTTAATGTTGCAGTAATAATCGCTCAACAGCTCCATCCACCTTCTCTACCTCATGTTCAACTGCTTCTGATCAGTCAAGTGCTGAAGGCTCTTGCGATCAGTGAAGATGGCGAACATCTCGTCGTAGAGATAATGTCTCCATAACTTCAAGGCAAAGACCACTGCTGCAAACTCCAGGTCATGTGTGGGGTAGTTCACCTCATGGGGTCGTAGCTACCTCGAAGCGTAGGCGATCACCTTCTTATCCTGCATCAGTAGTGACACGCTAAAACGCAACACCAAACTGCGACCAAGTGTAATCGCAGTCCGGAAATGCAGTAACAGGCAAGCTCTAATTGTCAACCCGGGGTATAGATCTACTGCCTACTCCGTGTATATCTGTTATCTAGCAAATTAAGTTGAGTGATTGTGATTTTAACTAAAAGCAGTAAGAAAGCAGGAAATGGTTCGGTTTTCTAAAGCAAAGGAAGAGTCACTCGGGAATGAGTCCCCCTAGCTCCTTAGTTAGGTCTCAGTTGTAATTACCCTGGGTTGATTAACTGTCGATTAAACTGTGGAAGATCCGACAGTAGCTTGGAATCTCTTAAGCTGACCAAGCCCTCTCAGGCAGGCTAACCGGCAGGCGACTAACCTTCACCGGGATAGACTGCTGAGGCAATAAGCACATAACTCCACTACTGGAATTGGGTTCCAGTACAAAGCAGTAGATTGATTAACTCTCGTATAACCAATCTACCACTACCGAATGATGAAGCTCTAACAACCTAATCAGATTCTATCTATCTCAGGTTGCAGCAGAAATCAAGAAAAGATGATCAAACTTCAATTGATTCAATGAATCATGCATCATTTGATTAAAACCAAACAATATAACAATCCCAAGTCATTACAATCAAGATCCCTAACACATGGAACTAGGGTTCTTCATACCCAAGTGAGAGAAAGTTCTACTCCATAGAGAGAGAGAGAGAGGGAAACAGAATACAAAGCAGTCATACTCATAACAATTGGAAGAATCTGCTCTGGGATGTCAATCTTCACTCCTGTGATGATCTCCAAGCTTGATTGATGAAACCCAGCTCCAAAATCACCTCTAGGATGTGTTCTTCGCACTTTTTCTCTCTAGGGCTCTGTTTTTGCTCCAAGAAGTCGATTCCCTCTCCTTTGGCTTGAAATTGGGTTAAAACCCAGAAATTCCCGACCACATGGCCAGGCCACGACCATGTGAAATCCCCAGCTGCCCATGTGAAAGTGCAAAACGCCGCATTTCACTTAAGTGGCTTTAGGTACGTTACACGGCCAAAACTACACGGCCGTGTGGATTTCCAGTCTGCCCGTGTGAGCTCCCTGGACTTTCCACACGGCCACAAGGGGTCCCCTACACGGCCAGTGTGGCTTGCCCGTGCAAATTGTTGTCGCACGGCCAAGTCACATGGCCGTGTGGAATTTTAGGCGTGCCCGTGTGGATTCCTCAGCTTCTCGCCCAACGTCCAATCTTCGTCTAATCGACCCTGAACTCGTTCCCAAGCCTTCATTCATGTACTAGGACCTGAAATATAACAAACAAGAACAACCTAGCGTGAAATCAGCCTAAAACACGAGAGATGAGACTCAAACGGTACATGAATGGTGGACAAAAACATTTGTAAATATCGAGTCATCAAGTACACAACCCAAGCCTTGGTAAGAAGCATCGCTATAGATGGAATACTCCCCACCGCTGGTCGGTAGTGCTAACACTGGTGCAGAGGTCAGCTTCTCCTTCAGCAACTCAAACGCCGTTTGAAACTTCTCATCCCAAACAAATGCCTTCCCCTTCTGCAATAGCTGTGTCATGGGTCTCTCAATACTGGAGAAGCCTTCCACAAATCTTCGGTAGTAACCATCTAACCCATAAAACTCTGCACTTCTAAAACATTCTTTGGTGGAGCCCAGTTTGTTACAGCTTCAATCCTCTTAGGATCCACTTCAACTCCACGTCCAGAAATCATTTGACTCAAGAATAAGACCTTCTCCAACCAAAAGTCACACTTCAAGAACTTGGCATATAGCTTCTCCTCCTTCAATTTCTGCAAAACCACCCTAACGTGCTCTTTGTGCTCTTCCTTACTCCTCGAGTAGCTTCAACTCCACGTCCAGAAATCATTTGACTCAAGAATAAGACCTCCTCCAACCAAAAGTCACACTTCAAGAACTTGGAATATAGCTTCTCCTCCTTCAATTTCAGCAAAACCACCCTTCAGGTACTCATCTATGAAGATGATGACAAACTTGTCCAAGTACTCGTGAAGAACCCGATTCATTAGTGCCATAAAATCTGCCAGTGCATTAGTCAGATCAAATGGCATGACCAGGAACTCATAGTGATCGTACCTAGTGCAAACGACCGACTTAGGTAGGGCTGGAAGTTTGGTACCGGTATTTGGGATATACCGAATACCGTTATGAATTTGTCTATATTTGTTATTACCGAATACACGTATTATTACTTGGGATTGGGATTGGGATTGAATTTCAATTGTTATTCGGTATTAGGGATTACGGGATTGAGATCGGTATATACCGAAATACCGATCAATACCGAAATATAAGCTAGTGTGTATTTTATCCTCTCAACTAAACTCTCACATTCACTACTACACGACCCTCAACCACCAAGAGTGTAATTTAATTATACATAGATCATTTCACCACTATTAATAGTCGTCTCTCAACCTCCAATTCGTCAAATTGACGATTACAGATCAACAATAAACAACTAGTTCGGTTCAGAAAATCCAACCAACTAATCGCTCTCGTTGAAATCAGCTCAAGCCTTGAAGAAGTCGATCGTCGAATCGCCAATCGCGGCTCCAATTCCCTTCGCTGCGCCCTGCTGCTTTTTGTCCCAAAGAGTTCTTTTTCCCAGAGATCTCCCGTGCCAAAATAATTCCTCTCCCCAGATACTTAATTTCCATCCAAGAGAGTCCGCCGCCCAGCTCCTTTTTTTCTTTCAATTCCGTGCCCCCTGTCACGGACATAGACTTCCGAAGTCCGTGCGGCGTCTTGAGGTGCACTCATTCCTCAAGACCAGCCTCTCTGCATATGCATGCCAACTGGTTTCGCCCTGCCTTGGGCTCATCAGGGAGACGGCAATAGCCTCCGACCAGTTGTGCCTTATCTTGCAACGATCCCTTTCATAGTCACATCCTGACTCGGCCAGATGCGATGCACAGGCAGACAACGCCTTATCGCTAATGTCGCCCCCTTTACCCTTCTCATGGCAAGACAATCAGATGGCAGCGTTCTTCAGACGATCAACACGGTCACGACATTTTGGGTCGTGACATTCTCCACCACTCATAATGCAGCACGTCCTCGTGCTGGTGAAGAATGCTTCTCTCCGCAGCATGTATTGCAACTCTCGAACCGATTGTGGGCGTCCGCATACGATACCATCCTCTGATGGACAGGCTCCGGTCGCGTCTCTCGCGCTAGCCTGCTGTGCCCCGCGCACATACTGCTTCGCCCCTCGACATCAACCTTCACTCTTTGCTTCTGCTGCGCTAGTACCTCAGTCGACCTTCACCCTACGCTACTCCCAGCGTTTGTACTTCAATCGACCTTCACCCTACGCTCTCGCTAGCGTTAGTTCCTCGGTTGAACGACATTCTCGGCAGGTGCATCTTTAGCCTGTCGAGGTCCCCCACAACGGCGCAACACATGTGTATGTGCGTCCGGACCGCCTGATATGCACACCTAGGACCGCCTCTCATTCGGGAATAGGGTCGGCCCATACACGACCTATGCCGTACTGAGAGAGGAACTGGGCTCTTCAGCCTAACCAGGCTCTGATACCATTTGTCACGGACATAGACTTCCGAAGTCCGTGCGGCGTCTTGAGGTGCACTAATTCCTAAAGACCAGCCTCTCTGCATACGCATGCCAACTGGTTTTGCCCTGCCTTGGGCTCATCAGGGAGACGGCAATAGCCTCCGACCAGTTGTGCCTTCTCTTACAACGATCCCTTTCATAGCCACATCCTGACTCGGCCAGATGCGATGCACAGGCAGACAACGCCTTATCGCTAATGTCGCCCCCTTTACCCTTCTTATGGCAAGACAACCAGATGGCAGCGTTCTTCAGACGATCAACACGGTCACGACATTTCGGGTCGTGACACCCCTCTCTGGGCCAATGTGCCGCCCTGCTTTTCTTTCAGTAAGGGCTCGGCCCAAACCAAAATAAATATTCCTCCTGGCCCAACTCATTAATCCCCATCCAGCTGGGTTTTAAGCCCAGCTTTCGAGAATTGTTTTCCGGTACAACTTCTTTTTCGTGTTTTCTTCACCTGTAATACATCAAACTCATGGCACTAGGCAGTAATGGTTTTTCAGCCATTCTCGGGTTAGGAAGCCCTAAAATAACACCAATTGGCTAAAACATACCACGGATAATCACATAAAGTCCAAGAATTCAATATGTTAAAGCCGATTATCACAACCCCACACTCAATTGTTGCTTGTCTCTAAGCAACGACTCAAACAACACAAACACATAACTAACCATAACAATGACACACCACAGACTCACTAATCAAACACTCAAACAAAACAAAAAATTTCTTGTACTCTTGTTGTAATCAGTAGTTTCTTTCTCAATGGACAAGTTGTGCTTTAATGGCCATACCTTTCACCCCACACTCAAGTTCTTTGCAACCATTACCATTGACTGACTCAAATCCATCAAAAACTAAAATAGCAACACTCAATTTCGATCGTCGGTAGTGGGTGGTTAATAACTTATGGTGCAACGGTTATTAGGAGAATCTAACCACATCAGTGAGGTGCATATCTCGTGAGGACAATCTGGCTTACTCACACCAATCATAAGCAATTAACAAAGCATGAGTCTCAAAAACTAATGGGGGAAGCCTTTCGCAAACATGATTTTACTTTAAGCACATCACTACCTTTTATGACAAGGAGAGGCTTTCTCTCTTACTGCTTTTGCTTGCCGAGTGGTCGTATTTAGTACATGTGGGATTTGTTTCTTACTACCGGTGACCGAGCAAGAGCAATTTCTGCTTCTTAGCACTCGCATAAGGGCTTCTTTTAACTCCTTATCCTCGGTCCGTGTGGAGGGTCATTGCATCCTCAAATGGCACTTCACTCAACTGGGGATCGTACTTGATAAGCAACATTGTACGGTCGCGAACCGATTCTCAATTGAATCTTTCCTCATCCCCATGTGCAATGAGTGATTGCCTCACACGATTTTGGCATTTTTACCCACACTTAAATTGTTATGGCAACTTTCTTATATTTTACTTGTCAGGTAGTGTTTTCTTTTATAAAGATACAGTTCACCCCATCATAAAACCATCAAAACAGAGAGACTCGTTGCCAAATCAAAAGCTCACAATTAATGCAAGTAAGCACGGTATCCAAACATGTCGAATGGTCAATGTTCTCCACCTAACTACTTCACCAAAAGTCATTACACTATCCTCACAAAAGAGAATGTTGCTAAAAGAGTTTGCTCATTCAAAGCATATCGAGTCAGTCAAAACATTTAAGCTCGTTGTGAAAAAAATTGCAATTCAACACTAGTGGGGTGATTTCGCTGATTTCATTCAAGCACAAACTCATTTTCAAGGCATCATGGTCATTTACATCATGTTACCACAAGAGTACAAGGTTTTGTTTTTAATTTTTCTGATTTTTAGGTGTTTTTTAGCCAGTAGCTTTGCACATGCAACCTGCTTTTTACACAGGCAAACTGCATGCAGTTTGGCTGTGCTCAACCTAATGGCAATTTTTTTTTTTTGGATTTTTTTTACCGACCACATGACAAAAGGAACAAACAAACACTAAGACTCGCCACAAAAACTTGATAGGGCAAAAGCGTAATGCTTCAATTCCTATCTTATAGTAAAACCGGAAAGTCCGGGTATCGTCTCTCAGGGACTGGTACAACCTTATGATTTACCGATTCTATGTAGCAAACTATAGGTAAAAAATGGTTTGGTTGATAAGATTATTAACTAATAGCAAAATAATTAAACTAATTAAGCAAAGTAAAATGGTCGAGGGAAATTCAATGGGAGAAAGCTCTGGGAGAAACACCGGGACTCACTACCTATCATATCAAAATTAATTCACATATTCCAATCAGTTTAATCCATATCTCTACAGCCAGGATATCTCTGCTGTGCTAGCTATCCCTGTCGGGAATTACTACGTACTAAACAATTAAATCAAATCCTACTGTCGTAGCTCAATGAATTAACTATTTAGCCTGAAGAACGATATCCTATTTAAGACCGCATAGCACCTTATTTAATCCACTGTCGCTTCGATAAGTTACTATGTCACAGGAAATATGTTCAGTTAATAGAGTTTCACTGTCGCTAATAACCTAATTAACTACAAATCGTTGTATTGGTGGCCAGTCAACACAAAGCATTAAGTAATTTCATGCAATAGAGATTGGAAGAAAAGAATCATGAATCAATCCATCAAATCTAGAAATAGCTACATCCTATGGTGTTTCCCCCAGAAATCGGGGTTTAGTTCATGACGAAATTAAGATAAAACAATAGGGTTTTGTTCATCATGTTCTAGATCAACAATAAACAACTAGTTCTATTCAGAAAATCCAACCAACTAATCGCTCTCGTTGAAATCAGCGCAAGCCTTGAAGAAGTCGATCGTCGAATCGCCAATCGCGGCTCCAATTCCCTTCGCTGCGCCCTGCTGCTTTTTGTGCCAAAGAGTTCTTTTTCCCAGAGATCTCCCGTGCCAAAATAATTCCTCTCCCCAGATACTTAATTTCCGTCCAAGAGAGTCCGCCGCCCAGCTCCTTTATTTCTTTCAATTCCGTGCCCCCTCTTGGGCCAATGTGCCGCCCTGCTTTTCTTTCAGTAAGGGCTCGGCCCAAACCAAAATAAATAGTCCTCCTGGCCCAACTCATTAATCCCCATCCAGCTGGGTTTTAAGCTCAGCTTTCGAGAATTGTTTTCCGGTACTTCTTTTTCGTGTTTTCTTCACCTGTAATACATCAAACTCATGGCTCTAGGCAGTAATGGTTTTTCAGCCATTCTCGGGTTAGGAAGCCCTAAAATAACACCAATTGGCTAAAACATACCACGGATAATCACATAAAGTCCAAGAATTCAATATGTTAAAGCCGATTATCAATTACCAATGACAAGAACTTGATATGTCTCCTCTCCTCCATTCTCCTTAATAATATCCTAATTCAAGACTCTTTGCTTAGACTTTTCCCCCTAAATTAAACAATAAAATCTAATTTATACATTTAATTATTAATTGCAAAGATAATTAATTTTGCATTCGATAATACCAATTGGGATACAGAAGTACCGATTGGGATACTGAAATATTTAGGGATTGGGATTGGGATACCGGAATTATTTAGGGATTGGGATTGACTTTAAGGGGTAATTTGGTATTCGGGATTTCGGTATTTGGTATTGGGATACCGATACCGTACTGATTTCCACCCCTAGTCTTAGGTATTGAACCATCTGTCACTCGCAACTGATGATACGCTGACCGCAAATCGATCTTCGAAAGCACCCTTGCTCCTTGTAGCTGGTCGAAGAGATCATCTATCCTTGGCAAAGGATAGCGGTTCTTGATGGTAGCCTTGTTCAGCTTCCTATAGTCAATGCACAGTCTCATACTGCAATCCTTCTTCTTCACGAATAATACCGGTGCACCCCATGGTGATACACTAGGGCGTATGAACCCCTTCTCCCATAGCTCCTGCCACTGCTCCTTCAACTCCTTTAACTCCACTAGTGCCATACGGTAAGGAGGAATAGATACCGGTGCAGTGCCAGGAATTACTTCAATATCGAATTCCCCTCCCGCTGAAGCGGTAACCCAGGAAGATCTTTGGGAAATACTTCGGGGGTATTCCCTTATGAAAGGTACATCTTCTATTTTCTTCTCTTGCACCTCATTAACATGAGCTAAATATGCTTCACATCCTTCTTGAATCAATGAGAATGCCTAAACAGTGGAGATTAATCACCCAAGAATAAGCTTCTTAGTCCCTTTGAACAAAGCAGTGCAATTTCCTTCTATCTCCAGGCTAACCTCCTTCTTGTAGCAGTCCACCTTCGCTCTATTCTTTGACAGCCAATCCATATCCAAGATAACATCGAACTCGTCGAAGGGTAGTAGAATCAAGTTAGCCTCAAATTCGTGCCCCGCAACGGTGATAAGACAATCCTGAATGATTGAGTCTACTATAAGGGTATCCCCCACTGGGGTTCTTACCCCTAAATTCTGCCCCAACCTCACAATGGAATTCCTAAGGTTCTAGCAAGCTTGGTAGAAATGGACGAGTGAGTGGAACCGGAATCAAACAATACAAAAGCTGGCTGCTGGTAAAGTGTGATCATACCAGTCACCACATTAGGTGCAGCGCCAACTTCTTCTCTCCTCATGGCAAACAATCTTGGTTGCCCAGATGCTTGAGATCCTTGCCCTCGATCTCGCTCATTGTGGTTGAACCGCCCTACATTGCCTCCCTACTAGTGATAGGACCGGTTTGGCTGGTTGCCAAACTGCTGTCGGGTCTGAGTTCTTCCTCCTCCACCCCGGACTGGGATCTCCCTTTCCCTCATCTCCTAGGGTAACCTCTGGCATAGTGGCCCGGCTCGTTGCAGTGCTAGCATATGCCTCCCAGGTGCACCTTACACTCTCCCGGTGAGTTCTCTCACACCGGTTGCATGGGTCCCAAGGAATGTAGGTCGGCCCTGATATGGTTGAGCCGGCCTTACTCTGGGTGGCCCCATAGTAGCTCTGGGATGGTCTCCTTCTCTGCTAACTCGGCTGTCCTGGCCCCTCAGAAAGGCTAGCAGCCTTTCTCTTGTTCCCTTTTCGTTGCATCCCCTCCTCATGCAAAGCTATATCTGCCATCTCCAACCGAAGTGCTGCCTGATAGATCTCTTCCCTGTTGTTCCAATTCAGTATACTCAACTGGCGCCTAAAATCAGGCTTCAGGCTCTCCAGGAAATGGGTGTGTTGAGTTGCTACATCATGAAATTGAGGCCCTCCATAGGTAAGTAGCTTATCAAACCTGACCGTGTAATCTGTCACGCTTTCCCTGCCTTCACTGCCCCACTTCTGTCTGATTAACAAAAATTCCCTCTACTTCTGAATCCTATAGGCCTCCGGCATGAAGTGGTCTTTGAATAGGTGCACGAACTATGGCCAAGTGATGGCCGGTGGATCCTCTCGACTAGCTTGTTGGGTAGTCCACTAGTTGTATGCAGCGTCCTACAACAAGGACACTATCAGCAGTACTCTATCCTCGTCATCAGCCCTCATCTTGATCAGAGTACGAGTGACCTTGGCTAGCCACTGCTCTACTTCCATGGGGTCCGTTGAGCGCTCCCCCTTAAATTCTTCCACCTTTCTCTTCCGGAAAGCTACATAGTCCGGTGGAGGTCTCACTGGCGGTAGCAAAGGTGGTGTGGGATTCAGGCCAACACTTGCACTGTAGACACATAGGGTCTCGTTAGAAATCAGTTATTTCTACCTTAATATGGTTTAGAGTAGACTAGAGATTCTAAATTCTTAAAAGAAATCCTTGACTTGTTTGGCCAAACTTTGACTTGAAATCTTTAAAAATAAAACCTTTAAAAATTGAGACCGACATTCCAGTATTTCTTGGGAACCAAGAAACAGGGGAAGACCGGCTCTGATACAAAAAATGAAACATCTCACTACTTTGAACTTGGAAAAAAGAATTTCAACCCCGAGGTATATTTACAAAATCTCAAATAACACCACTTTAAACAAAATACCAATCTCAATTATCTTAATATCTCAAAGCGAAGCACTAAACATTTGGGCAAAACTTAAATTGTACTCTTACAATAAGCAAAAGAAATGAATCTCCAGTCTTAAACTCAGAACCACAAAGTCTTAATAACTTAAAGAGTTCTTCGATGATTACTCTGACGCCTGGCTCGACATCCCTCAACGATGGTGGTGTTGAGCTCCTCTAGCTTGCTGATCACGGACTGGCTGGTTATGATCACCTCCTCTATGATCTTGTGAGTGAGTTGTGGACAATCTACACCCTTACGTTAAAATCTATAGACTTTAGTATTCTTTTCTAAATACTTAACTTCGACAAGTGGAAGTTGTTTGCACTTCCATTCTTAGAAATTTTAACTCTTAAAATTCTCGAGGAGTTAAAGTAACTCTCCCTTCTTAAAGCTCAAATCTTGACTTAAATCTTTTGACTGTCACGGGGATCCCTCACTAGCTAGTCCGATTTTCAACTCATACATATGAGAGCCCAGGTTATCCTTAAACTTAAACTTATCGTGGAAAGCTCTTCTTCCATGATTCTCAAGAGCATAACTGCTTCTCATCTTAAAGTATCTCAAGAGCATAATTGCTGCTCATCTTAAAAGTATCAAGAGCATAACTGCTGCTCTATCTCAAAATCTCGAATGGCAACAGACTGGCGCTAGTGACTAAAAACACTTAAAACAATTTCACCTTCTTGAAGGTGAAGTACTTAAAAAAATAACTTGTTTCTTAAAATTTAACAATCGCTGATAATTAACGTAAAGCTTTAAGGTAAATAACACAAAATGACCTCAAATCATAGGTCAAACAAAGCACAAATAATCAATCATAAACATAATCAAACACACAATTTCACATAAAACAACTTCTTAAACACCTAAAGCAAATACTTGAAAAGTAAGTAAGAGGTAGAATTTACACCCTTTACAATCACCTCTCAAATGCCGATACCTTAACTCGTTGGACGTAGAATCCCTAACTTGACCGCTTCCTAAATTTTATAAATAGAGATTGATTACCCTTAGTCGGTACTCCATAAAAATTTCCATCCTCCTAGCTTAGTCCCAAAATTCTTTAACAAGGGACCCTGACCTCTTTAAATTATTTTCTCAAAAACTGGAATTTTCCTCAAATTTTCCAAGACTTGAATTATTACTATCATTTCAAGCTCACCTACATAAACCTCATAAATTTCTAAAAAATAAATAAATATTCCCTCTTAAAAACTCCAAATTCTTACTTGGAATAACTCAAAACATAATGAAAAATTATTGACTATAATTTACATCTTAATCAACCCCTTCTTCCTATTTAATTTTCTCAAAAACGAATTTTAGAAATACATTTCCAACGTATAAATTTCCATTTCTAAATTTTATAATGTACTAACTGTATTAAAGCCAACATCTTCTAAATTTTATAATGTACTAACAAAATTAAAAAATTAATAAAATACACACGATCAGTAATTTAATCAATTAAAATCAACATCTTGTCAATTTTTAAAATTTTTGAATTGACTCTAAAAATCATCAAATAATTTCTAAATAATCATGCTAGTATCTGATTTCTCGGGACTCGTATCTCCCTTGTCCGACGTCGGAATTTGATTCTGCCAAGACTGGGATGCTCCTGAGATCGCCCTCTACGGAATAACATCAAAGTTTTGGAGTTTGGTTGAAATCGATAACGTCGGGCCGCTGTCGAAGCTTCGCTAATCATGAGCATTCGTGGGTTAAACAGGGTTAAACGATCGAGCTTCGGGATAAGGGAGGATCGAGAATCTTACCACTACAACGTCAAGAGAAGGCTCTAACGGCGATGATGGTTACGATGGTGAGACCAGGCTTCTATCATTTCTATGACGAGAGGGATGGGTTCGCTGTGAGGCAAAACAGAGTAATGGCCTAGGGATTTCTCCGTTACGCTATTGCTTCTCTCGTTCTCCTCTCGGCTTTGTGGTGAGAATTAAAATAGGATGGACGGCTGGGAAAAATGATGGCTGCGGGGAGTTGTTCGATGGGGAGGGTGCTGGCGGCGTGGAACTAATTTGGGAAGAGGGTTTCTGGGGGATTTGAGTGGCTGGGGAATTATGAAATGGGGGGGGGGGGGGGGGGGGGAGTGGAGGCGCCTAGCCTCTTGAGCCGCCCCACTAATTGCAATTATTATTATTATTATTATAGAATTATTATTTATAAACCGCAATTGTAATCCCTCGTACATAACCGTTAAACTAACTGTTCACGTATTAGGGTCGAACCTAAATTCAAAATTTGGGTGTCATAAGTATTTTTCCACTGACATTTGCATTAGCTGAATGAGAGAACATCTTCAGTTGGGCATGGTTCTTTCAACAGCTACACGACCACGTGACACAGTGGTAGGGTATCAAGATTATATCCGATCGACATTTCGGGATTTGAAACGCCGTCGGTGGTTTTCCTGATGAATGAGGATGGACATGGCGCTGTTTATTCGACACTTTGTTGCCAATTTCCAACACAAATTTGGGAAGAAGAAAGACATAAGAGATCAATTGTGGAGTGCAGGTACTAATTTTAATTTTGTGCTAGCTCATGGGTTAATGGTTTATTTTTTGTCATCTTGAAGCGGTTGCACATCAACCGAAAAAGTACGAGCAGAAGATGAAGACAATCTGTCAGATACACCGGGCGGGGGCAGTATGGGCTGAAGGTCTGCAGCATTTGCACATGTGGACATTCCGTATGGACAACGGGGCTAGATTCGATATTGCAACCACCAATCACGGCGAAAGCATAAATGGAGTATACAAGGCCGTAAGGGCAATGCCTGTTTCTGTCATAGGGAAGATGACATACTGGAGGGTAAATGTGTGGTTTGTTAAGAGACTTCAGGCAGCTATAGGGAGGGAGCATGCTGGCCATGCGATAGCACATCATGTCTTTGATCAAATGGAGAAGAACGAAGAAAAATCAAGTAAGCACAGAGTTGTTCTTTTCAACCGCAATGAGTTGTCGAGACAGGTATATGGGGTGGAGGAAGACGTGGGCACAATCGTCAATCTGTTACTCTACACCTAGAAAGTCGCACCGGGGAGAGTACATGCCAAAAGTATAAAAACACAAAAATGTTGTGTTCACATGCAATGGCAGTAGCTAAGTCAATAACCATCAGCCCTTACAGTTTGGTGAGTCCTTACTTCACCGAAAAGGCGATCAAGAACTCTTACTTGTCCAGTTTCAGCCCCCTGCCAGATGAAGCTTATTGGGCTGTAGACAATGGGTAGTTGATTATCCCACCTTTGCACTTAAAGCGCACCAAGGGTCGTCCTAGGACCGAAAGGATTCACAATGAGATGGATCAATCACAATGTGCCCGGCGAGGTCCAAAGCTTTCTTCGAAGTGCATACAACCGGGACATGACAAGAGGCATTGCCCAGGTCCACCTCTCGAGAAAGATTCAGGCACAAATCCGAACCAATCTTGATTGTCATTTAGTTGTAATGATGTTTAAGCTGGACTTCTAGTTTCAATCTTGTTGAGTGATTGTAATGATGATGTATTTGTGGTTTATATTGGTACAACATGAATGGTAAACGAAAACACAAGACCAAACTAAATTAAGACGACATGGATAGTTCATGAAAAACGCAAGACCAAACTAAATGAAGACGGCATAGATAGTTAATTGAAAAAAAGAACAAACTACACGACATTCATAGTTCACTGAAAAGACAAAAGTCATAACTAAACATGGATAGTTCACTGGTTGCCTTAATTTTCTTACCCTTCTCCACCTCTTCCTCTTCCTCCATGACGTTCTCGACCCCTTCTTCGGCCTTCTCTACCTCCACCTTCTTGGCGAGCACGTTGGACAACTGCTCGTGGATTCTTCTTAACCCGGCCCCCACTGGAGTGTGCATAGGTGGTGGAGGTAGAGGTGGCTGAGATGAAGTAGAACCGACAGTCGATGTTGTAGGCTGTTATTGTGGGGTCTGATACATCGGAGTCTGTTGCTGATGGTGGAATTGAGGGAACTCTTGGGGAAACATGTCATTTTCCTGAGATGGGGCATAGCTTGATGACCCTCCATCGCCCTCAGTACCAGTTAACCACTCGCAATGTGCCTTGTATCCACCGGTTTTCCTTGTCGGGGAACAGAAATCTGCCAACCAAACCAATGAGGTAGATGCGTGCATACCACTCCACTTGTTCTTCGGGGGTGTCCGGGCCGATAGCTCCCTGATTGTTGATGGCCGCAAAGAGCCACAAGATCGATACTTTCTCTGCATTCAGTGGTGGATGCCCATATCCTTGGACTTTAGTTTGGGTCGGCATGTTGAAACCCAAACGCAAGAGAATTAGCTGGCCCCACCCTCCTTCGGGTTTTCCTGAGAAGGCGATGATGTCCTCTCTAGTGACCGACATTCCGGTGAGGATAGCAACGTCTCTAAGGGTGATCGTCATTTCTCCCTCGGGAAGGTAGAAGGTATGTGTTTTGGTCTGCCATCGCTCGGCCATTGCCGTCAGCAGATCGTTGTCGATATCAATCCGCATAAAGTGCCTCACCATGTCCAATCCCATCCTCTCAAGATACGGTGAGAGCCGAGGATGCCAAGCGGGAAATCTTGTTGTCCCTCGATGACCGACGGGAATGAGTGATTCTTAAAAAAAATAAAAATAAACACAAAGTTGTTAGTCAAAAGGAAGTAAAATAATTTTTTTTTTAAAATAGTGAAATAATTTACAAAATTAAACGTAACGGAGGGTTTACCGGATCGTTGTGCCAAATCGCACGGGAGCGACATGTTTCTTGCTTGGTTAAATACCTCGTATCCCTTGGTCCAAGATGGATATAGAATCGAGGGTCGTAGATCTCGACACCCATCTATAAATTTTTTTGAATGAAATCATATTATTTTTTTTACCCATTTTAAAAAATAAATCACGAGAGAAAATTAAGGTACGTACCCTCCAGAGCCTCGTCGTCCATTTTTTGGCTAAAGCTCGAGAGAGTAACGACGGGTTTTTAGGCGGAGAGTTGTAAAACATTCTAGTAATTCATTTTGCTGCGGAAGATCGAACTTAGTCGCAACCACAGAGCATACTTAGAACGAAACTAGAGTGGAGGAATGGAGGGAGAAGGAAGAATTGCATGGTGGTGTGGTTTGGAATGAGGGGGGAGTGGTGGTATTTATAGGAGAAGAAGCTGTTGGAGGGGAAGGCAGAGAATTCACCGCAACCGTCAATTGCAGGTAATTCATCGCATTCGACGATTGCAGTCAATTGACCGCACTAATCAAATGCGGTGATAAGCGAGGATCCTGACGTGGGATGCCTGCGGTGAAATAATACCTATTTTTATTTGAATATTTATATTAACTTGTACTAAGTTTATTAATACATATACCTTTTTGTACAAATTTTTTTGTTGCTCTTTTGAAGATTACTATATGCTCGACGGAAGGAACGAAGTTGCTCGGCTGAAATGAGAGGGGGTAAATATATGAGCCCGAAGTGCGAAGAAACGAAGTAACATGGTACAAATTCAACTTGCACCAAAAAAGCACCAGATGATGACGATCATTGTAAAATGTTTGTTGAATTCGTTCCTCTTTATATTTTACTAGATATGATGCCGCACTTTGTTGCGACTAGAATCCTAGTCGGCGATTATAGTAGGGCGTGTTCTAATTGCTGTGTGGTTCATTTGCATTTGAATGAGTTATTTTCCGTTAAGAAAAACCCGTGAGAGAAGTAAAAAGTGAATAGAAAGATATTTTTGAAATTTTGATGCCTTGGTCTATAATGTTTTATATGCCTCTGAATCCAAAGGGACTTTGTTGGAGAAAATAATCGACATCTGTGTTAAAAGAATCCACCTGTTGGGTCCAAAGTATGGACTGCACTGATGGGTTGAAAGTTGAAACTATCAAATTTCTTAATATAATGTCTTAGATAAGTCTATTTGTGCATGCTCTTTTTTTGGTAGTGGGATAGGCTTCTCCACCTCCTTCTAACCATTCATCTGTAATATATATAAAGCTAAGTTTTAATATGGAGTAATGGTAAGACGACATTTGACTTTCGCTCCTACCAGCAAAATGCAATAATGAAAAACTAATTTTAACATATCGAATGTAGATACGTTTTTGAAACAAAATAAAAAAAATGGACAGAATAAAAAATATATTGAAAAGCTAATTTTAACGTTTCAAATGTAGACACATTTCTAAACAAAATGTAAAAAGGCACACAACACAAAAATTCCTTAACCCCAATAGCAGAATCCAAATGCAAAGGCCAATTAATGGCATTAGTATATATAAAACTAAAAATTTTAGTAAAAGTATTACGGTTATAAAATCTGCCCACAACAAAAAAAGTCCATGATTCCAATAGGACATCCCAAATGAAAAGTCAAGTTTAATGGTATTATTAATATTATTATTTTATATATTTAAAACAAAAGGCTTAGACACTTAGTGAACAGTAACATGGTTTTACCTTTATATATATTAATTTGATCCAAAATCGAACATGACCAATTTATTTTTTAATGGTTAATAGTATTAATCTCACGGGGCATTACAAGTGATCAGCCATATACTTTAGGCCAAACAACAACAAAATGCTTTAACCCAAACCAACATTAAACACCATGGTTGTCAAACCGGTTTCATGCCGGCCGGTTCAACCGGGTTCAACCGGTACCGGTCAGTAAACCGGTTGGAAAGGGGCCGGCATTTAACTGTGGTCAAATCCGGTCAATGCCGGTCAGATCCGGTCAAATCCGGAAATTCCGGCCGGTTAGACCATAAACCGGAATTTAATGTTACACACATTATATCCAAAAATAAACATCCTCCATAGGATTTGAACCAAGTACCTCATGTTCATTTTAGTTTAACTTACACACCAGTAGGCTACAAGCAATTTTGTTGTCTACATTAACCTTATATTTTATATATCTAATACTAAATTTTATACAAATCATTATAAACATTAATAAAATTCACTTTAATAAAATTTTATTTTTAAGCATCTAATTGTTTAGTATTAGTTACCAATTCTTAGCTATGAATTATTTTGTGTGACATAATTCTTCTATTTGCTTTTTCATGAATAATTTATTTGGAATTGAGGATTTCCATTTTCCTCATGTATTTTATTAAAACCGGCACAACCGGCATGAATACTGGTTGTACCACGGTCAGACCATTCCACTTACAAAACCGGCACACCGGCATAAACCGGTTTGACAACCTTGTTAAACACCAAGGAACTAAAACTCCGTATCATTTGATGACATGTGAAAACTACTTTTTTAGATCCGCATATTATGAATAGAACTTAATGGTTCTCATATATTTATGGTTGTAATATTTTGAATTTGCTACGTGATCATTCAAAGTGCATTCTAATAGCACTAGACTTGTTTTAACCAACTTGATGCACTCTCGATAGTCAAAGCAGTCAAAATTGGAATTTTACGTAAAATCGAAAATGGTGGTAAAATCTGAATCCTAAAATCGTAGGATTTTAAGGTCCATATAAAAAATGAAGATGAAATAATATTAGTAAGGAAAATCATGAATAGCACAAAAGCACATAACACTTATAATGATAATTTTTCAAGGTTAATGTTCCAATTTATCAAGATTAATGTTAAAAGGTGGTGAATCGATGATGATTAATACGTTGATGTGAATTGATTATAGTCGATGGTTGTTAGTGTGAGAGAACTAGATGATGTTGGTGGAGGAGAAGAAAAAGAGGTGTAATTTTGCAAATTCAGGGGAAAATAATTAAAATTGACTCAAAGATGTGAATCGTAAAAGTGTAAGATTTTAAAGATTTTAAGGATTAAAATCGTGAATAGAGTAAGATTTTAAGGTCCATAGATTTTATAGTGAAATCAGAATTGGAATAGGTAAGTAAAATCATAAAAGCTTAGGATTTAAATTGGGATTTTGACTACTCTGTCGGTAGTTTTCGGGTGTTTTCAGGGCATAGCAACCAAGTGGAGCACATTGTACATGGGGTGCATCAAGACTCGCCTACTAGGAGCCAAAAGCGGGAATGAAAAGATGATATAATATGACGCTAGATTCAGCAGCCACATGATTAAAACGACGTTTGGGCCGTCGTTTTATGACTCATCCCGAAACACTAGGTCTTTAAAAGAATATGCTTTTCGTGGTACCTGAGCTGGAGGAGTTTGTTTGGGACTCGTAGACGCATTAAATGATCGTCCTCTCTCCCCCCATATCCTAATAGAAAGTTTATAAATAGACTTCTAGGGGAAGGAGTTCAATAGTCAGTGATAGGAGGCATTAGAGGGTCGTTACTCTGCCGACAGAGTGACTTAGCAGACTTAGAGTAAAACTAGTTACCATAGGTAAATCGGCGACCTAGTCCTCAAAATCTCTTTTATGGGCGCCGATTTGGAGGGGTGATTGAGATTCTTGTTTCGACTAATGTATCCCTTGGATCTTATCCCCATGGTTTGGCATATATATGATTTGTGACTCACTAAAACCAACACAACCAAACTACGACCGAGTGTAATAGTGGTCTAGAAATGCAATATCGGATTCAAGTTCTAAATGTCAATCCGGGTCCTAGGTCTACTGGTTACACCATTTAAATCTATTATCTAGCAATGGAATTTTAGGGAAATGTTCAAAAGAAAAGTAAACAGAAAGTAGTAAATGTTCTTGTTTCAAGTATGAGAAAGATCACCCAGGTATGTGTCCCCCTAGTCTACAGTTAGTTTAGATTGTAAGTTCACAATTTCATTTCAATTGACAGATATATTACAGAAAGTTCTTGACAAGTTTGGAATCTCGACTAAGAAATTTCAGACCCTCTCAGTTCGAATACCCGGCGGGCGACTAACCACCACCAAAGTAAGCTGAGCGAGGCACTGACACACCAAACTTCCACTACTGGTTTTCAATTCCAGTACAGAGTAGTGAATCGATTCCACGACTAAATAAATCGATTCTCTACTTCCAATTAAGGTTGTTATCTTAACCTGTACAGAGACTATCGTTCTAGGTTAAAGCAGGTTTCACAGGAATTTGATCAAGAGTCATGCAATTCTGAATAATCCCTTAATTGAATATATCAAGTCAATCATCCAAGAAATCGGGTTCATACAATAATTCCTAACATACAAGACTAGGGTTCTTCATGCCCAGATGATAAGAGAGTTTACACCATGGAGAGTAGAGAAAACACAAGGCTTGAAGGAGAAAACATCATGTGAAGGATGAGATTCTGCTTTAGGCTGTAAATTGGTCCTCCGAGGGTGATAGATTGAGCTCCAATGTCCTTAGATCTCTCCAATCCCTTCCCAAGGTTTTTCTTCGTCACTTTCTCTCTCTAGGGCTCTCTCTTGTTGTTTCATAACTTGGAAAACCAAATAGATGGCAAAAATCCCGAGTTTCCGCTTAGTAGGCTCATGGAATTGGGTTCTAAACCGTGGAATTCCAAAATGGTGCGTGGCACTTAGTGGTCTCGGTGGAAATCCACGGTCATGGGCTTGGAACCCCCGATCGTGGAATGAGGACACCAAATCGAGGAATATCCTGCTCAAAAACCACGTTCGGAATCGTGATTCCACGGTCGTGGATTTGGCTCCCCAAACCGTGGATTTTGCTTATTTGTCCTCTGAATTCCATCTGTTCTCCAGTTTCACCCAATCATGTGAAGGATGAGATTCTACTTTAGGCTGTAAATTGGTACTCCGAGGGTGAAAGATTGAGCTCCAATGTCCTTAAATCTCTCCAATCCCTTCCCAAAGTTTTTCTTCATCACTTTCACTCTCTAGGGCTCTCTCTTGTTGTTTCATAACATAACTTGGAAAACCAAATAGATGGCAAAAATCCCGAGTTTTCGCTTAGTAGGCTCATGGAATTGGGTTCTAAACCGTGGAATTCCAAAATGGTGCGTGGCACTTAGTGGTCTCGGTGGAAATCCACAGTCATGGCCTTGGAACCCCCGATCGTGGAATGAGGACACCAAACCGGGGAATATCCTGCTCAAAAACCACGTCGGAACCGTGATTCCGCAGTCGTGGATTTTTCTCCCCAAACCGTGGATTTTGCTTATTTGTCCTCTGAATTTCGTCTGTTCTCCAGTTTCACTCAATCTCGCCCCTAAGTCTCCATTCACGTAATGGGCCACAAATCAATCAAATGCTAAGCCAAATGATCAAGAAATTTTGGGAAAATATGTGTAAATACATTGTTATCAAATCCCCCCACACTTAACCGTTTGCTTGTCCCCAAGCAAATCAAGTCAGACACAAGGTAAGCTCAAAACATTTTAACCATGCAAGCTTCTGGGACCCATCTTAGAGTCACAAAAACACGTGAATCGTACTAGCTACTAGACATCAACACATGAGCAACAACAACCTGGACAAACACCACATATGACATTGAGTGCAACAAAATTAGGTAGAGGAAGAGCCTCCCCTCTGTCCACCGGCCAACATAGACTCGTTTCAACCACTCATTCAAAACAGTCAGTTATGCATAGTAATCAAGATTAAGCAATCTAGGTCCTCACCGGGATAAGTAATATGGAAAAATGAATCACTAACTTTCAACTAGTGGGGTGAGGACAAAATTTGATGCAAAATATGTGCATACTCACACTCTCAATCCATATCGTCTCTTCACCATGACGGAAACCTCTAAATGCTAGAGTTCACATATCGGCTGTCCCCACTAACTTGTCAAGAGGACTTGACCGGGTTCAAATGCAACTGGATAGGATCTAGAACATGGGGGAACATGGTTTTCAGGTGGTGGTAACGTTCACAACACGAGGTTCCACAGTTCCAACCCAACACCGCAACATTCAATCAGACCAATTACTTTTTCTTTGCTATTCTACATTAATCAAGTTCTTTAGAGCACAAAATCTAGGAAGTAACATGTTAGTATTTCCAAGCCAGTCTACTAAGAAACACGATTCAATGAGCATGATTAAATTTTTTATGGCGGCTCTCTTTCTCTTGCATTTTTTTCATTTTCGCTTTGTATTTTTATGTTAGAGAACCACAACTCTCACAACATTCTTATCTTTGTAAGCACATGCCGAATTTTTAAGAACTGTCGCCAACACTCACTTTATTTCTAGCAAAAAAACACCTATAAACATACAAAACCACTATGTGGAACCTCAAAGAGATGCAAAAGGGTCATTTTTCATTGTAGACATGAAGAAAGAAAGTTACACGGCTCAAAGGGGTAGACTGAGGGGTATGACACACCAGGACAATCAATTTGGTTGTGGGTCAATCCTATGACTCCATCATCCTCATTAGTGGCAACATGAATGCTACACATCATGGTAAGAGGGATCTATTGCACAAGAAAGAAATGAGCAGGCTCAAATCTCACATGGCTACCTATATGCTCTATCTCTCATTATGATTCCTTAACCTCTATGCATAAACGACTGTCAGAAATGAGTGATCAATCCAAATCACAGTTGGTAAGTAGAACGTTGAAACTGAACCCCTACACAACTCTACTGCATGTCTCAGTCATCATTATAGGTTGCTCAATCACAAACAAGTCATTCATGCATCAATACTAACAACCAATTGATTTACCAAACACAAACACATAGCCAATATGATCATACAGATATTTGTACTTGGAGCCCTCAAATCTCGTGATTTGTATAGTGGACTAGGCTCTAAGCATATTAACATAACTATGCAGTCAAAGAGAAACACCCCCATACTTAAGATCGACATTGACCTCAATGGAGAAGAGGAAAAGATAAGGGGAACGATGTTACCAAGAGAAATGACTGAAGCCAGACTAGAGAGTGGACCACTAAACGAGGCAGACCGAAAGATGTACTAGTCGTTGCAAGAAGTGCTCAACAGTAACAACCAATAGATCATAGAATGTTAGGAATGGTCATCACCCAAATGGGCACAAACCAAAGGAAAATAAAAACACAAACAATCTAGTTCACACTCTTGACATACACAGAATAAAACACAAAACAAACATAGAGGAGCCTGCGAGTACAGCCTACTCGATAACGTCAAAGTCAATGTCATCCATGAAGGCGTCATCCCCCTGCAATGGAGGTTCTACCACTCAGGGGGCTCATCGGGGGCCTGCTGAATCAAAAAGTGTTGAACCTCCATCATCGGGCTACTCCTGTCTCGCTCACGCTCAAGATGAGCACGAAGCACGCCCTTCTTGGTCTTATGGTGATTTAGGACGGGAGTCAAACTAGTTCATGGGGCTAGTATACCACGCCTATTGAGCCCAATACTTCTCGGCCAGCTGCTGGAATTGTCGGTGGAGAACTCCATTGATGGAATAGAAAGACCGGAGGAGGACTCGCCTTGATCCAATCTCTGTCGTGGATTAAGATCATCTAGTGGTGAAAGCGGCTTCTTGGGCTCGAGCTCATTCTCCAAGAGGCATCATCATCATCGACGTCATCCTCGTCTCTCTCAGCAGGGGGAAGAGAAAGAACCACGACCCATTCGCACCCATCGGCCACCATGAGTAGCCCCTGGTGCCAAATGATGTCGGAGGTGAGGTAGAAAGAGTGCAGTAGCATAGATGTCCGTAAGGACGTTGAGGTTCGCGATGGCCTGGTAGATGTCACCAACGCAGTAGAGGCTCTGGACTGAAGAGTAGGGTTGTTGAAGTACCAATACTCCTCAATGGTCCCATCCCAGACTTCAGCGAACTGCGCTTCATAATCATGGGTATGACACAACCCCTGCAGATACTGATGTCGGAGCGCCATGATCCTGCAAAATACACATGCCATGCGTGGAACCATGCAAACCATGTTAAAAAATGGAAATAAGGGCAAAAAGAGGTTCCCCTACACTTAAGCACACAAACCATGGCATTATGGTCGGTTGCAGAATCGGTAAATAAGTTCTGGAGAAAGCAAACTACACAGAAGACCATAATTGGGGCCCAGAGCCCACATAATCAAGTCAAACACATAGTTCATAGCAATTCTTGCAACCTAATAATGGCAGTCGGTTCCCAAACAAACAATCATGCATCTCAAAACATGTTCTCTACCTAACCGTCAATTATCCAAAAACAACTAAACAAAGAGGTGAAAACCAACCTGGAGACTCAAGTAGACGGCTATGGGGGGGACAAGAGGGGCAAAAAGCTGTGAAAATAGGTCGGAACGACTCGCTAGAGAGGTCACCAGAAAAGTCCTCAGAATTTTTTTCCGACTTTGATCATCCCCAAAATTGCAAGAAAGGGGCAGCCGGACAAAGGAAGAATGGGTCCAAAGTCGGATTTGGAATCCTAGGTCGGACGGAGGCGGGATCTATGAAATGGTGGCAAAACGGCCGCATTTGGCGGAAAGACAGAGGAGAGAGGGGAGAGCTGGGGAGAGTGACCGTGGAAAAATGAGGTTTTTTGCCGGGATTTAACATATACAGACAAAAATCCATGGTCAGTCCCCAAATTCATGGTCGTGGATTTGACATCTAGGTCGTGGAATCATAAAAAATCCACAGTCTACCCCTTGAAATTCCACGACCGTGAAATATCCAGTGGCGACCGAGGAATTCCTGAAACTTAGAAACAATGACCGGAAAAACTATGAGCCAACTAGGGACGAAAATGATAGCAACATGGATAATTAACAGGCTCGGAATACAACAAACATGACTAAAAAAGGGTAAATGCCACATTTGGTCACTGAAATTACTAAATCGTGTCATATTTAGTCACTTGAAAATTTTAATATCAATTTTGGTCACTCGAATTACTGAAACAAGTCAAATTTAGTCACTCTCCCGTTAGTTTCCGTCCAACTCCATTAATGGAGTTGAACGGAAACTAACGGGAGAGTGGCTAAATGTGACATGTTTCATAATTCGAGTGACTAAATGTGACACGTTTCAGTAATTTGAGTGACCGGAGTTGGACGGATGCTAACAGGAGAGTGACTAAATGTGACCTGTTTCAGTAATTGGAGTGACCTAAATTAATATTTAATTTTTCTAGTGACTAAACATGACATAATTTAGTAATCTCAGTGACCTAATGTGGCATTTACCCGACTAAAAAATGACACGAAAAGAAAAAAAGAGAAAGAAATTCAAACTGTGGTGGGGTTGCCTCTCCACAAGCTCTTCTTTATCGTCTTTTAGCTGGACGCAGATGGTGGAACTAAGGGTCCGCAAGATAGACCACCAAATCTGTGCGTTCTACATCGCCTCCTAGTTACAGCTTGAGGCTATGCCCGTTCACCTTGAAGTGCTCTGTCTGTGGATTGGCAATCTCGATGGTGCCATAAGGTTTCACCTGAGAGACCATGAACGATCCTGACCATATGGATCGTAGCTTTCCCAAAAAGAGTTTCAAGCGAGAATTATATAGGATATCTCAATAACCAACCTGAAACTCTTTGGGACCTTTTAGACAAGTATCATGGAGACACTTCATGACTTTCCTACATGCAAGTTACCTATAATGCAAAACTCCCTGGGTCTTTCCGCTTCTCTATTTGCTTGTTCCGCAGGATGGCAAAACATTCCTTGTTGAGCATCACTATTGAGTATTGACAGCTACACAAGATTACTCTTATTAATGAGGAGATCCTTCATGAACTTCACATACTTGGGAATCTTCGACAGTGCCTCAATGAAAGGCATGCATATGTACACCTGCTTCAGCATTGTGATGAATTTGGCTAACTTATGTTCACCTCCTTTACCACTGATTGTGGCTTAGGAGCAGGTGCCTCTTTCTCCTTCTCCATTTATTCTTCATTTACTAGCTGGGATCTCAATAGTCACCTTTCCACTCCTGGTGGAAACGACATTGCAGTGGGCATCTGGATCTCGAGGATTAGATACAGTATGAACAGGTAAGGTACCCAGGCCCTTTGTGCCACAGATTTAGCCATACTCCCGAGTTGGGTCTGGATGTTTTGCAGAGCAGCCTGTGTGTTTCTTTGACCAGTCTCAAGCTCCCTGAACTTCCCTGCTGCCAGTTCCATGAACTGCTCTATCTTGCTGAACTTTTGTGTGGTGGAGCTGGCAAGGGTGTTCACTATATCTCGCAGCTTTGACATATGATCATTCTGTGTTGGGACATACGGGGTTGCACCAGGATGCTGAAACTGCCGCAGCTGCTATTGAGGGAACGTCTCCCCCTATTCGGAATATCCTGAGCGCGGCTCGTATGGTTGTCTATGATTCTGGTAACTACCCGCAGGAGCCTAGAAGCGTGGTGGCTAAGGTTGCTGTTTCAACCCCAGGAGAAGTTCGGATGCTGGCAGCAGCGCCACCCCTCGTTGTAGGTGTTGATATAGGCAATGTAGTCAAAATCACGCTTTAAAACTTAAAAACTTATGGTTTTACGCTTATAGGTCACCAAAACGCATCTACGCATAATCTCAGTTTTTATAACTAATGTAGTCAAAAGCTGTGGTTTAAAACGTAAAAGCTTACGATTTTACGCTTCTATATCACCAACCCGCTTCTACGTAGAAGCACGCTTTTGACTATATTGGCTATAGGGACTATACGCTTTGCAATGCTAATGAAATCCAGCTGCTCTTGAGGTGAATTAGACTCCCTCATTGCTTAACAGTCCTCCACCATGTGGTTGGTGCTCTCGCACCACTAGCAGTACATCACATGTGGCTGGCCTGTGCCTGTAACAATCCCATTGCAGTCGATTGACGTAACCAACTTAGAAACCACGTCCATCAGAGCACATGACTGAATATCCACACCATGCACAACCTGTTCAGGAACTCGTCGTGATCTCTTTGTAGACCCCTAGTCATACCCCTGCTCCGCCATATTCTCGAAGAGCTGGTTCAATTGCGGGGGCGTCTTGGTCATTATATTCTCGTCGTAAACCGATTCAATCAGTTGTCGGTCTTCGGGAAAGAGAGCCTGGTGGAAATTTCTCACTTTGAAGAATTCACTGAAATCGTGTTTAGGGCCCTTCGGGAAAGAGAGTAGTGTATCTCTCGCATGAATATCAAAGGGTTTCATCTTCATCTTGTGCGAAATGAGTTATTTCCTTCTATAGATCTGTCGTCTTCGATGGGGGATGGTAGCAGTTCCTAAAATTGTTAGCCATGGCGGTCCATGTGGTGATCAATACTGGAGCACGAGTCTCCAGCCACGTCTTGACCAGTCCCTCCAGGGTGAAAGGGAAGTAGCAGATCCGGATGGCTTCTTGAGGTACTCCATTTAGTTTGATCCAATCGATCAGCTCGTAGAAGCATTGCAGATGCTCCCGAGGGCACTAACCTATTTTCCCATTGAAAACCACAGAGCCCTTCAACATTTGAATGATAGAGGTCTTGACCTCAAAGTTTTCGGCAGCAACTTGAGGATGTTGGATACTAGACCTCACATCCTCGACCCGAGGGGTCAAGTAGGACCACATAGTCCGCTCTGTGGTTGGTCAAATTGATTACTTTTCTTTCTGCTTTGTTCTTATGTTTGGTTTATTGTTGAATGGAAGTGTGCTTAAGTCGATGACTGATTTCAAAGTTCATATCCTCAAACCCAACTTTGTGGGTAGGATTGGAATGGACAAGGTGTTCTTCGCATGATCGATCATCAATCAATCAGACTGCGTCGACTTCCTAAAGGGCGAAATTTGTAGGATCCATATCATTGTCAACTAGATCTGACATTAGTCACCACATATGGTAGGAGTAACTTAAAAAAGATCAAACAACTCATATGTTTCCAGGATCGACGTACGAGTCCAAGGAACTTTAGGGGCACTTGCATGTGCAACGCCTCATTCTCTTGCTTTCCTATACGCTCATTAGCTATAGTTTTCATCTTATGCATTGTTTTTCCTTTTGATTTTTTAAAACCAAGGGGAACTTCAACCTTAGAGGCACCTCAACCTCTGGTCGTGTTTTCAACCCATAAAACTCGTCCCTCACCACATGTGTAACTGGTTGTGAGAGACCCTAGGGAAATACGAACCAGGTAAATTTTACAGCTCTCTATATGTGATCATCGCCTACCTATAGTTATATAAGGCGACTAAGGTAATACTCAGAAGGTTAGCTCTCTAAGGTAATGTATTTCCTAGGCTTCCGCCCTTCACGTACTTTAGTTTATGGAAACTATGTAGAGTTATAAATCAACTGATTATTCTAAGACATCATCCACCAACGCTCCATATTTGCACGATATCAATTGGAACGAAAGGCTTTACAAAGAAAAATTGGACAAAGAAGCTAAATACAAAGCCATGATTTTTTAGTGGAATACCTTCATATAAAGAACAAGGGCCGAATCCTTCTCATACTCAATATATACCTCGGATTGAAAAGCTTGCAACCATGTTCCATATTTGATAGACCGATAATTATACATGTTTTTACCCCTATTCTAAGGCCGTTTGTGACAAGGAATCTCGTGTTTTAAGCCGATTTCACGCTAGGTTGTGTGTTTATGTCATATTTCAGGTCCCGGCGTTGGAATCGAGGCGGAGAAACGAGTTCTGGGTCGAAAGGAGCAAGGTTGGGACGAATAGGGCTGAAGGAGGAAAATACCCGTGCGGGTGGCCAAATACCCGACCGGGTATTAACCACTTTTGGGCGCCCGAGAAGCAGAGAGGGGCCCGGGCACAGCAGTTAAATCCCCGGTCGGGGATTTTGATGTTGGACCGGGGATTTTCCCCAAAGTGGAACGTCGCGTTTTATGAAATACCCGGTCGAACCCTGAAATACCCGACCGGGTATTTCGACCGGGGATCGCGGACGCAGGCTGTTAAAAGCCTGTTTTGTGCGTCTTTGAGAGAAAGAGCTGGGTTTTGGATCCCAAACACCCAAGGGACGAACCAAAGAAAGAGAGGGCGATTTGAGGGCATTCTCGGAGTGGAATTGGAGGATTTCTTCGCCTTGGAAGCTCGAGGAACAAGCCCGGACTTGAAGACTGATCATCTGAAGATTCTTACTGCAGTTTCTCTCTTCTCTATGGAGTAACTTCCCTTCACTTAGGTTTTGAGGAACCCTAGCCATGTTTGTTTGATTGGATGATTGTATGAGTACTCCTACTTGATAATCTTGAGTTCATATTCAATCTATGCATGTTTTCATGATTCAATTCTGCTTTAGTCGAGATTATTGATTATGCTTTGATCCTATGAGAGCGAACACCTGATTAGGTCAATAGAGCACCATAGATTGATAGTAGTGGATCAATTGCTTTAGTCGAGGGTTGATTCACTGCTTTGTATCGATTGAGAACCTCATTTGATAGAGGGAATCTAGTTCAGAACGCCTTGATCGGTTGTTCTAGAGAAGGATACGTCCCTCTAGGCAATTGACTCAAGAGGGCCTTGTTCCTTTAGTCGAGACTCAAGGTCTAGTCAAGGATTCTCCGCATTGTGAATGAAAGTGAAACAAGTTAGAAATCATCAATCATTAATCTGGCTAGTGGCTAGGGGGAATCATACCTAAGTGAGTTCCCAACCTGTAATTAGATTAACTTTAACTGTAGTTTGCTAGAGTAGTTTTAGTTCTTTCAACTTAATCTGTTTTGCTAGATAACGAACTGAAGCTGAGTAATAGTAACTCTAGAGACCCGTGGATTCGATATTTATTACTTGAGCCACTATACTGCAGTCCCTTTCATTGGTTACACTTGGCCATTGTTAGGTGTTGTGTTTTAGCGAGTCAATATTCGACAATAAACTTAGCAGAATGTGGAGCTTTAGTTAGCCTCCCTAATCTCGCAGCCAATGCTAGACCACTAACGACTCTTTCAAGTAATACAAAAAACAATATAAGACGGAACACATAAAGTTCGTTGGTACTTACAAACATGAACCACGAAAAACTTTCAAAATCCCTAAGGTTATTAATCCATAATCACATTCTGATGAAATTGTTTGAGGAGGATCGGAAATAAACTAACAAAAGGTCTAGTAGGTCAAAATTGAAAATGCATCACCTAGGCAGAATTTGGAAATTTTTTGACCGACAAAACCCCTTATTTGGGATGACCAAAATAAAAAAATTAAGAATTCCATATGAATCTCTAGATTTCAACTAGTTTAGAATCTTAAATGATCTTGACTTAAAAATTATGGAAATGAAAAGCTGTCATGCACTTTATGGATGCGCAATGAAACTTACCTTCTTACATTGAGCTTCAATATAATGTGATGCAACAAAAAAGGAAATGGAATAGGCGATCAAATATACCCGGTAGGTAACTACGACCATGAAGTTTGGGATTCTTACAAGTGATCTACTATGGTATAGTGAGGTCAAATATACCCAATAGGTAACTAGGATTGTACTCCCTCAAGGTCATTTCAATCCGACCACTCAGTTAGTGATCATATTCCGTTAGCAGCCAAATTCACCCATTTTTGTTGGATTAGGCACCATTTGACAGGAAGCTCATCTTTTGATAGCTTTTTTCAAGGAAGCTTATACGTATGACTCCTGCGCAAACCAAGAGAACAATCAAGAAGTTTAAGCTCAAAAGAAAATCCCAAGGTCATGTGTATCGAAACTGGTATCTATGATTCCTCTAAATCTAGGTCGCCAAGGTTGAGAAGAGAAAGGAAGAGGAAATCAACTCATATCTCTCTCTCTCTCTGTTAACCTTCTTTCCGATTAGTTTTAAGAGGCAGAATGCAATAAGCCACTCTCAGGATCGAAATCCATAAGAGTCATGGGCACACAAACATTGTACGGGCACACCAAGGTTTACGCTATAAACATAAGTTCTAGCATCATCCCTCCACCTATAATTGTTCGAAATTTTGAGATTTGAACATCCACAATTTCAAATGATCCCGGAGGATGGACTTTTTAAGGTCGACAAAATGACAATCCAATTGAGCATATCAAAAAGTTTTTCGACATATGTGTCTGTGTGCAACACCCAGGTGTTGAGATGCAATATGCCTACTCTCTTTCTTTCTCTTTATAGGGAAAATCATAGGGATTGCTAAATCAATAACCCGCTGGCAAATTACATACATGGAAAAGTATGGTACAAGCTTTGATTAAAGAGGTTTTCCCTCCATGGAAAACTAACAATCTAAGGGCAAGGTCTCTTACTTTAGGAAGCGTAGTTGTGAAACTCTATATGAGGATTGGTGATGATTTTAGGATCTTCTTAGAGTGTGCCCTCACCATGGATTTGGGCAAGAACAGCTCGCAAACATCTTTGTAAAGGTCTTCACATAAATACCACAGTTTGGTAAAATGGTCAGTTGAAGGTGACATAACACGGCTAACTGTTAAACATGCTCTTGAACACCATGCATCTACCACTAGAAAATCTCAAAAATTGGTACGGGAGGAGTGCTTCTATGACTGTTAAGACGATTAAGGAAGAGGAAGATCCCTTCACCTCTATACATCTTCAAATGGATGGATTGTCACGTAATCTACTTAAAGCATGCATATAAAAGAACCTACCAGCAACTGATGCACATGTATGTAGAAATATTAATGCAAACAAAGTAATAAAATATCCTAGATATGTCTAGGGTCATATTTCACAAGATTTTCTAATCGTAACTACTCACAACTAATCATCTAATGCTCGAACAAAGACAAGATTAATCAATGGGTAGTTGAGGTTCCCTATGTTTACTGATTTTTCGAGATGCATCATAAATTAAAATACAAACTAAATAACAAGATAAGTAAATGATACACAATTGATAATAAAGTTTTTCCTAGATGATCGTACATCTCAATCTCAATAATGGTATGCACTGATGAATCTTCTATCATGCAACCCTGTCCCTTCCACTCAAACATCCATCGAGATTTCACCACATCCTAAAGAAACTATAACTAGCTAATGCGTGCTATCTCTTCATGTCATTAGACTAATCAATCAAAAAAGGAAGTATATATCACACAGTAACTATTTAGGGCCTTATGAACCATAGTAATGGTCTATAGCATTGATGATCTAAGGTATCAAGCATTGTACTCAGTCATGCATGGTTGGTTGGTCATTTCATTCCATACACGTCTAAGACAATGACACATCAGATGAGAGTAGTTTCTTGAGATAGTATAAACAATACTATAGTAGCACATAATAGATGATATAAGCATCGTATGATTAGGGCATCGCAAAGTTAAGGAATTCGAATAACATAAGCATCACTTGACTAATACATCTAATGGTATAAGCATCACATGACTAAGGCATCTATTGGTATGAGCATAGAACAACATAGATAAAAAATGACCAAAACATATCCTTATATCGTAGAAAGGAGATGCATAAAGCATTATAGAATTCACATCCTTTACAACGAATTTGAACTAACAATACATAAGAGAGAAGGATGGTACCACCATCGATGATGGAGGCATCTCTTTAGATGTACCCTCCTACGAATGCTAATTCAAATTCCTCGAGCCGAGTGGTTCCTTGCTTGAGTTACAGTGTGTTTTGAGACATGTTTTGCAGCCTCCTAAATCTCATGACCTGACCCACTATTTATAGTGGAATAAAGAAGGGGTTTGTAGGTCTTTTCCTCCTAAAACTCGGCCAAAGATGTCTTGATTTCCTCATGACTTATATTCTTGACTTGGGGATGAAGAAAGGAATATTTCCAAAGCTTTTATGGTCTTGGGCTTGCAGCGGTCAGGGCCATCGTGGGTTTTCCTCCAGATTTGTTTTTGTTGTCCCACAAGTAGCCTTCCCATGGTTTTTCAGCACAACTGCGTGATCTGTCCTTAACACGGCTTAATGTCCAATATAGACCAGCCGGGTGCACGAGATGATGGATTTGGCTTAGTGGCGGTGGATACTATCACAAGGCCACCGCGGGTTTTTGTGCAAACTTGGGTTGAAATTTCTCCAGTAGACTCGTGGTGGAATTTTAAGACGACTTCGTGATGACTTCCCAACATTTGGCTTCATTTAATGGATGGACAATCATTGATCTTCTAGGAATTGTCCCTCTTGATCCTCCAATTTGATCCAATTGCTTATCCAACTCATTTGTGACTGTGTTTTACCTTGAAAAGCTAAACATAAATACAAAAAAGGCATAAAAAGATATTAAAACACATTTTAGGTTTATGATAAGCACATTGATAAAATAGTTATGATTTGTACGTAAAATATAGCAAAATATACTAAAGATGCATCGATGGAAGGGGAAATGTATCAAATATGGGAATGATAAACTCTATAATTTGAGTGTCATTAGCAACACAAATCTATATTTGTGAGTGGTGTGGTGAAGATGTTGGTCAAAGCTATCCTCAAATGATGACAATCGAGATAGTTACCAACATAATTGGCAAAAAAAAAAAAAAAAACTATGATAATGTGTACAGAAGATCTAATAATTGGCTTAACAATGATTTAAGAGATGGTTGCAACACAACAAAACCATGCCGCTTATGGAGGTCAGAATCCAGCTGACTATCACAAAGTCAAACATTGCTCCTTATCTCTAATATATGAATTGGGATGGAAAGTCTTCACCAAATCAGAATTGGATGAAGAAACCAAACCCAATACCTCCTGGATATGGGGTGAGACCTCCATACAAAGACTAGGGTCGAGTTCTGCTCACGCCAAGCTACATCGACTGTGATAAAGCTGAAAAGCCTTATTCCATGACCAACAAGCAAATTTGCAAAGTGTGTAGCATATAATAGCTTCCTTAGTCCTGACAAACAATGTCAAAACTCAAGGAACTCTCCCAATTGCAATACAGAGAATAATCCCCAAGAGATCAAATTTCTCAGCACATATGCCTATGAACCTCGTCAAAATGGCCCAAACTGGGCGCCAGGGGCAACAAAAATAGTAGCTCCATGAGAATGTCCAGAACTCAACCTAGAAATGAATCGGAAACCGTCTGGAGAACCCAGACAAAATTTAAAGTCATTTGAAGGAGAGATTCTAAAAAAGGGAATCATTCATGTGCTTCATTGATGCTTAAAGCACTTCCCTTCCTCACTATGAGCTTCAAATCTCTATTCTATAAGGATGCAAGAGAGGTTGACATCCCTTAAGAAAAACCCATTTTGGTACATAACAAAAAAAATGACGGCGAAAGTAGTGGCCCAAAGCGCAAATAATGCTACAATAAAACTAAACATTTAAAACATGGAAAACGAGACTGTGGTCATCCCATTCCTCGAGGGAGTTGTTTCGATTGTAGTATATAGCAAAGTAATAAATCATAGAAATGCATAGGATCATATTTCATTGTTTAAAGCATCTATTTTGAAAACTAACTACTCGTGTTTTAAGAAGCAATGAAAATTAAACACGATCGGTTGAGGTTCCCTTGATTGTCGAGTTCTAATACCTAAAAAAAAAAAAAGTAAATTCAGAAACGCAAACACAAACAAGTATGGTCATTATTAAGGTAGTTTCATAAAGATCAATATGCATACAAACTCCTTAACAATAATGCATTCATGAATTATTTTAGTTACGATGCCACATTTCATCCACTAATGTATTCCTAATCGTGCTTTCGCTTCATGCATAAGGAACTAATAGATGAGTTATTTCGCTTCATTACACCACTAATTGATCAAGAGCAAGGGATCGTAGACAACTCATTGCTAATTAAGGCCTATACGTATACCAAAGCCTATTTTACATTATCCGATTAATTTTATTTGAAAACATTCTGATTTAGAGTTAACCAAATAAAAAGGAAGTGGACCACAATCCCTTTGCCCATTCTTCGAGAATCATAATTTTTTTCAAGTTTGATTTTTTTCTCCATTTAGAATACAGGTTCTTACTTCATCTTTTGTTTCTTCTATTTTTATTCCCTTTCGCTATTGGACTGGCTCTTGTTTCATCAATTAATTCATGCTTAAGTTAGTAGCATACCACATAAGAGCAGTTTTCTCGCAACCTATAATGGTATTAAGCGCAAAACCAAGATAACACATAATAGAATATGAAAATATTTATGCATATTATTAAATCACCACAAGTAATGCATAAAACATCATTGAATTCACATGATCACATCTAAAAAATAAGGGATCAAGCAATCCATGAGAGAGTGAGATAGTATCACCATTGATGATGAAGACATCTCTAAAGAATTCGGGCAGTGTAATCGGGTTATTGACTCCGACAAAACTTCAGTAGGGCTTCGCCTCTTCCAAAGGGAGCTAAAAATATTATTAGGACTAAGGAAACTTTTCCACAAGGAAAATCCCACAACTTCGTTACACCAAAAAAGGGGTGTGAAGAACTGTCTTTAGAGCTTTAGTCTAAACCTCATTATGGACTCACATCAGAACAAATAGCAAAATATTTCACCAAGATTTAGATAAACATACCACAATGTTGGTAAATCAATTTGTCGATGGTGATTTCACTCAAGTGAATGAAATCCAATGCCAAGAGCATATTGTCAATCTAGTATGGAAGTCAAATAATTGGTCCACAAAGTCAATGGCTAAACAAGTGAAATCTGCCCAAGCAAGTGACGACGTTGCTACCATCTTTCACAAGCAAATGAAAGAGCTTTCTTAGCCACTCAAAAATGTCACAGTGAAGCCAGAGAATAAACCAGTGGCATCCTTATATGTTTGTGATGCCTATAGAGAGGAAGGCCATGATGGTCAAGACTATTGAAATCTTAGAGATCAAGGACATGTTGATATCATTTTCATCACTCAATGTTACCAAAATCGACAACCACAAGGAGGTTACAACAATTATAGAAGCTACAATCAAAATCAACCTCAAGTGAACTATGGTCAATGGCCTCCCCTTGGAGCAAAGAACTCATAAAATTATCCAAAGATTACATCTTTGAGTGCAACTTATATTCAAGACCAACAATGGAGCAAAAACTAGTCCCCCTAGATTCAGGAACCAATCACAAAATAAGCAGCAAGGAGAAAACCCTTCCAGTCAATAACCTAGTAGATTCGAGAAAATAGAAGCCATAAAATATGGATTGCAACGTAGATTCCAACACATAAAACATCAACTTGCAACATTGATTGATGTACAAACTTAAAAGTCTCAAGGGAATCTTCCCAGTAATATCGAGAACAATCCAAAGAAAAAGGAGGTCAAGGCAATTTCTATAATCGTAGGGGCATCCCAAACGTGTATGGAAAAGGAAGAAAGTGATGAGAAAATTCCGAAAAAGGATGTCCACCCTTGAAGAAGACACTCGATACCATCCTCACTTTCGTAATTTGTTAAAAGCTCTGGGAGGAGAAAATTCTGCCACACCACTGTTGGAGAGCATCATTGCTATGAAGAAGGGTGGGGAAAATGAGAAGATCTAGAAAAAAGAAAAAAAACCATCAAATAAACCTATTTTTTATATGAAGAACTTATTCTAATTAATGGGTAGAAAAGAAGACCCTTGTCATTGCACCTTGCACGATCAAGTGTCTCTTAGACTATCATCATCCAGAAAAGGGATTGGTTGATCTGGGTGCAATCATCAATATCTTACCACTTCAACTTTATGAAGATATGGATCTAGCTGGCATGGAAGAAGTTAATATAGAGATCAAGCTAGCAGATAACATCCAATTTCAAGATCTTGGGATAGTAAGAGGATTGAATACCCAAATAAGGTCTTTCATTTTATTTCTCGATTATGAGGTGATTGACATAAAGATGGATGACTCATACTCTTTGATATTTGGGATACCATTTATGGCAAATCTTGGTTCCAAGATCAATGCGGAAAAGGAAGAACTCACTCTGTAAATAGAAATTATCATACACAAAGCTGGAAGGCCCAAGCCAACCGAACCTCTTATCAAGTGACCCGTGATGACAATTTTGAAAAAATGATTCAAAACCAGAACCAAAGATGCAGCTCGAAACAAGATCAGGAACTCTAGCTGATGACTTTAGGAAAACATCTCATGATGGTCAACTTTTTCAAGATGAAGTTTGGTGAGATTAATTAGATCCAGCTCCACCTGCCCCTGATTGAAAGTTAACTAAGATGACTATTAAAATATCTAGTATTAAGCCCAAGATGGTGCTAGAACAAATTGAAGAACTAGAGTATGCAGCTTCAGAAGAATATCAGGCTTTCGACCATCTTTGTCACTAGTGTGGATTCAACCCCATTATTATAGACATTTGGAATTTATGCCACTCCACCTATAACAAGAGTAAGGATAGCCAAGAACTTGATAACCTGTATAGACTCACATAACTCTTTCCTGAGCTGATAACATAGACGTAGTAATTAGTGATCGAACAAGATCTCATCACTTTTGGGAGGGTCGATGCTCCTGTGATGATGACATATGGAGAAAAGAGGGAATAAGCCAGAGAAATTTTGGTGGATGGCGATCAGTGCGCCTATTGGATCTTTCGACCCAAGTGACATTGGATACTCATTGTTTGGGCGAGTAGATGAACGATATGAATCATATTCATACGCTAATTGTATCTGTTCCAAAGTTTTCAACCCGTGAGTCGACCCGAGTTGGCCCAGACTCGCCCTTGAAAACGGGCTAGAACAACCCATTTGAGAGTTAGCCCGAAAATGGTCAAACTCGGAAAAACCGGTCAAACCCGGACGGTTGGCCCGTCCGAGCAGGTTGGGGGCTGCTCGTTTTGAAGTGTCGTTTCTTGCTGTGTGGTGGCGTTTTAGTGGCTGGGATTTCTCTTGGAGAAGCAAAACACTGGAACAAAAACCCTAAGTCGCTACAAACCAATTTCGGTGGACTCTCGTCTCCCACAGTTGCGTCTCACCTCGACCTCCTCCTTCCATTCTGTGTCGCTACTCTGTCTCCGGTAGCTTTGTCTCCCGCAGTCGTGTCTCGCCTCGTTCTTCCATCATTGGTGGGCTCGTCCAGGTCGCCGGAGAGAACGAGAGAGTCTTCTCCCTTCGGCCATCTACCTCCAACTCGATCGGACGCCACCTGCCTCCACCGCTCGATCTCCCCGCCTCCACCTCGGTCGCCTTGCCATCGTCTCAGATCCTTCAATTCGACCTCCCTCTTCCTCCAGTTTGGGCTCCCTCTGCATCCACCCTCCCTCCATCTCCAATCGACAAATCGACCTCACTCTCCCTCTAGGTTAGGTCGGTAGCTCGGGAACTCTGTATGTCATTCCTTCTCCTTGTCGATCAGTGCTCCCTCTCTCTGTCTTCCGTTCGAGCTGAATTGGTAAGGGTTTGGATTTTGGACTCTTGGTTGGTTCCAATAAATGGAAACAAACACAAAAAGCTTTGGGATGGAATTGTTTGATGTTTTAGATGTTAGGATTTTAAGTAGTGTTGAACTTTTTACTACGTTGGATTCAGGATAAGCACAATATAATGAATTGATGACTATTTCTTTTGGGGGTTGGAGACCAAGTCGTCGCGCGCCGAAGACTCGCGCTCAGATACCTTCGCGCGGGCGCGCCTCTGCGGGAACCAGGACAACGCCTGACCAGCATGTCCCATCACTCGTACGGCTCACCTACCTCGACAAGGGTATAAATACGGCATTTATCACGGAGAGAAGGGGATCGACCAAAGGGACAAGACCATTCTCTCTCTAACTTTCTCTCTCTACAATCTCTCTCTGTAATCTATTCACTCCAATATCTTAATAATATAACCTCCTTGGCGCGTTGCTTACCCCATAGTACTCAAACTCTCTCATACTTAGTGTCTCTCTCCTACCACACCAGCGAGGCATAAACAATTGGCGCCCACCGTGGGGCTTGAGTATGTCTGGGAAGCAAGCGATGAGGACGGCGGAGGAAGACCGGAACCCGACGGCGGAAGAGACGACTCCACTAAAGAGCGTGACGGATAGGCGGGTTTTTGAATCCACCAGCGACTTCAACACGGTACTGATCGAGGAGGAAGAGCCGGAGATGTCGGCGAAAGAAATGCGCGCGCAGATGGCGCATAATAACCGAGCGGTGACGGAAATGCAGGGACAAATTAGCGAGATATTAGCACTCATAACCGGAAGGCACGCACCGACGACTAGTGATGCACCTGACCCCACTCCGGCGAGGAGAGAAGCTGAACGTGCCGCTCCCCTGAACCAGGAGCCTAGGCCGAGGGCCGACCTAGACTTCCTCGAGCAACACCTCTCACCCCTGTATCGCGCGCCCGATGACGCGCGACGGCCGCGGAAACCTGTGATAAGACAACCCCTCTGCGAGGACATCATGATGGAGCAGATTAGCGGAGTACCCCCCACCCTCCCGACGTACAACGGAACGACGGATCCAGAAGACCACGTCAGCGCGTTCTGCCTCAGAATGCAGTTGCAAAATTGGTCCAATGCGGCGATGTGCCGCACTTTCCCATCCACCTTTTCGGGCCCGTGCCTCGATTGGTACAACCGGTTGCCAAGCGGCATCATCGAGACATTCGAGGAATTCATCCGCCTGTTCACCACCAAATTCGCGTCACAGAAGAGGCGGCCGCTCCACCCCAAAGCGCTCGTAGACCTCAAGCAGAAGGAAGGTGAATGCTTGAGAGCGTTTTACACGCGGTGGTCGAGGGTGGCCATGGCAGTGCGCGACCTCACCCCGGAAACCGCCGCACAGCACCTCATGGATGTGACGACCAACAGCGAGTTGAGGCGCGCCCTGGCAAAGAGGCCCGTGATCTCAACATCGGAGCTAGAATCCAAAGTAGAGAAGGCAATTACACTGGAAGAGACGTTAGGAGCGGGATCCGTGCAGAGATTCGAGCCTTCTCGCGCCCCGAGAGGAGACCAAATACGGCGTAACCCACCCCTAGCGGCGTACCACGGCGGCGGAGCAACGCAACAGAGGGGCGCTCAACAAGACCGCATGCCGCGACGCCGATCCCCCGATCGGCGACAGATGAACACGTTCACTCCTCTGAACGACACGGTCAAGAACGTGTTCCATGTAATCCGAGAGAAAGGATATAGGGTCAACTGGCCCGCGCCACAGAAAGTGCCTGAAAACAGGCGGAACCACAAAAAATATTGCGATTTCCATCGCGAAACGGGGCACATGACAGAAGATTGCTACCAGCTAAAGGTGGAAATCGAAGCACTCATAAGAAGGGGGCACCTGGCCCACTGCATCGTTGGGGCGGGGAACGACGAGAGAAAGGAATTAACCCCCCCGCCACCTCCAGACGCAGGATACGAAGATGATGGGCGGTACGTAGTGCGCAAAGAGATCGGTGTTGTCACAGTCAAAAGCTCGCCAAGGAAGAAGACCAAAAGAGAACGCGCCACTGAGTGCGCATCGGCTAGTCACGCTGGCGGGCGATTGGAATTCGCCGACTCCGAATATCCAAGGGGAAAGCCGTCTGAAGAACCGCTCACCATCACGGCCTTAATCGCCTCGTGCAAGACACATCGCCTGCTGGTGGACGGGGGCAGCGCGGCCGACATCCTGTTCAAAAGCACGCTCGATAAGATGGACATCGATTCAAAAACGATCAAGCATTCAAGGGGAAGTCTAGTCGGCTTTTCGGGCGAGAGCGTGCCCGTGATAGGGACGGTCTCCTTGCGTGTCATTATAGGCGATCATGAGCCACGTGAACATAAGGCGGTAGAGTTCACCATCGTTGATTGCCCTTCGCAACACAACGGGATCCTCGGGCGCCCTTTCATGTCCACATTCCGCGCGGTAGCATCTACTTGTCATCAGAAAGTGAAGTTCCCGACAACTTCAGGTGTAGGGTGCGCGTGGGGATCGGTATGGAACAAGGCAAACGAAGTTGGTGAGAACAGCGCCAACCTGGTTGATGCGCGCATTGAGGAAGAGCCAAGAGCAGAGTCCGTTGATTCAGACTTCAAGCTGGCAATCGACCCTGCGCAACCTGAGCGAAAAGTGCGTGTCTCCACACACATACCAAATGAGGCGCTTGAGCCATTGATCAAGTTGTTGCAAGAGTTCAAGGAGTTGTTCGCCTGGTCGACTAAGGACATGCTGGGAGTGCCGAGGGAGATCGCGGAACACCGCCTCGTCGTGCCAAAAGAAGCCAAACCGCGCCAACAAGGGCGGCGCACGTTTACGGGCGACAAGCTTAAGGCAATAGAGGAGGAGTTGTGGAAGCTCCTGGCCGCTGGCCTGATAAGAGAGGTGCGTTACCCGAAGTGGCTCGCCAATGTGGTGCTGGTAAAGAAGGCGTCAGGAGCATGGCGCATGTGCGTGGACTATACCACCATCAACAAAGTCTGCCCGGGAGACCCATACCCGCTGCCGCGCATCGATCAGCTGATCGACGCCACATCAAACCACGAGACCTTGTCGTTCCTTGACATGTTCTCTAGTTACCACCAGATACCAATGAGCCGTGAGGACGAAGAGAAGACGACATTCATGACACCATTCGGCAACTTCTGCTTCACTGGCATGCCCTTTGGCCTGTAGAACGCCGGGGCAACGTATCAGCGCCTGATCAACACTGTATTCGCAAAACAAATTGGGAAAAATGTGGAGGCTTACGTCGACGACCTCATCGTCAAGACCAAGAGCGGAGGCTCGCACATAGAGGACTTGCGCGAAACGTTCCAAGCTATGAGGGCCAACAACTTGAGACTCAACCCATTGAAGTGCATGTTCAACGTAGAAGCGGGCAAGTTTCTCGGGTTCATGATCACTAAACGCGGCATAGAGGCGGACCCCAAGCAAGTAGAAGCGATCCAACAATTAAAATCGCCAAGAAATGCCACAGAAATACAAACCCTGGCAGGAAAAATGAACGCGCTGGGGCGGTTCATACCGAGATCGGCAGACAAATGCACCCCCTTCTTTCAAACACTGAAGAAGGGAACCAGGTTCAAATGGACGCCAAGTTGCGAAGCGGCATTCACAGAGCTAAAGAAACACCTTGCATCCCCCCCTGTAATGACTGTGCCTATTATCAATGAAAAACTCTTTTTGTACCTTGCCGTGTCGCACCAAGCAGTGAGCGCAGTCCTAGTATCCCAAAGAGAAAGTATCGAAAATCCAGTATACTACACGTCGCGCACTCTCAATAAGGCCGAAAGGAAGTACCCCGCGATAGAAAAGGCTGTTCTGGCGTTGGTCAGCGCCTCCCAAAAACTTAGGCCATACTTCCAGGCGCACGAAGTTGTAGTACTCACTAACCTTCCCCTCAAGCGCATACTGAGTACGAGGGTGGCCATGGCGGTTGCGTTGTCGGAGTTCGACGTCAATTATGCCCCGCGCCCGTCCATCAAAGCACAGGTACTCGCCGATTTCTTGGCAGAAGGAGTAGTGTCTGAAGCTACAGAGGATGGAACTTGGGAAGTCAGCGTCGACGGCGCAGCGAGCAAGCATGGAGCGGGCGCGGGGGTTCTCATTCGGACGCCCCTGGGCGTAGTCCACGAAATCGCCATACGATTCCGGACGCTGAAAACAAACAACGCGTCAGAATATGAGGCCGTGCTTGCAGGCCTCAAAACGGCCAAGGAGTTGGGTGCTCAAACAGTTAAAATCATCTCTGATTCGGCGTTAGTGGTCAACCAACTCAATGGAGTTTTCGATGCCAAAGAGGACACATTGACGCAGTACATACGCCAAGTGGTAGAGGCCGCGTCCGCTTTCAAGGCCGTCACGTACACGCACGTACCCCGTGAGGAAAACATGCACGCGGATGCACTCTCCAAGCTCGCCACCGCGACAGACTTTGAAGAGACGCGCATGGTGTGTGTACAAAAGGAGAGCCCAACGCAAGGGGAGGGGCGTATAAACGAGACACAACAAGCTATCGCGGACTGGCAGACTCCCATGATTGATTACTTGATGAGCGGAACGGTACCAGAGGATCCGAAAGAAGCATGGCGATTAAGGCAAAGAGCGGCCAGAAGCACAATGGTGGACAACGAATTGTATAAAAGAGCGCACTCAGGTGTTTACCTGAAGTGCGTAGGGCAAGATGACGCCCGCCGCATCGTTGCTGACCTACACGAAGGCATGTGCGGAATGCACATGGGAGCGCGTAGCCTAGAAAGAAACATACTGCTCAGCGGGTACTACTGGCCGCGCATAAAAAAGGACGCCAAAGAATTCGTGGACACCTGCCACAAATGCCAACTCCACGCGCGCCTCCACCACGTGCCGTCATTAGAACTCCAAGCAAACATAAGCCCGTGGCCGTTCGCGCAATGGGGCCTAGACTTTATAGGTCCCTTCCCCACAGCACAAGGAAAGCACAAGTACATAATCGTGGCAGTTGACTATTTCACGAAGTGGGTGGAGGCCGAACCACTCGCGCTAATCACGGCTCAACAAGTACTGCGCTTCATAAAAAACAACCTACTAGCGCGTTTCGGCGTCCCCCAGTCGCTAGTATTCGATCATGGCAAGCAATTCGACTACGCGGAAGTCATAGATTTTTGCGACCAGCTGAACATTATAGCGCGCTTCGCATCAGTCGCTTACCCGCAGGCAAACAGCCAGGCCGAGGCCACGAACAAGTCCATCTTGCACGGACTCCTTACGCGCTTAGGCGAAGCTAAAGGAAGCTGGGCAGATGAGCT
Organism: Linum tenue; assembly: GCA_946122785.1. Taxonomy (NCBI): domain Eukaryota; kingdom Viridiplantae; phylum Streptophyta; class Magnoliopsida; order Malpighiales; family Linaceae; genus Linum; species Linum tenue. The sequence goes on along the minus strand of CAMGYJ010000011.1, from coordinate 25,281,685 downwards.
TCACATCGTCCTATGGGCGCATCGGACCACGTACAAGACGTCAACGGGCAAGTCACCCTTCGCCCTAACATATGGCACGGAGGCAGTGATACCCATCGAAACACAGATACCATATTTCAGATTGACGCATTACGACGAGTCCGAGAATTCCGCAGCGCGTATAACAGACCTCGACCTCACCCAGGAATGGCGCGACACTGCCGCCGTGTGCCTAGCCGCGGGCAAGGCACAAGTGGTGCGCCACTACAACAAAAAACTGCGCCCCCACAACTTGAGCCAAAACGAGCTCGTGCTAAGGCGAAACTTTCGTCCAAACCAAAAGCACGGGAAACTCGCACCCAACTGGGAAGGGCCATACCGTGTACGAGAAGTGGTGGGGGCAAACACGTTCAAACTCGAAGAAATCAGCGGCCAAAAAATTCCAAGAACGTGGAACGCGCAAAACCTACGCCGATATCGGCCAGCGGCACCAGACGAAACAATGTAACCGTGCTTCGGGATCAAGGGCATGCGTAATTTTGGGCATCTTAATGCGCGGTAACCCCGTAATGTACCCGTGTTTCGAAACTGAACACATTTGAAATTTTGGGCATCTTGATGCGTGGTAACCCCGTAATGTAATGGTATTCATTAATAAGAATACACGTCTTCAACGGGCATTATATTGCGCGGTAACCCCGTAACGTAACCGTACTCAATAATATGAGTACACAATATCGGAGACACGGTCGTGGTAAAAATAAACGCGCAAACACAATTTAAAAAGGATCCAATGAAAACAATAGGAATGGAATTAAACAAAAGGAGATGCGCGGAAGCACTCCCAAACATGAACACTCGCAAACATCAAAGAAATCCCAGTTCACAAACAAACAAAGGTGTCAAGGGGCTCCAGCAAAAACAAAAAGCAATCAAAAGCGGATCAAACTACTATCACATCTTCCTGGCTAGATCCTGCCTCACCTTCAGGCGCATCCTCAGTCTCACTCTCGCTATCATCAGAGAAAGAACGCTTCTCATGGAAAAACTGCTTCACATGGCGCAGCATAGCAGGAGTGTTCCACCGCATCCCAGGGTTCTCAGGTCGCGCCTTTTTGCGCACAGCTATCACCGTCTTGGACATGCAGTCCGCGAGAACCCTGCTGAACGCCTCAGACGAGCGGTAAAGCTTCACAGCGCCCTTAGTAGCAGCTACCACGGCTTCACTCTTTTCCGCTTCTAACTCAGAGCGGAGCTTGGCGATCGCCGCATCATGCTCCGCAGCCAACCTTGCCTTTTCTTCCCCAATCTGCTTGTTGGCCTCCTCCCAAACCTCCCGCCGCACCTCATCACGCACAACCCTTTTTTCCGCCTCAAGATCAGACTCCAGCTTCGACTCCAACTCCCCAACCTTCAACATGGCATCGTTGCACTGTTTGACCACCTCGGAATACCGGCGCTCAGCATCAGCAACCTTCCCTTACAGCTGCTTGGCGCGCCCTGACTCAATGGTAAGCTGAGTGGTCATGTCATCCCTCTGCTTTTGGGCGAGGAACGTCGCCAACAAACCCTATAACAAAACAGACGCAAAAGCATTAGAACCAACCAAACAAAAGAAGAAGTGCGATAATCAAACACACACGTATTTGAGAACTCACAGCAAACAGAGCCTGGGACAAGTCACCAAGCGGATCGCTCCTGTCCATTCGAGAAGGAACCGTCAGCGCGGGACCAACAGCCCTAAGGGCACTCTTTGCCGCCGCGATCGACTGCGCGGCACCCGAATGTATGCGCACATCGCGCATCGAGTTGGGGACAAGGTCCCCGAACCGCGTCATCGCGGGAATAGTTTGCTGGACTGAACGGCCAGCAGACCCACTACCACTCGTGCCAGTAGCCGCCTTGTCAGGTCGCGGGGGCTTCATCTTACCACTCTCAAAAACTTCCACTTCAACAGCTCCTTTTTTCTTACCACAATCACCAGCGTAATCTTCGACGCGTGTAAAGCGGACGCATGCGGTCAGACGACCCTTCACATCCCAAGCACAGCAGAAGCTACTCCTAGGACCTATTACCGCTAGGGGGGCATAGGCCCTTCACGCCCAAAGTGACGCGCGTTGCCATACACGCGTCACATTTAACCGCTTCGGTTCCGCACGCTAAGAGCGTTATAACCCGCTTAACGCGCCGTTTCATGTAACGCGCAATAATCCTAGCGTGCGTACTAGGTCACAACACGCGGAAATTGGTCCATGAACTAGCTCCTGCTGGGGGGCAATTGTTGGGGGTTGGAGACCAAGCCGTCGCGCGCCGAAGACTCGCGCTCAGATACATTCGCGCGGGCGCGCCTCCGCGGGAACCAGGACTATGCCTGACCAGCATGTCCCATCACTCGTACGGCTCACCTACCTCGACAAGGGTATACATACGGCATTTATCACGGAGAGAAGGGGATCGACCAAAGGGACCAGACCATTCTCTCTCTAACTTTCTCTCTCTACAATCTCTCTCTGTAATCTATTCACTCCAATATCTTAATAATATAACCTCCTTGGCGCGTTGCTTATCCCATAGTACTCAAACTCTCTCATACGTAGTGTCTCTCTCCTACCACACCAGTGAGGCATAAACAATTTCTATATTTTCAAATTAAACCGGACTAAAACAGTTGACCCACTAGCTCAACCGAGCCAACAGGCTTGACTTATCTATTTTGTAACTTATGTTGCCATGGTTCACCAACCATGCTTTTGCATATTTATTACAAATCATAATTGTCACTGCTGTTTCTCTCCAGGGTTGGACCTACTACAATACTTGTAATGTGTCTCACCCACTCGCACATTTTCTTCAAAAAATGCCCTTCCAAGACTGGAGAAATGAAATGTTGGAAACTTCTACAAAACTCAAAAGAACCAAGTAAAAAACTCAACTTGCAGGTAAAGCGCCTTGAACTGGGGAGATGGTTCCATTTTTTTTTTTTTTTTGTTAAGAGACTTAATCCAACACTTCAGACTCCACTTAGGCAGCAGCGACAGGCTGCTTCTGGGCAAAACCAATACCCTTCTCAATGCTAGACTTCAATTCACCCTTGAGCGCTTCAACTGCCTTTAGCTCATACTCGGTAAGACCCTGGAGGTCCGATGAAATGAGAGCTTCAACACCTTTCTTCCCTAACTTGATCCTCGATGCAAAGAATGGCAAATCAGTAACATCGGACTGCACATAGGCACACTCATACACATCACCATCTCCATCAAGTGCACGAAGAGAAGATTCCACAAATCTTGCTGCAGCATATGCCATCGACAGTGTAGCAGAGCCAGCACCTGCTTTTGCCTCAACTACTTCAGTTCCAGCATTCTGAATCCTCACGGTCAGCTCATGGATCTCCTCGTCAGTAAAACTGACTGAGGGTTTTGTCTTAGACAGAAGAGGAAGGATGGTAATCCCAGCATGGCCTCCAATAACAGGGACATCAACATCAATGAGTCTCAGGTTCTTCTTCTGAGCGACAAACGTGTTTGCCCTCACAACATCGAGAGTAGTAACACCAAACAGCTTCTTTGGATCATAAACACCCTTCTGCTTCAGAACCTCAGCTGCAATCGGCACCGTAGAGTTGACTGGGTTGCTGATGACATGGATGAAGGCTTCAGGACAGTTATCAGCAACAGCTTCAACTAAGGTCTTTACAATGCTGGCATTTATATTAAAGAGATCATCACGGGTCATCCCGGGCTTTCTTGGGACTCCAGCTGGAATGACAACGACATTCACACCTTTCAAGCAATCGGCAAGTTCAGACGCCCCAGTGAAATCTGAAACTTGGGCAGGCGTGTTGCAGTGACTGAGATCAGCTGCAACACCCTTCACATTTGCTATATCATATAGGTTGAGAGAAGAAACTAGTGGAGACATCTTGACCAGCAATGCCAGAGGCTGACCAATCCCTCCAGCAGCTCCAAGAATAGCCACTTTGTAAGATGCCTGGGGATTGAGGCGATACTGTGTCCTACCAATTGACTTGACACTTCTTGATGATAATGAGTTCTGCAACGCAGCATAGCTTTCTTTGCCCAAGAATGAAGACTCTGACTCGCAGTTTACAGAGCCTGTTGCCTTCAGACCACTGAAGGTTGCAAGTGGCTTCTGAGAGTTGAATCTAACAACAGATGGTTTTGGCTGCGGTAGTTGGCTTGCTTTAGGACCAAAGGAGATGGTCGATCCAATGGAGAAGGAAGTTGCTGAAGTAGCTGCCATCTTTCAACTGTAATAATAAAGGAACCGTTAGAAATCTCTTTTACACTGCTATTGAGCAGTACAATACAGCTGATCGATATGATAAACAACATTATTGCAAATTATTGGATATGGCAGGAATTTCATTTCTATCAAACATTTAGATATCACTCATCAGCAAAGGGAAGTAAATATGCTAGTAGAAAAGAAGAAAAGAAAAAATATTAGTCAAGTATGACAAATTTCCCTTTATCAAAGTGAGATAACGAATGTGACCATAATGGATACCTTTTCAAACATACAAAAACCAGTAGCAGATAATCACATTTTAAAAAATGTCAAAACTTTTATTACACTTATCACTTCGAAAGATCAGAGTCTCAGGGGATAGACATAAATGCAGGTAAAACTACACAATTGTTCCAGCTCTATAACATTTAAAAAACACATGTTGATTATCAAGCGCATTCCACGCATATGCAGTAAAGTAAAATGCAAGTTGCAGGAAATATAATTTACAGTTGATGGTCCTTGGGTGGAGAGTTCTACATAAGGGACAAGATAAACAAGGGAATATAGTTGAACACGAACAAGAAACAGGTAGGAGTAAACTAAGGGATGAAGATCATGAGAAAGAGTTAGCAAAACAGATAATCATGCTTCAAGATCTAGTTTCGCCTATCAAATTCTACATATACAATGCATGACTGGACTGGGTCCGACTATGTAAGGTCGATCTATCCAGATCTCTAAATAATATTGACCTGCATTCATCATTGTGATTGGAAACTGGCAACTTCCAGAATATGTTCATGTAAATGACACTAATAAAGTAGATACAAGATAATCTAAAAAATGTCTATTATATCATGTGGAACTTCTAATGTTTCATGCCATCCAACGAAACCTTCAAATCATCTACAGAAAAGACAGAAAATGAGACAGATTCCAAAGTCTACGCTCTAGCTAGCTGGATCATCCAGTCAGTAAATAAGAATACAGCACAAGGAATGGAGCAAAAGGGTTTGGAATCCTCTAAACCAGGCATATTCCAAAGCAAAAGCTTAGCGCTTTTCAGTAAAGTCAAACTTTACGAACCACGAAATCGTTGAGAATCAATAACAATTCGTCATCTAATTCCTCATTTACCAAATACAACAGGGTGCATGCTCAAGCGCTCTACGGATCAATCCAGCCACAATCCCTCATAAGATGAATCACTAACGTGTTTCCTCCAGATTCCACAACCCACAATTTGCCAAACCAAAAACAAAAAAAAAAAAAGACTCATTGGGTAAAGATTGGCGAGCCAAAATCATCGACAAACGTCCACCATTTTCAGTACCAACAAGTTACATCCAGATTCAACTTGGAAACGGCATCTTTTAACACCATCGCGCGCGCACACACACAATGATTGCATGTATTAAAAACAAGCAGGCGACGTGGAGCACAGCAGAAGGGAAGAACAAGGCAAAATCAGATCCAAAAGCAACAGAGAAATTCATTTACAGACGAAGAAACAATTTCAGATCTTGACAAAAGAAAAAATAGGAACTCAGATTGAGAAATTGATTGGGGACGAACCTGGGGAGGCCGCAGCGGAAGCAGAGGAAGGGAGGGAGAATATATTTGGTACGGTGTGAAGTGAAGAAAGCGACCCGAAGATTGTTGAGGTTAAATATATAAGAGAGCGAGGAAAGGGGAGGAGAGTATGGGAAACTCCGTCCGGGTGGCGTTCCCTTTTCCTTAGTACGAATCGGCGCCCTCCACTCCACCTACTCCTCCCTTAAGTCTTAACGAAGCGCTGCGCAGCTCGGCCCTCTCCTCTTTGTCTGTCTGGTAGTCTCTACTGTACACTACTTACGGAAAACACCGCCGCAGTCCGCACCTCGCCCCTGGTAAAAAAGAAAAAGAATCTTCTCCTCGCCTCAGATTGTTCCTTTCTTCCGGCCGCTCTTCGCCAATACCCAATCTCTACCGTCCAGTGTTCTTTTGCTGGAACTTTGTCACTGGTTTAGCGGCTGAGATTTCAATGTTGTTTATGCGTAATTGATGCTTTATGAGAAACAAGGAATTTTCTCCTGTCACTAGTCTCGTGACCTGGGTTATTAACCTTTCATTCACTTTACTTTCCAATTTTAACAAAAGCAAAATAGTGAAATACAGCCACAACACCACGTTTGTAATAGTTATAGCCTCAAATTCCAAAGAACAAAAAATAACCAGAAATTTGGATGGTTGTATGAAAAAATCTAGTCATTTTCGTGACAAATTAGAACGATCTTAAGGATGTCATCATTTATTGTAACGACAAGTTGGCGAAAATCCAAACTAGCTCGCATATCAACAAACACGTCAGCATAAACTTACACGTAGATATGACACATCAGAATTTAATTAAAAAGTATTTAATTATATTTGTTTCCCTCTTATACCCTACCATCTGCTTTTCCTCTCGTGCTTCTTATCCCCTCTTTTTCCAAAATCGTTTTAGGGTTTCGAGAGTCCCATTCTAGTCGACGGCACTGGAGACCAAGATGTTGCTTGCCATTGATTGAAGCCTTCCCTCCGCCAACGTTCCTCACAACGTCCATGTTGCTGCCTCTACCATTGCATTTTCCTTTCCTCTTTCTCGATTTACGACATCATAGAGGGCTTCCAGCAAGGGGTGGTGATCTCACGACAAGTTTCTTCATCTTCAACAAGCATCATTAATCGTGGCTTGGTCCTTTGCAAACGTAACCGAGAGGAATTCAGGCAATTCTATGGTTGTCCACTTTCGAAGGTAACCGAGAGATATCTTTTCACAATTCGATGGTTGTTCATCAACTAAATGTGTGTTTGGTGACTAGATGATAGTCATGGTGCAGGATCGAAAGAATAATTGTCATTTTTTTGGTGGGTGGAGGTGGCTGGGGATGAAAGTGAGGATCGAAAAACAGATGTGAGTGTAATATTGAAGCTGGAAGAAAGTTTGCGGCTAACTGAGTTTAAGGCAGAGAGGAGGAAGAAGTAGAAAAAGAGGTTAGAGGGGAAACCCCCCTTTCCAAAAAGTCTCAATTGAGTTGGGATTCCTTGGGCTTTTCAAGCCACCTACCTAGGTTAATGTAGGAAAAACCTCTATCTTGAATTAATCAACTAGGTTAATCATGATTAAGCTGTCCAACCATCGGTTTGAGGGAGAAGGTAAGTCAACCCTCAATTGCCTTAACCAAAATGGATACTCAAGTAGCCTATAATGTATCCCTTGGTTTGACAATTGAGAGTGTGGTCTTCGACCATAGTTGCACCTCCTAGCGGTTCATGATTGCCTTGCCCATAACGTCTCATTCGAGTCCACGTGCCATGGTAGCAGTTAGGGAGAAGCAAAACCCGAGTGATCCTTCTCATCTAGAGCTTTCAAACCATTTACCTTTGCTTTGTTTTGATTTAAATCTCATAGTTTTCAACCAAAAACCAATCCGCTAGATTATGTTTCACACAATGGAAGTAGGGGTACATGGACTGGCCCAGGTTGATATTTAAAGTTTAAACATACTTGCCCTATATTGACCATCTAAGGTTTATACTCGGGCCTTAGGTGGGATTTTGTAGTGATATTCGGAACGAGCCAGAGAGAGAAAAGGAGAGCTGGTTTTTGGAGAAGAATGATAACGATGTAATTGCATGATTTTATACCCCTATTTCTTATCCATTTGCGGAGCATAGTTGTGTGTTTTGGCCTATTTTACGCCGGGTTGTGCTACTTTGTCCTATTTCAAGTCCCAGGCGTCGAAGGCAAGGCCAAGCGCGAGTTTCGGAGCATTTTGAAGTCGTTTGGTCGAGCCAGGACCAAAACACGGGCAGGAGGCCTCAGGAACACGGCCATGTTCCTGGCCGTGCTTTTACTGCCGAGGCTCTCCACATGTGTGCTACACCAGCTAAAAAACACGGGCGGGATTGATTAGGACACGGTTGTGTCCAACGTAGAACACGCCCGTGTTTTCTCCCAGACCGTGCCCGTGTATTTACCACGTGGCAGAGGGCACGGGCGGGCTGGATCAGAACACGGCCGTGTCCTTGACCGTGTTCTGGCCAGTGATGCCCTTTTAGGCAGATTTCAGCCAAAAAGAGAGGGGATTCGAGTTTTAGAGAGACAGAGCGATTCCTAGAGAGAGAAAGCGACAAACAAGAGTCTCCAAGTGCCCTAGCTTGATCTTCATCACCATTGGAGCTTGGCTTGAGCTTGGAGGAGTGCCGATCAACGTCCAGGAGCAGAAATCCATCCTTCATAGTATGATTTCCGCGTCTGAATCTGCTTTTGCTTCTTTCTCCATGGAGTAGTTCTCCCATTCATCTGGGTGTGGGAAACCCTAGATCTGTATGTTAGGTTTGATTGTATGAACCCAAGTACTGTTTCTATGATTTGATTATATTCGATTGAGGTTTGAATGATTGAATGGCATGAATCCTGATCAAATTCCTGTTGTTTCTGCTTTAACCTAGAATGAGAATATCTGCCTAGGTTGATAGAGTATCCTTAATTGAAGGTAGTGAATTGGTGACTTTAGTCGAGGAGCCAATTCGCTATTCTGTACCAAATTCAATTCGGTAGTGGAGGTTTGGTTCGTTAGGGCCTCAATCTGTTTACACCGGTGGAGGTTAGTCGCCCGCTAGAGACTCAGATTGAGAGGGTCTGGAGACCTTTAGTCGAGACTTCAGACTGTTTGAGAACCTTCCGCAGTATAACTATCATAGAAATTGAACTTGGTAATTGCAATCCGGCTTAACTGCAGTCTAGGGGGAACCATATCCGGGTGACCTCTCTTAACCTGAAAACAACCGTTTAGTTGCTTTGTTTGTTTGTTAGTTTAGACCTTCACTAAAGTTTCATTGCTAGATAATACGAATTCACTGAGTAGTCATCATATCTAGGACCCGGGTTGACATTAAAACCTAAACCTGCTATACTACGCTTTAGGAAGTGGTTTCACTTGGCCATTTTCTAGAGTGACAGTAGGAGTGAGTCAAGTTTTTGGCGCCGTTGCCGGGGACGGCTAGGTTGTTGAAGAAAGGTGATTTCTGTTACTTTAGCATTTTCATTCTCACATTGAGTGTTTGTTCTTTCCCACTTGTACCTTCACGGGTTTGCATTGCTTGAGTATGTGCAGATAGTGCATGACCCGTGGCCAGTCAGGAGGTTTACTGCCGTTGGATCCAGAGATTGAACGCACCTGCAACCAACTTCGGAGACAACAACGAGCTAGACTGGCTACGGTGGAGCGCAGAGACGGCCAATTGAGCAGCGAGTCCGAGGACGAGTACGAGATGGAAGGCGACCACAACCCACCTCCCGGGAACCAGTTCCTGGGGAACGACCCCAATCCCAGGGAGCTGGGGGTCCATCATCATCCACCACCACCGGGTCCCACCTTGGAGTACTACTACACTCCACGGATTGCTGACATCCGCCCGGTCATCCTCTATCCGCCAATTCCAGCAAACAACTTCGAGATCAAGCCATGCTGGATTCAACTCATTACATCCTCTATCCAGTTCCATGGCTTGAAGGATAAGGAGGCCCGGGTACATCTTTCCCGTTTTCTGCAGCTGACGAACGGGTTCAAGCTGAACGGTGTCCCGGATGACGCAATCCTCCTTCACCTCTTCCCCCATTCTCTGGCGGGGAATGCTAAGAGGTGGTTGGAGACCCAGCCCCCACTGTCCATCACTTCTTGAATGATCTGGCAGACAAGTTCGTGCACAGGTACTATCCGGCATCGAAGACCACAGAGATTCAGCGGGAGATCACTCACTTCCGCCAAGAGCCAGATGAGTCACTTCGTGATGCATGGGAGCGGTACATGGGATATTTCTGGCAGTGTCCCCATCATGGCTTCAGTGATGCATTCACAGTGGGGAACTTCTACAGTGCCCTTACCCCAGACAGCCAGAGGGTGATCGAGTCTCTATGCCCAGGAGGGGATATTCTCACTAAGACTCCACCCGAGCTGAACCAGATGATCAGTACCTTGGCTGCCCGCGATCATTCCTGGGGGCAGAGCAGTAGAGGCAGACATTCCCGGGACCGTGGTGTGCACGTTGTGGAGGCCAGGTCTGGTTTAGAGCAGCAGGTGGCTGAGTTGGTGCAGACATTGAAGCAGCCCAACAGTCTCCTTCCGGGCCGAGGTGTAGCTACGCCTCCAGTAGCTCAGTGTCAGTGGTGTGAGAGCCCGAATCACCTGTGGAGGATTGTCAATCTATGAGGGAGTCCTCTATTCCCCAAGAGCAGGTGGACTTCATCGCCAATGCTCGGCGCCTGGACCCATACAGCAACACCTACAATGAAGGATGGCGCCAGCATCCCAACTTTGCATGGAGCAGCAACACCAACAAACCACCTGGTTTCCCAGCACCAGCAGGTGGTTTTCAGCAGAGGCAGCCCTTCCAGGCTAGGAAGGGGCCACCACCACAGCAGCAGCCCTACCAGCCTAGGCAAGGGAAGCCATTCCAGCAGCCCCAGCACCAGTATGCCCAGCCTCCAGCAGCCGCAGCTCCAGATAATCAGATGGCTGATCTGAAGAATATTTTGCAGGCATTCATGACCACCAGCCAGGCGAATTTCACGAGGATGGATCAGAACATAGCCTCACTGGAGGCAGGCCAGAGAAACCAAGGTGCCATTCTGCAAGATCTACAGAATCAGATTGGGAGTTTAGCTCGCCAGAACACTACTAGGGCACCGGGGACTCTGCCTGCCACCACTGTTCCTAACCCTCGTGACCCTCTCCAGCAGCTGGACGCCATCACCACCAGGAGTGGCAAGACCACATCTGCTGCTCCTGCCCAGTCCGGGCGAGACGACCCACTACCTGCTTCAACACCTCCAGCTGGTACTGCAGAAGTGGGGGAAGGCAGCGAAGCACCTGCTCCCAAGCCGCAGCCTGTGGTTAAGGAGCATACACCCCAGCTGCCCTTCCCCACTCGACTTCATAAAGACAAGCTGGAGACAGAGTTTGCCAAGTTCATGGCAATGTTGAAGCAGGTCAACATCAGCATGCCGTTCGTGGAGGCACTGTCGAAGATGCCCAAGTATGCCAAGTTCATGAAAGACCTCCTCACCAACAAGAAGAAACTTGGGGATCTTTCGACAGTGATGCTAAGCGAGGAGTGTTCTGCTATCCTGCAGAACAAGCTGCTCGAGAAGCGCAAGGACCCAGGGAGTTTCACTATCCCTCTTGTTATTGGCAGCATGCATGTAGGAAAGTCCTTGGCGGACCTAGGCGCTAGCATAAATGTCATGCCCTATAAATTGTTTAAGAAGCTAGACCTAGGTGAACCTAGAGCTACTAGGATGAGCATTCAGTTAGCTGATCGTTCTATCGTGCATCCTAGGGGTATCATTGAGGATCTGCTTGTTAATGTTGGTGCATTTACATATCCTGTTGACTTTGTTATTTTGGATATAAATGAAGATGTGGATGTGCCTTTGATTTTGGGTAGACCGTTTCTCGCCACCGCCAAGGCGCTTATTGATGTGCATAGTGGTAAATTGATTCTGCGTGCTGGTGATGAACAGGCTACTTTTTCTGTGTCTGAGAATGGGAAGCACTCTCATTTGCATGATGACATAGATTACTGTGATGTGCTTACTGACTTTGAGACCGCACTCGCCATAACGAGTGCGGGTACTGATGATGCTCTTGAGCGTTGTATTTTGCTAGGTGAGCAGGCATCGCAGGAGCTGCAGCTAGCGGAGCAGTTGGCCGCGTTGGAGAGTGGCCCCTTCTTGGAGGGCGACAGGCTATTTAAACCGATCTCATCCTCCACCCGCATCACTACCTCCTTGGAGGAACCACCAGAGCTGGAGCTTAAGCCCCTCCCTCCTTATTTGGAGTATGCATTTCTCCGGGAGGGGAATAAGCTACCAGTCATCATCAGCTCGACCCTCACACCCGAGCAGAAACCAGACTGGTGGCCTTGCTGAAGCAGTACGAGCGAGCTTTAGCGTGGAAGATCACAGACATCCGGGGGATCAGCCCCTCCTTTTGCTCCCACCGGATACTGCTGGAGGATGAGATGCGGCCAGTGAGGCAGCCGCAGAGGAGATTGACACCGAACCTGGAGGCCGTGGTTCGGGCAGTGATCATGAAGCTGATGGACGCGGGGATCATCTTCGCCATTTCTGACAGCGAGTGGGTCAGTCCCACCCAAGTGGTGCCCAAAAAGGGTGGGATGACCGTGGTGCCTAACAAGAAGAACGAGCTCATCCCGATGCGCACGGTGACTGGGTACCGTGTTTGCATCGACTATCGGCGTCTCAACGACGCCACTCGGAAGGACCATTTCCCGCTGCCGTTCATTGATCAAATGCTGGAGAGATTGGCGGGGCACGAGTTCTACTGCTTCTTGGATGGGATGTTCGGGTACTTTCAGATCCCTATTGCACCGGAGGACCAGGCGAAGACCACTTTCACCTGCCCCTTCGGCACATTTGCCTACCGGAGGATTCCATTCGGGCTATGCAATGCCCCGGCCACTTTTCAGCGATGCATGCTCGCCATCTTTGACCGTCTGGTCGGCGAGATTATGGAGGTGTTTATGGACGATTTCTCGGTTTATGGAGACTCATTCTCTCACTGCCTCCATAACCTGGAACTTGTTCTTAAACGGTGTGAAGAAACGAACCTGGCACTGAGTTGGGAGAAGTGTCACTTCATGGTTCGAGAAGGCATTGTTCTTGGGCACAAGATCTCCAAGATGGGGATTGAGGTGGACAGAGCGAAGATCGAGACTATCAGCAAGCTGCCTCCTCCTACATCTGTTAAGGGGATCCGGAGTTTTCTTGGCCTTGCTCAAGGATTTCTTTGCCTTCGATAAATTTCGCCCCTATCTGGTCTTGTCCCATGTGACCGTGTATACAGATCACTCCGCGATTCGATACCTGATGAGCAAGGCCGATGCCAAGCCTAGGCTCATACGATGGATCTTATTACTGCAGGAGTTCGATATTGAGATTCGGGACAAGAAGGGAGCAGAAAATGTTGCAGCTGATCACCTCTCCCGGTTGGACGCACCTCCTGCGGACAATCTCGTGGAGGAGATCAACGACTCCTTCCCAGATGAGAGACTGATGATGATGTGCTTGGTGGAGAGTGTCACCCCCTGGTATTCTGATTTTGCGAACTATTTGGTGGGCCAGCAGCTGCCCAAGGGGATGACAACTCACACCAAGAGGAAGTTTTTATCCGATCTGAAGTACTACTTCTGGGATGACCCTCATCTTTTTCGGATCGGAGCCGACGGGATCATCCATCGTTGTGTTATGGAGAGTGAGATGGAGGGCATTCTATCTCACTGTCATGAGGGACCTACTGGCGGTCATCACGGAGGAAACCGCACGGCGAGGAAGGTACTCCAGTCGGGCTTTTACTAGCCCACGCTCTTCAAGGATGCAGACGCCTTCGCACGCAGGTGTGACCGATGCCAGAGGTCAGGTAACATCTCTGCCCGTGATGAGATGCCCCAGAATGTGTTTATAACTTGTGAAATTTTTGATGTCTGGGGTATCGACTTCATGGGCCCCTTCCCTCCATCTTTTGGTAATACCTATATTCTGGTTGCTGTTGACTACGTCTCTAGGTGGGCTGAGGCGCAAGCTTTGCCCACTAATGATCCTAGACGTGTTTGTGGTTTTCTGAAGCAGCTATTCTCCCGGTTCGGGACACCTAGGGCCATCATAAGCGATTGAGGCACCCATTTCCAGGGTCAATTTGATAAACTACTGTCTCGCTATGGTGTGACTCACAAGGTGTCCGTGGCCTATCATCCTCAGACCAGTGGCCAGGCCGAGCTGACGAACTGGGAGCTCAAGCTGATCCTGGAGAAAACGGTGGATCAGTCCCGCAAAGATTGGTCCACCAAGCTCGATGATGCTCTCTGGGCGTATCGCACTGCCTACAAGACTCCCATTGGTACTTCACCGTACCGGCTTGTCTATGGAAAGGCATGCCATTTGCCCGTGGAGCTAGAGCACAAGGCCTTCTGGGCCCTTAAGCTGCTCAACTTGGATGTTCGTGTTGCAGGTATTGAGCGAAAAATGCAGATGTTGGAGCTGGAAGAGTGGCACTACCACGCCTATGAGAACACCACGCCTACACGATGCACGGTTGCGGGGTCCGAAAGAGTTCCAGGTTGGTGATCGAGTTCTCCTTTATAACTCTCGCCTGAAGCTCTTTCCCGGAAAACTCCGCTCCCGGTGGTCTGGACCGTTCACGGTCACACAGGTGTTCCCGTATGGCACAATCGAAATTGCCAACCCGCAAACTGAGCCGTTTAAAGTGAATGGCCATCGTCTCAAGCTCTACCTGGAAGACGAGGTCGAACGTGCGGAGTTGGTAGTGGAAATCGCGGACCCTTAGTTTCGCCATGGGCGTCCAGCTAAAAGACGGTAAAGAAGCGCTTGTGGGGAGGCAACCCCATCACGGTTTGCATTTCTACCCTTTGTTTTTTTATTTATTTCATTTTTGTCGGTTTTTGAGTCTTTGAGTCTGTCTGGAAAGTATTTCGTGCCTCGGGCGGTTCTTTTTAATGTGCGATTGGGTAAATTTTAGAGCCGGGGCACGAATGAGTCTTGGTGGTTTGAAATTGGAATTTTGAAATCAGGCAAATTGGGCTCGGCAGTGAAAACACGGGCAACAGGGGTTCAAAACACGGCCGTGTTTTGACCTCTGCCCGCCCGTGTTTTAATTGTTGGCTTGGCCCTCGCTTAACTGCCCTCGGCAGTAAAAGCACGGGCAGCCTGGGGGTCAAAACACGGCCGTGTTTTGCCCCCAGCCCGCCCGTGTTTTAAATTGGGGGGAGCACGGCCTCGGCCATCAAAACACGGGCGGGGCACGGTCATAACACGGCCGTGTTCTGGCCCGCCCGTATTTTTACCCCCCCTATAAAAAGCGAATTTCAGCCCTCCCCCCTCATTTCCATTCATTTTCTCCCAACCCTAGCCGCCTCCCCTCGCTGGAAAATCGCCCCTCTCCTCCTCTTCTTCGATTTTCCGGCCATAACTCCCTCTCCCGACCTCCAAATCACAAACCGCGACCACCCCCACGCTCCTGGCATCGAGGAGCACATTCCCCAAAGGTTTGGGCGAGTTTGGCCGAGGTTGGTTCGCCGGCGGTGAGTTCTCCGGCGAGTCTCCGGTGAGTTTTTCCGGCGACTTGGGGTGCTTTTTGCCACTTTCTTCACCTCTCTCAGGGTATCTACTTGCGTCTCCAGGTGTGTTCTCTTTGCCTTTTCTTGTATTTTTGGAGAATCGATACCTAGAGTTAGGTGAAGAACTTGTGAATGTGACAAAATTTGAGAACGATTTGGTCGGCCGATGGCTTTCTTTGCATGCTATATTTTATCTTGGGATTTCAGTTCCTCGGCCTACCATTTGCATGTTGGCATTATTTACGGGCTTGTTGTAGTTTTGTGTGTGGTTGGTTGATTGGTGCTTAATTGGTTTGGATTTGGTGTTTGTTTCTCGGGGGCCTAGTCCACTGTCCAAATCGCTCGATTTGAGGGCCCCCGGTGAATTTGGTTGTGTGATCCTCGTGTGCTGGGTATGCTTTTTCTCCGGGAGTCTAGTCTACTGTCCATATCTTTCGATATGAGGGCTTCCGGTGTGATTTTGACTAACATTGACCCTGTTCGCTCGTGTACCATTTTGTCCATTTTTGTGCTTTGCAGGGTCATGGAAGCCTACCTCGACCATTTGAGCATCACCCAGCGCCATCTGCTGCGGACTATCCGTACCCGCACCATCCCCGAGCACCTGCACCTCGATTTTGGGGTGTTCGAGGCGCTTCATGCCAGGCCGCAGATGGAGGCTGCTGTGCAGGCCTATGGTTGGCGGCGCCTTCTCTGCCTCGCCGAGCCGACCTACCAGGAGCTCGTCTGGGAGTTCTATGCCTCCTTCCACCACAACCAGAGGGGGAATGCCGACCATAGTAATGCCGTTCAGTTCACCCTCGGCGGGGTGGAGCACTCCATCAGTTACTGGGAGTTTGCCAATGCACTTGGGCTCAACTCCCCGCACTCCAGCAACGTGGTCCTGCGCTTGGACCTCACTGATCCCACCGACTTTCCATGCCAGGCGTACTTCCGGCGAATCTGCCTGCCAAACAATGTGGACGAGGAATACATCACCATCCAGACGCGGGCCTCTCTCCTCAGGCCGGAGTGGCGCATCCTCAACCACCTGCTCACTAGTTCCTACACCCCCAGCCAGGGCTCGGCCAACCGGGTCACCCTCCGGATCCTGTTCTTCATGGAGGCGATGGGTCGCCCTGAGGACACCATCCAGCTGGGCTCGGTGGTCGCCCGGACATTCGGGAAAGCCGCCGCTAGCCAGGTTCGCCACCTTGTCTGTGGCCCGGTGATCACGGCCCTGGCCCGCTACTACGGGGTCGACATCACTGGGATGACCCAGGTCCACGGGCCCACTCCACTTAGCAAAGCCAACCTCCGCGCTCAACACCTGGTGGCTCGCCAAGGGCGTCTGCACTGGATTGCGGGTCTTCCCCAACCACCTGCGCCCGCAGAGGGAGACCAGCCGGAGTCCAGCGCCGCTGAAACACGTCGGGTTCCTCGCCGTGCTACTCCTCGTGCCCAGGCTCCCGCGAGCTCCTCCGCTGCACCCAGATCTCCTTCTCCGCGGTCTCCTCCTCCCGTGGTGGTGCCCATCTCCGATCAGTTGGCGACCATCGCTCAGCAGAACGAGCGCATTCTGGCCGGCCAGGAGCGCATTCACACCCGCCTCGATCGTGAGAGGGACCGCGGCCGTCGTCTGATATCCGGCCAACACTATATCATGTCATACCTGGGCCTGGACCCGAACGCAGTTCACTACCCCTTCGTCCAGTCCCCGGGGTATGAGGACCAGTACCCCCCACCTTCCGGCGATGGTGGCGATGCATTCTAGTGGAGAGAGTACCTGGTTATGGCCGTGATTTCTGTTCCATACTGAAACTCCATGTTCTTGTTGTTTCGTTTGGTTTTTTTTTTTTTTTTGGATTGTAGACTTGGGACTCCGGTTCTATCACCCAGTGTGTGTCTTTTGTTGACTTTAGCTCTGTGCCTCCGACTGGGTCTCCTTCCAGTCCCCTGCTATTGTCTGGTCTGCCTCTCCATCTCCATTCCTGATCTCATTTCACGGTAACATCGTTCCCCTTCCCTCTGCTCCATTGAGGACATTGTCGCATTTAAGTGTGTGGGGGGGGGGGGGTTCTTTGTATTAATTGGAACGTGTGTATGGATGCTTGGAGCTTAGTCCACTGTCCAAATCTCGAGATTTGAGGGCTCCAAGCACTGCTGTTTGCTTGATGATTGATCGTATTGGCACTGTGGATGTGATTAGAGAATTGAATGGCTTTTGACTCGATGCATGACAACTTGAGTGTGACTAAGACAGCCTATTACGATGACTGAGATGTGTAGTAGAGTTGTGTAGGGGTTCAGTTTTCAACTGTTTGCTTACCAACTGCGACTTGCATTTGATCACTTGCTTTTGACAGTCATTTATGCATCTAGTTCAGGGAATCAGAATGTGAGATAGAGCATATAGGTAGCCATGTGAGATTTGAGCCTGCTCGTTTTTTTCTTGTGCGATAGATCCCTCTTCCATGAAATGTAGCATTCACGTTGTCACTATCTAGGATGATGGAGGCATAGGATTAGCCCACGACCAAACTGACTGTCCTGATGTGTCATATCCCCTAGTCAGCCCCTTTGAGCCGTGTGTTATCCTTTCTTTCGGTCTACAATGAAAAATCACCCTTTGCATCTTTTAGAAGGTTCCACAGAGTGGTTTTTACGTGTTTTCTGCTGTTTTTCTAAATGTAATGTGAGGGTTGGAGGTAGTGCTTAAAAGTTGGGCGTGTATTTGAAAAATGTGCAGAGGTGGTGGTTCTCTTAAGGAATGAATAAAGAAAAAAATAAAGAAAAACAAAGAAAAAATGAAAGCAAAAGAGATCCACCACCAAAATTATGAATAGTGCCCATTAGGTAGTGTTTCTTAGCAGTCTTGCTTGGAATGCTAACATTTTTATAACCTCCTTCGCTCTTGTGCCCTAAAGAATTTGATTAATGCAGAATAGCAGGACAAAAGTTACTGGTTTGCTTGACTGTGGTTTTGTCGGGTTGGGAAATGTGGAACCTTGTGCTATAACTACCACCACCTAAAAGGCCTTTTCCCCATGTCCAAGACCCTAGCTAGTCATTTGAACCTGTGTCTAAGACCTCTGGATTAGTTAGTGGTGACACCCCCTATGTGAACTCTAGCATTTAGAGGCTGCATTCATGGTGAAGAGACGTTAGGGATTGAGAGAATAAGCATGCGCATTTTTCGCATCAAATTGTCCTGACCCCACTGGTCGAGAGTGAGCGATTCATTTTCTCATATTCTCTATACTCTTTACCCCGGTGAGGACCTAGATTGCTCGGTCTTAATTATGATATCTTGAGCTTTGTGCATGAAATGACTGTTTTGAACAAGTGGTTGAGTCAAGTCTATGTTGGTTGGTGAACAGAAGAGAACTCTTCATTTGCTCGACTTTATTGCATTCGAATGTCATCTGTGGTGGTTGTCTAGGTTGTCGTTCGAGTTGCCATATGTTGATGATCGAAAGCCAGTATGATCCACGTGTTTTGTGCCGATATGATTTGCCCTAAAGCCTGCTTGATTGAAATGTTTTGAGCTTACCTGGTGTCTGACTTGGTTTGCTTAGGGACAAGCAAACGGTTAAGTGTGGGGGAGTTTGATAACGATGTAATTGCATGATTTTATACCCCTATTCCTTATCCTTTTGCGGAGCATAGTTGTGTGTTTTGGCCTATTTTACGCCGGGTTGTGCTACTTTGTCCTATTTCAAGTCCAAGCGTCGAAGGCAAGGCCAAGCGCGAGTTTCGGAGCATTTGGAAGTCGTTTGGTCGAGCCAGGACCAAAACATGGGCAGGAGGCCTCAGGAACACGGCCATGTTCCTGGCCGTGCTTTTACTGCCGAGGCTCTCCACATGTGTGCTACACCAGCTAAAAAACACGGGCGGGATTGATTAGGACACGGCCGTGTCCAACGTAGAACACGCCCGTGTTTTCTCCCAGACCGTGCCCGTGTATTTACCACGTGGCAGAGGGCACGGGCGGGTTGGATCAGAACACGGCCGTGTCCTTGACCGTGTTCTGGCCAGTGATGCCCTTTTAGGCAGATTTCAGCCAAAAAGAGAGGGGATTCGAGTTTTAGAGAGACAGAGCGATTCCTAGAGAGAGAAAGCGACGAACAAGAGTCTCCAAGTGCCCTAGCTTGATCTTCATCACCATTGGAGCTTGGCTTGAGCTTGGAGGAGTGCCGATCAACGTCCAGGAGCAGAAATCCATCCTTCACAGTATGATTTCCGCGTCTGAATCTGCTTTTGCTTCTTTCTCCATGGAGTAGTTCTCCCATTCATCTGGGTGTGGGAAACCCTAGATCTGTATGTTAGGTTTGATTGTATGAACCCAAGTACTGTTTCTATGATTTGATTATATTCGATTGAGGTTTGAATGATTGAATGGCATGAATCCTGATCAAATTCGTGTTGTTTCTGCTTTAACCTAGAATGAGAATATCTGCCTAGGTTGATAGAGTATCCTTAATTGAAGGTAGTGAATTGGTGACTTTAGTCGAGGAACCAATTCGCTATTCTGTACCGAATTCAATTCGGTAGTGGAGGTTTGGTTCGTTAGGGCCTCAATCTGTTTACTCCGGTGGAGGTTAGTCGCCCGCTAGAGACTCAGATTGAGAGGGTCTGGAGACCTTTAGTCGAGACTTCAGACTGTTTGAGAACCTTCCGCAGTATAACTATCATAGAAATTGAACTTGGTAATTGCAATCCGGCTTAACTGCAGTCTAGGGGGAACCATATCCGGGTGACCTCTCTTAACCTGAAAACAACCGTTTAGTTGCTTTGCTTGTTTGTTAGTTTAGACCTTCACTAAAGTTTCATTGCTAGATAATACGAATTCACTGAGTAGTCATCATATCTAGTACCCGGGTTGACATTAAAACCTAAACCCGCTATACTACGCTTTAGGAAGTGGTTTCACTTGGCCATTTTCTAGAGTGACAGTAGGAGTGAGTCAAAGAACTTGGTTCTCTCTTTAGTGTTTCGAACCAAAATACCAAATAGTAGTTTTTATAGAGAGAGAGACCTTGAGTGATCTTGGAGCTTAATTGGAGGCTTGGTTTGATCATGGAGTCAAGATATCAAGCCTAGAAGATGGAGATATTGAGTTATTTTTGTAATCTCTCTTCTCTCTAGGAGAACGACCACTTTATCCTAGGTTGATGAACCCTACATCTAGGTTATGGTTTGAAGTTGAGGTATCTGACATATTCTATGGTTATTAATAATTTTATCGATTTGATGAATTGTTTTCATGAATTTCTTGATTTTGGATTCTACTTCATATCAATTAAGCTTTTGACCTAGGAGGGAGATAATCCCCTTAGAGCCCATTATTGGCGTCTACGGGTCACTTCTATCATATGTGGTCTGTGTAATCCCCGAGGGAATTGATTCGATTGATCTCCTAATGATATAGAGTTGCCCAAGGTTGAATAGAGCATTACCCATCCATCACTTCACCGTTCCGGGTCAATCCCGAGTGAGTCGATGTCATAATGGTAGGGTAGTGAATCGATCTCAACATCGATCCAAATGAAAGAACTCAGTAGATTGAAGCTAAGAAAGCTCCACAATTTCTAATTAGCTAGGTTAGTGGCTAACTAGGTTAGGTAGTTTAGTTTTCCTAATCACTATTATAGGTCGGCTAGATAACAAAACCTCAAGCAGAAGTAAGGTAGACTTAGGAGACCCGTGGTTCGATAAATTTTATTGCTTGCTTACCCTATTCTACACCTGGTTTTCGTTATGCTTGGTCGTCGATTGGGATGTGTAGTCAGAGTCGAGCTAATTTTTTGGCTCCGTTGCCGGGAAACATTCTAGGTTATCAAAAAAAGACTTAGGTCGTTACTTTAGGCATTTTGTTTTGTGTTTGGTATTTCGTTTGTGTTTTGTTCACCCACTCTTTATCTTGAAGGGTGGTTTGTGTGTGTTGGATTTTATTTTAGTGTTTTTTTGTGTAGTTTTTGAATAATGGATCCTTACGGATTCACTAACATGTGGGGATATCCACCACCACCCGAGGGTAGTTACCCCGAAGCTTCATAGAACAATCAAGATGGTGGAAGTCAAGGGTTCGGGTTCTATTACCAACCCCCCTTCCAAGAGGAACAACCATACCAATGGGGATATCAAGAAGATTTCCCTCCACAAAAAGGAGGAGAAATCCAAGTTGGAGTTTGCCATGGAAGCTTTCATGGGACATTCCTCAAGTCCATGTGCCACTCACAACCGGAGTCAAAGAGAAAATTGGAGCTCATTGTGGAGCGGTTTGCCCGAGGCACCAACGAAGGATGCTCGAACTTGGATCTCCCACAACCTGAAGTGAAGACCAAATTGGAGCTTGCCCTGGAGAACTTCGAAAGAGCATGCTCCAACATGGATTTCCAACCCCTCCCTCCTACTGGTTTGAAAATTCAAGAGAAGGTGGCACATACTTGTGCAAGCTATCGCCTCTCGTCATTGGAGGAGAACGAGGAGGTTGAAAGGGCGATCAATGACAACCTTGTGGAGCAAAAAGAACTCAATCCGAAGAGCTCTCGTGGTAAGGATGACCAAGAGGGTTGCATTGATGATTTTCACACCTTTCCCCTTTATGAGAACAACTTTGAAGACCAAGTCACGAGGGTAAAGGAGCAAGAGAACCCTATCAATGATCATGCATGGCACTTTGCCCTTCAATGCTCGTGCCTTGAGAAATTACCTCACCGACGAGAACCTCAACTTCAAGGAGGTTCTAGGGTGGACTGAAATTTGAAGAGCAACCGTCCGACTCACAACGTTAAAGAAGCGCTTGGTGGGAGGCAACTCAACCACCATCGGTTAGTTTTCTTTTCTCTTCAATATGACAACCTTTGGGGAGATTTTGGTGTTTGGACGTGGTCTTGCTCTTTCAAAACTAACTCGACCTCCGATATCGTCCACCAACATTCACACCCTATCCGGTAACATCGTTCTACCTCCTTATTTTACACCATTGAGGGCAATGTCTAGCTTAAGTGTGGGGGATATTCTATTATGCTTGTGTGTGTGAATGATTGGTGTGATTTTGAGTGCTTGAAGCCTAGTTGTATGCCCAAATGTCAAAAAATTTGAGGCCTCCAAGCATAGCAACTTCTACATTTGCATGATCATAGTGACACTTTTGGTGTTTTGTTTTGAATCTCGTGGCTATTAACATGAAGTATGGATGGCATGTTTGCAATTCAGAACAACCTATGATGATGACTGAGATATTCATTAGGCTGTGTAAATATTTAGTTCTCATATGTTAGCGACCCAATGGATGTTTTGGATTAATTACTCATTAATAACAATTACTATGCATCGAAATTTGAAAGTTGGAATGAATGATTAATGATCACTTGAATCCGTGCAGGTTATTGTCAGAGGTTAGCACGTATCAACAACTATCCCATCCTAGGCCAAGTTTAACCTAGAACGACATTGTCATATAGTGGTAATCAAGGTCGTATTCTACTCGGGTCCTGGTACCCTAGCCTACTTCCCACCTAGTTGCTAATTACTAATTAGTTAATAGGTTTTTGAGGTTTTGAGTGGAGGATATGAGGAAACACTAGTCTAAAGATTGATCAAAGCTAAAAGCATGTACTTTGGGGAACTATCCCTCCCCCTAGCTTAGGTTACTATGCATATCTAGATACTTCGGGTCATCGAATGTGGTGAGTGAGCTCTTTTCCGTGGGCTTTCATGGTTTTTCACACACCTCCATGTACGCCTCCCCTAAACCCATGTTCTAGTTACATCAATCTAGGCTATTGTATCTGTGGCATTAAGCTTATGGCTCATTTCAATGGACACTATCCACCGTCAACACCGAGGTTTAATCCCGGGTTTCATCTAGGAAGGCTACCTATAGTTGGGATTCCGTCGCCTCGACCACTATAGGCCTCCATTCACACATCTAACCTAAACTCGCCAGATGGTGCATACCCGTCTAACCCTAGAACTCCGTACCCAGCGCGGTAACATAAAGTAGGCTAAGAGGGAAGATTAGGGCAAATTACCCAAGCGTCATCATGTAGGAAAGTGATTAAAATCAACTAGACAAACACATTCATTCATTCAAACCCTAAAATATTCATACATATATAGTAAACCCTAAAACTAGGGTTTGGGGTTTAGAACCCCTAGTACCTTAGAGGACTATTCCATAAAGGCATAAAGGAGGGGATAAGATACATGGTAGAATAGAAGAAGATTCGTTCTTGCTCCTAGCTCCTCTTTCTTCTCCTTCTCTTCTCCTTCCTTTAGCTTCTTTCTCTTCTCTCTCTAGAACTAGAAAGTTTCTCTCAAAATTAGCTCACATCAAAAGGGGAAGGAGACTTGTATTTATAGGCATTTTGGACTCGGAAAGTTTGCAGCCTGAGGTAAGGAGATCGCGTGCGGGATCTTTGTTCTCTAGGCCGTAATCTCAAAACGCAATCGTCGAGGGCTTTGGGAAGGGGAAGACCGCAAGCTGACTTCGCAGTCGTGATCCACTAGTCGTGGCCACGATCTTCCTCGCGGGCAAGATGAACGTTGGCTGTGACTTTACTAGGGAAACTCTATGCTTCTCCAAGGCTCATTCCATGCAAAGTTAGTGCCCTGGGCCTCCAAGATCGCGGTCCCGATCAATGGCTTATGTGCCGCCATCTTCGGCTGGCCTTCGCGGCTTGTGATCCCGGCCGTGATCTTTGGCTTGTTGGCCATGATCTTCATTTCATGCCCCTTCTCGACACTTGTGACCTTGTTTTGTACCTGATTTGCACATATCGACTAATACACCCTAAAATCACATCAAAATCAAATAGGTACGGAATAGGGATGTATTTGACAATGTTTAAGCATTTAAGCACATGAATTGGCTCATAACACACCTACATATGTAGGGTATATAACACCAATTTTGGTGTTATTAAACTCCCCCACACTTAGGCGTTTGCTTGTCCCAAGCAAACCTACTCACACCTTATGCAATTTGATAAACAAATCAATGAGGTATGCATGCTAGTTCTTTATTGCATAGATGAGAGTATACCGGGATGAATAAATGCTACTACCTTCCTACTATGTGAGCACAAACTCTCGTGTGAGTGCTCCGGGGGATTCTCAGACAACAAACAATTACTAGAACCATTGGAGGTTCTTTCATTCTTTTCATTTGATGTAGGAGTTTTCATTTTTCGGTATCCTTTTTCTTCGTTCATGCACAGTGCACCGATTTTTGCAATTTTTTTCATTGCATAATAGCATCTCTCCCTCATGGCCAAGAGTGGATGAATCATAGCCTTCCCTTTTAAGGTCACACGTGGGGAAGTTGATGGTCGAATTCGTCTTAGCCCGAGCATCACATCCCAGCCTGCACTCTACATTGGTTTGCCACATATGTCGAGTACAAACGAGAGCTATGAGGTCTCGTGAATTGCTAAAAGGTACCTTCGGTCCTTAGCATACGATTTCGTCAGGAGGAGAGGTATTTTGGGAGGGGGGGGGGGTAAGTAGTAAGAGATGATCGAGACACAATAAATCTATCTGAACCCCAAACATATCCTCGAAGGGCACTCCGAGCCAAGATATCAATTCTTTAACGGTTGATCTCAATTCCTTTCCCGGTTGCCACTCACGTGAGAACATCTTTTCCCTTTCTTAAGCAGAAATTGTAAAAGTTCCTAGTTCGTACAAAGGAGAGAATCCCGCACACAATGCCTTCCTAAGGTAGCGAGCATTATTGACTCACAAAAGAGGAAGAAAGTAGTAGAATCCCTCAAGTACCGATACTCACACTATGCAACTATCACGTACCTATACTTTTATATTTTACATTTTGGTACCTAAAATTTATATTTTATACGAAAAATATCATTGGAAAATTACGTTTTGGTACCTAAATTTTTTCATTATGACATTTTAGTACCTAAACTTTTCAAAATTAACATTTTGGTCCAAGACTTGGTGGGCATATGGATTCATGGATCAATCCACCAATCCACTTGATCCTCAATGAATCCACCAATCCATTGGATACAATCCATTTAATCCATGGATCCACCAATGCAATCCACCAATCCATGAATAATCCACCAATCCACCAATCCATTTTGCCACCTCTAACCACATATCAATCAATCTAATCAAGTGAAAGCACATCGAGTAGGTAATTGCAAGGACAAGGTGTTTTGGAACCCTAAAATTCGAAATTTTTTGGGTGTAGCATTCAAGGTTTCAAAAACACTAAAATTTCACCATTCATCACCACAACATAAAAACGATTACTAGCACACACTCCCACAAGCTTTTATCAACGTCTTACATCCAAAAACGAGGAAGATACTAGCAATCAACGGTTCAACCAATCATGATAAACATTCAAACAAACACAAACACCCCCCCACATTTGAGCAACACATTGTCCTCAATGTGGGAGTTTCCAAAGAAAAGATTGTGAATGTTACCATATATCGGGTTGTGGGTTGGTGAAGGTTCACAAGTGTAGTGACACGCTGAAACACAACACCTAACAATGGCCAAGTGTAACCAATGAAAGGGACTGCAGTATAGTGGCACAAGTAATAAATATCGAATCCACGGGTCTCTAGAGTTACTATTACTCAGCTTCAGTTCATTATCTAGCAAACTAGATTAAGGATTGATTTACTAAACTACTCTACTAACTACTCTACTAATTACAAGTTGGGAACTCACTTAGGTATGATTTCCCCTAGCTCCTCAATTAGGTCCAAGTTGCAATTACCTTTGGTTGATCTACTGTTGATTAAACTGCGGAAGATCCTAAATTAGCTTGGAATCTCTTAAGCTGACCAAGCCCTCTCAGACAGAATACCCGGCAGGCGACTAGCCTTTACCGGGATAGACTGCTAAGGCGATTCACACAGATCTCCACTACTGGAATGAGTTCCAGTACAAAGCAGTGAATTGATTGACTCTCGCACAACCAATTCACTACTATCAATCAAGGAAGCTCTCTTAACCTAATCAGATTCTATCTATCATAGGTTAAAGCAGAAATCAAGAGAATTTGATCAAGATCCAATTGACTCAATAAATCATGCCTCAATCGATTATAATCAAACAGTATAGCATCCAAAACTTCATACAAGAAAGATCCTAACTCATGGAACTAGGGTTCCTCAAAACCTAAGTGAAGGGAAGTTACTCCATAGAGAAGAGAGAGACTGCAGAAATCTGATCTAGATCTTCAATCTCCATCTCCAAGCTTGATTCCCGAGCTCCAATGGCGAAGAAATCCTCCAAAATAGCTCCAAGAATGTTTCCAAGTCGCTCTCTCTCTCTAGGGTTCGTCCCTTGGGTGTTTGGGATCCAAAACCCAGCTCTCCTCCCTTTTGGCTCGGATTAGGCTTAAAAACAGGCTTCCCCGAGTTGCACGGCCAGGTGCACGGCCGTGCACAACACCATTCTGGCCGTGCACCCTCAAAACGCACCGTTTCACTTAATCGATCTCAGCCATCTTGCACGGCCAGGTGCACGGCCGTGCAAGGCTGGATTTTGCCCGTGCAAGGCCTCGGCAGAGAGCGCACGGCCAGAATTATATGTTGCACGGCCGTGCGCCTCCCTGGTCTGCCCGTGCAGCTTGCTCAGCCTCTGTTTAACGCTTCGTTTCTCCCTCGTCCGGACTCCGAATCAGTCGCCGTTTGATCCCAGACGCTCGTAGTCTCGTCCTCTTTCGTTTCATAACAAGCTTGCATGATTCTCTGTCCATAAAGTGAGGTAGAAATCAATTCTTCTTCAGGTCATGCCCGAGTTTCTGATCCCGAATCGCCAATTGATCTCTGATTGACTTGAAACTTGCGCCTATGCTTCACTTTATGTGCTAGGACCTGAAATGTGACAAAGGAACACAACCTAGCATAAAATAGGCCAATGACACGGTAATTCAAGCTCAAACAATCAAGAAACAAAGGGGAAAACATGTGCAAATACCGAGTCATCAAATCCCCCCACACTTAACTGTTTGCTTGTCCCCAAGCAAACCTAACTCAAACCAATGCAACTCTCCAGACCTCTATAGCAACAAACAACCTCGATCGTAGGTAGCGGACTTCCTAGATCATTTAGCAGCTTACGAGGTCAACCGACGCACAAGTCATCTCATAGCCTCTTCGGCGAGAACGCTAGTCTCGAGTCGGCATCATGGCAAATAGTGAACAGAGGACAAATGAATCGTGGATGAAGAGACTCTCAAAAACAAAAGATCATGGCCTCACATTTTTCAAGGTGCTCGATTTTCTTTTTGGAGATGGTTGGAACCCCCTTTTCTTTCTTCTTTTTGCTTGTTTTTCTATTTTTCTCTTTTTTTTTCAAGGGTTCCAACCTGTTTTTGTAGAAAACGGGGGCTCCCACCTAGCAAAGGTTTTGCGGGAGCCCGGCTCTTACCGGCCATGCCAGGAGCAGTTGTCTCGAGCCTCGTGCGGGGGAAAGACATGTAAAGGGGCTGGAGGTAGTAGGTGGAAATTGGGAACGGATTCCCGTCTCCCCTTACACACTTTCGCCCTATTCGCACGGGAGACGTCATTTTAAAGCGCATTTTCGAGCACCTGTTATTTCAAAACATGATACAAGAGTCCATGACAAGCAGAGAGTCCACAACACCACACAATTCAAGGGTCCTAAGATCACTAATTCACTCAATCAACCAACACACTATGAAGAAGAAATGAGACTTCTTAAATGCATCAACATCCTCCATAGTGCTACACTACCTCCCTAGGTTGCAAACCACTACAGAGACTGTCAATTCAAAGCATACTGAGCAGGTAATTGCAAGGAACACGTACTTGGAGCCCTCAAATTTAAAAATTTGGACAGTGGACTAGGCTCCAAGCACACAAACAGCCAAACATTCACCCGCATACATAATCGAACACCCCCCCACACTTAAGCACGACATTGCCCTCAATGGAGGAAAGATAAGGAAGGTAGAACGAAGTTACCAGATCAAGGGTGAATGATGATGGACGGGGCAGGCGGTGCATTCCAGGAAGAGAGAGTAATCAGAACACAAACACCACACAAAATCTCACAATGGTTGAGCTATTGACTCTAAAACCAAATAACAAAACTGACTCAACCGAGGAGAAATAGAGAAAGAAATGCAAACCGACTGGTTGGGTTGCCTCCCAACAAGCGCTTCTTTCACGTCGTGAGCCGGACGATGGCTCCTAAGTTTCGGTCCATGCTAGAACCTCCTTGAAGTTGAGGTTCTCATCTATGAGGTGGAGTCTCAAGTCACAAGCAAGTGGTGTGGCAGGTGATGAAGGCTCATGTACTTGATGCAGATGAAGTCTCAACCCTCGAGACCTCTTCTTCTCTTCTCTCGTCTCATTGCCCCAAACCAGATAAGACAGCATCGATTGACCACCATCGCGTCCACCAAGAGGGACCGATGTCGAAGTGGCCTTGGTCTGGCAAAGAGACACTGCAAATGGGTCCTTGCTAAGTAGTTCCTCGACGTTTGGTGGAGATATCACATGCAACTCATGGCCGGTGCAGGCCTCTTCCACCTCAACTTCGTCCTCAGCCTGGACGCCAATTGCTTCGTCAACCTCCCTTCCTTGTTCATATGGTATCACCCCTGGGAAATGATCAAGAACTCCTCCTGCTTCACTTTCGTCATCCTCCACAACTTCTTTCTGAACCCTTTCTTGCTCTTCGTCTTCTAGCACGGATTGGAGAGCAAGTTGCCAAGCAATTTCTTTCATGAGATTTTCTTGCATCTCCTCACTCATGTCCGCCTCTTCAAAGCTCAGTTTGGGATGTGGGAAGGTGTGGTCGGCTACGATAGGACATTCTTGATCATGATCTTCACGGGAGCTCTCCGTGATAACTTCTGTTTGCTCCACAATGTCCTTGTAGCCTTCGTCTTCCTCCTCCTCTTCTAGTATGATAGCAGAAGGGTGATCTTGAGCAGGTTGTGCATAAGCTTTCTCAAGATCCTCGAGGCTCTTCTTTATGCTCAGGATGGTCTCCTCTGTTTCACGGTAGGAGAACCCAGTTTGGGCATTGTCTGGGATATCCATCTTTGGAAAGGATGTCTCAGGTACTCGAGCAATCTGGTCCACGAGAAGCCTCAAGTGATAGTTTGGATCTGGCTGATGGAGGGATTCTTCTTGATAAGGAGATTGTTCTTGAAATACCGAGGGGTCTGATTGTTCTCCATAGAAAGGGGGTTGGTACTGGAACCCGGATCCATAGTCTTCTCCTCCTTGATTGCTCCAGGGGGTCTCGGGGTAATACCACTCGGATGGTGGTGGATACCCCCAATGGTTGGAGAAGCCATGAGGATCCATGATTCAGATCTGCACCAACAAAAACAAAAACACCCAAGTGAAAAGCAAGGGTGGAAAAGAAAAGAAAAAAAAGCTAAAGTAACAAACTTCTGCCTTTCCTAATAATCTAGAAAGTACCCCGGCAACGGCGCCAAAAACTTGACACGCTGAAACACAACACCTAACAATGGCCAAGTGTAACCAATGAAAGGGACTGCAGTATAGTGGCACAAGTAATAAATATCGAATCCACGGGTCTCTAGAGTTACTATTACTCAGCTTCAGTTCATTATCTAGCAAACTAGATTAAGGATTGATTTACTAAACTACTCTACTAACTACTCTACTAATTACAAGTTGGGAACTCACTTAGGTATGATTTCCCCTAGCTCCTCAATTAGGTCCAAGTTGCAATTACCTTTGGTTGATCTACTGTTGATTAAACTGCGGAAGATCCTAAATTAGCTTGGAATCTCTTAAGCTGACCAAGCCCTCTCAGACAGAATACCCGGCAGGCGACTAGCCTTTACCGGGATAGACTGCTAAGGCGATTCACACAGATCTCCACTACTGGAATGAGTTCCAGTACAAAGCAGTGAATTGATTGACTCTCGCACAACCAATTCACTACTATCAATCAAGGAAGCTCTCTTAACCTAATCAGATTCTATCTATCATAGGTTAAAGCAGAAATCAAGAGAATTTGATCAAGATCCAATTGACTCAATAAATCATGCCTCAATCGATTATAATCAAACAGTATAGCATCCAAAACTTCATACAAGAAAGATCCTAACTCATGGAACTAGGGTTCCTCAAAACCTAAGTGAAGGGAAGTTACTCCATAGAGAAGAGAGAGACTGCAGAAATCTGATCTAGATCTTCAATCTCCATCTCCAAGCTTGATTCCCGAGCTCCAATGGCGAAGAAATCCTCCAAAATAGCTCCAAGAATGTTTCCAAGTCGCTCTCTCTCTCTAGGGTTCGTCCCTTGGGTGTTTGGGATCCAAAACCCAGCTCTCCTCCCTTTTGGCTCGGATTAGGCTTAAAAACAGGCTTCCCCGAGTTGCACGGCCAGGTGCACGGCCGTGCACAACACCATTCTGGCCGTGCACCCTCAAAACGCACCGTTTCACTTAATCGATCTCAGCCATCTTGCACGGCCAGGTGCACGGCCGTGCAAGGCTGGATTTTGCCCGTGCAAGGCCTCGGCAGAGAGCGCACGGCCAGAATTATATGTTGCACGGCCGTGCGCCTCCCTGGTCTGCCCGTGCAGCTTGCTCAGCCTCTGTTTAACGCTTCGTTTCTCCCTCGTCCGGACTCCGAATCAGTCGCCGTTTGATCCCAGACGCTCGTAGTCTCGTCCTCTTTCGTTTCATAACAAGCTTGCATGATTCTCTGTCCATAAAGTGAGGTAGAAATCAATTCTTCTTCAGGTCATGCCCGAGTTTCTGCTCCCGAATCGCCAATTGATCTCTGATTGACTTGAAACTTGCGCCTATGCTTCACTTTATGTGCTAGGACCTGAAATGTGACAAAGGAACACAACCTAGCATAAAATAGGCCAAAGACACGGTAATTCAAGCTCAAACAATCAAGAAACAAAGGGGAAAACATGTGCAAATACCGAGTCATCATGTAGTCTTTGGTCTCCTGGTGGTTTTGCACAACGATGAAACTCGTAAGATAGAGAGGAAGACGAATAGGAGTTATAAGCACTCACAAAAATGAGTGCGTTCAATGCACCTGTTGATGTGACTTGAATCAGACTATCAGCCGCTGCGACTGGATTAGTCGAGGGTCTCGCTGTTATTTGGGTTCGGGTTCTGGGCTTGGTCTGTAACCGTTTCCTTTGCTATATTAGATTAGGTTTAGACCCACATGGAGAAGTACTATAAATACTTCTCATACTCCTCTATAATCTGTAATCTCGCTATAGTGAAACTGGCTCTCTCTCGCCCGTGGACTAGCTAACACACATCGTGTTAATGAACCACGTAAATCGTGTGTCATGTTTTCGATTCTCGCTTTCTCGCTTTCGGTGATTTCCCGATCCATAGCAGCGCATTTATAACAAGTGGTATCAGAGCCGCGGCTGGAAATCAAGATAGGGTTTTGATTCTGAATAATGACGTCGGTGAACATGAAGATCGAGAAGTTCATGGGGAAGAACAACTCCGCTTTATGGCAGATCAAGTTGCAGGCTTTGTTGAAACATAAAGTGATGTGGGGGTCGCTGTATGCGAAATAGAAGAAGGCAGCTATCGATGATGATGAGTGGAATACCTTGGAGGAGAAGGCCCACTCGACCATCATGTTAGTGGTGTATTACGATAGTTTGAGTGCAATATGCTTGGCCAAGGATCAAGTCCACCATGAGAGGACTAAGCACATCGACGTGAGGTATCATTTCTTGAGGAAAAAGAAGAGGATTAAGGTGAAGAAGTCCTGCTGATATGTTCACGAAGCCGGTTCCACATGGCAAGTTCCAACACAGCTTGGACTTACTGAATGTCTTGAGTGGGTGACTCCGCCCTACGGGGCATTGATGGAGGGAGAGAGAGAAGGAGCAGAGTACATTAGAGATTTCAGAGGAAGAGGATTCAAGTCAAGGTGGAGATTTATATATGTGACTTGAATCGGACTATCAGCCACTACGACTGGATGGCGTCAGTACTGGATAATGAGATGAAAGGACATTTCCTATGTATACACATAAAGTAAGAGGGGACTAGTCGGGGGCTCAGTGTTATTTGGGTTCGGGTTCTAGGCCTGGTCTGTAACCGATTTCTTTGCCAGATTGGATTAGGTTTAAACCCACATGGAGAAGTACTATAAATACTTCTCATACCTGTAATCTATAATCTCCTCGATATAGTGAAACTGGCTCTCTCTCGCCCATGGACTAGCTAACACACATTGTGTTAGTGAACCACGTAAATCGTGTATAGTGTTTTTGAT
The DNA here is from genome assembly GCA_946122785.1 of Linum tenue. NCBI lineage: Eukaryota > Viridiplantae > Streptophyta > Magnoliopsida > Malpighiales > Linaceae > Linum > Linum tenue. Next base: position 25,249,014 of record CAMGYJ010000011.1, on the reverse strand, counting down.
TCTCGCTTTTCGTATTCTTGCTTTCTCGATTCCGGCGACTTCCCGATTCGTAGCAGCGCGTTTATAACAGCACTCAACTTAAAATCTAGTCTTAAGGTGTCGGATTTTGAATTTTAATTGTAGAATTAGTGTAATATGATGATACAACATATGATAACAACTATTTAGCGGAGTATCCTAAGCCCTAGACCTCCAATTTTGAGTTCTATCCCTAAACCCGAAATTGTAAACCCTAACCCTAAATCTCTATACTCTAAATCCTTCAAATTAAAGTAAAACTTTAATGATTTTTGTGCAAATTCATGTGTGTTATTGTTCATCACATCATAAGTAATGATTGACATCATTTTGACATAAATCGGATGTTTAAAATGACGGTTATGAAGCGAGTGCACTGAATGCAACCAAAAGAATGAGTGCACCAAAGATGCCACCATATATATATAATAAGTACTGCTACTAGTGCTAGAGTAAATAAAGTACGAAAAGTAAAAAAAATTATGTAATAGTTAAATATTGTTTTAATTAAAATAAAGAAAAGCAAAGAAAAAAAAAAGATAGAACGTAGCCCCTGGATGCCTAGAACTCATTCCTCCTCAGCAATGTAGTCAAAATCGCGTTTTAAAACTTTAAAACTTACGATTTTACGTATCTAGATCACTAAAACCCTTCTACACAAAATATCAGTTTTTATAACTTATGTAGTTAAAACTTAAAAACACCCTTTTTTAAAAAAATTACGAAACTAGCACCCAATCCATAAAATTTACAAAAATAACACCCTTTTTTTAAAGCCGCACCTGAAAGGTGCGTTTTATTTATAAACCACACCTTGGAGGTGCGGTCCATTCCACGTCAGCCAGGGAACATCACCCAGATGGTGCGGTTTGTGTTTCCTCGGGAGCGGCCTTGAAGACCGTTGGATGAGGCGGCGATCCAACGACGGACCGCACGCCATGTCAGCGATCCGTGCCATGATCCAAGACCGCTCGCCCCGCCTGCGTTCTGCGCCTCGAGAAACGGAATCCGCACCCTCTCGATGCGGTTTCAATGAGTGCAAAATTACAAGACCGCCCCTGGATGGTGCGGTCTGAATAGTATCAATACCCCCCTCCTCATTTCTTCAGACCACAACCCATTCTTCACTCTCTCTCTAAAATTATCTCTCTATCCCCTCCCCTTCCAAAAATCTAAGAAATAGTGGTCTGTTGGTTGCGGCTATGTCCGATCTGCCATCAGAAAACATTTCTTTGGTTTTTCCCTCAAAACCCGCCGAATTTATGTTCGACTTTCGCGAAAAAATGGACGAGTGGTTCCAAGGAGGGGGAGTTTATTATGATGAATTTCAAGCGATACGTACTCATTATTCTGGTCAATTTTTGTTGTTGTTATATGCTTTTTAATTATTATGTACTAACCTTGTTGTTATTCTCTCGTAGGTTAGGGACGCCGTGGATATATACAACCAACGGTATTATTTGGATCAAGGACCTATTGATCCAACCGACTTGTACGACTACACCAACCATCGTTCAAGGGATGTCTGGAACGATCATGAGGTAAATACAATTCTTCATCATTTGTCTTTCTTTTATTTTGCTAATGTACTTAGTGGAATATAAAATAAATTTGATCATTTTTAATCGTATTGGTTGTTTTCAATAATTTAATCGAATAGATGCACGTGTAAGGAAATGAGGTTATAAGGGATTATCATGATCCTCTCATTTCCTGGGAAAATCGGGTATTAAGAGATCCTCGGATCCCCCTTTTACTGTCAAAAAAGCTGCATTTCTAAGAAGATGTATACCTCTTCTAAGAGTCTAACGAGTGTACCTGCTGGTTGATACTCTCACTTGAGTTCGGTGTGTCAATACCCCATCTTGTACCTCCGTCTTTATGAAATGTCCATATGGATAGGTCGTGTCCATTCAGCCACTGTGCCCCTTCAAGACATAACTCACGCATCTTTTGCAACTTCTCTTGGAATTTTTCTATTGGTAGGCACCAGCTGAGGAGCAGACAGAAAAGTATTAAGTTAGTCTGTATTTGGCAATTTAGTACAATTAGAACAACCAGCAGGTACACTCGTTAGACTCTTAGAAGAGGTATACATCTTCTTAGAAACGCAGCCTTTTTGATAGAAAAGGGGGGATCCGAGGATCGCTTAAAATCCGATTTTTCCCAGGAAATGGGGGACCATGATAATCGCTTAAAACCCCATTTCCTTAGGCATGCATCTCTTTATAAAGAGTCTAACAAGTGTACCATTGTGGTTTGATATAAGATATTGTTATTTGACAAAATTAAACAACCAATAGAGAGCTTACCAATCCACCACAAATTATCAGCAAGCTTCTTTCGCTTGAAATGATGGTTCCAGTTGCTCTTGAAGTGTCATATGCACCACCTTTGGGACCACTTCCAGGCTGGATCCAAACCTACTATGGCAGCTCTAATGCCGGCATGCCGATCAAAGATTATTGTCAGGTTCGCTCTCCTAGTGACGTGGAGCTGAATTTGCCGAAAAAACCATCCATAGATATCAACATTCTCTCCCTCAACAATGGCGAAGGCTAAAGGAAAGACTTGTTTGTTTGCATCCGCCCCACTGACAATCAGGAGAGTGCCCTTGTACTTGCCGATAACGAATGTACCATCCACTTGGATCACAGGGACACAGAAGCCAAAACCATCAATAGATGGCTTGAATGCCAAAAAAGTCGTCTGAAATGGCATTTGTTACTGGGCTCTGGCGGCTGTATCTCTTCATCTTGGTATCGAGGGGAGAAAACAGTGCTAGGGTTAGACGCCTCCAATGCCAAAATCAACCTGTGAAGGAATGCATATGATTCTTCCCAATCACCAAAGACGGCGGCCAAAGCTTTCTGCTTTCCATGCCATGCCTTCTTATACTTAATCATATAACCATAATGACTTGCAATGTCAGCGATTATGACTTTGACCTTCAGGTCAGGATCTTGCTCAATTAGATGCTCGATAGCCGCAACAACCACCCTGGATTTCAACTGTTGATGGCCTTGGGATGTTATGGATGACACACATGTGTGTGTGTTCACCGCACGGGATATGACCCAATGGTCGCGTCTCTTGTTGTTGATGGCCCGAATCCTAACATTGCATCCCTCGTGATGATTACGACATCTGACTATGAGCCTTTTCGTGTTGGAATGAGTTGTTTGCCATTCAACTGGGACCTTTATAAACCCAGTGAGTGGACCCCATACTGGGACCTCTGGTGGCTCCATGTCACTGTCGACACACCAATTCTCGTCTGGAATGTGATTGTAATAGGGGACTGGTACACGGTCACGAGCCACGTCATCATCATTATCTGAGTCTGACTCTGGTCCTAAATCATCAGCACCTTCAAGAGGGTCGGAGCTGTCTGCACTAACGTTGTTCTCTCCTTCTTCATCGAAGGGGTCACTAACTGGTGCTAGCAGAGCATCTTCCATCTGTTCCATCTCATGAAAGGCACCTTCATCAGCTCCATAATGGTAGTTGTGAAAACTACCGCTGCGTGATTGGAAGTTGTACTCGGGTTGGTTGGCATGGTCCGGTTGAACTTCTTCTTCATATGATGGGAAAGATTGATGATGAACTTCACCTTGCTCTTGATACTGAAAATAGGAATGAGGATCATGGTAACTTTGGTAGGGATAATCTCCATATAATTCACCTCCACCATGGATACCAGATGTTTGACCGTTTCTAGAATGACCTCCAACGCCTACGACCGCCTCGGTGTAAACGAACATCTCGGCTTTGGAAAGATTGTTGGACCTCAAGAATTCAAGCATGGCATCTACTTCATCCTGAGTGGTTATGAGATATTCCTCGTGCCACAACGACCCGCCTTCTCTGTTTGGATATCGGTACACCATACGATCAACTCTTCTCGTACCATCCATGCAAGTAATGTTAGTACACATTTGATAGAGGTCTTTAAGCATCGGTCTGGTAGCGACCTTTATTTTTTGAAAATTGCCACCGACGTAGGTGACCCCCTTTCCGGTCTCTTCCGTGTAACCATTCCACCGTAACCCAAGCGTAAACTTTTGGAATGCCATCTGCAAAAAAACCGTAGTTCAGTTAATATCATAAAAATCACAAATAACAATAAAAGTAATAAAAAATAAACTTATGATTTAACGTTAACCGCAAAAACACTAAAGAAGTAGGGAGCTACAACAAAAAATTGAAAAGGGAGAAGGAGAGGTGTGAATGGAAGAGGTTTCCCGGGGCTGTCTTTTATAGGCAAAATCATCAATGAAAACCGCATGAGGAGGGTGCAGTTTTCATCTGCCATGCAGCCCCACGTTTGTCAACCTGCATGGCAAAATGTTTGTTGTCTGAAAAATCATTACGACACACAAACCGCATGGGGGAGGTGTGGTTTGGTGTGGGCAAACCGCAAGTTGGGGGTGTGGTTTGTTTTGGAGAAACAAAACCGCATCCCCAACGTGCGGTTTTGCTAGGTCAGCCCAAGAACCGCACCTAGGCCATGCGGTTCTATATGGTCAGACCCAAAATCGCATGGCCAAGATGCGATTTTGGCCCAGAATCTTAAACCGCACCTTTGACTTAGAGGTGCGGTTTTCAAAAAAGGGTGCTATTTTTGTAATTTTTTTTAAAAAGGTGTTATTTCTGGAAAAATCCCGTTAAAAACTCCGCTTTAAAACTTAATAACTTACGATTTTACGCTTCTAGATCATCAAAACGTTTCTACATATAAACTCGCTTTTGACTACATTGCTCCTCGGAAGGTCCTTAATCTTTATCGTGTAGAGGTGTTGCAGAGGTGAAGCGGTTGAATGTGGTCGGGACATCTCGATCAGAATGTTCATCTTCTCCATGATCGCGTGGACGCACGCCATGATGTGGAGCCATGCTTCCTTCTCCCTCCGTAGGTTGTGAAGGATGGCCACTATCATCACCTCCATCCTATAATCTCTTGCATTGTTTCTAGGCGGGTGAATCGGTTGAAGAGTAGGAATAGGCACCTCTCCTCCTTCATGCACACTCTCTTCTTGATCTACCTCGGTTGCCAAACCTCTTTGATTCCTTTCTATTCTGACTTCCGCAAGACGGAAAATTGTCCCTTTCATCTCCAAAGTATTGGTGGTTGGAAATGTGAATCCTCGAACCCCCCAAATGCCATCATTTCTCATGTGAAGCACCTTAAGCTTTGACTTCGAAACCTCGAAGGATATAGGAGCGGTCCCCGCTACACATTCAAAATTATACAAATCCGAAGTCAACTTGGAAATATCTGGCAAGTCGGGTGGCAAACACTCCTCCGTGAAGTGCGGCAAGTCGGTGATCCATCTCATAGTCTTGAATATAGATTAGATAGACAATCCGAGATGAAGAGATCGTGGAAGATGCACGCTATGAAACAAGGTGACGTCTCGAGCGGTTAAGTTGCCCTTGCTCCGGTTCTTCCCTCCCTCAGATCTACCGACCACGTTGTGTATGAGCCTCCACTCCGGCTTCACCTCACTGGCTTTTAATTTTCGACTATCGTGTTTCTTGAATTCATTCTCATAGAATGTCATGAAACAAGGAAAGTTAGATTCCCTTGTCAAGGTAGCAAAGTCATTAGATGAATCAATGAAACTCGTCGGGTAGATGTCCACCGCTCTAGTGGACTCTCAGATCGACATATGTCGATGTTCTCCTTCGAGTTGAAGCTGGATGTTATCTTCAAGTTCGGCGGCACCCCTCATATCACGAATAGTGAGAGTACTAATAAACTCTATAACAAGCATGTGATATATATTTTCTTGAATAAAGAGCATCTTGAGCCATTCCAACTTCTGTACTTTAGAGCGGATTGCATCTTTAGTTTCGAGTTGGGTGAAAAGGGTCCAATTGGAACAAGAACTTTCGCCTAGAGGTAATCCTTGAAGCCATAGAAAATGTCATAAATGTCATGAGAGCAACCCAACAAGGTTTCTAAAGTAACATATGTGGTTCATTAAAGAGAGGAGAAACAATCTCATGACAAAAAAAAGTCATCTTAGGTAGAGAATGGCCATTAAAGGTTCCAAGCATTCAACACATGTTGGGCAAAATAAGGTATTGAAAGCATAAAAACATGGGAAAGTGTACCTTATCTTGCTTGGGGACATGTTGGGAGTCCAAAAGCAATTAATAATCCTTCTCAAAATTGAAGATGCTAGAAAATGAGATTAAAGAAGGTGGGTTGGAAGAGTAAAGAGGGGTGGAGAGTAATGACATATAGATCTAGAGAAAGGTGTGAGAGAATGAACACACTTAGATCTAAAGAGGATGCCATTACTTAAATAGAGACGGGCAATATCGCGACCGAGATCTCTTGTCCCACAACCTCGATCTTTGCCTTGTTTAGGACAACTCCTTTTCTCCACTTCCCTAAGTGCAAACTTTCATCCAAACATTTAAACATACATCCAAAATTCAGGGCTAAGTTGTATCAATAATTTTCCACGAATTTGTAAGTACTAACCAAACTATTATTCAATAAAAAAAGTAAAGGGAAAGATACGCAAACCGAAATGTTGGGTTGCCTCCCAACAAGCGCGTCTTTAAAAGTCTTTTCGATGGACTTGAATCCTTAAGATCAAACGAAAAGATCTCCATTCTTCACCGATGACCCTTTGTAGAAGTCATACTTGTGGTGAAGTCCAAGGTGAAGACCATGGAGTCTCTCGGAAGCGCATCCGGTGCTTGAGATAGAAATGATCCATTTGAGTTAAGCTTCTTAGAAGAGATGTCATTATTCGCGAATGTCTTGTAGCATTCCCCAAACTCTTTATTTTCATGAATAGGAGCTAAGTCGCCTTTTTCTTCCATGACCATCGGAAAGATGAGAAACCTTGAACAACTCTTGGGCTTTCCTTTTGCAAGAAAACTTTTCCTGGCTCGGTTTCTTCATAGCCTTGCAAGAATCACTCACTCCTTCAACTTGATTGTCATGGGGGTCAACATGGGAGACCATATTGAACCATTGTATCTCGGGGCTCGAAGGTGGCGTGGTAGGCGGTGTAACTGGCTCACAATCCATCTTGACATCATCCCATTTGTAATACTTGTGAAAATTCTAGATTGGAGTCATCTTGTAGCTTATTACATCCTCGCCAATCCTTAAGGTGATCTTGCTTCCACTTACATCAATGATAGTCCATGTCGTGGCCAAGAATGGTCGGCCTAGAATAATGAATGCATCATACCCCTTCGTGTCTAGAACCACGAAGTCCACCGGATAAACGAAATGATCACACTTTACCAAGACATTCTCTATGATTCCTCTTGGCTTGACAACAGATCTATTGGCCAACTCATTTTACATTGAAGTAGGAGCTAGTGGTCCAATATCCAAGTCATTGTATATCCGTGTAGGGATCTTCAACACCATGTCTAGGAAAGGGACATTTACCTTTAATTGCTTCATGATGTCTTTTCATGAAACACATTCATGATAGAGATCACTTTCAAATAACCGTCTAGGATAAGGGGATTTTGGTGTTGGCTCGGATTCATGACTCTTCTTAGACTTTTCCTCATCATCAACATTGACCTCAACGGAAGGTTGAACCTCTTCCCAAGCTAAATCTGTTTCTTGAAAAACCTCTTGAGGGACTTCTCTTACCGGGATCCTTGGATTTGGTATAAGAAACTCCTTTAATGGTCGGCCACTCCTTAGAGATACCGCATGACATCCTTCTTTTGGGTTACGCTTGGTATTGCCCGGTAGAGTTCCTTGAGGTCTCAAAGGGATAGTTTGAGCCAATGAACTTAGTTGAGCTACAAGATTTTGAAGTGAAGCTTGTTGATTTCTCTGTCCCGCTTCCAAACTCGAGAATTTGGTTGATGTATTTTCTATGAACTTGTCAATAGCTTCAAACTTCTTGTTAGAATGTGTGACAAATTGCCCTACGAAGTTTTGAAGTTTAGGAAGTCGACCATCGGAGGGTCGACTTTGTTCTTGAAATGCCCCTTGGTATGTTGGTTGACTCGGCCTCAGATATGCATTTTTCATTGGAGCTTGAGATTGAAACCTTGGGGGTTTTCTTGCTGTCGGCAAAGACCAAAGAAAGTTCGGGTGACTCCTCCATCCCGAATTATAAGTCGAGCTATAAGGGTTATTTCCTCGGGATTGACCTCCAACAAAGATGGCTTGCTCGAATGGAATAGAGGCTTCAATCATCGACTTGCATTCTTCCATGTTATGACTTGAGTCGCCACACCAATCACACTTCATAAGTTGATTCCCATTGCTCTTCATTGATGATGCAACTTGATCCATCTTCTTGGAAAGTTCTTGAATATGGGCCGATAGATATGATGGTTCTTCGATCCTCAATGAACTTCCCTTCGATATGCTCTTACCCCTTCTTTCTTCACCCTAATCGTAGCTATTAAGGTCCATCTCTTCGATTAGTTGTTGAAGTTCTCCGACTTCTTTGTTCCGAATGGCACCACCACTAGCTGCATCAATGAGACTTCGTGATTCCTTTGTTAACCCATTTTAGAAACTTTCAACTTGTAACCAAATGGCTATGCCATGGTGAGGACACTTGAGTAAGAGAGATGTGAATCTTTTCCATTCTTCAAATAATGGTTCATCCTCTTCTTGATGGAACATAGTAATCTCACTTCTCATCAAAGCCGTCTTAGAAGGTGGAATGTACCTTGCGAAGAACTTGTTGCATAGGTCATCCCATGAGGTGATAAAATGATGTGGTTGATTTATCAACCACTTCTTTGCCGCTCCATTCAAGGTAAATGGGAATAACCTTAGTCGAATAGCCTCTTTAGGAATCCTGTTCACCTTGATCTCATCTGTTAACTCATAAATTGACTTGACATGCGCATGTGCATGTGCATCTTCACTCATCATCCCATTGAATTGAACCACATTTTGAAGCATCGAAATTATGCCCGGCTTTATCTCGTAATCATTGTGGGGCATGAAGAATAGGTGATTGAACATTGTCCACACTTGTCCTAGAGTAAGAACCCATTGTTCTTGGCCTTGGTGCTACTTGAGCTTGACCTTCTGCCATTGGTGAAGATTGAGGTCTTGTAACTCTTCTTAGATTCCGAAGGGTCCTCTTGATTTCAGAATCAAAAGGTAATATTTCCAAGGAATCCCTTCTTCGTATACAACGGTGCTACAAAACACAACCTCAATAACCCGTGACGTACAAAGTTGGATAACAAAACAAAGAACGAACAAATACGAAAAGAAAAAAACACGAAACAAACACACAAAAACAAATAGTGCGAAACAAACACACAAAATAAAACACAACACAAAAAAAAATAATAATAAAGCAACGTAAAGACTAACTAACTACTTAATGGTTTTCTACTAGTTACCAAAGTTCCCCGGCAACGGCGCCAAAAAGCTTGATCACTTGAATCCGTGCAGGTTATTGTCGGATGTTAGCACGTATCGATAACTATCCCATCCTAGGCCAAGTTTAACCTAGAACAATATTGTCGTATAATGGTAATCAAGGTCGTATTCTACTCGGGTCCTGGTGCCCTAGACTACTTCCCACCTAGTTGCTAATCAGTTAATAGGTTTTTGAGGTTACTTCGGGGAACTATCCCTCCCCCTATCTTAGGGTTACTATGCATATCTAGATACTTAGGGTCATCGAATGTCCTAGGGTCGCTCTTGTGTTGTTTAACTTCCACTATTTGAGATTAATTGCGATTCATTAGAGTGACCCTGACTTTCTTCGTGTCTACACCATTGTTTAGTCATCCTTATGTCTCAGAGCTCCCGTATTTGAGTTCCATTGAGGTTTTATATTGTGAGTCTTTAATGGTTTCTGTTAAATATGAAAATGAGTATCGGAGAAAGTTCTTAAAAAGTGAGCATGTGTTCATAAAGTGCAAAGAATATGACATATTTTGTTAGCTCTCTTCTAGCCCCGAAAAATAAAAAAAGAAAGGAAAAAAGAAAGGATAAAGAAGAAAGAACAAAGAGGGAAAATAAAAAAAGAGAGTGGCCACAAAGTTGTTTATGCTCTAAAAGTGTGTTTCTTAGCAGTCAAGATTAGGAACACATACATGGTTGTTTACCTCCTTCACTCTTGTGCTTAAACAGTTTCAAAGCAGTTGTAGCAAAGAAAGTGTGTGCAGATAGTGTTCGTGATTGGTTGAGGTTTGTAATTGTAGAACATGTGGTTTGTGATGGTTGTGACTCGTGAGTGGTCTTTGGTCGTTGTGAATAGGTTAGGTAAAATTGTGGAACCTCATGCTACATGTACCACCACCCAAAAAGCCTTTTCCCCATGTCCTATCCCCTAGCTAGTCATCTGAACTTGTGTCTAAAACCTTATGACAAGCTCGTGGTGACATCTATCTTGTGAGCTCTAGCATTTACTACTAGGGTAAAGAGACGATAGAGCTGAGCGAATGAGTATGCATATCTTTTGCATCAAATGGTTATGAACCCATTGGTCTAGAGTGAGTGATTCTTTCTTCATATTATCATGTACCCTAGTGAGGACCTAGTTTACTCGATCGTTTATTCCTATGAGGAGATCTTTTGCATGTATAACTATGATTAGTGAGTCATCATTACAGTTTATGTATTGGTCTGTGAACAAGGTGAGAACTATTCCTTTACACGGTTCTATTACATACGAATGTCATTTGTGGTGGTTTTCAGGATTATTGTTGTGGTTGTCCATACGTTGGTGTCAAATAGCCCCAAAGTTTGTTCATAAATAATTTGTAAGCTTACATTGTGTTGTACTTGGTTTGTTTGGGGACAAACAAACGTTCAAGTGCGGGGGAGTTTGATTCGGGCATAATTACACATGTTTTCACCCCTTATATGTTGAATGTTAGACTTGGAATTCATCGTCTCTCGACCTATTTTACTCTAGATTATGCCACTTTTGTTATATATCAAGTCCTAGTATGTGAGGAAGGTCGAGAACGAGTTTCAAGACGAATGGAGGTCTAAAAGCACCAAAATATGAGAGAAAGTGGTGACATCACAGGCTGGGAGGTTTTGTCACGGTCCCCATCCCATGAAGATTTATCAGTGACATCACCAGACCGTGATCTTTACCAGCTAGCCGTGAAGATGGACTAAAATGGTATATATATGTTGCGCCTTGGGTCGTGATCACGTGCAGGCTGTCAATGTCACGATCGTGATGTTCAGCCCGTGATGATGACGCTCGGGCAGTATAAATAGAAGGAAGTTGGGAGAGCTGGTTTTTGGAGAAGAACTTGGTTCTCTTTCTAGGATTTCGACCCAAAACACAAAAGAGGAGTTTTTAGAGAGAGAGAGAGAGTGACCTTGAGTAATGTTGGAGCTTAACTAGACACTTGGGTTGATCACCTTAGAGCCCATTATTGGCGTCTTTGGGTCACTCCTATCGTATTTTGTTCGGGTAATCCACGAGGGAGTTGATTCAATCAACCTCCTAACAATATACAAATCCCTAGGTTGAATAGAGCACCACCCATCCATCACTTTGCCGTTTTGGTTAATCCCTAGTGAGTCTATCTCATAATGGTAGGATAGTGAGTCGATCGAGCTAGAATGGTACTCAACATCCATCCAAGCAAAAGAACTAGGGGGATTCAAGGTAAGAGAGCTCCACAACTTGTAATTAACTAGGTTAGTTAGTTTAGTTTTCCTAACCACTATCCTAGGTTGCCTAGATAACAAAACCTATCCCGAAGTAAGGTACACCAAGAAGACCCCTAGTTCGATATTTTTATTTCTTGCTTACCCTATGCTACAACCGATCGTCGGTTATACTTGGCCGTTGATATGCTTAGAAATACACATATTTATTCCCACATTTAAGTATCCAATTGGCTTGTAACACAAAATAAGTTCAGTTGTTTTCCAGTTTTACGCTTGGTTTTGTGTGTTTTGATGTTTCAGGATATTCAGAGACATGTAGGAGAGAAAAGGGCCAACTCGTCTCAAATCATGATTGAAAAGGAGAATTGAGGAACCAACGTCGGAGATGGATTTGTGAGCTCGAGATGAGTACTCAAAATTGTCAAATTTGCACCCCATGCAACCAGGCTCAATGCTTATACATTCCACCCAGCAATGTCCATTTAATTTGAGCTACTTGCTTGCTTCCATCTAAGTTGGCCGTTCATGGAAGCAAGCTTGTCCATTTAATTCAAGCAACCTGCTTCCATATAATTGACGTGCTAGCTTTTTTATTTGAACCAGCCTGCTTTTTCCATTTGCACTTGCGGCATAGTTCCACCTCAGCTACTTGCTTAACCTCTTTGTCTGTGAGACCTGAGCTATTTGTACCAGTTGCTAACTTAAGCTACTTGCTTTGACTTCCAATTGCTGAGTTGCTTGCTTGGTAGACGCGTCTAATTCAGCTCTAGCTCCCTCAAGCGTAAAACTGGAAAACAACTGTACTTATTTTGTGTTACAAGCCAATTGGATATTTAAATGTGGGAATAAATATGTGTATTTCTAGGCGTATCAAACTCCCCCACACTTGAATCTTTGCTTGTCCTCAAGTAAAGCACATAAATCCCGAGTTCAATTGTAAAACTCGTTTCCTGTTATTCAAAACTCTCAAACACACAATAGTGGGAAATAAGGTGAATCACAAGTAACAATCAAAATCGATACAAATTTTCTTATAATATGGATGTTGGCAACCACCAAAGACGACATTTGATCATAACACTCATGTGACATGGGAAACTCCGACTTAGATGCAAGAACTGCATAAAATGCGGATTAGTTCTCATCATTTTCAATTGTTCAAACATAGGAATCACAAAGCATAGCATGAGAGATAGAGCACGTAGGATCTCACTTGGAATTTTTAGAGATGATTGAAAGTCTCTCGCACTCGACTAGTGGGGTCAGGTTATAAATGTATGCAAAGTAAAGATGACTTTTACATACATTTTAAAGACACTCGCCCTACCATTTCTTTGCCATGAGCTAGCAAGCCATTCGAGTTTTCAAATTTGTGTCACCACTGACTTGTTCAGAGGTCTTTTGAATGGGTCACATTGTGGCTGGGGGCATGGACATGTGAAAGTTTATTTAATCTAGTGGTAAGTTAAATGTTCCACAATTTTCATACCAATACCAGGACCTTGCTACTTTTTTAGTAGAATGATTGGAATGGGAGAAAGCATTTGGAGATATTTTGGAGTTTGAAAGTAGCCGAATTGGGCTTTTGAAGAAAAACTCCTTTTTGTAAGTGCACGAAATTGATGACCAACTCTTTTGTTTTAGTATCATGTATATGTGTATCTTTCATTTTTTTTTATAGAGTGGGCAAAATTTATTTTTACGAACAACACTTTTAGAAACAATTTCTCCCAATTTCCAAAGTCATTTGTTTATGTAATAAGCAGAAAGTCATTTGTTTAAGCCATTCTGATGGAACATTGAAAAGAAGAGTTCAAATTAATACGGCTTGAAGAACAAGAATTGGTTTAAAACAGGTTGTCACCGAACAAATAGGCTCGTCTCAACGGGGTTAGACTAGGAGATATGAAGTTTCGGGTAGTCATTTGGGCAGTGGGGTAAACCTATGCCTCCATCGTTCTCCTCAGTGGTTTCACGACTCAAATATTTTGCAATTATCAAGCATATTCGTCATGCAGAGAGGGATCAAAACATAGAAGAAAGAAATGAACAGGCTCAACTCTCACTTCGTTTCCTAAATGCTCGGTTTCTCATGCTACGATTTCTAGTGACTATGCAAAGACAATCAAAGATGACAATCGACCAATTCAAGATTTCATACAAATTTTTGCCATCTAAGGAAGAGTAACACGAGACACATTCATTTTAATCCCTCAGTCATCATAATAGGTTGCTGGATGTCCACATCACAATATTCATGCATCAATAGTAATTATCACGAAATTCAAATAAAAACAAAAGATACCCACTATTAAAACAATTTTTTTATATCACAATTTTTTTCTCCATAAAACACCCATATAAATAAAATTATGAAGTTCACGCCACACAATACACCCCCACACTTAAATTGGACATTGTACTCAATGGACGTGAAAAACAAGTGGGGACACAGAAACACATCTTTTAAAAGAAAATTCAAAGCACAAAAAAATAGAACAAGAAGAAATCACAACAAATAAGGTTAAGAAAATGCAAACTGAGTATTGGGTTGCCTCCCAATGAGCGCTTCTTTACCGTTGTGATAGTGATAGATCGATAATTATACATGTTTTTACCCCTATTCTGAGGCCGTTTGCGACGAGGAATCTCGTGGTTTAAGCCGATTTCACGCTAGGTTGTGTGTTTATGTCATATTTCAGGTCCCGGCGTTGGAATCGAGGCGGAGAAACGAGTTCTGGGTCGAAAGGAGCAAGGTTGGGACGAATAGGGCTGAAGGAGCAAAATACCCGGTCAGGTGGCCAAATACCCGACCGGGTATTAACCAAGGTTGGGCGCCCGAGAAACAGAGAGGGGCCCGGGCACAGCAGTTAAATCCCCGGTCGGGGATTTTGGTGTTGGACCGGGTATTTCCCTCTTTAGTGAAACGGGGCGTTGCAGAGATACCCGGTCAGAACCCGAAATACCCGACCGGGTATTTTGACCGGGTATCGCGACCAGGCAGAGGATTTAAGAGAGAAGAAGGCCAACATTGAAGGGTTCCGAGTTTTTGAGAGAGAAACCGATACCTAGAGAGAGAAAGCGTCGAACCAGAGTTCCCAAGCGCCATAGATCGATCTTCAACACCATTGGAGCCCGTCTTGAGCTTGGAGAAGTGCGATTAAACGTCCAGAAGCAGGAATCCAACTTCACAGTATGATTTCCGTGTCTGAATCTGCTTTTGCTTCTTTCTCTATGGAGTAGTTTCCCCATTCATCTGGGTATGGAGAACCCTAGATTTGTATGCTAGGTCTGATTGTATGAACCCAAGTACAGTGTTTGTGAATTGATTATATTCGATTGAGGTTTGAATGATTGAATGACTTGAATCCTGATCAAATTCCTGTTGTTTCTGCTTTGACCTGGAATGAGAATATCTGCCTAGGTTGATAGAGTACCCTTAATCGAAGGTGGCGAATTGGAGACTTTAGTCGAGGAGCCAATTCGCTATTCTGTACCGAAGTCAATTCGGTAGTGGAGGTTTGGTTCATTAGGGCCTCAATCTGTTTACTCCGGTGGAGGTTAGTCGCCCGCTAGAGACTCAGATTGAGAGGGTCTGGAGACCTTTAGTCGAGACTTCAGGCTAATTGAGAACCTTCCGCAGTATAACTTTCATGAAAACTGAACTTGGTAAACTGCAATCCGACTTAACTGCAGTCTAGGGGGAAACCATATCCGGGTGACCTCTCTTGACTTGACAACAAACCGTTTACTTGCTTTGTGTTTTGTTTGCTTGAGTTTCACTAAAAGTTCACCGCTAAATAACAAGAATTCACCGAGTAGTCATCATATCTAGGACCCGGGTTGACATTAAAACCCGAACCGCTATACTACGCTTTAGGAAGTGGTTATACTTGGCCATTTTCTAGGGTGACAGTAGGAGTGAGTCAAGTTTTTGGCGCCGTTGCCGGGGGACCGAACCCGGGTCACCCGCGTGACAGGCCGTTTTTCCTGTGACTGAGTCTGATCATTGTGCTATGATTTCTGTATCGCCTGTGCATGCTATTTTTGATCAGATACACGAGCCTGTCGTGCATCCTTCTGCACCTCTCATTTTGCAGGACCCGCCTATCATTCCTTCGTCGCCACTCCATCCAGTCTCGCCTCCGAACAAAAAGCTCAAGGAGGAGTGGCGACCGAAGCCGCAAGTGGCTAAGCCTGCACGAAAGAAGAGTGGAGACCACTATGAGCTGGTCCCACCCCCCGCACCACGACCACCCTGGCCATCCGAGTACTCACTCGCCTGCATCTTGCCGGATGGCCAGGTCGAGCTGACTTCTGCTGGTGGTTGCAACCGTCGGGTGCACGGTCACCACCTGAAGCTGTACCTCAAGAGCGATGTGGATCCGCTCTTGGAGGCACCTGTTCCTGCACCTCCCTGAGTATCCACCATGGGCGTCCAGCTAAAAGACGGTAAAGAAGCGCTTGTGGGGAGGCAACCCCACCATGGTTTTCATTTATTTGTTTTGTTTCGAGTCGGATTGCGATTTGGTTCGGTTTTGGTTTGTTTCCTTTTGTTTTGGACGATGCACTATTGGGCTGACCGTTGGACCTAACGTATGTGTTTGAGCTTTTTGGTCTCTTTTAGCTCTGCCTGTGTTCCCGACTGGTCCTCTCTCCAGTCCGTCCCATGCCGACTGGTCCATTTCCAGTCTTCTGCAGTCCGTGCATACCGGTAACATCGTTCCCCTTTCCTTCCCTCTTCTCCATTGAGGGCAATGTCGATCTTAAGTGTGGGGGGGATGTTTATCTTTTGACTGCATTAGCTCTGTTTGTGTGCTTGGAGCCTAGTCCACTGTCCAAATCTTACGATTTGAGGGCTCCGAGTACTGCTGTTTGATCATATTGGCACTGTGTTTTGATGGATGAATTGATTGGTTTTCGGATTAATGCATGACAACTTGTTTGCGACTAGGACAACCTATGATGAGGACTGAGATGTGCAGTAGAACGATGTAGGGGTTCAGTTTTTCAACTGTTTGCTTGCCAACTGTGACTTGATCTGACTTGATCTGATTACTTGCTCTTGACAGTCGTTTATGCATCTAGTTCAGGGTATCAGAATGTGAGATAGAGCATATAGGTAGCCATGTGAGATTTGAGCCTGCTCGTTTCTTTCTTGTGTGATAGATCCCTCTTCCATGATGTGTAGCATTCACGTTGTCACTAGCTAAGATGATGGGGGCATAGGATTAGCCCACGCCCAAAAACTGACTGTCCTGATGTGTCATATCCCCTAGTCAGCCCCTTTGAGCCGTGTGTTATCCTTTCTTTTGGTTTATAATGAAAAAAAATCACCCTTGTTGCATCTTTTAGAAGGTTCCACAGAGTGGTTTTTACATATTCTCTGCTGTTTCTGCTAAAGTCTATGTGAGTGTTGGAGGTAGTGCTTAAAAAGTTGGGCAGGTGTTTGAAATTTATGCAGAAGTGGTGGCTCTCTTAAGAAATGAAAAGAAAAAATGAAAGAAAAACAAAGCAAAAATTTGAAAGCAAAAGAGAGCCACTACCAAAAATCTGAGTAATGCCCAGTAAGCAGTGTTTCTTAGCAGTCTGGCTTGGAAATGCTGATGATTATGCCTCCTTCGCTCTTGTGCTCTTAAGATATTGAGGAATGCAGAATAGCAGAAAGAAAATACCGGGTTGGTTGACTGTGATTGTGTGTTTGGAAAATGTGGAACCTTTTTGCTATGAATACTTCCACCACCTAAAAGGCCTTTTCCCCATGTCCAAGACCCTAACCAGTCATTTGAACCTGTGTCTAAGACCTCCTGATTAGTTAGTGGTGACCACCCCATATGTGAACTCTAGCATTTAGAGGCTGCCATCATGGTGAAGAGATGATAGGGATTGAGAGAAATAGCATGCGCATCTTTCGCATCAAAAATTGTCCTGACCCCACTGGTCGAGAGTGAGTGATTCATTTCCATTTTCTATATGCTCTTGTACCCCGGTGAGGACCTAGATTGCTCGGTCTCTATTCTGATGCTTTGAGTTGGATGCATGAGTCGACTGTTTTGAGTAAGTGGTTGAATCAAGTCTAGGTTGGCTAGTGAACAGACGGGAGACTCTTCCTTTACTCGATTTGCTGCACTCGAATGTCCTTTGTGGTGGTTTCCAGGTTGTTATTGAGGTTGTGCATGTATTGATGTTTGAAAACCAGTGCGATTCACGTGTTTTGTGCCCTTATGACTTGTCCCCAGTGTTGGTTGATTGGAATATGTAAGCTTACCTAGTGTCTGACTTGGTTTGCTTGGGGACAAGCAAACGGTTAAGTGTGGGGGAGTTTGATAGATCGATAATTATACATGTTTTTACCCCTATTCTGAGGCCGTTTGCGACGAGGAATCTCGTGGTTTAAGCCGATTTCACGCTAGGTTGTGTGTTTATGTCATATTTCAGGTCCCGGCGTTGGAATCGAGGCGGAGAAACGAGTTCTGGGTCGAAAGGAGCAAGGTTGGGACGAATAGGGCTGAAGGAGCAAAATACCCGGTCAGGTGGCCAAATACCCGACCGGGTATTAACCAAGGTTGGGCGCCCGAGAAACAGAGAGGGGCCCGGGCACAGCAGTTAAATCCCCGGTCGGGGATTTTGGTGTTGGACCGGGTATTTCCCTCTTTAGTGAAACGGGGCGTTGCAGAGATACCCGGTCAGAACCCGAAATACCCGACCGGGTATTTTGACCGGGTATCGCGACCAGGCAGAGGATTTAAGAGAGAAGAAGGCCAACATTGAAGGGTTCCGAGTTTTTGAGAGAGAAACCGATACCTAGAGAGAGAAAGCGTCGAACCAGAGTTCCCAAGCGCCATAGATCGATCTTCAACACCATTGGAGCCCGTCTTGAGCTTGGAGAAGTGCGATTAAACGTCCAGAAGCAGGAATCCAACTTCACAGTATGATTTCCGTGTCTGAATCTGCTTTTGCTTCTTTCTCTATGGAGTAGTTTCCCCATTCATCTGGGTATGGAGAACCCTAGATTTGTATGCTAGGTCTGATTGTATGAACCCAAGTACAGTGTTTGTGAATTGATTATATTCGATTGAGGTTTGAATGATTGAATGACTTGAATCCTGATCAAATTCCTGTTGTTTCTGCTTTGACCTGGAATGAGAATATCTGCCTAGGTTGATAGAGTACCCTTAATCGAAGGTGGCGAATTGGTGACTTTAGTCGAGGAGCCAATTCGCTATTCTGTACCGAAGTCAATTCGGTAGTGGAGGTTTGGTTCATTAGGGCCTCAATCTGTTTACTCCGGTGGAGGTTAGTCGCCCGCTAGAGACTCAGATTGAGAGGGTCTGGAGACCTTTAGTCGAGACTTCAGGCTAATTGAGAACCTTCCGCAGTATAACTTTCATGAAAATTGAACTTGGTAAATTGCAATCCGACTTAACTGCAGTCTAGGGGGAAACCATATCCGGGTGACCTCTCTTGACTTGACAACAAACCGTTCACTTGCTTTGTGTTTTGTTTGCTTGAGTTTCACTAAAAGTTCACTGCTAAATAACAAGAATTCACCGAGTAGTCATCACATCTAGGACCCGGGTTGACATTAAAACCCGACCCGCTATACTACGCTTTAGGAAGTGGTTATACTTGGCCATTTTCTAGGGTGACAGTAGGAGTGAGTCAGATAGCGGGACAATGTGGAGCTTAATTTGGGGGCAGAGAGGTGGACAACGTTAAGGTTGGAAGGCTGCTCCAAGGCAAGGTAGAGTTTTAGTCGATGCCCGTTTACCTTGAAGGTTGAATTGTCCTCACCAAAAAGTTCCACTGTGCCGTATGGATGGACCGTGCTGATTGTGTATGGACTAGACCACTTGGACTTGAGTTTTCCAGGAAAGAGTCGAAGGCGAGAGTTGAACAGAAGCATTCGATCTCTAGCCTTGAAATCCTTTCATTTCAATTTTGCATCATGGATTCGTTTGGTGCGTTCTTTGTAAAGGCATGTACTTTCATAGGCATGAAAGCGAAACTCCTCCATTTCATGCATCTGGATCCTTTCTTCACCTGCTACTCCAAGATCCAAGTTTAGTGATTTGAGAGCCCAAAATGCTTTATGCTCCAATTCCACTGGTAGGTGGCAAGCTTTACCATACACCATCCGATAAGGCGAGGTGCCTATTGAATTTTTGAAAGCTGTGCGATATGCCCATAATGCGTCATTAAGCTTAGTTGACCAATCCTTGCGAGATTGATCAACCGTTTTCTGGAGTATTTGCTTGAGCTCTCGATTTGTCAGCTCTACTTGACCGCTTGTTTGTGGATTATAGGATGTGAATAGCCGATGTGTCACCCCGAATCGAGTACACACCTTGTGAAATTGACCTTGGAAATGAGTTTCACGATCACTGATTATTGCTTGAGGTACTCCGAATCGGGTGAATAGTTGTTGGAGAAACTTCCCCACCTTTCTAGCATCATTCGTGGGAAGGGATTGTGCTTCAGCCCATTTTGACACATAGTCAACAGTCACCAGGATGTATTTGTTGCCCGAAGATGATGGGAAGGGTCCCATGAAATCAAGCAACTAGACATCAATGATCTCGATGGGTTGAAAAATGTGTTGTGGCATTTCATCCCGACGAGATATGTTTCCAAACCGTTGACAATCATCACAACTTCTAGCAAAGTGGTCGCAATCTAAAAAAATAGCGGGCCAGTATAATCCGAGTTCCAATACTTTTCTTGTTGTACAATTTCCACTGTGGTGGCCTCTTGCCTGGCCGGAATGGCAATGATGGATGATATTATGTGTCTCGGTGACAGGAACATGTCGACAGATTATCCCATAAGATCTTATCCTGAATAGGAATGGATCATCCCAAAAGTAGTTCTTTAGGTCAACAAAGAACTTCTTCTTTTCTTGATATGATAGGTGTTGGGGAAGTAGTCCCACAGCCAGATAATTGGCCATGTCTGCAAACCATGGTCCTTCAGCTTCTTTGATGATGACTTCGAAGAGTTGTTCGTCCGAGAATGACTCATTGATTTCGACTGGATCTGAAATAGAAAACTCAGCACCCTCCAAACGAGATAGATGATCAGCAACTACATTTGTGACTCCTTTCTTGTCTTTGATCTCTATGTCAAATTCTTGGAGTAGTAAGATCCATCGAATGAGTCTCGGTTTAGCATCTGCCTTTGATAGAAGGTATCAGAGTGTCTGATGATCTGTGAAGACCACTGTATGGGATTGCACCAAATATGAACGAAATTTATCAAAAGTGAAGACATTGGCCAACATCTCCTTCTCTGTGGTGGTGTATTTCCTTTGAGCATCATTCAAAGTTCTACTGGCATAGTAAATTGGATGGAACCTCTTCTCTTTTCTTTGTCCCTACACAGCGCCAACTGCACAATCACTGGCATCACACATGAGCTCAAATGGTAGGTTCCAATCTGGAGCCATAAGGATGGGAGAGTTAGTGAGTTTTTCCTTCAAGAACTCAAATGCTAGAAGACATTTCTCATCAGATGAGAAAACTGCATCCTTCTCCAGAAACTTGGTCAAAGGTTGACTAATCTTTGATGAAGCATATGTAGAATCTCGCATGCCTAGGAAACTACATATTTCTTTTACAAAAGATGGTGGGGGAAGAGCGGCAATTGTCTCGATCTTTGCACGATCAACTTCAATGCCTTTGTTTGAGATCTTGTGGCCAAGAATAGTTCCCTCTGTCACCATGAAGCGACACTTCTCCCAGTTTAATGCAAGATGTGTCTCTTCACATCGAGTAAGCACCTTCTCCATATTTGATAGAAAATTATGAAAGAAATCTCCATAGACAGAGAAGTCATCCATGAAGACCTCTACAACATCCTCAACTAGATTCCCAAAGATCGTTGTCATGCACCTTTGAAATGTGGCAGGTGCATTGCATAATCCGAAAGGGATACGTCTATAAGCAAAAGTACCATATGGACATGTGAAAGTGGTCTTCTCCTGATCTGCTGGATCTATCGGAATATGAAAGTATCTGGACATGCCATCTAAGAAACAATAGAATTCATGGCCAGCCAACCTCTCCAACATCTGATCAATGAAGGGAAGAGGAAAATGATCCTTCCGAGTAGCATCATTCAAATGTCTGTAGTCGATGCAAACGCGCCAACCAGTAATTGTTCGGGTTGGGATGAGTCCCCCTTTGTTATTGGGAATGACAGTCATGCCTCATTTCTTCGGAACTACTTGTACTGGGCTGACCCAAGGGCTGTCAGAGATTGGATAGATTATCCCGACATCAAGAAGCTTTAGGACTTCCTTCTTTACCACTTCTCTCATGTTTGGATTTAGGTGACGTTGTGGTTGTACCACTGCTTGTATTCGGCCTCCATAAGAATTTTATGGGTGCAGAAGGATGGACTTATCCCTTGGATGTCTGTGATCTTCCAAGCAATGGCTCTTATGTGTTTCTTCAGTAGAGCCACTAGTTGTTCCTTCCGCTGTGGAGAAAGAGATGAGTTGATGATGACCGGCAATTTGGAGTTGTTGCTGAG
This sequence comes from Linum tenue, assembly GCA_946122785.1. Lineage (NCBI taxonomy): Eukaryota > Viridiplantae > Streptophyta > Magnoliopsida > Malpighiales > Linaceae > Linum > Linum tenue. The sequence goes on along the minus strand of CAMGYJ010000011.1, from coordinate 25,226,846 downwards.
GAAGGCATACTCCAAATGTTGTGGTAATGCTTTTAGCTCCAAGTTGGTGGTTCATCATAGGAAGTTTTCAAGAGGGGAACTATAGGGAGCTCAACCACCTCCTCCAGTAGTTCTTCCTCTGAAAAATTAGATTCTTCTTTAGTAATTCTTGTTGTTTCTCAAGATGCTAAGAATCTTCCCCTTCTTCTTCAAGATTAGTAATTTAGAATACTTCAAATTTTTCTTCCTCCGGGAATATGGTGATGCACGAAACAGATGTCATTTCAATTTCATCATCAATTGAGTTGAGGTCATCATGAACATGGGCATATCTCATTCCATCATTTAGTCGAAAGGTGGCACTGGCATCTCCAACTCGTAGAGTGAGCCTCCCATCATGAACATCCACTATAGCTCTGATCGTTGCTAAGAAGGGACGACCAAGGATTAGCGAAACATCAGTCTCGTCGGTATCCATGATCACAAAATCTGCTAGGAAGACAAATGGTCCCACCTTCATGAGCACATCTTCCAAGATTTTAAGGGGGTGGCGTGTGGATTTATCTGCTAGTTGGATCGTCATCTTGGTCGAAGTGAGCTCACCTAGCCCAAGTTGTTGATAGAGGCAAAATGGCATAACAATAATGTTTGCCCCGAGATCGGCCAAACTTCTTTCCACTTCTAGTTTACCGATAATTCATGATAGAGTGAAACTTCCTGGATCTTTGAGTTTTTCTGGTAGACTCTTGTTGAGGATTGTGGCAGAGCATTCTTCATTCAGGACAACCAAAGCCACATCTCCCATTTTTCTCTTGTGTGTGAGAATCTCCTTCATAAATTTGGCATATTGAGGCATTTTCGAGATGACTTCAATGAAGGGGATGTTGACATGTACCTTACCCAAAAGATCCAGAAACTTTTGGTACCCCTCCATTCTGTCAACTTTCAAAAAGCTCTTTTAGGGAGGACAGTTACATAGGCTTGTACAAAAAATAAAGTACCTCATGGTCAGCCAAGTCTAAGGTTGCGTGGGTGGGGGTTGACTTTCTTGCATATCCACAACTGTGGGTTGAGTGCCACCTACAGGATGACCTCCTGCTCCATTGAGCTGAAACAAAGTCATGGTTCACATTATGAGGAAGTTCATGCAAAATAAAGCAAATGAAATAAGTCACACTAACCCTAATGTATTGGTTCCCAGTGTTTTCATCCACATAGACTCCCACTCAAGTTGTTGCAACACACAACTCTTGTTCAATTGTCACTCGATCGTCAATATTCAGCCTAACAACCTACACAATATCAATATAGACATCACAACCACATTTGTCGTTTGTACATAACATGATCTCATATTTTCCCTCTAACTTACTTGTATTCCACCACCTCGATTCATAAGACATGATCTTGCATGTGTGTATCCCACCACACTTTGAACAATGAGGTACTCTTTTCCTCCTTTCAGTGTGTTACTAATTATGCTGAGCAGTACGCTTTCCTCTAGGCCTGGAGGTGTTGTTCTATCAATTAAGATGAAAGAAGACGAGTCAGAGTGGATAATATGTTGTAATGAAACTAAAGAAAATGGTTCAAAACATTCTCACTGGTTGCTCGATGGTGCTTTCGTCGTTGCCAAGAAGCTTGGGTTCGTCGGCGAACACTCGCCGTGGAATGCAAGTAACTACTGCTGCTACTATTAGAAGGGTATTTCCGTGGAAAAATTTAGTAGAGGGGTACGTTTGTTAATTTGTAAAAGTAGAGTGGTACAAAATGCTACTAACACAAATAATTATCATTTCGTAACCTTTACGTAATGGATATGTATTTTACGCAACAGTTTTAAAATTTTATTACATAAGTAAAATTAAAAAAATTAATGACAAATATTAATATGTTTGTTTATTTTTAATAAATAGTTGAAAATGCATTCAATAGCAATAAACCTTTCGCAAATTTATTATTTAAAATATTATCTATTATTTTGGTAAGATTATTCAAAATATTCTAATTTAAATGACAAAGAATGTTACTTCATCAATAAAAAAAATTCCAAAGTCGATAAAAAAAATTTCCAAAAAAAAGAGCTAGGAACTTTTCTCGGTCCACCCAATTACGAAAAACTTGTAACACCCCACTACTCATATTCAGGTGGAATTTCCAAACTATCCTTGATTAAACCTAATTCTATTCGTATTTAATCCTAAACCTAGCACCCCAGGAAGGCCACTCTTTTCCCAAAGAGGAACTAAGACCAGCTCTGCCACCCACAACACTTCGTCCTCTCCATATTCCTAATCCCAACTCATATCATCTATCCGCTAAGCACCACCGTCGGCAGAGACAGAGCTAGAATTTTTAATTAATGGGGCAAATATTTTTGCAATACAATTGTAATAACTAATAACATATAATATCACATTTTTAACCGACCATTTTTTTTATTATATAGAATCCACTAAAAATTTCGCCAAAAATTGCAAAAATCATATAACTATACATATGTGATCATTTATATAAGAATCATATCTTTCATAGTCTCCTATATTTACCAATATGATAATTAAAAAAAATCTCATACATTCAAATTGACTATTTATAAATAGAAACATGATATATTTTCAAAGAAATTAACTTACAATGATAAAGAAGATACTCAACATTGACAAGTGATTTCAAAAAAGCTAATTATAAATTCAAGAAGAAAATTCAGAGAAAAAATGTAAAAAATCTTGAAGGCGGATAATTAATTAGCCAAAAATTGCAAAAAGTTGTGGTAGGGAAGGCCTTCGAACCATTTTGATTTCTCCCAATGCTGAGAGTTGACTAATCGTTCAACCATTACTCTGCCGAAATTTCTTATGCTCCATACTCATGTTTTGTACAAATTTACTGGTTTAGGGGTGCCATGGCCCCCTTCACATAAGGTAGCTCTGTCCCTAACCCCCGGTCGCTATGGCAAAGAGAGAGACAGAGAAACAAACCATAGCCACAACGGCTGCGGTAATTGCAAGGTAGCGGGATTTGGGGGTTGCAAGAAGATCATGGAGTCACGGAGAAGCGATGACGGGATTGACTAGAGTTGTCAAAATGAACCCAACACGACCAACCCGTCCAACCCACCCCACCCACAACTCGTCTGTAACCCGATTTGACAAAAAGTCAACCACCCGATGTAACCTGAAACCAATTGACCCGTAATTCGATCAACCCATAACTCGATGAACTCGTTATCTGATCCAACCCATAACTCATCTCATCTATAACCCGAATGATTCATAGCCCAAATAACCCGTAATCAAATCGAACCCAACTCGAATAACCCATTTTACCCGAATGCTTCTACAAAAATTAAATGTATACATTATTATATTTTTAAATTTACCAAGAAAGAACTGTTGTTCTCACAATAATTGAAAATTATTTGTAGAATTGATGGTATAAATTGAAGTTTTTTCTTAAATATTTAATTTTTAAAATAATAATATATGAAATATCTTTTCATTCATTTTTTATTTTATGAAATTCAAAGGATAAATTTTAGAAGATAATAGGAAAAGTTAGACACAAATTCGTATCTCCACCACCCATAACTATATTAAAAAAAATCAACCCTTGAAAATTAATGAAATTCCCAAAATCAATGATCCCTATCAAGATATATAAGTGGATAGTTTACCCTTTTTACTTCATTCGCAACTTTTTAATGATTTTATTTATTTTTTATAAATTATTAAATCGACGATTAGAACTGGATGATAATATCATATTTGACCGAACCGTTGTCCGACCCATGATTTTTAGGATGAGATGTTACCGTGAATATATAAAAAAAATTGTGAAAATATATAAGTGGGTGATTCGGAATGATGTTCATAAGTTTTCGTGGAAATGAAGAGACAAAAATCTAGTTCATACTATATTTAATTAAGATGATTCATTTCGAAATGTATCAGCATGTAATCTACCTTTTTTACTTCATTCTCAAATTTTTCCTGATTCAATTTTTTTTATAAATTAATAAAATAAGTGAAGTTACAATCTCTCACCATAAAAAAAAATTATAACCAGCAACAAAGCTTTTATATACACTATTTTATTTATATTTAGTTTTTATGCTAACATAATGGATATTTAATTTGTATGTGTAAAATATTATCATATTATCATTTTCTTAAATTTTGTATCATTACCTACAATTTATATTCATATATTGATAGTTTGTAAAACATTATTTTCTGTCAAGAAGTAAATGATCCAATGGGTTGACCCGAATAACCCATAATTCGACCTGACCGAACCCGAATTAACCCGCAATCCAATAAATCCGTAATTTGATGCGCCCATAACCCGACCCAATCCGTAGCCCAATTAACCAGTGACCTGATTGACTCGTAACCCAATTGACCTGCAACCCAATTAAACCCGATCCAAATTGAAACCGACTCGATTGAACTCGCAACCCGGTTAGAACCAACCCGACTCAACCCGCCCAATTGACACCTCTAGGATTGACTGGCTGCGGATTGGCGAGCTGACCGAGGGGAGACCAGGTTGTTGTCGTGCTTCCTGAAGAGACCGGAGGTAAAGGACTTATCCTAGTTCACTTTAGCTGCAAAATGGATCGGTCACTGGCCAGGAGAATGCGGTAGGATGTTAATCTATACATATGGATGGATGCAGTGGGTTGATGGATAATTATTTCAAGAACAGGGCCATGGTTGGATTTACATAAGGAGTAATACTCGTTTATACCATTTACCACTATAGGGGAGCTTGACGAAGGGTTAAAATGTGGTGGTTAATGTGTATCACGTAAGGCTTAGCTAAGGGGTTATCAAGGCATAATCAAATAATTGATTGGTGGGGAAATCTCTAAACTGCATGCATGGCTTTTGGGCACGTAGGTAGCTTGTGGTTTAGGGTGTCATGAGTGTGTCAAAAACCTGTTGGTCCCAAAAACTCGAGTTGTTGGGAGAGATTCAATCGTGAATCATATACCATTTACTAATATACTGATTCGAGCATAATTGTAAACTTTTTACCACTGATTTTATTATTCGTTAAGGCATTTTTACTCCGAGAGGTTTGGTTTTACGCTGGGTTTTGTCTCGTTTTTGTGCATTTCAGTCTATAGCAGGTGGAACCAACCTCAGATTCGAAAGTTGGACGAAAAGGCAAAAAATCGGGTCAAAGGATGGAGAAAGTAGCAGATCACGGTGGAAGCAATGAGTTCACAGTTAGGGAGACCGTGAACTGGAGCCGCAAACTGTGAACAGCCAAACATCCAGAGACATTTTTGCTCTCACTGGAAGTTCACGGTCGTAAGACCGTGAACCCAAGCCAGAGACCGTGAAGTGAATTATTGATGCGACGCGTTTTGGCCTGAGATCATGGTCCCTGCCTTGAGTTCTCGGTCGTGAACTAGGAACGTGATGTGAGCCCGACCTGGGTATAAAAGCGGGGTTTGAGCTGAAGGAAAAGGAAGGGAGGAGACATTGAGTGAGAAAATCTTCTTCTTCAGCATTCTAGAGAGATAAAGTGACGAGCCAGAAGAGAGCAGAAGCTAGGGTTTCATTCCAAGGCAAGGATTTGGAAAAATCTTCCACAAAGGAAGAGCTCTTCTACACAAGGAAGGATTCAAGCATCTCCATGATGGTTTTTATTCTTTCTCCTTGTGTTTTTTCCCTCTCCTAGCATGGAGTAGTTTCCCTTTTCACTTGGGTACCCTAACTCCTACCATGTGATTGATTGTACGGAATAATTGTCTATGTGTGGATGTGTTTTAATACGAATTTGGAGGTATTTTCATAAAAGATTGTGTTGTGTGTTCGCCTATCAATCTAGTTGTCATTCTAACCTAGGAATGGAGAAAACTTCCTTTTGTTAAAGAGGCTTGTAAAGCTTGGTTTTCTTAGGAAAATCATGTCTCCTATCTAGGTTCATGTATGACATCCCTCCTTGTTTGTCTTGGCACCTGGGTTGATTGTGTTTTGGCCATCCGAATTCTGATTTGAGAGTGAAGGTTTGGTAGTCCTTAGTCGATTAGGCCAAGCGAGCTACCTTGGTAGCTTAATCTGAATTCCTTGTCCTAGGGACCGAGAGAATGGTGTTCCATCACTAGCTACACTTCCTTACAATTCTCAATCACCTACACCGTACATTTTCAGTCATTCCGAAAAGTCATGGTAGCGAGTTAGGGGGAGCTACACTCGGGTGAATCCTTCTCATTTAAGAGTCAAAACCAATTATTTTTGCAAATGCTTTAATAGTAGATCGTAGTTTTCAATCAAACAACCTATCACTAGATAATATTTCAAATAATCGAAGTAGGGGTACATGGACCGGCCCGGGGTGGTATTTAAACATACTTACCCAATATTGCACCCAATTAAGGTTTATACTTGGGCCTTAATTGGGAGTTTTATTTTCATATTCGGGACGAATCAAGTTTTTGGTGCCGTTGTCAGGGAACAAACGACCCGTTATTTTGAAAATATTGTTTGGTGTTAATTTAGCTTTTATTTTCGCTTTTGTGTTTGTGAATCTTGCTCGTGTTAGACGAGTTGTGGTTCTTTTGAGTGCATGCAGGGAGGTGTATGACCCAGAGTAATCCGACATCTTTGGCGCCACTGGACGAGAATCTCAATCTCACTCGCCGACTCTTGGATCGTGAGAGGGAGCTAGCAGAGACAAGAAGAAGGATAGAAGAGAGGGGACAACATCAAGTTGGTCCCGAAGAGGAAGTTGCAATTGAGGAAGAGTTTGATTCCGTAGAGGAAGGAAGTGAAGCTGATATGGCGGCTAATCAACATGCTTTAGCTAGAGTGCCTCAGAAGAGCAACCGAGGACCATGGGGTACTATATGACTCCAAAGGTAGCAGATATTCAACCCACCTTTAGACATCTGCCTGTGACCGCCAACAATTTCGAGATCAATCCCGCCCTCTTCACCATGATCCAAAACAATGAACTATTTCATGGGCTTAGCAATGAGTCTCCAAGGGAGCATCTTCAGAAGTTCATCGAGCTTGTGGGAAGTTTGAAGATCAATGGTGTTCCCGAGGATGTTTTGAAGTTGAGGCTATTCATCTACTCTCTTGTGGGGAATGCATCTTGTTGGCTCAATAATAGACCGGCCCTCTCAATTACCTCATGGGATGACATGCTCATCAAGTTCATGACTCAGTATTGCCCACCTTCAAAGACGACGGAGTGGCGCAAGAAGATCACCCACTCTGAGCAAGAGGAAGATGTGACATTGAGGGATTCTTGGGAAAGGTAATCTGATTTCTTCTTCCAGTGCCCACCCCATGGATTCGAGGAGAAATTTCGGATTGAGACATTCTATGGCGGTCTCCACCAAGACGACAAGATTCTCATTGACTCCTTATGCCAAGGGAAATTGATGAATATGACTCCGCCCCAAGAGACCGAGTTGCTCGAAGACATGGCGAGTAAAGGGTATGATTGGGGTTTGACGAGAAGTGGCAAGAGAAGCATCTCAAGAGGAGTGCAAAGTGTATGAGCGAGTCCTCCGCTTGAAGCTAAGATTGATCGATGGATTGATGCACTCCTAGAGGACAAGAAGCATGGGAAGATGCCTGTAATGGCGTGTGATTGGTGTTTGAGTACCAACCACAAGATTTCAGAGTGTCAAATGATGAAAGAGTCAAGCACCCCCGAGGAGCAAGTGAGTTTCATCTCCAATGCTAGGGGGGAATCCCTAATAGCAACACTTACAACCTGGGGTGGCGAAATATCCCAATTTATCTCGGTCCTCTCCTACCAACCCAAGACCCCCCAGTTTCCAAGGACTGACGGGAAATTATCAACATAGGCCTACTTTCATTCAACAAAGACCGCAATTCCAAGGCTCTAACTTCCAACAACCATCTCAAGGTGGTCAAGGCCAACCCGATAAGTTTGCAAAACTTGAGGACCTAGTGACCACCTTTGTGAGCACGAGCACTCAAAAGTTTGAGAAGATTGAGCAATTTATGAATGTGGCAACAACAAAGTTTACTTCGATTGAGGTGGGATTGAGGAGCCATCAAGCAAGTCTTCAAAACTTGGAGGTGCAAATTGGTAATCTTGCAGGGATCCTTACTGAAAGGCAAAGGGGAGCCGTACCCTAACAAACTATTGCCCACCCCAAAGATCAAAATGCAGGTTGTAATGCTATTCTTTTGAGGAGCTGGAAGGTGACCGAGGAGGTTGTTGCTAAGGAAGTGACCGAAGAAGAGAAGACCCATCCAACGGCCAATGATCAAGAATAAGTAGGAGGAAAGGAAGAACAACCTAAGAAGGCATTGCCGACACCACCATAACTGGCTGAATACAAGCCTCCTCTTCCTTTTCCCACGAGGATGCACAAGGACCGATTGGAGGCAAAATGTGGTGGGTTCACGGAGATGCTCAAGAAGCTCTGTATCACCATTCTGTTATTGAAGGCCATGGTTCACATGCCGAGGTATGCTGACTCGACTCTACTGTCACCCTAGAAAATGGCCAAGTATAACCACTTCCTAAAGCGTAGTATAGCGGGTCGGGTTTTAATGTCAACCCAGGTCCTAGATGTGATGACTACTCGGTGAATTCTTGTTATTTAGCGGTGAACTTTTAGTGAAACTCAAGCAAACAAAACACAAAGCAAGTAAACGGTTTGTTGTCAAGTCAAGAGAGGTCACCCGGATATGGTTTCCCCCTAGACTGCAGTTAAGTCGGATTGCAGTTTACCAAGTTCAGTTTTCATGAAAGTTATACTGCGGAAGGTTCTCAATTAGCCTGAAGTCTCGACTAAAGGTCTCCAGACCCTCTCAATCTGAGTCTCTAGCGGGCGACTAACCTCCACCGGAGTAAACAGATTGAGGCCCTAATGAACCAAACCTCCACTACCGAATTGACTTCGGTACAGAATAGCGAATTGGCTCCTCGACTAAAGTCACCAATTCGCCACCTTCGATTAAGGGTACTCTATCAACCTAGGCAGATATTCTCATTCCAGGTTAAAGCAGAAACAACAGGAATTTGATCAGGATTCAAGTCATTCAATCAATCAAACCTCAATCGAATATAATCAATTCACAAACACTGTACTTGGGTTCATACAATCAGACCTAGCATACAAATCTAGGGTTCTCCATACCCAGATGAATGGGGAAACTACTCCATAGAGAAAGAAGCAAAAGCAGATTCAGACACGGAAATCATACTGTGAAGTTGGATTCCTGCTTCTGGACGTTTAATCGCACTTCTCCAAGCTCAAGACGGGCTCCAATGGTGTTGAAGATCGATCTATGGCGCTTGAGAACTCTGGTTCGACGCTTTCTCTCTCTAGGTATCGGTTTCTCTCTCAAAAACTCGGGGCCCCTCAAGGTTGTTCTTCTTCTCCCTTAAATCCTCTGCCTGGTCGCGATACCCGGTCAGAATACCCGGTCGGGTATTTTGGGTTCTGACCGGGTATCTCTGCAACGCACCGTTTCACTAAAGAGGGAAATCCCCGGTCCAACACCAAAATCCCCGACCGGGGATTTAACTGCTGTGCCCGGGCCCCTCTCTGTTTCTCGGGCGCCCAACCTTGGTTAATACCCGGTCGGGTATTTGGCCACCTGACCGGGTATTTTGCTCCTTCAGCCCTACTCGTCCCAACCTTGCTCCTTTCGACCCAGAACTCGTTTCTCCGCCTCGATTCCAACGCCGGGACCTGAAATATGACATAAACACACAACCTAGCGTGAAATCGGCTTAAACCACGAGATTCCTCGTCGCAAACGGCCTCAGAATAGGGGTAAAAACATGTATAATTATCGGTCTATCAAACTCCCCCACACTTAACCGTTTGCTTGTCCCCAAGCAAACCAAGTCAGACACTAGGTAAGCTTACATATTCAATCAACCAACATTGGGGACAAGTCATAAAGGCACAAAACACGTGAATCACCCTGGTTTTCAACCATCAATACATGCACAACCTCAATAACAACCTGGACAACCACCACAAAGGACATTCGAGTGCAGCAAATCGAGTAAAGGAAGAGTCTCCCGTCTGTTCACTAGCCAACCTAGACTTGATTCAACCACTTACTCAAAACAGTCAACTCATGCATCCAACTCAAAATATCAGAATAGAGACCGAGCAATCTAGGTCCTCACCGGGGTACAAGAGCATATAGAAAATGAAAATGAATCACTCACTCTCGACCAGTGGGGTCAGGACAATTTTGATGCGAAAGATGCGCATGCTATTTCTCTCAATCCCTATCATCTCTTCACCATGATGGCAGCCTCTAAATGCTAGAGTTCACATATGGGGTGTCACCACTAACTAATCAGGAGGTCTTAGACACAGGTTCAAATGACTGGCTAGGGTCTTGGACATGGGGAAAAGGCCTTTTAGGTGGTGGAAGTATTCATAGCAAAAAGGTTCCACATTTTCCAAACACACAATCACAGTCAAACAACCCTGCATTTTCTTTCTGCTATTCTGCATTACTCAATATCTTAAGAGCACAAAAGCGAAGGAGGCATAATCAACAGCATTTCCAAGCCAGACTGCTAAGAAACACTACTTACTGGGCATTATTCAGATTTTTAGTAGTGGCTCTCTTTTGCTTTCAATTTTTTTCCTTTATTTTTCTTTCATTTCTTAAGAGAGCCACCACTTCTGCATAAATTTCAAACACTTGCCCAACTTTTAAGCACTACCTCCAACACTCACATAGACTTTAGCAGAAACAGCAGAGAATACATAAAACCACTCTGTGGAACCTTCTAAAAGATGCAACAAGGGTGATTTTTTCCATTATAGACCAAAAGAAAGGATAACACACGGCTCAAAGGGGCTGACTAGGGGATATGACACATCAGGACAGTCAGTTTCGGGCGTGGGCTAATCCTATGCCCCCATCATTTTAGCTAGTGACAACGTGAATGCTACACATCATGGAAGAGGGATCTATCGCACAAGAAAGAAACGAGCAGGCTCAAATCTCACATGGCTACCTATATGCTCTATCTCACATTTTGATACCCTGAACTAGATGCATAAACGACTGTCAAGAACAAGTAATCAGATCAAGTCAGATCAAGTCACAGTTGGCAAGCAGACAGTTGAAAAACTGAACCCCTACATCGTTCTACTGCACATCTCAGTCCTCATCATAGGTTGTCCTAGTCGCAAACAAGTTGGCATGCATTAATCCGAAAACCAATCAATTCACCCATCAAAACACAGTGCCAATATGATCAAACAGCAGTACTTGGAGCCCTCAAATCGTAAGATTTGGACAATGGACTAGGCTCCAAGCACACAAACAGAGCTAATGCAGTCACAAGATAAACATCCCCCCACACTTAAGATCGACATTGCCCTCAATGGAGAAGAGGGAAGGAAAGGGGAACGATGTTACCGGTGTGCACAGACTGCAGAAGACTGGAAATGGACCAGTCGGCATGGGACGGACTGGAGAGAGGACCAGTCGGAAACACAGGCAGAGCTAAAAGAGACCAAAAAGCTCAAACACATACGTTAGGTCCAACGGTCAGCCCAATAGTACATAATCCAGAATGAAAAGAAACAAACCAAAACAAAACCAAATCGCAATCCGACTCGAAACATAAGAAAGAAAGTCAAACCGTGGTGGGGTTGCCTCCCCACAAGCGCTTCTTTACCGTCTTTTAGCTGGACGCCCATGGTGGATACTCAGGGAAGTGCAGGAACAGGTGCCTCCAAGAGCGGATCCACATCGCTCTTGAGGTACAGCTTCAGGTGGTGACCGTGCACCCGACGGCTGCAACCACCAGCAGAAGTCAGCTCGACCTGGCCATCCGGCAAGATGCAGGCGAGTGAGTACTCGGATGGCCAGGGTGGTCGTGGTGCGGGGGGTGGGACCAGCTCATAGTGGTCTCCACTCTTCTTTCGTGCAGGCTTAGCCACTTGCGGCTTCGGCCGCCACTCCTCCTTGAATTTTTTGTTCGGAGGCGAGGCTGGATGGAGTGGCGGCGAAGGAATGATAGGAGGGTCCTGCAAAATGAGAGGTGCAGAAGGATACACGACAGGCTCGTGTATCTGGTCATAAATAGCATGCACAGGGGTGACAGCAATCATAGCACAGTGATCAAACTCAGTCACAGAAAAAGTAGCCTGTTCATTCCCAGCACGCAGAATCAGTTTACCATCATGCACATCAATCAATGCCTTGGCGGTGGCAAGAAATGGTCTACCCAGAATCAAAGGCACATCCACATCATCATTTATATCCAGAATAACAAAATCAGCAGGATATGTGAATGCACCCACATTAACAAGCAAATCTTCTATGATACCCCTAGGATGCACCACAGAACGATCAGCTAGCTGAATGCTCATCCTAGTAGGGCTAAGTTCACCTAGGTCTAGCTTTTTGAACAATTTATATGGCATGACATTAATGCTAGCTCCTAGGTCCGCCAAGGACTTTCCTACATGCATGCTGCCAATAGTAAGAGGGATAGTAAAACTCCCTGGATCCTTGCGCTTTTCGGGCAGCTTGTTCTGCAGGATGGCAGAACATTCCTCGCTCAGCAGCACTGTCGAGAGATCCCCAAGTTTCTTCTTGTTGGTGCAGAGATCTTTCATGAACTTAGCGTACTTGGGCATCTTCGACAGTGCCTCCACAAATGGTATGCTGATGTTGAGCTGCTTCAACATTGCCATAAAATTGGCAAACTCAGTCTCCAGCTTGTCCTTGTGAAGGCGAGTGGGGAAGGGAAGCTGGGGTACGTGCTCCTTCACCACTGGTTGTGGCTTAGGAGCAGGGGCTTCCTTCTCCACCCGCACTTCTGCATCACCGGCTGGAAGTGCTGGAGCAGGTAATGGTTCCTCCTGCCTGGTCGGGGCAGGATCAGCTGATGTAGGCCTGCCGCTCAGGGTGAAAATGGCATGTGCGGTCTCGTGCGGGTCCCGTGGATTGGGGATGGTGGTGGCAGGTAGAGTCCCCGGGGCCCGAGCAGTAAGCTGGCGCGCTAGGACACCGACCTGGTGCTGTAGATCTTGCAAAATAGCACCCTGGTTCCTCTGCCCTGCCTCCAAAGAAGCTATGCTCTGGTCCACCCTTGCGAAATTCGCCTGGCTGGTGGTCATGAATGTCGCCAAAATGTTCTTCAGATCAGCCATCTGATTATCGGGAGCTGCGGCTGCTGGAGGCTGAGCAAACTGGCCCTGGGGCTGCTGGAATGGCTGCCCTTGCCTAGGCTGGTAGGGCTGCTGCTGTGGTGGTGGCCCTTGCCTATCCTGGTAGGGCTGCCTCTGCTGAAAACCACCTGCTGGGGCTGGGAAACCAGGTGGTTTGTTGGTGTTGTTGCTCCAGGCGAAGTTGGGATGCTGGCGCCATCCCTCATTATATGTATTGCTGTATGGGTCGAAGCGCCGAGCATTGGCGATGAAGGCCACCTGCTCTTGGGGAGTAGAGGACTCCCGCATAGCCTGACAGTCCTCCACCAGATGGTTTGGACTCTCACACCACTGGCACTGAGCTACCGGAGGCGCAGCTACACCTCGGCCCGGAAGGAGACTGTTAGGCTGCTTCAGGGTCTGCACCAACTCAGCCACCTGCTGCTCTAACCCGGATCTGGCCTCCATAGCATGCACACCACGGTCCCGGGAGTGCCTGCCTCTGCTGCTCTGCCCCCAGGAATGATCGCGGGCAGCCAAAGTACTGATCATCTGGTTCAGCTCGGGTGGAGTCTTAGTAAGGATATCCCCTCCTGGGCATAGAGACTCAATCACCCTCTGGCTGTCTGGGGTGATGGCACTGTAGAAGTTCCCCACTGTGAAAGCATCGCTGAAGCCGTGATGGGGACACTGCCAGAAGTATCCCATGTACCGCTCCCATGCATCACGGAGGGACTCATCTGGCTCTTGGCGGAAGTGAGTGATCTCCCGCTGAATCTCAGTAGTCTTCGATGCCGGATAATATCTGTGCACGAACTTATCCGCCAGATCGTCCCAGGAAGTGATGGACAGTGGGGGCTGGGTCTCCAACCACCTCTTAGCATTCCCCGCCAGAGAATGGGGGAAGAGGTGAAGGCGGATTGCATCATCCGGAACACCATTCAGCTTGAAACCGTTTGTCAGCTGCAGAAAACGGGAAAGGTGTGCCCGGGCTTCCTCATCCTTCAAGCCATGGAACTGGATAGAGGATGTGATGAGCTGAATCCAGCCTGGCTTGATCTCGAAGTTATTTGCTGGGATGGGTGGATAGAGGATGACCGGGCGGATGTCAGCAATCCGTGGAGTGTAGTAGTACTCCAAGGTGGGACCCGGCGGTGGTGGTGGATGCTGATTCACCGGGGGAGCCTGTCGAGCATTCCCCGGTTGTGGGATGTCTTCGCCCTCCATCTCGTACTCTTCCTCAGAATCGCTGGTCAAGTGGCCGTCTATGCGCTCTCCCGTAACCAGTCTAGCTCGCTGCTGTCTCCTAAGTTGGCGGCAAGTGCGTTCAAGCTCTGGATCCAACGGCAGTAAACCTCCTGACTGGCTACGGGTCATGCACTACCTGCACACACTCAAGCAAGCAAACCCGTGAAGGCACAACTGGGACAAAGCAAAAACTCAATGCAAAAATGAGAATGCTAAAGTAACAGAAATCACTTTTCTTCAACAACCTAGCCGTCCCCGGCAACGGCGCCAAAAACTTGACTCGACTCTACTGTCACCCTAGAAAATGGCCAAGTATAACCACTTCCTAAAGCGTAGTATAGCGGGTCGGGTTTTAATGTCAACCCAGGTCCTAGATGTGATGACTACTCGGTGAATTCTTGTTATTTAGCGGTGAACTTTTAGTGAAACTCAAGCAAACAAAACACAAAGCAAGTAAACGGTTTGTTGTCAAGTCAAGAGAGGTCACCCGGATATGGTTTCCCCCTAGACTGCAGTTAAGTCGGATTGCAGTTTACCAAGTTCAGTTTTCATGAAAGTTATACTGCGGAAGGTTCTCAATTAGCCTGAAGTCTCGACTAAAGGTCTCCAGACCCTCTCAATCTGAGTCTCTAGCGGGCGACTAACCTCCACCGGAGTAAACAGATTGAGGCCCTAATGAACCAAACCTCCACTACCGAATTGACTTCGGTACAGAATAGCGAATTGGCTCCTCGACTAAAGTCACCAATTCGCCACCTTCGATTAAGGGTACTCTATCAACCTAGGCAGATATTCTCATTCCAGGTTAAAGCAGAAACAACAGGAATTTGATCAGGATTCAAGTCATTCAATCAATCAAACCTCAATCGAATATAATCAATTCACAAACACTGTACTTGGGTTCATACAATCAGACCTAGCATACAAATCTAGGGTTCTCCATACCCAGATGAATGGGGAAACTACTCCATAGAGAAAGAAGCAAAAGCAGATTCAGACACGGAAATCATACTGTGAAGTTGGATTCCTGCTTCTGGACGTTTAATCGCACTTCTCCAAGCTCAAGACGGGCTCCAATGGTGTTGAAGATCGATCTATGGCGCTTGAGAACTCTGGTTCGACGCTTTCTCTCTCTAGGTATCGGTTTCTCTCTCAAAAACTCGGGGCCCCTCAAGGTTGTTCTTCTTCTCCCTTAAATCCTCTGCCTGGTCGCGATACCCGGTCAGAATACCCGGTCGGGTATTTTGGGTTCTGACCGGGTATCTCTGCAACGCACCGTTTCACTAAAGAGGGAAATCCCCGGTCCAACACCAAAATCCCCGACCGGGGATTTAACTGCTGTGCCCGGGCCCCTCTCTGTTTCTCGGGCGCCCAACCTTGGTTAATACCCGGTCGGGTATTTGGCCACCTGACCGGGTATTTTGCTCCTTCAGCCCTACTCGTCCCAACCTTGCTCCTTTCGACCCAGAACTCGTTTCTCCGCCTCGATTCCAACGCCGGGACCTGAAATATGACATAAACACACAACCTAGCGTGAAATCGGCTTAAACCACGAGATTCCTCGTCGCAAACGGCCTCAGAATAGGGGTAAAAACATGTATAATTATCGGTCTATCATATGCCAAATACCTCAAGGTGCTTAGGCAAGGAGTGCTCCCCCTTTATCCTCAACAAGTTGCCTAAAAAGCAATCGGATCTATGATAGTTTTACTATACCTCTTTGATTCAAGACTAAATGTAAACTTTTTATCCCCGTTTCTCTTTGGCGTTTGTGGCATTTGAGCTCCAAAAAGGGTGGTTTTATGCTAGGTTTCTTGTGTTTCAATTTGTTTCAGAGTCTAACAGGTGGAACCAACCCTGGAGTCGAATGTTGGTAGAAAAGGCACGAGGATCGATAATTGAAGCTGTGCGTTTTGGAATGTGTTCACGGTCTAGGCCAGATGTTCATGACCGTGAACAAGGACCGTGAACTGGGTGCGACCGGTGTATAAAAGGAGAGCTGAAAGGAGGAAGAAAGGGGAGCCCAAAGGGAGAGAAACCTTCTTCTTCTTGAAAACATAGAGAGAGAAAGCCACGAACCAAGAGGGAGAAGAGGCGAGGGTTTACTCCAAGTCAAGATTTGGGAAGTTCCACTTCAAGAGATGATCTCTACAAGCATAAGGATGGATTGAGGCATCAAAATGATGGTTTTTCCCTTTTATCCTTTGTGTTCTTCCTTTGTCTAGCATGAAGTAGTCTCCTTTTCACTTGGGTGTTGTAGAACCCTAACTTCTACCATGTAGTTGATTGTGTGGATCGAATGATTGTGTGTGGGTGGTGTTTAATTTAAGGTTTGAGGTATTTTTCATGGTGATTGTGCATTGTGTGTGCTTGGCAACCTATTATGCTATTCTAACATAGCTTAAAAGGAAACACCCTTATCTTATGAGGCTCAAATTGAGCTGGGTTTTCTTGGGCTTTCCATGCCTCCTACCTAGGTTAATGTAGGGCAAACCTCTTAATCAAATCGAACACCTAGGTTAATTGTGATTAAGCCATCCAAACTCCGGTTTGAGGGAGAACGTATGGCAACCCTCAATTGCTTAGGCCAAGAGGGTTACAATTGTAGCCTATAATGCATTACTTGGCCTAGCAATTGAGAGTGTGGTTTCTAACAACTGTTGATCCTCCTAGCGGTTCGCAAACGCCTTGTCACACCCAGATTAATTCGATTCCACGGTTCATGGTAGTTAGTTAGGGGGAAACAACTCCCGAGTGAAGCTTCTCACCAAGAGTTTCAATCCTTTTACTTTTCAAGTCTTGCATTTTTAAATGTAGATTGTATAGATTTTCACAAACTTCATTCCGCTAGATAATGTTTTAAACAATCGAATTAGGGGTACATGGGTCGGCTCCGGTTGATATTTAAACATACTTGCCCTATATTGCACTCATTTAAGGTTTGTACTTGGGCCTTAGGTGGGATTTAAGTGTGATATTCGGGATGAGTCAAGTTTTTGGCGCTGTTGTCGGGGAACTTCAGTCCATTATTTTGAAAAATGATGGTATATTGTCCGATATTGTCCTCCTTCCAAGACAGCCGAGTGGAGGGAGAAGATCACCCACTTTGAGCAAGATTAAGATTGGCAATCTTGCCTGGATCCTCCCCGAGAGACCAAGGGGAGCTCTACCTTCCCAAACCATTACAAACCCCAAAGACCAAAATGCCGGGGTAAATGCGATTCAATTGAGAAGCGGGAAGGTGACTCTGGAGGTTGTTGCCAAAGAAGTGATCGAGAAGGAAGACTCTCTACCAGAGGTTGGAGAAGAAGAAAGCTCGGGAGAAAAGAAAGGAGGGGCAAGGAAGGTATCGCCAATGCCACCTCTAGTGGCTGAGTACACGCCACCCCTTTCTTTCCCCTCGAGGGTGCACAAAGAAAGATTGGAAGTTGAATGTGGAGGTTTCATGAAGATGTTCAGAAAACTCGAACTCAACATTCCCTTCCTGGAAGCAATGGCCCACATGTCGCGGTATTCAAAATACCTCAAGGGGCTTCTCTCCAACAAGTCGAAGTTTCAACACTACAAAAAATACATCCTTTAGTCACCGTAAATCCCGTGGCTAAAAGACAGAAAACGGTCGCTATATGCTTTTAGCGAGAGTTCTTTTCCGACCGCTAAAAGCTTGGTCACTAGATGTAACTGGCGACGGTGATTCAACTCCGGCCATTAATTGCAATAACGACCGCACCAATACAGTCGTTAAAGGACTATTTAGGGACCGTAGAATACCCATGTCCCAGCTATTATATATGCAACCATTTCTTTGTTTTAGCTGCCGTTTTTCCCAAACACAAAATCACCTGTTTCATTATAAAAACTAACAAACATTACATTAAACCATTCAATTGTATTTGTTAATTGCTGCTAATAGTATCAAATTACATAATAATTGAAAGCCAATACATGAGTAATCATTCAAGTCCAAAAGATGATGGGGATTTTTTAATACATGCTTCCACCATATGTCAGTGTTCTAGAAGATCTAACACCATTTACAAAAAATTCTTATAGATCTTCTGATGGAGTATCCATTATCTTCTTCCATATATAACAAAATGTTAACTGTTAATCCCATGTTTGACGTTCACTAGCTACCTGCAACAGCCCAAAGAGGAGTCTTAACATAAAAGAATGATAACTAAACCAATTTGCATTGATGGATAATCATAATAATAATGACAACGAAAATAGTTACCAAAAGGGATTCATATATCAGTATGCATATCACAACTTGTCAATAGGAGTTCTGGAAACAAATGCATAGTTCAAAAGTACCAACTATCTTAAAGTGATTCATTAGACAACTGACATTAAGGTTCTAAAATCATCTAAGGAAGATATAAAAATAAAACAAAAATTGCTCACAAGTTGGACTAACAAAAGGAGGAAAACAACCTTTATCTAAAAATTCTAAAGTATGTACTCTGTAACGATTGCGATCTAGTTTCCCTCTGTTGCTTTCATATGCACAAATATTCAACCCTTAATAATAAAATATCTAAACTAAAGTCTAGATTCCACAAGCCTAAGTTGGTCTAATATACGCATGAATACAACCCTTAGAGTCAACTTCGCAAAAAACTAAAACAAAGGTGATAAGGCCAGGGGAAAAACAAACAAACAAAGATTACCCTTATATGATCTATTCTAAATAACACTATGAACTCAAAATAATCACAATGTACGTACCTAATTAAGATTGTTGGTTGTTGCTTAGTTGACCTTTGAACATTTGCGCCCAAACTTGCATTTGCCCGGTCATCTGTGCCATAATTTCATCCTTCAACTTTGCTGCCATCTTTGTTTCTATTGCAGCTTCCATATCAGTTCTTTCATTAGCTGCACTCATAGCTTTAGCCTTCAGATTTTCATTCTATTGTTGCAGAGAAGCTTTTTCTTCTTCGAGTCTTCTTAATTTTGCTGCACGATCAGCATCCTTCTTTGCCTTTCGTAACTTCAGATGTTTGCGTTTGTTCCCAGCTCCAGATCGTCTTTCATCTTCGCCATTAGCTCTTTCATTAGCTTCACGTCTGGCTATAGCCTTCAGGCTGTCATTCTCTTCTTGAAGAGAAGCCTTTTCTTCTTCCACTCTTCTTAATTTGGCTGCAGACTCAGTATCCTTCTTT
Source organism: Linum tenue (assembly GCA_946122785.1). Taxonomy (NCBI): domain Eukaryota; kingdom Viridiplantae; phylum Streptophyta; class Magnoliopsida; order Malpighiales; family Linaceae; genus Linum; species Linum tenue. The sequence goes on along the minus strand of CAMGYJ010000011.1, from coordinate 25,207,301 downwards.
TGTCTCTTCAGATGTTTTCGCTTTACCCCAGGTCCAGATCCTATTACATGGCCGTGATTCTGTTTCCCAAAACACTTTTCCATCACTTCGATCCGCTCCAAAGTAGGATCAGCTTCAATAGTTTCCTTAATATTAACATATGAAAAGTGGGAATTAACCAATATATCATCAAAATTGACAGCAAATGCAATGAAGGATGAGAGAAATTGTAATTACGTGTGCTCGTTTTGCTTCAGTATCCTTTATCTCATCTCCGCTCTTGTAAGTTTGAAACCAAACTTCGTCCTCTTTTGGTTTAGTTCCATTTTTTGCTGCCTACGCATGAAAATTAGAGAAGGGCAATTGCATATCAAACGACAATATATACGTGTTGTAGTAAATAAATAATAATAGCTGCAACAACAAAGCAGTAGTCTTAGCATCAAATCACCCATAGTCCTTTAAAACCAATAAAAATTTCAAGTGGTGGCATTACGAGAATAATTACCAGATTGTATCTAATATTTCCAATCGAATGACTACCACTTCGATGATGCATTGTTTTCTTCATTCTATTCTTTTGATTCCTCTTGCTTCTTGCCTACAAAATAAAAATTGAACATCATAAACAAAAAAATATTCTAATATCTCATTAACATTCAAGGTGGTACCAAAACAAATAGAGTAAGACTTAAAACCTGAAATATTTCAGAGGAATAAACTTCTTTCAAACACCATGCCCAGTCTTCCTTGGTTAGCATTTTTGGCACCTTCTTCAGAGCCACTTCAAGAGAAGATGAAGTTTTCACACGTGAACGATACATCCCAGACCTCCATCTGTACCAACTACCTTTCATTTGATTAAACAAATTATCTCTATTTTCTTCCATGTCCGGGCTGTTAAAGTATTCCTGCAAATAAGTTCATATATAAGGACATATATGCTGGAAAACTTAAGATATGGTCATACACTATTACACTAACTTTGCATACAAAGTTAATTACACATTGTTTATTACCTTCACAGCAGCCCACATATATTCTGCTGGTTGTTCACCAATGTCTTCCCATTTTTTAATTCTAAATGGGCAAATTTGACTATCTCTCACAATCTTGCCAAGATGTCTTGAAAAGATTTCCTGATTTGTTCCAACAGGACGATTTTCTTCAAACTGTACCAGTAACTTTTGGCCTGGTCTAAGCTTAGCGAGTGCCTTGCACATGTTTGGGCCTCGAACTTTTTTCTTTGGTTTTACAACACCTTTACTAGTAGCAGCCTTGCCAACAGTTCGAGCACCTACAAGGCTAGTTGAAGCACTTGTAACAGCAGTAGCAGTTTTTGTGACAATAGTAGCAGCTGCTGTGATGCCAATTGTAGCACATGTGAAACTCGTCACGCCAGTAGAAGCACCTACAATGTTATTTTCAGCACTAGTGACACTAGTTTTAGTACATATGACTCCAGCTTCAGCACTAGAAACACCAATTGCAGCACCTGAAACAATAGTATCAGCAACTACAAAAGAAAAATCTCATTGGATATTCATAATAGCTTAAGAAATTCATTCACAACCTAGCCAAGAACTAATGGAAAGTTACCATCCATCCAAATTAGCACAAAATCCATCAATCAGAATCTAGGTCACCAAAAAACTCACCTTGATGCGCTGCTTGTTCATTCTCAATCAATGACATATCCTTCATGAATGTAGCTCCCATACCTTTTTTTGATGGGATTTCTTGATTTCTTGGGACATCATTTAGTAGTTGGTTATCACCATTCCTTCTTTCATTTCCAGTGGATCTTGTATTATCAACCAAAGAACCCTTCAATCCTTGAGAAGCTATGAAGCAAGTTAATAAATGTTAGTATGTTGTAAGCTAAAAATCTCTTTACAAAATCGTTAAATTACTTACACATGGTAGGCAATTGTCGTGAAAGCTCTTGAATTTTGGAATTCATACTTGACGATGAGCTCAAGCTACCAAATGATAATCTCTGTTTTGGCACACTCCTTCCCAACAAGCCTGGTGGAAGGAACTTCGTAGCACCTTTCTTCTTAGTGGGGTTACTGGACACCTCTAAAGCATTTCCTTTGTTCATTGTATCTCTAAAATTCAGAATAACAAAATATAATAAAATCAAGATCTCTTTAACATGATCAGTAAGAACAACACTTTAGTAATAGACTAGCATGATATTCACAAAAAGTAGAGTAACGATAACTTGAATTAAACCACATACAAATAAAATATTTACCCACGCGTGTAGATTAAACTACTACACTCTCTTCACCATCTCTATCTTGAGCAGACATCATATACATCTCGAGGCTGCACTTTTACAACCAAGTGCCAATCTTTATGTTTATTGTCATCGACAAAAAATACATGAGATACCTGACTTGCTAGGACAAAAGGTTCATTCGTCCTTAAAGTTCTTTGGAGGTTGACACTAACATAACCATTCTCATCTATCTTAATCCCCCTTCTCTTGTCATACACATCACACCAGTCACACCAAAACAATACCACTTTTCTTCCTCCAAGAAAGTGTAATTCAACGACTTCCCTTATAATGCCGTAGTAGTCTACGGCATCCACATCAATCCCATCATCACCAACCACAGTAACTCCACTGTTCTGTGTTTTTAAATGTTTATCATGGTATTTGATGTGGAAACGATATCCGTTAATCACATAACCAATAAAATATCTAACACATTGAGCAGGACCTCTCGATAATGATAAAAGATCATCCATCTCTTTGCCATGGTAATCTTTCGACAAATTGGCAACCTACAACAAATGATTTACCAAATATTTTGTTTAGGCTTCTTATAGAAATTTACATTAAATTTTAGAAGACAGAGTCATGAAGAATGTTACTTTTTGCCTGAACCATGCGATGAAGGTTGCATTCCAATTGTTGGCCAAAATTTGCAGCGAATTATTCTCGAGTAACTCATTGAATTCTCTACAACCAAGTGACATGATGTAACTTATAATTAAACGTTATTAAAAAATGGATATTATTAATATCATTAAGAATGTCCACTTACTTGATAAAAGGTTGCACCTCATCAGTATTCTTCATCACATAAATATGTGTTTGCTCTAACTCTTTCAAGTTCAACTTACGTACTTTCCCAAGGCTCCCTATTGGACGTCCCACTTGAGAGAATCCCAAAAACTCTGGCATGTCACCAGAATCATGATTTCTATCAAGCCTATTAAACTTTGTTTTGATGCCCGTCGAGTACCTTGAATAAAGATTCATACATTCTGAAGCAAGATATCCTTCAGCAATGGAAGGCTCGGGATGAGTTCTATTCCGAATGAATGATTTCAAGTCATGTAAGTACCTCTCTACTGGATACATCCATCTATATTGGACAGGTCCCCCAATGATAGCTTCATCGGCCAAATGAATAGATAGATGGACCATAACATCAAAAAATGCTGGCGGAAAGATCTTCTCCAGCTTACAAAGAGTGTATGGAATTTTGGCCTTCATCTCTTCCAACTCTTGTAAGTTTAATGTCTTTGAACACAGTGTCTTGAAATAGATGGATAAATCGATAAGAGGCTTACATACATGCTTTGGTAGAAGACCACGTATCGCTAGAGGAATGAGATGTTCCAAAAGAACATGGCAGTCATGACTTTTTAGACCTGAGATCTTTTGCTCGTTGACATTCACACATTGTGATACGTTAGATGAGAATCCATCTGGAACTTTCAGCCGCTTCAGAAAATGACAAAATTTACGCTTTGAATTGTTTATCAATGTGAATTCTGCATCTGGCAAAGTCACTTTACTTCCTTCTCGATTCGGATGTAACTTTGGTCTTATTTTCATCGACTCTAAGTCCAAACGTGCTTTCATTGAGTCCTTCGTCTTCCCTTGTAAATTCATGATTGTTCCAAGTATATTGTCACAAATATTCTTCTCTATGTGCATTACATCTAAGTTGTGCCGCAACAAATTCGTCTTCCAATAAGGAAGATTGAAGAATATACTCTTTTTGTTCCAATTCTCTCCTTGAGCATCATGCGAGATCTTGGCTCTTACTTTTGGACATTTTGATAACTGAATCCCTTCAAGATCTCTTGTTTGGTCAAGTACATCATCTCCAGAAAATTTTCTTGGCCTACCCCGCCTCTCTTTTGTACCATCAAATGAGTCTTCATCATTCCTCCATTTATGAGTACGAGTCAACCAACAACGATGACCCATATAACAATGCTTTCCTCCATTATATAGCCATTTAGAGATCGTGTCCCTAGCACAAACTGGACAAGCTAGCTTTCCCTTAGTGCTCCATCCTGATAAGTTGGCATAAGCTGGAAAATCATTGATTGTCCATAACAAGGAAGCACGCAGCTGAAAATTTTGACGCCTTGATGCATCAAACGTATTCACACCCACTTCCCACAAATCTCTTAAATCATCTATCAAGGGTTGGGGATAGATATCTATAGCATCTCCGGGACTTTCTGGACCAGGAATTATCATTGACAAAATGAAATTAGAAGGTTTCATTATCATCCAAGGAGGCAAGTTGTAAGGGATTAATATCACTGGCCAAATACTATGAGGTTTTTTGGCATTGGTGAACGGTTGGAAACCATCACTAGCAAGACCCAATCTCACATTTCGAGGATCACTTGAAAAGGATTCATGAAGGTCATCGAATGATTTCCATGTCATCGAATCACTTGGATGCCTCATGACTCCATCGCCAGCTTTATTTTGATGGTGCCATTCCAAGAGAGAAGTAGTCTTAGTTGACATAAATAGCCTCTGGAGTCGTGGTTTTAATGGAAAGTATCGTAAAGTCTTTTTCGGAATTCTCTTCCCATTTTCTTTACGCATAACTTCCCCAGAATGTTGGTCAACCTTCCATCTAGATGATTTGCAGACCATGCAATCATCAAGTTTGGAATCATCATTCCTAAACAGCATGCAACTACGTTCACAAGCATCAATTTTCACGTACGAGAGACCAAGCTCCTTAACTACCTTTTTAGATTCATAGTACGAATCCGGTAAACAAGAATCATGAGGGAGAAGATCTTCTTTCAACATTTCGAGCAACATGGTAAAAGACTCATTGCTCCATTGACCAATAGTCTTAATGTGGAGAAGTTTCACTAGAGCGGACAACTTAGAAATCTTAGAACCACTATAGAGTGGTTGTTCAGAGTCGCTCAACAATTTATAAAACTTCTCAGTTTCAATATTTGGACTCTCCTCATATGTATCCTCGCTGTCCAAATCAACTTGACCGCTGTCAGTATCAAAACTCGGACACATATCCCTCAAGATATGGTGCACATCATCCATAGGTGCACTATTATCATTATTGCCTGATTGAGATGTCTCACCTAGTTCTTCACCATGGTGACACCAGAATGCGTAATTTGAAACAATTCCATTGACCATCAAATGTGTCCATACATCCTCCCTAGTTCCTTGCTTTGCGTTGAAACACTTCACACACGGACATCTTACTTGATTCTCACCATTATTTCTTTCAAAGGCATAGTCTAAAAATTCCGCAACACATTTTTATACTCTTCACTAAGCCTATCATGACCAAGATTCATCCAATTTTTATTGGGTGCCATTTCCTAATATGATTTAAAAAGCTGTTATATGATATGAAAGATTATAATAGAAACCATATATGAACGAAATTATGTTCACCCAAGCATTTATTTACTAGAATTTACAAGCATTATTTAGACAGAGATGAGGGAAAGGTACCTGAATAGGAAGATGAGGAGAAACAAAGTCAAATTTCCTTTCAATAACTTTCCTCGGATGATCTACTGGTCCGCAAATGAGGCAAACTCATAGTCAAAATTTATATATCTATCTATATACAGAAGAGCCATAACAGATGCTTCTCGTCTTTACATCCCAACGACAAAGCTACAGGGTTGCCTCCCAAAATCAAGCCAATCCCACCCACAACACCAACTGAAACTCCCACGAATAGCAACAAAAACCCAAAAATATAAACCCAAAGAAACACAACCTGCCAACTTGCTCATAGAAAACCTCCTCATCGAGACAGAGCAACACCATGACAAAACATGACTTCAAGAGAGTCTCCACCCCAAATGCAGCCTCACATTATCACTCTAACCAACCACTTGTGAATGAACACTCATAAGCAACATTTTCCCCAATTAACCTTAGCTTAACAAGGAGTACGATATTATCAATAGGCAATAAGGAGCTACACCAAACCAGGATCTAAATTGGACCCCTTAATCTTTATATCTTGTGGATTGCTATAACCTAAAATGAAGGGCTTAATTGCAAGTTTGGTCACTTGAATTACTAGTAAATTTTATGTTAGCCACTAGAATTACTTTATTCCATCCGTAGTCACTTAAATTGGGTTAACAGTTCAAGTTTGGTCACTGGCCGTTAGTCTCCGTTAACTTTTGCTGATGTGTCAGTCAACTCTCACTGTAGACCGTTAAGTAAGTGACGTGGCAATTACAAAAATAAAAAAATATATTTTTTATTTTCCACCTAATTATTATAAAAATTAAATTAAATATTTTTATTTTTTATTTTTCATTTCCTTCTTTTCTCTGCAAACCCAAAAGAGAAGAAACCACTGCCCACCCTTTCGTCATCTTCTCCTTCATCTTATCATCATCCTAATTAACACACAGGAAGGAAGTTGAGAGCTTATTATAGAAACCCACATCACCAAATATTTACTAAGGGCGCCCAGCAGCAGGGTGTGGAAATAGTCGTCGGAGGAAGAGTAGAGGTTGCTGCTGTTTTCACCCTCGCACTCCTGGAAGGATTGGAGTCCAGTTGTCGCCTCGTCTTCCCACATAGGCTCGGCCAGAAGCAGAGTCATCGGCTCCTCTAGCTCGATCGAAGATGGCGTCGGAGGAATCGGCTAGGTATTTGTTTCCGGATCAGAGGAGTCCTCGCTGGATTGGTTTCTGAATCGGCTAGGTATTTGTGTGACTCGTCGTCGGAATCGTACCTGGAGGTGGAGCTGGAATCTCGTCGCCGGAATCGTACCAGGCGGTGGCGGAGGAGTAGCCGCGTCGCATCACCACCACTTACCAGAAAAACGCTCTCTCCTCGACAGCTTTCGCAAGAAAAGAAGGGAAACCCAAACCGTCCGCCGCCTAGGAAACAAAGAAATGAGGACGGAAATGGGCATTGGTGGTGGTTCCCCTGCTGCAGACGACGACCTTCCACGCCTGGCCCGACATTGTGATGGGGAAAATCAACATCAATTCGAGATTCAGAATCAGAGGCTGCCCTTTAAGAACTGTGCTCAAGTCTCTAGATGGTGTCGATTTTGGAGAGGGAGACGTGGTCGGAGCTGACGACCTCGACGGAGAAGAATTATCCTTCGTCGTTGCTGTTGCTTGTGACATTTTTTTGTTTTAATTTTTTTTTAATTTATTGTGATAATGAGGTGGAAATTATTAAAAATTAAATTTTATTATTTATTATTTTTTAATTGCCACGTCACTCACTTAACGGTCAATAGTGAGAGTTGACCGCCACATCAGCAAAAATTAACGGAGACTAACGGCGAGTGACCAAACTTGGACTGTTAACCCAATTTAAGTGACTACAGATGGAATAAAGTAATTCTAGTGGCTAACGTAAAATTTAGTAGTAATTCAAGTGACCAAACTTGCAATTTAGCCTAAAATGAAGTTAACTAAATTGAATCCCTAAATTTTTCAGATAAAAAAAAATGAATGAACTTGAAAACAAAGCCATTAATCAATGACAGATTGAGTAAGCAGAAACTTAATCAATGACAAAGGAAGAGAGAGCTCTAGCATGAAAAGAATAATAAATATTACCAGTTAGAAAACGAGAGCTTCAACCAGTTTACTTTTAGATATGTCCTTGTTGATGTAGAAGCCGGAGGTGGATGAAGGCTGATAATGCTGCCGATAGAACAATGAAACAAGACAGCGATGTTCTTGTTCGAGGGAGGAGGTCACAGATCAAACCAAAAAAGGGTCGTAGATGAAATTATGGAAACCCAGTGGCCGTCCAACATGTGTGCAGTGGAAGGACTGAGGAAGGCAATTTTTTGTGTGATCTCGAGAAAGGGATTATGCAATAGAGAGGTCTTTCTCATGAAGATATGAGCTGGGAAACTGAATGGCTCTAGTTATTTGTAAATTAATAAAAAAATCAAAAAGAAAACTAAAAAACTTTAGGTGAAAAGTTGGAGGTAAAAGAAGAAGGAACTCCCGCCTTTCCAAAATGTCAATTCCCTTCCTTTTTACTTTTTGATCTGACCATTATCACTCATTCTTTCTTTATTATTAACGAGGGGGCCTTTGTGTCAAAATATATGGGACCAAAATACCTCTTGCTAAATGCCAATTTGGCTTTCCCCATCAAAAGTTAGTTTTTAGTGGGGCACGTTTAGTCAGCGGAGTTTTCCCGCACACCATTTTCCGGTAAGAAAAAGTGCATTCTTTTGTAGTGCAAGATCTCACCAATGTCACCCTAGGCGAGGAGTGCTTCGCATTCATCATCAACAAGTTGCTCAAAAAGCAGCCCGATCCAGGTAGTTTCACTATACCTCTTTGCATCGGCGCTCATCACATAGAAAATTCCTGGCGGACTTAGGAGCGAACGTTAATTGATGCCCTTTAAGCTTTTTAAGAGGCTAGACATAGGTGAACTAAAGACTACTAGGATTAGTGTGACATTGGCCGATCACTCTGTCATTAGTCCTTGGGGCATTGTGATCCTAGATATAAGTGAAGATTCGGAAATGCCACTCATTCTAGGATGCCCCTTCCTTGCCACCGCCAAGGCTTTAATCAATGTTAATGAGGGAACTTTGATTCTGAGAGATGGTGAGGAGAAAATTACTCTTGGAATTGAACCCAAGCCTAGGAGTGGGGATGTAAAGAAGTCGAATCGAATTATATGAATGCAAGTGGAGGAGAGCCTCTCAAGGTGAACCTCACTATTACTATTATTCCTAGTGGTGATGTGAAGCAGGAAACCAAGGAGGGTATCACACCCAAAGAAAGGAGGAAGAAAGCATGGAGGGAAAGGATGAATCAGGCTATTTCCCGGAGAAAGGACAAGGGCAAAACGAAGATCATCGGCCAAGAAGGCCACCCCATAGAGTTTAAGTTGGGAGGCGACAAATCTCGCCCCGAGATCGTGGCGGATCCACTCTCGGTGTCTTCATGTTCTCAAGCATGATAGATCCTCAACGTCAAGCTAGTGACGTTAACTTAGCGCTTGTTGGGAGGCAACCCAACATAGGTTTATTTTCTTTTCCTTATTTTCTCTTTTTGTGTTTGACTGAAGAGTTTAAGTGGTCGAATTAGTATCCCCATGCCAGGTCTTCGTGATTGTGTATTTTGAGATGTGTTGTAATCGATAGTAGGCACGGTGGAGTAGGTCGAGTCAAAATTTTCTGGAAATGCCTTGTTTTCACTTCAGTTCACGGTTGCGCTTTCAGTTCGCGGTCTTAATTGACCGGGAAGGGCTCAACGCGTCCATGAACCAGGGCACTCCGTGTTTCAGACGAAACTCGCCGTTTTACCCCAGCTCACGGTCTTCGAGACCGTGAACTGGGCAACATATCCGTGAACTAGGGGTTCTGCCTATAAAAGGGGCGTGAACCCAGCCCAAATCTCGCAGGAATCTTTTCAAATTCACTGGAAAACCGCAATTCACCGACAAATTTCGCCATTTTCATCGATCTCCGGCGACAAATTTTCCCACGTCGAGGGCGACCTTCGCTGCAAATTTGGGGATATTTGGTTGTGGTTTTTCTAGATAGGTGATTTCCAGCGAGCTTCTGGCGAAGCTCCGACGACACATCTCTGACCTGTTTTCGTGCGATTTTTCAGCTCCCTCGCCCTCTCCTCACTTCCCCTTCGATCCTACTTGGGCCTCAAGGTTGGTTTTCGACCTTAGCATTGTAATTTTTGGAGAATCAGATTAGGGTGTGAAGTGAGGTGAATTTAGTGAATTGATTGTTGAATGTAGAAATAGGGCGAGGGATTAGTTGATTCTAGGTGAATGAATGTTCATGATGCTTGCTTGAGCTTAATTGAGCCTTGGTGGGGTCGATTTTAGGTACAAATTGCGTTTAAATGTGAAATTGGCCCACCAAGTGCAAAAATGTGAATGAATGTGGTTGTTTGGTGTTTGTGTGGTGGATGGTAGCCGTCGTGGCATGATCCGGGTTTGATATTGTGTGGATAATTCATGAAACACCTAGAACCATGCCTCGATGTGCTTGAGGTTAATTGTTTGAATCCATTTTTGAGGGAAAATTTCAATGGCATGGAACCGTAGTGGGAACATAAGTGTGAGGGGAATTCTTTTTCCTCCCGATGAGTGGAGTTTGACAATTATTTCCACGTATGGTGCGTGTTTGTATGTTTTGTAGGATGCTTATAATGGATCATGAGTACATTCGCTACTTGGTGAACCACGAACGGTTCGGGTCCAAGTTCACATATAAGATGAATATTGAGGTTGGGCCTCACTGGATGCTTGACTTGGACATGTTCAACATGTTCAGGTGTTAGGCGTAAATTTCGGGGGTTGTTTGTCACCCCTAGTGGTGCCAGCTGATGACGGTGGATGAGCTCATTTACTGAGAGCTCTGCGTGGAGTTCTTCTCCACTTTCTCTCACGTCATCTTGGCGAGTAAGCGGAGTTGGCCCCACGTGGAGTTTATGTTGGGAGGTCAGCATCGAGTGATGAAATACGACGGCTTTGCTCAGGCCATGGGGTTGGACCCCACTCACATGATCATGATGGAAATGCAGTACACTGTCGACTTCCACTACCAAGCAGCATTCCAAACCCTCAGTTGCCCCGAGAACCAACACGATGAGTTTGAGGGTGGCCACACCAATGCGGTAAAGCTGCGGACTCTGTGGAGGATTCTGCACACCCTGCTCACCAGGTCCGTCATCCCCAGTCTGAGAGCGGGCCACGTGATCACCAACAGAGGGCTGATTGCCCTCCACTATATGAGGAATCCTGTCAAGCCACTCCATTTGGGAGCCGTGGTTGCTACCACATTCGCCCGGTGTCTTGAGCGGAATCCGGTGGACACGATGCATCTGGGGGGCATCATCACCAAATTGGCTCAACACTTCGAAGTGGACGTGACGGGGTTCCCCATCATTGGCCGGACCGAGCGATTCCAGTGGAGACCCTCTACAACATGAAGCTGGTGCTTCGAGAAGAGCGAGGGATCGAGTACCTAGATGGAATTCGACCTTCGGCGGCCCTAGGGCCTAGAGTCGACACTGCTCCAGTAGAGCCCGATCCAGAGGTCCTGATTCGGGTCCAATTGTACACAATTTACCCCTCATGTCTTGATAGTTTGGCTTTGCATTTCATCTTCCCTGGAATATCTCACACTAGGTTGTGCTTGTTTTGATGCATTTAAGGTCCTAGCACGCGTGGGAAAGTCGAGGACGAGTTTCGAATCGATTGGAGGTCAAAAAGTGCCAAAAAGTGAAAAAAATGTCCAAATTCACGGCCATGAAGCAGCCGCAGTCCACGGCCATGACAATTGCCCCAGTAACAGTGAAGCGCAGGCGTCCATGAAGCAGCCGCAGTTCACGACCTCTAAGGCCGTGAACTGGAACCACAAACCGGGAACAGTGAGGTGTCCAGGAGGGTTCCAGAGGTTACTAATGATCAGGCAATTCATGGTCTCTAAGACCGTGAACTTTGAGTGCAAACTGTGAACCCTGGAGAGTGAAGCGGTGCATTTTGGAGACGACGTTGAGTTAACGGACGGTTAAGGTGTTCACGACCATGAACAGAGCCCGTGAATGGGCTCGACCTGGGTATAAAAACAGCAGCAGAAGAAAGAAGAAGGCAGAGCTGGTTTTTGGAGAAGGAACACTTTCTTTCTCTAGAGTTTCAACCCAAAACACCAAAGGGGGGTTCTAGTGAGAGACAGAGTGATAATGGATATTATTGAAGGATTTGATCAAGCTTGAAAGCTAGGAATCAAGCCTAGAAGAAGAAGATGAAGATTTAGAGATTTCTTTGTAAACCCTCCTCTCTCTCTCTCTCCCCCGAATAATGTGTTTATTAAGGAGTTTCTTAGGGGAAGGACCTTAGGAAATAACGACGAGACTGACCCCTTCTCACTCACCAGGTGGAGAGAGGGGAAGATGATGCACTCATCAAGAGGGGTTACCCGAGGAGAGCAGCCGCGGCGAACCTTTGTTGCTCTGGATTGAGGTCGCCCAAGTGTTTAGGGCATTTCACTTGAGAATCTTAAACATTGTTGTTCTTGATTTTTGGTTTTGACTTGTAAACCTTTTTTGGGTTGCCGATATGTGGTTTGAGTTATGGTTTGGTTTTGGAAAGGATCAGGTCGTTTCAAGCTAGGTTAGTTAGTTTAATGAAACCTAAACCTGAAGTAGGGTAAGCCTAGATTCCCGTGGTATGATAAATTTTTATTGCTTGCTTGCCCTATGGTACAACCGATCGGAGGTTATACTTGGCCGTCGATCGGGATGCTGTAGTTAGAACGAGTCAGGTCCCTACTCCAGAACAACCACCTGCTCGAGCTCCCGACCGCCACCGGCGTCCTGCACTTCAACGTCCCGCACCTACACCAGCACCAACATCATCATCATCCGGAGCCGTTCCTTCCACCTCCAGGGATCATGTAGCACCCTAACCCGGCCGGGTACTACTTTTACTAAAATGCCCTTGATAAATAAAATATTCAAATCTTAAATTGCAGCAGGAAAAATTTTCATAAATAAAATACTGAAAACACACACTTGTAGTTTAAAGCAACGCCCTAACGCATGGGCAAACTCAATACTTAAAATCTCCAAGTGATCTCCAATCTATACTCACCATCATAAATGTAAATAACTATAATCTCTAATGTTGTTGCTACTGAAAACCTTGACTAAGCATCCTCCGTGACGCTTACACTGCTCTCATCCAGCTGGCTGCCCTCGAACTCGCTGCTCACTAACTGGTGAGTGAGATGGGGTCAGTCTACGCCCTTATGTTTAACATCTTATTAATACTTGATCACTTTACTTAACTTAGCGGAAGTTGTTTTGTACTTCCACTATTAAAAATCTTAACTCTTAAAACTGTATTCTTAAAGCTCAAATCTTAACTTAGATATTTGACTGACACTGGGATCCCTCACTAGATAGTCTGGTTGCCAACTCATACGTATGAGAAGCCATCCCGACTTTCCTTAAACTTAAACTTATCGTGGAAGGCTCTTCTTCGACAATTCTCAAGAGCATAACTGCTTCTCATCTTAAAATATCTCAAGAGCATAACTGCTTCTCATCTTAAAAGTCTCAAGAGCATAACTGCTGCTCTATCTCAAAATCACAAAGGCAACAAAATGGCGCTAGTGACTAAAACTCTTAAAACGGTTTCACCTTCTTGAAGGCGAATTACTTCTTAAAAGGAAACGTGTTCTTAAACTTCAACTTGTAAATAAAGCATGCACTTATAATATGTATAACTGGAAGCATAGATCACACGCGATCAAATGCATCTTATAAACACACAAAGGCAAGTATGACACATAGTAGTCAATCTCAAAAATTGAAATATTGTAAGGCGTAGAATTTAACCCCTTTACACTCACCTCGAAGATACGACCCTTCTTAATTGTCGGTTGATCCATGTCATCGTCCGAAACTCCACGTTCGAACTCCTCGTGCTTTACCTCCTTTTGCATTTCCTCCTATTAAGTAGTTAGGCAAAACTTAACTCACTTTTCTCTAAGCATAACTAACCAAACGACTTTTAATTTAGTTGATTTCTCCTCCAATTAATCATTACTAGAATTCCCCATGAAATTTTGGAAAATTACCTTTTTGCCCCAAAATGGCAAATTACATAATGGTACCCGAAATTCCAGAGCATTACCAATTTGGCCCCAATCTTTCAGAATTGCAGAATTTAGTCAAGCAGGCCAATTCCCACTTTTTGATTTTAAAATTTCAGTCCAAAAGACTTATTTCCAATCCGATACTCAGACCTTTGCTATTTACAAACTAATCATTTGGCCTGGTAAATTACTGATTGCCCAATTTCTAAAAATTTCCATGTTTCCCTTATGTCTGAAATGACCAAAATACCCTCTATTATTGGATAAATACAATATATTAGCCATAACTATTAAGCAACGGGGAATTATAGCCATAACTATCGAAATACAAATTATTAGCCATAACTATTGTTGCGGGTCAAGATTTGGCTAACAGCCCGTTACTGTTTTCAAATTTTTAACGGAGAAGGCCATGTCATCATCGTAAAAAATATGATATGATGACTGCCACGTGGGAGCCAATTCAGCATCATAAAAGTTTAGTCATCATTACTAATAGAAGTGTTACAAAAACTTAACGATTGGCTAATAATTTGTATTTCGATAGTTGTGGCTATAATTCCCCGCTGCTTAATAGTTATGGCTAATATATTGTATTAACCCAATCTTCATTAAATTTAGGAACCAATGCGATTGGATTCCAAACTAACGGGAGAAACTCCTCACCTGCACACCGCCGCCGCCGACTCCCATACTCCGGCCGCCATCGCCGTCGTCCTCCTCCCCATCTTCGAACCCACAACAGTCGCACTCCTCTGGCTCTTCTTCTTCTTCCTCGAGTAACGGTTCGCCATCTGCCATCGCCGCCGGGAGCTTCCCGCCGACGCCATCATATTCAACACCCCCCTCGGGCCATAATTTGGGGGCCAGTGACGGATCGCGCACACCCCTGTCCGTTTAGGACGGTAGGCTCGCGCTATCACCATCGCATCATCCTTCACCCCGCCACCGTTGGAAACAACTCCAACTCTTGTCTGCCTAACAACGAGCTCGACGTTGGCCCTCAGTGCGGCCTTCGTCGAGTCCTTACGCTTTTGAGTCTCTGTTCTCCTTCCTTTCTCTCTTACTTGTGATGGTTCACTACTTAGTTCGCCGGGCTTTGATGAACTCGCCATCAGACCTGATTCTCCTCCCTCGCGGTCCTTTGTTTATCTCGACTTCCTCCCAACTCATCGTTCGAATTGCCACTCATTTCCAACCCTTTCACACGCCCCTTTAGTTGGGGAAACCAACCCATCTATTCCCCCCCCCCCCCATTAATCTACCTTAATAGCCAATTAAACTTCCCAATTTAAATCCATTAATTCCAGCCGTTACCACCAAAAATCTCTCCTTACCACTGCTCTATTTTCTTTTCTTCCCCTTCTGCTCCCTGCCTCCGGTTGAATTCACATAGAGGAGAACAAATCATCTTCCTCCAAACAGCCTCAAGCCCACCTTTATTTTTCCTTCTGCTCTTCTTGTGTTATCGGCCTGGTCACCCCTCTCCTTTCCTTCTTGGGCTGGCAAGGAGTATGCTCGTTCTTTATTTCCCAAACGGACTTGAGCCCTCTTCTTTCACCCAGACCCAAGTGGCCCACTCCTCCTCTTTCTTTCACTCTTCCTGTACCCCCGTCTTTTATTTTATTTTTCCCACCTTGGGTCGGAGCCCAACTCC
This sequence comes from Linum tenue, assembly GCA_946122785.1. Classification (NCBI taxonomy): domain Eukaryota; kingdom Viridiplantae; phylum Streptophyta; class Magnoliopsida; order Malpighiales; family Linaceae; genus Linum; species Linum tenue. The sequence goes on along the minus strand of CAMGYJ010000011.1, from coordinate 25,191,755 downwards.
TTCCTTCTTATCTCCCACCTCTCCTTCCATTTTTCTTCCTTCTCGCTGGGCCGCCAGCCCATTTCTTCCTTTCTTCTCAATCTCTTATCAAACTCTCACTTAATCCCACCTCTTTTTATCATTCAAACTCGGCCCAAAACCAAAGACCCCTAGAAATCAATCACAATTAAAATCTAGACCAATTAGCATGGTTCACTCATACAAGGTCCTTGAACCCAATCTACGTCTGTAACTTCCTCGTCTTATATCAAAATTTGACACCGTTTGAATATAGAGTCCACATTTTGAATTCCCTTAAATATTATTGTGGACTTGACCAATTTACCCAAGGGTATAATAGTTATTTTGACCATTTGCAAAGAGCAGGATGTAACAGATCAGCTCGTGGAGAGGATGGATCGCCTCGAGACTCATGTTGTGGGACTCACCACTCGGCTCGACCGCACCTCAGATTTGATAGAGAGGATGGCTCGACGCTAGGGTATCCTTCCACGTGATGAGCTGGGGCCTTCGAACCGTGATGAGGTAGCCGACGAGTGAGACATGTGGCAGAGCCGATTTCTTTCGCCCCACTTCTCCACTTGGAACTCTGAACTCTTTTGTCCTTTGTCTTGTTTAGCCTTCATTTTATTTAGTGTGTGTGAATAATTAGTACTAATACTATCGTATTGTGATGTTTAATAACCTCACCTCGAGCGAGAATGTGTGTGTTTGTGTTTTCTTTTGTCTTCTCCTGAAGCTTCAATCTCCTACCTGGGGGAAAAATTCCAACTTTCACTCACCAAGCCATGCGGTAACATCGTACTAAAAAGTTGCCGGTTTGTGGAAGAATCTCGTGTTTATTGGCATTGACCTTGAATTGTTGCATGTGATCGAGTGTGTCCTATGATGATGACTGAGAGGTTCATTAGGATAGTGCAAAGTTTTAGTTCTCATGAGTGCAAAAATGAATGGATGTCTTGACTCGATTACTTGTTAATTACAATTGCCATGCATTGTGTTTTGTGAATTGGAATAGATGGTTGGGTGACTAGGTAGCCATGTGAGTTTTGAGCCGATCGTTTTCTTCTTCTGTGCTTAGATCCCTCTTATCATGGCGAGTAACATCACATTTGTCACAAGTGAGTATAATGGAGGCATATGATTAGTCCACGCCCAAATGTTGATTGTCCCAAAATGTTCTATCCCCTAGTCAACCCCTGTTCTCTTGTTTGAGTTTTTTGCTTGTGAGCTATGATGTTTGATAGAAGGACCCCCCCATCCTTTCTTCGTGTCTATACGTGAGTCATCCTTGTGTCCCGGAGTCCATGCTTTGGAGCTCCATTGAGATTCTAAATAGGAGGATTTTGCGTCGTTCTTGCTAGAAAAGAAGAGGTAGTGTTGGGGTGAGTCCTTAATCGAGATCATTGTTTGTCAAATGGCATGTGTTTCACTCTATAGTACTCCCCCCCCCCCTCAAAAAGAAAAGAAAAGAGAAAAAGAAAGAAAAGAAAAGTAGAAAGAAAAAGAATGGAAAGAAGAGGTAATAAAACAGGGTGAATAAAGTAGAGAGTGGTCATAAAATCAAAGTGTATGCTCTAGGAAGGGTTTCTTGACAGTCAAGTCACTGAAACACCCAAATTGATGTTGAAATACTTCAATATTATGTTTGAAATGTGATAGCAAAAATAGCCCGAGGAAGTATGCTTGAATGTAGTTCGTGATGGGTGATAGTTGGGTTTGGAAGGAAGTAAGGCTTTTGACTTATGCTAGTTGCGGTTTTGTGTAGGGAAGGTTCTTAGTCGAAACCATAGAACTTTCGGTTTTAAGGTGAAGATGTAGGACCTCATGTTTTGTTTGCCACCACCCAAAGGGTTTTTCCCCATGTCCAAGACAATTGCCAGTCATTTGAATCCGTGTCTAAGACCTCCGGACAAGCTAGTAATGACAACCATCCCGTGAACTCTAGCATTTAGAGGTTGTCGCCGTGGTAAAGAGACGATAGGACCGAATGTTGATGATTGTGCACATTTTTTGCACCAAATGGTCCCGACCCCACTAGTCAAGAGAGTGAGTGATTCATTCCTATTTTGCATGTCATATCATATCCCGGTGAGGACCTTTGTTGCCCATTCATTTAATCCTTGGACTTGAATGTTATGCATGGTTAGTTGTGGTTGATGACTGATCTTGTTGAGACTTGAATTGATTCACGAATAAGGTGAGAACTTTTCGTTTTCACGTTTTTGGTGGTCTTAAATGTCGTTTGTGGTGGATACTGGTATCGCTTGCAACAATCCATGTGTTAATTGCCAATAGCCATTGAGATTCCCCACTTTGTTCCCTTGGAGTTGTCCCCGATGTATTTTGTTTAGGTTGAGATATTACCTTGTGTGAAATGGTTTGCTTGGGGACAAGCAAACGTCTAAGTGTGGGGGAGTGATTCGTGTCTAAATGTACACTTTTTATCCCCTTTTCTCTTTGGAGTTTGTGGCATTTGAGATTCAAAAAGGGTGGTTTTACGCTAGGTTTGCTGTGTTTCAATGTGTTTCAGAGTCTAACATGTGGAACCAACCCCGGAGTCGAAAATTGGAAGAAAAGGCGCTAGGATCGGGCAAAGAGGAGGAAGCAGCCACAGTTCACGGTCCAAGTTGTGAGTTCACGGTCATCAGGACCGTGAACTGGAGCACAAACCGCGAACTGAAGGGGGTCCAGAGAGTTTTCAGAGGTTACTAACGCCAAGTCAGTTCACGATCATAAGACCGTGAACTGAAGCCATGGACCGCGAACTCGACAATTGAAGCGGTGTGTTTTGGACTGTGTTCACGATCCATGCCAAATGTTCACGGTCGTGAACTGGGCGCGACTAGTGTATAAAAGGAGAGCTGAAAGGAGGAAGAAAGGGGAACCCAAAGTGAGAGAAACCTTCTTCTTCTTGAAAACCTAGAGAGAGAAAGGCATGAACCAAGATTTCGAAGAGGCTAGGGTTTGCTCCAAGTTAAGATTTGGGAAGTTCCTCTTCAAGAGAGGATCTATACAAGCACAAGGAGGGATTGAGGCATCACAATGATGGTTTTTCCCTTTTCCTTTGTGTTCTAACTTTTTCTAGCATGCAGTATTCTCCTTTTCACTTGGGTGTTGTAGAACCCTTACTTCTACCATGTAGTTGATTGTGTGGATTGAATGATTGAGTGTTGGTGGTGTTTAATTTAAGGTTTGAGGTATTTTTCATGGTGATTGTGCATTGTGTGTGCTTGGCAATCTATTGTGCTATTCTAACCTAGCTTAGAGGGAAACCCCCTTATCTTAAGAGGCTCAAATTGAGCTGGGTTTTCTTGGGCTTTCCATGCCTCCTATCTAGGTTAGTGTAGGGCAAACCTCTTAACTCAAATTGAACACCTAGGTTAATTGTGATTAAGCCATCCAAACTCTGGTTTGAGGGAGAAGATAAGTCAACCCTCAATTGCTTAGGCGAAGAGGGTTACAATTGTATCCAGGGTTATGGAAAGCGTAATTAAGTGCTCGCCTGTGCGGCGGGGGGCCACAAAATGCTTCGTTTATTCATTAAGCGGCACACAAAGCGTTATATAATACAAGGTAATATTTTTAAACTTTTGACCAGCCTTTTCTTTTCACAATGATTATATAAATTGCATATATACAACTGCAATAATATATATGTACAATAAGTACGTGTACAGAAAAATACATACAATGATATAGATAAGTGAATTAACCAATAATTATCACCTAGTGGAGTAATTTTCATTTTGATTTGATGAGATTATTTTGTTAGTAATTACCTACGTGTTTTGCACGCCTATTCAGTTAAATATTATATGAGTATATAACAATACTAAATTACTATATGCAGATAGTTTTATATGTTATTATGACTAGATAGTAATATAAAAAATAATGAAATCATCAATTAAATTGCCTAAAATATGTGTATTCCATGTGTGGTACACATTTTATACCTGTTTAATACGTGAAACATCAATATAAGAGGTTATTAAATGTTAATTCATTCATCATATTGTTTGTTAAGTTATTAATAATTTAAACGGAATTGAAAAGTATTGCAAAAAAACAATTTCATTGAACACATATTAAAAACAACTATTTTTGCTTCAACGCTTAAGTGCGCCTAGGCGACGCCTAAGCTAGCAATGTGGTAGGCACTGCCCCAACGCCTGCCTTACGCCTAGCGCCTTCTTGAACCTTGATTGAATCCTATAATGCATTCTTTTGCCTAGCGATTGAGAGTGTGGTTTCTAACCACTGTTGCTCCTCCTAGCGGTTCGCAATCCCCTTGTCGCACCCATATTCATTTTATCCCACGGTTCATGGTAGTTAGTTAGGGAGAAACAACTCCTGAGTGAAACTTCTCATCAAGAGTTTCAATCCTTTTACTTTTCAAGTCTTGCATTTTTGAACGTAGATTGTAGAGATTTTTACAAACTTCATTCCGCTAGATAATGTTTCAAACAATCGAAGTAGGGATACATGGGCCGGCTCGGGTTGATATTTAAATATATTTGCCCTATATTGCACCGATTTAAGGTTTTATACTTGGGCCTTAGGTGGGATTTAAGTGTGATATATTCGGAATGAGTCACTCTCTGAATTGGAAATCACCACATGGAAAACTCCTTGGCAGACTTAGGAGCGAACATTAATGTGATGCCTTACAAGCTTTTTAGAAAGTTGCATTTGGGTGAGTTAAAGCCCACTAGGCTTAGTGTCACATTGGCTGATCACATCTGACAGATTTTGTTTTCCTTGATATCAGTGAAGATTCGGATATGCCACTCATACTAGGGCGCCCCTTACTCGCCACCACCAAGGCCTTAATCGATGTTAATGAGGGAACTCTGATTTTGAGAGATGGAGAGGAACAACTCAATCTTTCAATTGATCATAAGGCTAAGAATGATGTTGTGAAGGAAATGGACTCAAGTGGTATGATTGGAAGTGAAGGTGAGCCTCTGAAGGAAAACCCCACTAGTGTTTGTGTTCCATTTGATGATGAGGTGCAGGAAATCAAGGTGGGTACTAAGTCCGAAGGAAAGAAGAAGAGAGCATGGAGGGATACGCTGAAACGCGCTTAATCCAGACCAAAAGATAAGGGTAAGGTGATAGTGTCGGGCCAAGAAGGCCACCCTATGGAGCTTAAGTTGCGAGGTGACGAAAATTGCCCCGAGACCGTGGAAGATCCACTCTCGGTGGCTTTGTGCTCTCAAGCATGCTAGATCTGCAACGTCGAGCTAGTGACGTTAAACTAGCGCTTGTTGGGAGGCAACCCAACGATGGTTTGTTTTCTTTTCCTTATTTTCTCTTTTTGTGTTTGTGTAAAGATTTCAAGTGTTAGAATGGGTATCACCATGTCGGGTCTATGTGTTTGAGTATTTTGGGATGTGTTGTGATTGAGTTAGGGGCACGGTTGAGTAGATCGAGTCAAAAAATTTGGAAATGCCCTATTTTCACTCAGTTCACGGTTTCTGCCTTTAGTTCACGTCTTAGCAACCGTGATAAAAGGCTGGAGATTGTGATCGAGGGCGAATCTAGCATTCTTTGAAACTCACCATTGCACCCGAGTTTATGGTCCGGGAGTTATGTTCACGGTCTTAGCGACCGTGAACTGACGCCTCCGTCCATGAACTGCGGTTTCGGCCAATAAAAGGGGCGTGAACCCATAATCTTCACATCACGCCGCCACCTCGCCGTAATCCTCAGTTCTCGCAGGAAAATCACGATTTCTTGGAGTTTTCCAACTATTTTGGCAACTTTCGGCCACCCATTTCAAAAACCAAAAACATACTCATAATCCCCACCTCAGGGCACCCATTCGCCAAAGTTTTGAGCCAATTTGGCTAAACTTTTTCTCGGGAGGGCGATTTCCGGCAAGCCTCTTCGGCTTGTTTTTCTGGTATTTTTTTCGGCACCCTCGCCTTCTCCTCACCTTCCTCTTCGACCCTTCTTGTGTCTCCATGTCTGTTTCAAACCTTTACTTTGTCATTTCTGGAGAATTGGGTTAGATTTCTTAGGTGAGGAGAATCGATTTAATTTTGCTTGAATGAATGAAATTAGGCGAGGGGTTGGCCGAATAGGTTAGTTTGAATGATGTGTGCAAGTGGACTTGATTAAGTCTTGGTGGGATTTGCCCACCAAGTGCATTATGTTTGAATGTTGATTCAATTCACTTTTGTGAATGGTGGTTGGTGGCCATCGAGGCATGATTTAGGTTTGATGTGTTATTTTGATAAACCTTGAATCGCCTAGAACCATGTCTCGATGTGTTACATTCGTGGCCGTGCTTAAATTGTCGAAATTCGGTCTTGTGTAAAGCCTCAAAGGCATTGGACCTTAGTGGAATCCTAAGTGTGTGTGTTGGGGGGGGGGGGTTCTTTTCTCCCCTTTGATGTGAGATTGACAGATATTTCCACGTATGGTGTATGTTTTGGATTTTTTGCCGGATGGTTGACACGAATCATGCATATTTTCACTACCTGGTGAACCACGAGAAGTTTGGTACCAAGTTTCAACAGTGGAGGTACAGCGAGGCGGGGCCTCATTGGGTGTTGGACCTGGACATGTTCAATTTGTTCAAGTGTCGGGCAGTGATGTCAGGGGTCCTCAGTCATCCCTTGTAGCGTCGTCTACAAGCGATTGAAAAGCTCATCTACCGCGAGCTCTGCATGAAGTTCTACTACACCTTCTTCCACGTCATCCTAGGGAGCAAGCGTAGCCGCCCGTACATGGAGTTCATGCTGGGGGGTGATCAGTGTGTAATGTCTTATGATGGCTTTGCCCAGGCCATGGGGCTCGACCCCACACACATGACGATGACAAAGAGGCAGTACAAAAGATAATTACACTACGAGGCAGTCATCCAGGCCATTTGTCTCCCAAAGCACCACGGCGACGAGTTCAAGGGCTCCAACACCAATGCAGTGAAGCTTCGGATGCCGTGGAGGATCCTGCACACACTTCTTATGAAGTCTATTATCCATGATGATCACTAACAGGGGGTTAATAGCCCCCCATACCATGAACCGCCTAGCAGAACCACTCCATCTGGGATCAGTGGTTGCCACCACCTTCGCCAGATGCCAGGGGCGGGATCAAGTTGATACGATGCATTTGGGGGGCAACATCACGAGGCTAGCCTAACACTTCAGGGTTGATTTGACGAGAAGCCCCATCATCTACCGGACCAAGCCATTCTCGGTGGAGACACTTTACAACATGAAGTTGGTGCTCCAGGGAGAGCGAGAGATTGAATTCCTCGAGGGACTTTGAACTTTGGCCGCTCTAAGGCCACAGGTCGACCCTTCTTCAGTGGAGCGTGATACAGAGGTCCCTCCGCCAGAGCAACCATCTACCAGAGCTCCAGGTTGCCGTCGGCGCACCGCACCACCACCATTAGGAGCACCATCTTCATCCGATGCTGGTCCTTCCTCTTCTGGAGCCCACCTCGAGCAGCACATGGATCGCCTCGAGGAGCAGTTTGTGAGAGTCAATACTCGGCTCCACCGATCCACCGACCTCCTTTAGAGGATTTCTCGACGCCAAGGCGTCCTTTTAGAAGACGAGGAGCAAGCTTGGATCCATGACAAGGTAGTCGACGAGTGAGACATGTGGCCATAGTCGATTTCTTTCGCCTCACTTCTCCTCTTGAAACTCTGAACTCTGTTTATTTTTTATTTTTTCTTTCCTTAGTGTGTGAACCAGTAATTTGTGAGTTTGTCTTTCCTTTGAATCATTATGTGAAACTTTGTTATGTGTAATGACCTCGCCTTGAGCGAGAATGTGCGTGTGTTTGAGTTTTGTTTTGTCTTCCCTTTGAAGCTCAAACATCCTACCCCGGGAAATTGTCCAACTTTCATTTACCAAGAAATGCATGATCAAAATGGCTGGTTGGTGGGTGAATCTCGTGCTTATTTGGCAATGATCTTGAATTGTTGCATGTGATCGAGTGCATCCTATTATGATGACTGAGAGTGCATTAGGTGTGTGCAAATGTTTAGTTCTCATGTGTGCTTAAATGAATAGATGTCTTGACTTGGTTATTCTTTGATCACAATTGCCTTGCAACGAAGTACGTGAAATTGGAATAGATGATTGGGTGGCTAGGTAGCCATGTGAGGTTTGTGTCGATCGTCTTTTTCATGTGTGATAGATCCCTCTCGCCATGGTGCGTAACATTCACCGTTGTCACTAGTGAGTATCATGGAGGCATAGGACTAGTCCACGCCCAAAAGTTGATTGTCCTTAAACATTTTATCCCTTAGTCAACCCCTTTGAGCCGTGTGACTTTAGGGGTCATTCTAATGTTACGAGTTTTGTGCTTGTTGAGCTAAATGGTGATTAAGAGAATGACCCCCATCCTTTATTCATGTCGAAGTGTGAGTCATCCATGTGTCTCAGTGTTCTCGCTTTTGAGCTCCATTGAGGTTCTACCCAGGTGGTTTTGCACGGTTCTTGTTATAAATGAAAAGGTAGTTTTGAAGGAAAGTTCTTTATAAAGAGCATTGCTCATTAAAGAATAAGTGGCATGTGTTGTACTCTCTAGTACCCCCCTCGAAAAAAATGAGAAAAAGAAAGACAGCAAAAAAAACAAAAGAAACGAAAAAGAGATAATAAAATGGGGTAAAGAAAAGTAGAGAGTGACCACAAAAGTCTAATTATATGTTATAGGAAGGGTTTCTTGGCACTCAGTCCATTGAAACACCTAAATTCTTTGATGACCCCCTTTCACTATTATAATGGAAATGTGAATAGCCAGAATAGACCGAGGATGTGTGCTTGAGCGAAGTTCGTGATTGGTAGTGGTTTGGGAGAAGGGAAGTGTGGTTTTTGGCCAATGCTAGTGGTCGTTGATTGTAGGAAAGGTTCTTAGTCGAGACCATAGAACCTTTGGTTTTAGGTTGAAGATGTAGGACCTTATGATAAGTTTGGAACCACCCAAAAGGCCTTTTCCCCATGTCCAAGGCAGTTGCCAGTCATTTGAACCTGTGTCTAAGACCTCCGGACAAGCTAGTGATGACAACCATCCTATAAACTCTAGCATTTAGAGGTTTCCGCAGTGGTGGAGAGACGATAGGGCCGAGTGTTGATGGTTGTGCACATCTTTTGCATCAAAAAGGTCCTGACCCCACTGGTTGAGAGTGAGAGATTCATTCTTGTTTTGCATTTTCATATCTTACCTCGGTGAGGACCTACGTTGCCCGTCATTTGTGCCTTGGACTTGAGTTCTATGCATGGTTAGTTGTGGTTGGTGAGTAGTCCGCTCGAGACTTGTTTTGATTTGTGAACAGGGTGAGAACTTTTCATTTGCCCATTCTTGATGCATTTGAATGTCGTTTGTGGTGGATGTCGGTATTGCTTGTAGAGGTTCACGTGCTGATGCCCAATAGTCAAGGAGATTCACCACTTTCTGCCTTTTGATTTGTCCCCAAATTATTTTGTTAGGTTGAGATATCACCTTGGTTGAAAATGGTTTGCTTGGGGACAAGCAAACCTCTAAGTGTGGGGGAGTGCTTCGGGCTTAATTGTACACTTTTTACCCCCGGTTTCCTTAGTCGTTTGAGGCATTTTTACTCCGAGAGGTTTGGTTTTACGTTGGGTTTTGTCTCATTTTTGTGCATTTCCGTCTATAGCAGGTGGAACCAACCCTAGAGTCAAAAGTTTCACGAAAAGGCGAAAAATCGGGTCAAAGGATAGAGGCAGTAGCAGATCATGGTGGAAGCAGTGAGTTAACGGTTATAGAGACTGTGAATTGGAGCCGCAATCGTGAACTTCCAGGCGTCTAGAGACATTTTTTCTCTCACTGGACTCAAGCTAGTTCACGGTCAAGACCATGAACCCAAGCCAGAGACCGTGAACTGAATTATTGATGCGGCGCATTTTGGCTCGAGATCACGGTCCTCGCCTTGAGTTCACGGGCATGAACAGGGATGGTGATGTGAGCCTGACCTGGGTATAAAAGGGCAGTTTGAGCTTAAGGAAAAGGAAGGGAGAAGACCTTGAGTGAGAAAATCTTCTTCTTCGGCATTCTAAAGAGAGAAAGTGACGAGGAAGAGAGAAGAATCTAGGGTTTCATTCCAAGACAATGATTTGGGAAAATATTCCACAAAGGAAGATCTCTTTTATACAAGGGAGGATTCAATCATCTCCATCATGGTTTTTATTCTTTCTCATTGGGTTTTCCCTCTCCTAGCATGGAGTAGTTTTCGTTTTCACTTGGGTGTTGGTAAACCATAACTCCTACCATGTGATTGCTTATGTGGAATGATTGTCTATGAGTGGGTGTGTTTTAATACGAATTTGGAGGTATTTTCATGAAAGATTGTGTTGTGTGTTTGCCTATCAATCTAGTTTCCCTTTTAACTTAGGTAGAGAGAAAACTCCCTTTTGTTAAAGAGGCTTGTAAAGCTGGGTTTTCTTAGGCAAATCATGTCTCCTATCTAGATTAATGCAGGCATCCCTCCTTGTTTGTGTTGGCATCTAGGTTGATTGTGTTTTGACCGTCCGAATTCTGATATGAGAGTGAAGGTTTGGTAGTCCTTAGTCATTAGGCCAAGAGAGCTTCCTTGCTAGGTTAATCTGAATTCTTTGGCCTAGGGACCGAGAGAGTGTTGTTCCATCACTAGCTACACTTCGCTTACGGTTCTCAATCACCTCCACCATACATTTTTAGTCATTCCGACAAGTCATGGTAGCGAGTTAGGGGGAGCTACACCCGGGTGAATCCTTCTCATTTAAGAGTAAAAAACAATTATTTTTGCAACTGCTTTAATAGTAGATCATAGTTTTCAATCAAACAACCAATCGCTAGATAATGTTTCAAACAATCAAAGTAGGAGTACATGGACCGGCCCGAGTTGATATTTAAACATACTTGCCCTATGTTGGACCAAATTAAGGTTATACTTGGACCTTACTTGGGAGTTTTATTGTGATATTCGGTACGAGTCATACACCCCCTCAAACGAAAGCCACCATATATGGGCTTGAAGTTTGCATAGGTCCGGACACCATGTGCTTAACAGAAATAGATGGGGATTGTCGGGATTCGAACAGAAGACCTCTCAGTCACAGAAGGCTCTGATACCATGTCAACAACTAGTTGGTCCCAATAACTCAAGTTGTTGGAAGATGTTCAATCGTGGATCATATACCATTTACTAATAGAGTGGAGATTTGAATAAGAAACCAAGTGTTAAGGATTAAGTAAACCAGTTTGTGGGGATTACTGGTCACATAAGCTTTACTAAGGATCCATTATAACTAATGCAATTTGACGTAGTAGACGCAATCGGGTACACCTCAAGCAAGGAACTGAAGGGAAGTCAAACAAATCAATTCGAGCATTAAGGGGCATGGTTAACGAGGGTTAGAGTAGTTTTCTTACCAATATATATGCATTTAAGGTATCCATTCAGTTCAACCCTTATGTTTTAGTTATTCCTTATACGCTTCCATGTTAATGTAAGTTTGCATAACATCACTAAGCATCTGTAAACTAAGTTTCAAGGATTTCAAATCTAAGCTAGACTTGTGCAAGTTAATAAGTTGGGTCTTCCAATTGTGTGGGAGATCACCAAGCTTTTCAAGTTTGCAAGTACATATGAAGAATTAATCATGAGTGAGAGATCAAGATAAGCAAGCGTAAGACTTATGAAGTTAATAAGTACGAATAAGTAAGAACACGTAAGAGCATTGCTTAGCTAGCTACATACACGACCACCTTTCTTCCCATGTTTGAGGAAGTATTTATCAAGTTATCAAGCTTATCAGGCTCCTAGTACTTATCAAGCTTATCACGATTATCACATTCTGGTGGTAGGACGGTTGCGCTTTCTAAGTGAGGGGCGGGGCACATTCATGATAAAAAATTTAACCTACTCTTTCGAATAACATATCCAATAACATACCCAAGGCTTTGCATGTGCATAGTTGTGTGTTAATGGTTGTTAACGAAATTAGAATTAAGACTAACCCTATTGCCTGCCTTGAAGAATTATGGAAGCACCGAAGTATGCTTAGAAGTTCAGCAATTCGTGACAAGAATCAATGGCCCTATAGGCAGTGCTGGACCTAGAAATTTTGTATAGGGGTGTCCCTTTCAAAAATTAAATTAAATTAATATTTGAAGTTTATTAAACTTACTTAAATAAGAAAATATCTGACTAGTACAAGTTACAACAAAAAGCAAGGATTCTAAAAACGTACCGGAGGTTGTACCGGAAAAGTAACCAGTAGGATATTTTATGATGAAATCTTTTCATAGTGCTAAATACCGCCTACGAGTTTAGCCTCCAGAAGGAGATTTTTTAGGTTGAACCGCCAGTATGGTACGGTTTTTCATTTCTTGACAAAAAGTTTACGGCGTGTTACTCACTGTCTATATTGCTCATAAAATCATTTTCAATATATCATACTGGAAAATCATTCGCGAATTGATCGCTTATTCAATTCCGAACCTTATTCTTGATGTAATCCAAAGTTGAAAAATCTCTCTCGACACTTGGAGTTGCAACTAGTAAAACCAATACAACTTTGAGAAGCAAATATACCCATGAATATGATAGATTCAATTTATTCTCCACGATCAACTCAACTAACTTAATCTACAAAATAACTTCTCATTTTGAACACAATAATAACAATTCTCAATATCATGTAGAAGAAAAGAATCAGCAATATGACAAACTTTTGATAATAAAATTGTGTTAGAAATTATAATACAACAGGGATTAAGGATAGTTCGTGGGTTCACGTTTGGGCTTTGAAAAAATTGAGGATAAGAGTTATACGTTTATGATGACATTTATGAAAAAATCACAGCAAATAAAGTATAGTATAATAGAAATAATGTTTACTAATAACTATAATGGTATACATTCAAATCGCATATACTACCATTTTTCTTCTTTTTCACATACTTAAATTACTACCGGGAGTTCGTTAATTTTTCTCCCAAAGTTCCAACCTCGTGTATTTAATAGGACTCTAGACTTGTGGCGCATTTATTGAAGATGTTTATGACTACAACTTATGCAAGTTTTAAGAAATTGTTATTTGAATTTCAATTTTTTTTATTATAGATGTTTAAATAAAGTTTCCTGCTAATTATCCTACTCTTTTTGGTTCTTGTTTTTGGTTGATGGTTTACCAAGGACATTTCGATAATAGTAGTACTCGATCGGGTTAGGGTGTTACAAAACTATCAAAGTGGACGGTCACTTTGAAAACAAAAATTCAGGGAACGAGCAGCCACGATAGGCGACATTTTATATATTTTTGAGGGCTGGATTTAGGGTACAATCTAATTAAAATAATGTAATTTAATAAAGGAAGATTCAATGATCCATATTAAGGAGTGGTAGGGAGAGAAATAAAGAGTGCTATCCCTATTATCTACCTGCTGCCTAGATTTTGGGGAAGAAGGGTGCAGATTTAGAGGTGTAGTTAAAGCACTTTCTAATCCCCAAGAAAATTCAATAGACTATAACTCAATCTTTTTACATTGGATTTCAAAAAAATTTGCATTTGAAAATCAGATTTTTTGTACTCTACAAGATGACATCCATTTTGATATTTTTTGGACCAAAATTTTTAAACACATCTTACCACTGTCATATCACAATGGTATGATGTTGATATGATAGTGATATAATGTTGATATGATGTTAATATGACAGTAATATTATGTTGGTATGACTTATGAGGTCTTATATTTGTCAAAACAATTTGATGACATCATACCATTTTTGAGGTCTTATATAAGTGTCATATCATAGTATCATATAATTAAGGGTAATGTCTATTTTTTATCCAAATCTTTTTTGGATTCTTTTTTCTTTGCCAAACTTATCGAAATACTAAGAAGTAGACAAATGTTAACTTTCAGTTAACAATTTTGTTAGTAATATTGACTTGGCAACATTATACTGACTTGGAAGAGACACATGAAAGTTAACATTCCAAAATTTTAGTATTTCAACTAGGAAAAGGGTTACAAAATTATTAACTTTAACATAATAATGACTAATATTTTGATGCATTACAAAAGATTTGGCTAATTAAAAGTATTTTAAAAGGTTTTGATAATATAAAAGAATCTAAAAAAGATTTGAAAAAAAAAACCAGACATTACCCTATAATTAATGCATTCTTTGGAGAGAGTATGTTTAAAATTCTTAGTTGAATTCAAGAAGATGAGTCTTAGCACTTTAATATCACATTATTACCTGAAAGTAGTTTGATATCAATGGTATGATGTTGATATGATAGTGATATAATATTGATATGCTGTTGATATGATATTGGTATGATGTCTTAACTTTGACAAAATAATTTGATGACATCATATCATTGCATAAAATGATATTATCACTATGGTAACATGAAATGACACTAATATGATGTTTGTATGAGGTATTATGATTGACAAAACTTAACAAAATGCATACCACTGTGTAGATCTTAATGAACACGTTCTTTTTAAATATTTTGATTTAAATTTTGAGTTGAAATGAAAGAGATGAGTCATCATATCATTATGATATGATTGATATGATAGTGATAACACTATAATCAACACATATTTTGGGAAGTTAATTTTCCCCCTCAAAACATAGCAAAATGGATATCATTGTGTAAATCATGATTAATACGTTCTTTCTATGCACTTTTTTGAATTTCTGAGTTAAAACAAATGATGTAGGATTCGATTAAAAAAATAGGGATTAGGAAAAGTACATTTTCTCTCCTCATGATTCGTGTCAGAGTGTCAGGAAAAAAATAAGAAGGAAAATGGTAGAATTACTAGTATGTTCTTCTTATTTTTTTTTTATTTTGGAATTATTCTGCCTCAGATGATAGTTAGATGAATGGTGGTAGATTGTGTTTTGTAGTGGTTTTGTAGGGATCAGTTAGCGTGACTACCCCTAAAGGGGTAGTGATTTTTGACACCCCCTTTATGATTGGCCAATTTTATTTCCAATCATTGGCAAGTATTAATTAAACTGATTTTTTATTTTTTTTAATCTTGTAATTTGGGGTCTCTCACCACATTGGAAAAGAGAAAGAATCTGGGGAAAAACGAAATCACCCCCATTAATTACATAATTAATTTCTCTCACTGGTACATTAATTACACGTACCACTCCACTGGTACACGTACCACTCCACTGGTACACGTACCACTCCACTGGTACACGTACCACTCCACTGGTACACGTACCACTCCAATGGTACACGTACCACTCCACTGGTGCGAGCAATCCACAAGGTAGGTTAGAGTGAGAACAATACCAGTGCAATGATATTTTTCATAACAATGATAAACAATAATAGGGAAAAAATAGGAACTTTCCATTAGTAGCCAAAAACTGTGCCAAAAGCAATAAATTATCCTTCGAATGTGAATAAACATAAAGTCTTCACAATTTTTTAAGCCTAAACAGGACATATGGTTACACGTACCACTCCACTGGTACACGTACCACTCCACTGGTACATGTACCAGTGGAGTGGTACGTGTACCAGTGGAGTGGTACGTGTAATTAATGTACCAGTGAGAGAAATTAATTATGTAATTAATGGGGGTGATTTCGTTTTTCCCCAGATCCTTCCCCATTCATAATTACCAACGTTTTTCTCCTTCCCCATTCATAATTATTATCACAATTAAGGCTTTCCCAATTTACAAGATTACAATAAATAAAGTAAAAAGCTTAAATGGAAAAGTGACCAATCAAGAGGAGGGTGTCAAAAACCACTACCCCTTTAGGGGTTAGCATAGTATCCGACCCCGGTTTTGTAAGATAGAGTTTGGTACCTATTCTTTTCAATTTTTTAATCAATGATTAAGAATATATTTAATATATTAAAAACGGTTTTGATTTATACAAATTAGATTACTTGAATTATATCCAAATTATTTTAGGAGCTCCCTACTTTTAATATATTGGGGAAAAAATCCGGGCAGACCGAGAAGGATTATTGGAACAATAGAAGTAGCTAAATAATGGGTAATCGGTAGTCACAACAAAGAAATGAAACCTTTGGGCAGCATTTTCTCGAGTCTGTCAACGACATAAGTGCTATTATGCTATACTATAACAATGGCGTGTGCACAAATACTTGCTAAGGGGCCAACTCGAGCGTATATTTCTCGCTTACCAACACATAAGAAAAAGCAATTCCCAACGCTCAACTTTAATTTAAAAAGCAAAGGAAATCGATTAATACGGCATGAGATTAAGTTGGGAGCCAAACAAGAGCAAAAGGGAAAGGGAAGGGAAGAAGACCAGGTTGCTGGATGGTGGTTGTAGTAGGTTTGAACTGGGCAACCATAGTTGGTTCATCAAACAGCTCTACCGCCTCCCTTGTTCCGTTTTTGGTTTTAAATTCAAGAGCAACTCCCATGAGACATCCCAAAACAAGAAAGAAAATATTCCCAGTAAGTCCCAACTGTTCGATTGAGCAAACGCCTGAAATGAAGACCACCCTCCTAATTACCCTACTGTTACTCGTTCTCCTCCCAATCCATGGCTGCCAATGCAAGATTGTCCAGTTCATATTTGGCGACTCTCTCTCTGATGTTGGCAACAACATGAACCTCCCCAAGAGTCTGGCACAGGCCAGCTTGCCATGGTACGGCATCGACTTCGGCAATGGCCTCCCCAACGGCAGATTCACCAATGGCAGAACCGTTGCTGACATTATCGGTACGAACGAACGAACGAGCAGTAATTTAGTTAGCCCATCTGTGAAATCCTGACCCGTTTCATTCATGTTAATGGCAATTTGCTCTACTTTGGCATGCAGGGGATCACTCGGGGCTTCCGCGGCCGCCGCCGTTCTTGGATTCGTCCTTGTCGGAGGATGTAATACTGAGCAACGGCGTGAATTTCGCGTCTGGAGGCGGCGGCATCTTGAACGAAACCGGTGGCCTCTTCGTAAGTGAAACTTGATTCACAATGAATGGTTGTTCTGTCTATTTCCTCTGTTTTAATTTCAGGGCAATTCTGGTTTGGTTGTGGTTTTCTTCAGATACAGAGGATTTCACTGAGCAGGCAGATTGAGCTGTTCCAGGGGACCCAGCAGCTGATTGCAGACAAGATAGGGAAAGAGGAAGCGGACAAGTTCTTCCAAGACGGTCGCTACGTTGTAGCCTTGGGAAGCAATGACTTCATCAACAACTACTTGATGCCCGTTTACAGCGATTCCTGGAAGTACAACGACCAAACCTTCATCGACTACCTCATGGAAACTCTGGGTGCCCAGCTCAAGGCAAGCTACCAAATCCAACCATCTTGAGTGAATTGTAATGATAGTTGTAACATGCCAATAGTACAAGACTCTAGACACAATTCCTAACACTCTCTCTGTAATGTATCTTTGTCTGTTGCTGGTACAGGTGTTGCACAGTTTGGGGGCGAGGCAGCTGATGGTGTTCGGATTAGGACCAATGGGCTGCATCCCACTCCAAAGGGTGCTAAGCTCATCAGGAGGGTGCCAAGATCGAACCAACAAGCTGGCTCTCAGCTTTAACAAAGCTACCGACCAGCTGGTCACCGGTTTGTCAGCCCAGCTCGCCAATGCCAGCTTCAAGTTCGGGGATGCTTATGATGTCGTCAATGATTTGATCACCAGTCCCAAAAAACACGGTACTATATTATTTGGTTTTCACCATCTCATTTTTTGGGGGGTGTTTCACTTTCTTGACGGTTGAGGCGTGGGTGGGTGTTTGCAGGCTTCAGCAACGCAGACTCGCCGTGTTGTTCCATGGGGAGGATAAGGCCGGCGATAACGTGTACGCCGATGTCAACGCTGTGCAAGGACAGGAGCAAGTACGTGTTCTGGGATGAATACCATCCGTCGGATAGAGCCAACCAGATGATTGCTGACGAGCTCATCAAGAAGTTTGGGTTTCTCATCTCTCCTTCCCCTGCTCCAGATTCTGCTCCTTCCCCTGACTCATCTTAAGCATCCAAACCTTCCCCTGTGCCTCATTCTTTGTCCCTATCGCTCTCCCACTTCATGTAAACTTGTTTTGCACGGTGTTTCAGTAAAAGGCTTTTTTTCCCCAATTCTCAATCAAGATGATGGTTTATTTTGTGATTAGTTGTCTTCTCTTCGTTCCTGCTATAAGAGAATATCCATTTTCTCTAGTTGAAAATATATCATACTAGTTTTCGACTTGAAATATGCACACAATAGTGTTCATTTTAAAGATAAAATTTGATAGTAGATTGGAGTCGAACCTTATTGGTTGCCTACATACTCGTAACACGGGATCAAAATCAACGTAGTTCATAAAAGTAATTTTGGTGTTTTAGTTATACCCACGTTCCACTAGTCGTGATTATCATATAAGTCATTTTGTTAATAAAATTTAAATAAATTATTGCGAGATTTCTGAAGATAAAATATAAGAATTTTAATCATGAAGAAATATTTCACGTATTAGGAAAGAAACAAAATTAACCTAACTTAGGGACTCTTCTGTATTCAAAATTTGTATTAAGGATATTCAATGATAAAATTACGTGGATAGGATGAGTTAATGAATGACGGCCGCCTAGCCCACTGACTAAACTGCTAGTAGAAAAACGCGTATATAATCAACGACCCAGGCTCAAAATTTGATAAATTTTCATTTTAAATCAGGGACAAAGCGGGGGAAATTTCGTAAATGAGCCAAAACATTGTGGCGGGGACATAAAAATATTAAGAAATCCTAGGGGCTTTTTACGATGCCAAGTATTTATTCATCTCTAATAAAACCTACTCAACTCTAATCTCAATCGACCAAAAGGGTTGCCCTCTCTCTCTCTCTTCATCCTTCTCTCATGTTTCCTCTGCTCTTCTCTCTGCACAAAGAAAACGACGACCTCAATAAAACCCCGCCGCCACTCTCTTTTCCCTCTGCAAAAACCGAAATCCTCTAGTTTTTCTCTAAATCGAAACCATGACTCTTAATCCTACCTCAATCCTCTTCTCTCATCGCCGGTCAAGAGAAACAGCTCGGTCCACCATCAATTTCCTAACGGAAGCCCGAATTTGGTATGGTTTTAACATGCATGTGGTTTCTTTAATTTTTTGTTTGTAAATGGATTCTGATCTGCTTTCCTTCTTATCGCGGACTAGGAAAACCCACCCAACGACATCAGATCGACCTAAGAGGCTAGATTTATGTAAGGCTCGGCTTGCATGTGGGCAAACAAAAACACAAAGCAAGTAAACGGTTGTTGTCAAGTCAAGAGAGATCACCCGGATATGGATCCCCCTAGACTGCAGTTAAGTCGGATTGCAATTTACCAAGTTCAGTTTTCATGAAAGTTATACTGCGGAAGGTTCTTGATTAGTCCGAAGTCTCGACTAAAGGTCTTCAGACCCTCTCAATCTGAGTCTCTAGCGGGCGACTAACCTCCACCGGAGTAAACAGATTGAGGCCCTAGCGAACCAAACCTCCACTACCGAATTGAATTCGGTACAGAATAGCGAATTGGCTCCTCGACTAAAGTCACCAATTCGCCACCTTCGATTAAGGATACTCTATCAACCTAGGCAGATATTCTCATTCTAGGTCAAAGCAGAAACAACAGGAATTGGATCAGGATTCAAGTCATTCAATCATTCAAACCTCAATCGAATATAATCAATTCACAAACTCTGTACTTGGGTTCATACAATCAGACCTAGCATACAAATCTAGGGTTCCCCATACCCAGATGAATGGGGGAACTACTCCATAGAGAAAGAAGCAAAAGCAGATTCAGACGCGGACATCATACTGTGAAGATGGATTTCTGCTCCTGGACGTTTAATCGCACTTCTCCAAGCTCAAGCCGGGCTCCAATGGTGATGAAAATCGATCTATGGCGCTTGGGAACTCTGGTTCGTCGCTTTCTCTCTCTAGGTATCGCTTTCTCTCTCAAAAACTCGGAACCCTTCAATGTTGGCCTTCTTTCTCCTTAAACTGACTGCCTGGTCGCGATACCCGGTCGAAATACCCGGTCGGGTATTTTGGGTTTCAACCGGGTATTATCGCAGCGCACCGTTTCGTCTTCAGGGAAAATCCTCGGTCGCTTTCAATAATCCCCGACCGGGGATTTTGGCATTCTGCCCGGGCCCCTCTCTGCTCCTCAGGCGGTGAATACCCGGTCGGGTATTCGGCCACCTGACCGGGTATTTTCCTCCTACGGCTTAATTTGTCCCAACTTCACTCCTTTCGACCCAGAACTCGTTCCTCCGCCTCGATTCCAACGCCGGGACCTGAATATGACATAAACACGTACCCTAGCGTGAAATCGGCTTAAAACACGAGATTCCTCATCACAAACGGCTTCAGAATAGGGGTGAAAACATGTATAATTATCGGTCTATCAATAATAGCATCTCTCCCTCATGGCCAAGAGTGGATGAATCATAGCCTTCCCTTTTAAGGTCACACGTGGGGAAGTTGATGGTCGAATTCGTCTTAGCCCGAGCACCACATCCCAGTCATCTCATAGCTTCTTCGGCGAGAGCACTAGTCTCGAGTCGGTCTCATGGCAAATAGTGAACAGAGGACAAATGAATCGTGGATGAAGGGACTCTCAAAAACAAAAGATCATGGACTCACATTAATTCAAGGTGCTCGATTTTCTTTTTGAACATGGTTGGAACCCTTTTCTTTCTTCTTTTTGCTTGTTTTTCTGTTTTTGTTTTTTTTCCACGGGTTCCAACCTGTCTCTGCAGAAAACGGGGGCTCCCACCTAGCAAAGGTTCTGCGGGAGCCCGGCTCTTACCGGCCATGCCAGGAGCGGGTGTCTCGAGCCTCGTGCGGGGGAAAGACATGTAAGGGGGCTGGAGGTAGTAGGTGGAAATTGGGAACGGATTCCCGTCTCCCCTTACACACTTTCGCCCTATTCGCACGGGAGACGTTATTTTAAAGCACATTTCGAGCACCTGTTATTTTCAAAACATGATACAAGAGTCCATGACAGGCAGAGAGTCCACAACACCACACAATTCAAGGGTCCTAAGATCACTAATTCACTCAATCAACCAACACAATATGAAGAAGAAATGAGACTTCTTAAATGCATCAACATCCTCCATAGTGATACACTACCTCCCTAGGTTGCAAATCACTACAGAGACTGTCAATTCAAAGCATACTGAGCAGGCAATTGCAAGGAACACGTACTTGGAGCCCTCAAATTTAAAATTTTGGACAGTGGACTAGGCTCCAAGCACACAAACAGATCTAATGCAGTCAAAAGATAAACACCCCCCCACACTTAAGATCGACATTGCCCTTAATGGAGAAGAGGGAAGGAAAGGGGAACGATGTTACCGGTATGCACGGACTGCAGGAGACTGGAAATGGATCAGTCGGGAACACAGCACAGCTAAAGGGAAACAGAAGAGCTCAACCATAATATGTTAGGTCCAATGTCAGCCCAATAAGACATCATCCAAAACAAAGGAAATAAACTGAAACCAAACCAAATCGCAATCCGACTCGAAACAAAACAAATAAATGAAAACCATGGCGGGGTTGCCTCCCCACAAGCGCTTCTTTACCGTCTTTTAGTTGGACGCCCATGGCGGATACTCAAGGAGGTGCAGGAACAGGTGCCTCCAAGAGCGGATCCACGTCGCTCTTGAGGTACAGCTTCAGGTGATGGCCATGCACCCGACGAGTACAACCACCGGCATTGGTCAGCTCGACCTGGCCATCCGGCAAGATGCAGGCGAGTGAGTACTCGGATGGCCAGGGTGGTCGTGGTGCAGTGGGTGGGACCAGCTCGTAGTGGTCTCCACCCTTCTTCCGTGCAGGCTTAGCAACCTGCTGCTTCGGCCGCCACTCCTCCTTGAGCTTTTTGTTCGGTGGTGAGGCTGGAAGGAGCGGCGGCGAAGGAGTGAGAGGGGGGTCCTGCAAAATGGGAGGTGCAGAAGGATACACGACAGGCTCGTGTACCTGGTCAGAAATAGCATGCACAGGTGTGACAGCAATCATAGCACAGTGATCAAACTCAGTCACAGAAAAAGTAGCCTGTTCATTTCCAGCACGCAGAATCAGTTTACCATCATGCACATCAATCAATGCCTTGGCGGTGGCAAGAAATGGTCTACCCAGAATCAAAGGCACATCCACATCATCATTTATGTCCAGGATAACAAAATCAACAGGATATGTGAATGCACCAACATCAACAAGCAGATCCTCTATGATACCTCTAGGATGCACAACGGAACGATCAGCTAGCTGAATGCTCATCCTAGTAGGGCTAAGTTCACCTAGGTCTAGCTTTTTGAACAGTTTATATGGCATGACATTAATGCTAGCGCCTAGGTCCGCCAAGGACTTTCCTACATGCATGCTGCCAATAGTAAGAGAGATAGTAAAACTCCCTGGGTCTTTGCGCTTTTTGGGCAGCTTGTTCTGTAGGATAGCAGAACATTCCTCGCTCAGCAGCACTGTCGAGAGATCCCCAAGTTTCTTCTTGTTGGTGAGGATATATTTCATGAACTTCGCGTACTTGGGCATCTTCGACAGTGCCTCCACAAATGGTACGCTGATGTTGAGCTGCTTCAACATTGCCATAAAATTGGCAAACTTGGTCTCCAACTTATCTTTATGGAGGCGAGTGGGGAAGGGAAGCTGGGGCACATGCTCCTTCACCACTGGTTGTGGCTTGGGAGCAAGGGCTTCCTTCTCCACCCGCACTTCTGCATCACCGGCTGGAAGTGCTGAAGCAGGTAGTGGTTCCTCCTGCCTGGTCGGGGCAGGATCAGCTGATGTAGGCCTGTCGCTCCTGGTGAAAATGGCATCCAGCTGCTCGTGCGGGTCCCGTGGATTGGG
Organism: Linum tenue; assembly: GCA_946122785.1. Classification (NCBI taxonomy): domain Eukaryota; kingdom Viridiplantae; phylum Streptophyta; class Magnoliopsida; order Malpighiales; family Linaceae; genus Linum; species Linum tenue. The sequence continues at coordinate 25,168,900 of CAMGYJ010000011.1, read as the reverse complement.
GATGGTGGTGGCAGGTAGAGTCCCCGGGGCCCGACCAGTAAGCTGGCGCGCTAGGACACCGACTTGGTGCTGGAGATCTTGCAGAATAGCACCCTGGTTCCTCTGTCCTGCCTCCAGGTTTCTCTGGCCTGCCTCCAGTGAGGCTATGCTCTGGTCCACCCTCGTGAAGTTCGCCTGGCTGGTGGTCATGAATGTCGCCAAGATATTTTTCAGATCAACCATCTGATTATCGGGAGCTGCGGCTGCTGGAGGCTGAGTAAACTGGTGCTGGGGCTGCTGGAATGGCTGCCCTTGCCTAGGCTGGAAGGGCTGCCTCTGTTGAAAACCACCTGCTGGTGCTGGGAAACCAGGTGGTTTGTTGGTGTTGCTGCTCTAGGAGAAGTTGGGATGCTGGCGCCATCCTTCATTGTAGGTGTTGCTGTATGGGTCCAGGCGCCGAGCGTTTGCAATGAAATCCACCTGCTCTTGGGGTGTGGAGGACTCCCTCATGGCCTGACAGTCCTCCACCCGGTGATTTGGGCTCTCACACCACTGACACTGAGCGACTGGAGGCGTAGCTACACCTCGGCCCGGAAGGAGACTGTTGGGTTGCTTCAATGTCTGCACCAACTCAGCCACCTGCTGCTCTAACCCGGACCTGTCCTCCACAGCGTGCACACCACGGTCCCGGGACTGTCTGCCTCTGCTGCTCTGCCCCCAGGAATGATCGCGGGCAGCCAAGGTACTAATCATCTGGTTCAGCTCGGGTGGAGTCTTAGTAAGGATATCCCCTCCTGGGCATAGAGACTCGATCACCCTCTGGCTGTCTGGGGTGAGGGCGCTGTAGAAGTTCCCCACTGTGAATGCATCGCTGAAACCATGATGGGGACACTGCCAGAAGTATCCCATGTATCGCTCCCATGCATCACGAAGCGACTCATCTGGCTCTTGGCGGAAGTGAGTGATCTCCCGCTGAATCTCTGTGGTCTTCGATGCCGGATAGTACCTGTGCACGAACTTGTCAGCCAGATCGTCCCAAGAAGTGATGGACAGTGGGGGCTGGGTCTCCAACCACCTCTTAGCATTCCCCGCCAGGGAATGGGGGAAGAGGTGAAGGCGGATTGCGTCTTCCGGGACACCGTTCAGCTTGAACCCGTTCGTCAGCTGCAGAAAATGGGAAAGATGTACCCGGGCTTCCTCATCCTTCAAGCCATGGAACTGGATAGAGGATGTAATGAGTTGAATCCAGCATGGCTTGATCTCGAAGTTGTTTGCTGGAATCGGCGGATAGAGGATGACCGGGCGGATGTCAGCAATCCGCGGAGTGTAGTAATACTCCAAGGTGGGACCCGGTGGTGGTGGATGATGATGGACCCCAGCTGCCTGGGGATTGGGGTCGTTCCCCAGGAACTGGTTCTCCGGAGGTGGGTTGTGATCGCCTTCCATCTCGTACTCGTCCTCGGACTCGCTGCTCAATTGGCCGTCTCTGCGCTCGTCCATAGCCAGTCTAGCTCGCTGTTGTCTCCTAAGTTGGCGGCTGGTGCGTTCAATCTCTGGATCCAACGGCAGTAAACCTCCCGACTGGCTACGGGTCATGCACTATCTGCACACAATCAAGCAATGCAAACCCGTGAAGGCACAAGTGGGAAAGAAGAAACACTCAATGCGAAAATGAAAATGCTAAAGTAACAGAAATCACTTTTCTTCAACAACCTAGCCGTCCCCGGCAACGGCGCCAAAAACTTGACTCACTCCTACTGTCACTCTAGAAAATGGCCAAGTGTAACCACTTCCTAAAGCGTAGTATAGCGGGTTTGGGTTTTATTATCAACCCGGGTCCTAGATGTGATGACTACTCGGTGAATTCTCGTTCTTTAGCAGTGAACTTTTAGTGCGACTCAAGCAAACAAAAACACAAAGCAAGTAAACGGTTGTTGATAAGTCAAGAGAGATCACCCGGATATGGATCCCCCTAGACTGCAGTTAAGTCGGATTGCAATTTACCAAGTTCAGTTTTCATGAAAGTTATACTGCGGAAGGTTCTTGATTAGTCCGAAGTCTCGGCTAAAGGTCTTCAGACCCTCTCAATCTGAGTCTCTAGCGGGCGACTAACCTCCACCGGAGTAAACAGATTGAGGCCCTAGCGAACCAAACCTCCACTACCGAATTGAATTCGGTACAGAATAGCGAATTGGCTCCTCGACTAAAGTCACCAATTCGCCACCTTCGATTAAGGATACTCTATCAACCTAGGCAGATATTCTCATTCTAGGTCAAAGCAGAAACAACAGGAATTTGATCAGGATTCAAGTCATTCAATCATTCAAACCTCAATCGAATATAATCAATTCACAAACTCTGTACTTGGGTTCATACAATCAGACCTAGCATACAAATCTAGGGTTCCCCATACCCAGATGAATGGGGGAACTACTCCATAGAGAAAGAAGCAAAAGCAGATTCAGACGCGGACATCATACTGTGAAGATGGATTTCTGCTCCTGGACGTTTAATCGCACTTCTCCAAGCTCAAGCCGGGCTCCAATGGTGATGAAAATCGATCTATGGCGCTTGGGAACTCTGGTTCGTCGCTTTCTCTCTCTAGGTATCGCTTTCTCTCTCAAAAACTCGGAACCCTTCAATGTTGGCCTTCTTTCTCCTTAAACTGACTGCCTGGTCGCGATACCCGGTCGAAATACCCGGTCGGGTATTTTGGGTTTCAACCGGGTATTATCGCAGCGCACCGTTTCGTCTTCAGGGAAAATCCTCGGTCGCTTTCAATAATCCCCGACCGGGGATTTTGGCATTCTGCCCGGGCCCCTCTCTGCTCCTCAGGCGGTGAATACCCGGTCGGGTATTCGGCCACCTGACCGGGTATTTTCCTCCTACGGCTTAATTTGTCCCAACTTCACTCCTTTCGACCCAGAACTCGTTCCTCTGCCTCGATTACAACGCCGGGACCTGAAATATGACATAAACACGTACCCTAGCGTGAAATCGGCTTAAAACACGAGATTCCTCATCACAAACGGCTTCAGAATAGGGGTGAAAACATGTATAATTATCGGTCTATCAATAATAGCATCTCTCCCTCATGGCCAAGAGTGGATGAATCATAGCCTTCCCTTTTAAGGTCACACGAGGGGAAGTTGATGGTCGAATTCGTCTTAGCCCGAGCACAACATCCCAGTCATCTCATAGCTTCTTCGGCGAGAGCACTAGTCTCGAGTCGGTCTCATGGCAAATAGTGAACAGAGGACAAATGAATCGTGGATGAAGGGACTCTCAAAAACAAAAGATCATGGACTCACATTAATTCAAGGTGCTCGATTTTCTTTTTGAACATGGTTGGAACCCTTTTCTTTCTTCTTTTTGCTTGTTTTTCTGTTTTTGTTTTTTTTCCACGGGTTCCAACCTGTTTCTGCAGAAAACGGGGGCTCCCACCTAGCAAAGGTTCTGCGGGAGCCCGGCTCTTACCGGCCATGCCAGGAGCGGGTGTCTCGAGCCTCGTGCGGGGGAAAGACATGTAAGGGGGCTGGAGGTAGTAGGTGGAAATTGGGAACGGATTCCCGTCTCCCCTTACGCACTTTCGCCCTATTCGCACGGGAGACGTTATTTTAAAGCACATTTCGAGCACCTGTTATTTTCAAAACATGATACAAGAGTCCATGACAGGCAGAGAGTCCACAACACCACACAATTCAAGGGTCCTAAGATCACTAATTCACTCAATCAACCAACACAATATGAAGAAGAAATGAGACTTCTTAAATGCATCAACATCCTCCATAGTGATACACTACCTCCCTAGGTTGCAAATCACTACAGAGACTGTCAATTCAAAGCATACTGAGCAGGCAATTGCAAGGAACACGTACTTGGAGCCCTCAAATTTAAAAATTTGGACAGTGGACTAGGCTCCAAGCACACAAACAGATCTAATGCAGTCAAAAGATAAACACCCCCCCACACTTAAGATCGACATTGCCCTTAATGGAGAAGAGGGAAGGAAAGGGGAACGATGTTACCGGTATGCACGGACTGCAGGAGACTGGAAATGGATCAGTCGGGAACATAGCACAGCTAAAGGGAAACAGAAGAGCTCAACCATAATATGTTAGGTCCAATGTCAGCCCAATAAGACATCATCCAAAACAAAGGAAATAAACTGAAACCAAACCAAATCGCAATCCGACTCGAAACAAAACAAATAAATGAAAACCATGGCGGGGTTGCCTCCCCACAAGCGCTTCTTTACCGTCTTTTAGTTGGACGCCCATGGCGGATACTCAAGGAGGTGCAGGAACAGGTGCCTCCAAGAGCGGATCCACGTCGCTCTTGAGGTACAGCTTCAGGTGATGGCCATGCACCCGACGAGTACAACCACCGGCATTGGTCAGCTCGACCTGGCCATCCGGCAAGATGCAGGCGAGTGAGTACTCGGATGGCCAGGGTGGTCGTGGTGCAGTGGGTGGGACCAGCTCGTAGTGGTCTCCACCCTTCTTCCGTGCAGGCTTAGCAACCTGCTGCTTCGGCCGCCACTCCTCCTTGAGCTTTTTGTTCGGTGGTGAGGCTGGAAGGAGCGGCGGCGAAGGAGTGAGAGGGGGGTCCTGCAAAATGGGAGGTGCAGAAGGATACACGACAGGCTCGTGTACCTGGTCAGAAATAGCATGCACAGGTGTGACAGCAATCATAGCACAGTGATCAAACTCAGTCACAGAAAAAGTAGCCTGTTCATTTCCAGCACGCAGAATCAGTTTACCATCATGCACATCAATCAATGCCTTGGCGGTGGCAAGAAATGGTCTACCCAGAATCAAAGGCACATCCACATCATCATTTATGTCCAGGATAACAAAATCAACAGGATATGTGAATGCACCAACATCAACAAGCAGATCCTCTATGATACCTCTAGGATGCACAACGGAACGATCAGCTAGCTGAATGCTCATCCTAGTAGGGCTAAGTTCACCTAGGTCTAGCTTTTTGAACAGTTTATATGGCATGACATTAATGCTAGCGCCTAGGTCCGCCAAGGACTTTCCTACATGCATGCTGCCAATAGTAAGAGAGATAGTAAAACTCCCTGGGTCTTTGCGCTTTTTGGGCAGCTTGTTCTGTAGGATAGCAGAACATTCCTCGCTCAGCAGCACTGTCGAGAGATCCCCAAGTTTCTTCTTGTTGGTGAGGATATCTTTCATGAACTTCGCGTACTTGGGCATCTTCGACAGTGCCTCCACAAATGGTACGCTGATGTTGAGCTGCTTCAACATTGCCATAAAATTGGCAAACTTGGTCTCCAACTTATCTTTATGGAGGCGAGTGGGGAAGGGAAGCTGGGGCACATGCTCCTTCACCACTGGTTGTGGCTTGGGAGCAAGGGCTTCCTTCTCCACCCGCACTTCTGCATCACCGGCTGGAAGTGCTGAAGCAGGTAGTGGTTCCTCCTGCCTGGTCGGGGCAGGATCAGCTGATGTAGGCCTGTCGCTCCTGGTGAAAATGGCATCCAGCTGCTCGTGCGGGTCCCGTGGATTGGGGATGGTGGTGGCAGGTAGAGTCCCCGGGGCCCGACCAGTAAGCTGGCGCGCTAGGACACCGACTTGGTGCTGGAGATCTTGCAGAATAGCACCCTGGTTCCTCTGTCCTGCCTCCAGGTTTCTCTGGCCTGCCTCCAGTGAGGCTATGATCTGGTCCACCCTCGTGAAGTTCGCCTGGCTGGTGGTCATGAATGTCGCCAAGATATTTTTCAGATCAACCATCTGATTATCGGGAGCTGCGGCTGCTGGAGGCTGAGTAAACTGGTGCTGGGGCTGCTGGAATGGCTGCCCTTGCCTAGGCTGGAAGGGCTGCCTCTGCTGAAAACCACCTGCTGGTGCTGGGAAACCAGGTGGTTTGTTGGTGTTGCTGCTCTATGAGAAGTTGGGATGCTGGCGCCATCCTTCATTGTAGGTGTTGCTGTATGGGTCCAGGCGTCGAGCGTTTGCAATGAAATCCACCTGCTCTTGGGGTGTGGAGGACTCCCTCATGGCCTGACAGTCCTCCACCCGGTGATTTGGGCTCTCACACCACTGACACTGAGCGACTGGAGGCGTAGCTACACCTCGGCCCGGAAGGAGACTGTTGGGTTGCTTCAATGTCTGCACCAACTCAACCACCTGCTGCTCTAACCCGGACCTGTCCTCCACAGCGTGCACACCACGGTCCCGGGACTGTCTGCCTCTGCTGCTCTGCCCCCAGGAATGATTGCGGGCAGCCAAGGTACTAATCATCTGGTTCAGCTCGGGTGGAGTCTTAGTAAGGATATCCCCTCCTGGGCATAGAGACTCGATCACCCTCTGGCTGTCTGGGGTGAGGGCGCTGTAGAAGTTCCCCACTGTGAATGCATCGCTGAAACCATGATGGGGACACTGCCAGAAGTATCCCATGTATCGCTCCCATGCATCACGAAGCGACTCATCTGGCTCTTGGCGGAAGTGAGTGATCTCCCGCTGAATCTCTGTGGTCTTCGATGCCGGATAGTACCTGTGCACGAACTTGTCAGCCAGATCGTCCCAAGAAGTGATGGACAGTGGGGGCTGGGTCTCCAACCACCTCTTAGCATTCCTCGCCAGGGAATGGGGGAAGAGGTGAAGGCGGATTGCGTCATCCGGGACACCGTTCAGCTTGAACCCGTTCGTCAGCTGCAGAAAATGGGAAAGATGTACCCGGGCTTCCTCATCCTTCAAGCCATGGAACTGGATAGAGGATGTAATGACTTGAATCCAGCATGGCTTGATCTCGAAGTTGTTTGCTGGAATCGGCGGATAGAGGATGACCGGGCGGATGTCAGCAATCCGCGGAGTGTAGTAATACTCCAAGGTGGGACCCGGTGGTGGTGGATGATGATGGACCCCAGCTGCCTGGGGATTGGGGTCGTTCCCCAGGAACTGGTTCTCCGGAGGTGGGTTGTGATCGCCTTCCATCTCGTACTCGTCCTCGGACTCGCTGCTCAATTGGCCGTCTCTGCGCTCGTCCGTAGCCAGTCTAGCTCGCTGTTGTCTCCTAAGTTGGCGGCTGGTGCGTTCAATCTCTGGATCCAACGGCAGTAAACCTCCCGACTGGCTACGGGTCATGCACTATCTGCACACAATCAAGCAATGCAAACCCGTGAAGGCACAAGTGGGAAAGAAGAAACACTCAATGCGAAAATGAAAATGCTAAAGTAACAGAAATCACTTTTATTCAACAACCTAGCCGTCCCCGGCAACGGCGCCAAAAACTTGACTCACTCCTACTGTCACTCTAGAAAATGGCCAAGTGTAACCACTTCCTAAAGCGTAGTATAGCGGGTTTGGGTTTTATTATCAACCCGGGTCCTAGATGTGATGACTACTCGGTGAATTCTCGTTCTTTAGCAGTGAACTTTTAGTGCGACTCAAGCAAACAAAAACACAAAGCAAGTAAACGGTTGTTGTTAAGTCAAGAGAGATCACCCGGATATGGATCCCCCTAGACTGCAGTTAAGTCGGATTGCAATTTACCAAGTTCAGTTTTCATGAAAGTTATACTGCGGAAGGTTCTTGATTAGTCCGAAGTCTCGACTAAAGGTCTTCAGACCCTCTCAATCTGAGTCTCTAGCGGGCGACTAACCTCCACCGGAGTAAACAGATTGAGGCCCTAGCGAACCAAACCTCCACTACCGAATTGAATTCGGTACAGAATAGCGAATTGGCTCCTCGACTAAAGTCACCAATTCGCCACCTTCGATTAAGGATACTCTATCATTCTAGGCAGATATTCTCATTCTAGGTCAAAGCAGAAACAACAGGAATTTGATCAGGATTCAAGTCATTCAATCATTCAAACCTCAATCGAATATAATCAATTCACAAACTCTGTACTTGGGTTCATACAATCAGAACTAGCATACAAATCTAGGGTTCCCCATACCCAGATGAATGGGGGAACTACTCCATAGAGAAAGAAGCAAAAGCAGATTCAGACGCGGAAATCATACTGTGAAGATGGATTTCTGCTCCTGGACGTTTAATCGCACTTCTCCAAGCTCAAGCCGGGCTCCAATGGTGATGAAAATCGATCTATGGCGCTTGGGAACTCTGGTTCTTCGCTTTCTCTCTCTAGGTATTGCTTTCTCTCTCAAAAACTCGGAACCCTTCAATGTTGGCCTTCTTTCTCCTTAAATTGACTGCCTGGTCGCGATACCCGGTCGAAATACCCAGTCGGGTATTTTGGGTTTCGACCGGGTATTATCGCAGCGCACCGTTTCGTCTTCAGGGAAAATCCCCGACCGGGGATTTTGCCATTCTGCCCGGGCCCCTCTCTGCTCCTCGGGCGCCCAAAACGGTGAATACCCGGTCGGGTATTCGGCCACCTGACCGGGTATTTTCCTCCTGCGGCTTAATTTGTCCCAACTTCACTCCTTTCGACCCAGAACTCGTTCCTCCGCCTCGATTCCAACGCCGGGACCTGAAATATGACATAAACACGTACCCTAGCGTGAAATCGGCTTAAAACACGAGATTCCTCATCACAAACGGCTTCAGAATAGGGGTGAAAACATGTATAATTATCGGTCTATCAATAATAGCATCTCTCCCTCATGGCCAAGAGTGGATGAATCATAGCCTTCCCTTTTAAGGTCACACGTGGGGAAGTTGATGGTCGAATTCGTCTTAGCCCGAGCACCACATCCCAGCCTGCACTCTACATTGGTTTGCCAAATATGTCGAGTTTAAACGAAAGCTATGAGGTCTCGTGAATTGCTAAAAGGTACCTTCGGTCCTTAGCATATGATTCTGTCAGGAGGAGAGGTATTTTGGGAGGGGGGGGGGTAAGTAGTAAGAGATGATCGAGACACAATAAATCTATCTGAACCCCAAACACATCCTCGAAGGGCACTCCGAGCCAAGATATCAATTCTTTAACGGTTGATCTCAATTCCTTTCCCGGTTGCCACTCACGTGAGAACATCTTTTCCCTTTCTTAAGCAGAAATTGTAAAAGTTCCTTGTTCGTACAAAGGAGAGAATCCCGCACACAATGCCTTCCTAAGGTAGCGAACATTATTGACTCACAAAAGAGGAAGAAAGTAGTAGAATCCCTCACGTACCGATACTCACACTATGCAACTATCACGTACCTACACTTTTATATTTTGGTACCTAAATATACGTTTTGGTACCTAAACTTTTCATTATGACATTTTAGTACCTAAACTTTTCAAAATTAACATTTTGGTTCAAGACTTGGTGGGCATATGGATTCATGGATCAATCCACCAATCCACTTGATCCTCAATGAATCCACCAATCCATTGGATACAATCCATTTAATCCATGGATCCACCAATGCAATCCACCAATCCATGAATCCAATCCATTTTGCCACCTCTAACCACACATCAATCAATCTAATCAAGTGAAAGCACATCGAGTAGGTAATTGCAAGGACAAGGTGTTTTGGAACCCTAAAATTCGAAATTTTTTGGGTGTAGCATTCAAGGTTTCAAAAACACTAAAATTTCACCATTCATCACCACAACATAAAAACGATTACTAGCACACACTCCCACAAGCTTTTATCAACGTCTTACATCCAAAAACGAGGAAGATACTAGCAATCAACGGTTTAACCAATCATGATAAACATTCAAACAAACACAAACACCCCCCCCCCCCCACACACACACTTGAGCAACACATTGTCCTCAATGTGGGAGTTTCCAAAGAAAAGATTGTGAATGTTACCATATATCGGGTTGTGAGTTGGTGAAGGTTCACAAGTGTAGTCTTTGGTCTCCTGGTGGTTTTGCACAACGATGAAACTCGTAAGATAGAGAGGAAGACGAATAGGAGTTATAAGCACTCACAAAAATGAGTGCGTTCAATGCACCTGTTGATGTGACTTGAATCGGACTATCAGCCGCTGCGACTGGATTAGTCGAGGGTCTCGCTGTCATTTGGGTTCGGGTTCTGGGCTTGGTCTGTAACCGTTTCCTTTTCTAGATTAGATTAGGTTTAGACCCACATGGAGAAGTACTATAAATACTTCTCATACTCCTCTATAATCTGTAATCTCGCTATAGTGAAACTGGCTCTCTCTCGCCCGTGGACTAGCTAACACACATCGTGTTAATGAACCACGTAAATCGTGTGTCATGTTTTTGATTCTCGCTTTCTCGCTTTCGGCGATTTCCCGATCCATAGCAGCGCGTTTATAACAAGTGGTATCATAGGGTTTCGATTCTGAATAATGACGTCGGTGAACATGAAGATCGAGAAGTTCATGGGGAAGAACAACTCCGCTTTATGGCAGATCAAGTTGCAGGCTTTGTTGAAAAATAAAGTGATGTGGGGGCCACTGTATGCGAAACAGAAGAAGGCAGCTATCGATGATGATGAGTGGAATACCCTGGAGGAGAAGGCCCACTCGACCATCATGTTAGCATTGTCTGATGACATAATCATTGAAGTCGCTCTTGAGAAGACTGTCGCGGGCTTGTGGTTGAAACTGGGGAGTCTGTATATGATGAAGTCTTTTACCAACAAGCTGCATCTCAAGCAACGGTTGTTCAGCTTGAGGATGCAAGAAGGTACGCCTTTAAGGGAACATCTCGAACAGCTTAACTCTATTTTGATGGATCTGCGTAATATAGATGTTCAAGTTAATGATGAGGATGCTGCCCTAATCCTGATGGTTTCTTTGCCGAGTTCATATGAGAATTTTGTTGATTCTTTTATTGCCGGTAAAGAAAGCGTGTCGTTGGAGGATGTCAGGCCTGCTCTTCATACGAGAGAGATCAGGCATAAGGCGTACATATCTGGTACAGGTGGTGAGGCATCGGGTTTGGCTGTTACAGGTGGAAAGGGAAAGAAGAAATCTGGTAAAGGGAATTCGAACAAGAATTCCAAGGGTCCCGATCCACAGCCAGGTGATGCTTGTCACAACTGTAAGGAAGTGGGGCATTGGAAGTACAACTGTCCCAGGAGAAGACGAGAACAGAAGAAACAAGGTTCAATTGTCGTGGCAGAAGTGGACAATAGTTTTGAAGACGATCTCGCATTGGCTGTAGATGAGAAGGAACATCGTGGTGATGTGTGGTTTCTGGATACTGCTGCCTCATACCATATGTCTCCGAACAGGGATTGCTTTGCAACCTACGAGCAGATAGAAGGTGGTAACGTGGGCATGGCAAAATGAGTTGTCTGCAATGTTGTTGGAATCGAGTCTATAAAGGGTCGGACACATGATGGTTCGTTCTGTACCATGAATGATGTCAGGCATGTTACATGAATGACAAAGAACCTGATGTCCTTGAGTCTACTCGACAATAATGGCTTCAGTTTTAAAGGAAAAGGTGGAGTTTGTGTATGTCTGCAAGGGTTCGAGGAAAGTACTGAAAGGCGTGAAACGTGGTATCTTGTATGCATTACAAGGAAATGTGTTGTCAAGTTCTGTTGCAGTTGCATCATCTTAGGTACATCAGGAAGATATGACCACTCTCTGGCACATGAGACTGGGGCATATGAGTGAACGGGGGATGCAAGTTCTATCAAAGAGGAATCTTCTTTGCAGGCACAATGTGCAGAATCTGGAGTTCTATGAGCATTGTGTGTTTGGGAAGCTACATCGCAACAAGTTTTCCAAGAAGGGTATCCACCGAACGAAGGGGATACTGGATTACCTCCAATCCAACTATTGGGGTCCTTCACGAGTTGAATCCATTGGAGGCAACATGTATTTTTTGTCTATTATTGATGATTATTCAAGATTTACTTGGGTTTTCATGATGAAGCAGAAAAGTGAGGCTTTCACGAAGTTCAAGCAGTGGAAGACATTGGTGGAGAATCAGACCGGGAAGAAGATCAAGAAGCTGCGAACGGACAATGGGCTGGAGTTCTGCAATTTTGAGTTTAACGAATTCTGCAAGGATGAAGGGATTTCCCGTCATCAGGCCGTTAGAGATACACCCCAGCAGAATGGCACTGCAGAAAGGATGAACCAGACATTGTTGGAGAGAGCACGATGCATGCTCTCTAATGCTGGACTAGAGACAAGATTCTGGGCAGAAGCAGTAAACATGGCGTGCTTCCTGATCAACCGTGGACCTCACACATGTATCGAGTTTAAGACTCCTTATGAAGTGTGGTATAGTAAGCCTACTGATTACTCTTCACTAAAAGTTTTTGGGTGTCCTGTTTATTATCATGTGGATGAGGGTAAACTGAACCCAAGGGCAAAGAAGGGTGTATTTATGGGTTACGGAGATGGAGTTAAGGGATTTCGAGTTTGGTCACCTTCTGAGCATCGAGTAATACTCAATAGAAATGTGAAGTCTATGTTTAACCCCATGTTGAAGGTTACTGTTGGTGAAGGTAGCAGGAATGTTGATAAGCAGGTGGGGCTGCAAACTCTCAATGAGAGTGAGTTTGAGCACCAAGGTGGAGAAGATCAACATGAGGATGTTTCAGCAGAGCTAGAAACTTCAGAGTCCAGTACAGGAGCTCAACAGTCTAGAGCGACTGCAGGAGTACCTCCACAGAGGTATGGCTTCGAGGACATGGTGGCATATTCATTTCAGGTTGCTGAAGAAGTGGATGCAGGTGAACCACAGTTGTATAGAGAAGCCGTTTCGGGTGGCGAAGCTGATCAGTGGCTACTCGCAATGGGAGATGAGATGGAATCCCATGATAGGAATAAGACTTGGAGCTAGTCAAACGACCACAGGGAAGGAAGATAGTTACAAACAAGTGGATCTACAAGAAGAAGGAAGGAATCACTTCTGAAGAGGGCATGAAATTTAAAGCTCGGGTGGTTGCACGAGGCTTCTCGCAGAGGGAAGGAGTCGACTACAATGAGATTTTCTCACCAGTGGTCAGACATACTTTGATCAGGGTGCTACTAGCTATAGTGGCACATTATGACTTGGAGCTTGAGCAGCTAGACGTAAAGACAGCTTTGCTACATGGAGAGTTGGAGGAAGACATTTACATGACTCAGCCAGAAGGGTTCCAGGAAAAGAAGACTATGTTTGTAAGCTGAAGAAGTCCTTGTGTGGACTTAAGCAGTCTCCGAGGCAGTGGTACAAGAGATTTGATAGTTACATGCTTGATTTGGGCGACAACAGAAGTCCATATGATTGTTGTGTGTATTACAGCAAGGTGGACGATGTTTCGATTATCTATCTTGTTTTGTATGTGGATGATATGCTCATAGCTGCAAGGGTGAAGTCTGATATCCAGAAGTTACAGGGGCTTCTCAGTATTGAGTTTGAGATGAAGGATTTGGGAGTTGCTCAGAAGATCTTGGGTATGGAGATATACAGGGACTGGTCGAAGAAGAAGCTTTTCTTGTCACAAAAGAGCTACATCCAGAAGATACTGCAAGGTTTTGCATGTCTTCATCAAAGCCCTTAAATACTCATAATGCTTCAAATGTTCATCTATCCTCAGCTTATGCACCACAGTCAGAGGCTAAGAAGGAGTACATGTCGAGAGTCCCATATGCTAGTGTAGTAGGTAGATTAATGTACGCTATGGTATGCACTAGACCTGATCTTGCACATGTTGTTAGTGTTGTCAACAGGTTCATGATACAACCTAGGAAGGAGCATTGGCAAGCTGTGAAGAGGATCTTCCAGTACCTTAAGGGTACACCTGATGTGGGGATTAGCTTCGGAAGTTATATAGAGTGCTGGGTGTCTAGGTATTCTTACTCGGACTATGCTGGAGATATTGACACGAGGAGATCGATGACCGGTTATGTATTCACTCTTGGGAGTTCTGTAGTGAGCTGGAAGGCAACTTTGTAGTCGGCGGTGACATTGTCTACTACTGAGGCTGAGTATATGGAGTTGACAGAAGCTGCTAAGGAGGGAATATGGTTGAAGGGACTGGTTGGTGATCTGGGTCTACTTCAAGATCAGGCAGTGGTGTATTACGACAGTTTGAGTGCAATATGCTTGGCCAAGGATCAAGTCCACCATGAGAGGACTACGCACATCGACGTGAGGTATCATTTCTTGAGGAAAAAGAAGAGGATTAAGGTGAAGAAGTCTTGCTGATATGTTCACGAAGCCGGTTCCACATGGCAAGTTCCAACACAGCTTGGACTTGCTGAATGTCTTGAGTGGGTGACTCCGCCCTACGGGGCATTGATGGAGGGAGAGAGAGAAGGAGCAGAGTACTTAGAAATTTCAGAGGAAGAGGATTCAAGTCAAGGTGGAGATTTATTGATGTGACTTGAATCGGACTATCAGCCACTACGACTGGATGGCGTCAGTACTGGATAATGAGATGAAAGGACATTTCCTATGTATACACATAAAGTAAGAGGCGACTATTCGGGGGCTCAGTGTTATTTGGGTTCGGGTTCTAGGCCTGGTCTGTAACCGATTTCTTTGCCAGATTGGATTAGGTTTAGACCCACATGGAGAAGTACTATAAATACTTCTCATACCTGTAATCTGTAATCTCCTCGATATAGTGAAACTGGCTCTCTCTCGCCCATGGACTAGCTAACACACATTGTGTTAGTGAACCACGTAAATCGTGTGTCGTGTTTTTGATTCTCGCTATCGTATTCTTGCTTTCTCGATTCCGGCGATTTCCCGATTCGTAGCAGCGCGTTTATAACAGCACTCAACTTAAAATCTAGTCTTAAGGTGTCGGATTTTGAATTTTAATTGTAGAATTAGTGTAATATGATGATACAACATATGATAACAACTATTTAGCGGAGTATCTTAAGCCCTAGACCTCCAATTTTGAGTTCTATCCCTAAACCCGAAATTGTAAACCCTAACTCTAATCCCTATACTCTAAATCCTTCAAATCAAAGTAAAACATTAATGGTTTTTTCGCAAATTCATGTGTGTTATTGTTCATCACATCATAAGTAATGATTGGCATCATTTTGACATAAATCGCATGTTTAAAATGACGGTTATGAAGCAAGTGCACTGAATGCAACCAAAAAAGTGAGTGCACCAAAGATGCCACCATATATATATAATAAGTACTGCTAATAGTGCTAGAGTAATTAAAGTACGAAAAGTAAAAAATTTATGTAATAGTTAAACATTGTTTTAATTAAAATAAAGAAAAGCAAAGAAAAAAAAGATAGAACGTAGCCCCTGGATGCCTAGAACTCATTCCTCCTCAGCAATGTAGTCAAAATCGCGTTTTAAAACTTAAAAACTTACGATTTTACGTATCTAGATCACTAAAACGCTTCTACACTAAATATCAGTTTTTATAACTTATGTAGTTAAAACTTAAAAACACTCTTTTTAAAAAAAATTACAAAACTAGCACCAAATCTGATATGATCCCAATTGGATCAATCCACAATTCACAATTGCTTTCCAAAGAAGTCATCTCAACTCACTTGAAGAATTCTGATTTTTGGCTAAGTGTTGAAACAGTTTCAGGTAGCCTACTTTGGAAGCTTGTATCTCACAAATGGCTCAATCAAAATGGGAGAGCAAGAGCTTGTTTTGAAGATAGTATTATTATCATTACATTGGTATGTTTTGGAGCTCAAGGAGATGTCTGGAAGGTCACTTTCAAAGCCCATCAAAAGGCTACCTCAAAACAGGAAAACTGTCTAAATTTGGCTAAGGCAGAAAACTGTTTTGAGATACCAACTTTGAAGGCCTATATCTGGAGTTTGGAGCATGATCTCAGGCTGATTCAAGTTGGAGGTGAAATAGGAAGTTTTCTTCTACAAAGGAAAGGAATTGGTTGAATTCAAATCAACCTAGAAGACCATTTTTGAAGGGCTCAAAGATGCTATTAAGCCTGTTTTCCTAGGCAGACTTGCTTGTGTATTAAGTCAGTTTCTTGGCCAGCAAGTTACCTTGTTATACACGAATTATTTAGCCTTTTTCTGTTCTAATTTGTTTCCTTGTTAGTTTAGAATTTTATTAGGTTTTCTTGGCTATAAATAGCCTTCCATTTACGTTGTAAAAAGATAAGACTTTGTTGAATAGAAATCGAAACCTTTGGGTTTTTGCAAGTTTGCCTACTTGTGTGAGCTTTGGTGGATTCCAAGCTCGTTGAGCTCTTGTATCGATCAAGAACACGTTGATCGTGGTCGGGCATCTACCTTTGATACCAATCGAGCGTTCCCCAGGTGTGGAATCGTCCTTTTGGTTCCGTTTTATCCAAGTTCGTATTAAGAACGCTTCGTTCTTGATTCGAGCTCAATCGATTCTTCGATTGAGTCGTTAGCTGCGTGAATTTGATAACATACACCCCCAGGGGCAGCCCCTGTTCGTGTGTTACAGCTGCTGTTTCGTGTGCAATCGCGATGGAAAACTCCCTTCAAGCAAAGGAGTTGGTAGAGGGCAGTAAGGAGGAGCAGCAGGCTCGATTTTGTGGCAAAGAGAAGTCCCCAACAGTCGTCATCAAGCATAGAGAGTCCGACGAACAGCGGGATAACTTATTTCATAGTAGATGCTTCATCGATGGAAAATTGGTGTCACTCGTGATCGATGGAGGGAGCTGTGCAAATATCGTAAGCCTGGACGCTGTCAACAAGCTTGGATTAACAACGCAACGACATCCCCAGCCTTACCAACTCAGTTGGATCAACGAACACGGAACAATCAATGTGACCAAACAAGCTTTAGTTCGTTTTAATCTCGGAAAGTACGAGGATGAGGTGTTATGTGACGTTGCACCGATGCAAACAGCTCACCTATTGCTTGGTAGGCCTTGGAAATTCGACCGTAAGGTCACACATGAAGGATGGACTAACTATTACAAGTTTCGGCACCAAAGAAAGAAGTTCGTTCTGAAACCTCTTTCGCCAGACGAAGTTTACGGCGATCTCAAGCAATTGGAGTCGAATCGAATCATGGGAAAGGAGTCTCGAGCTCATTTATGGGTACAGAGGCGAGTGGGATTCAATTTTATGAGCTTTTGTAAGCTTCCCAAGGTGAATTCGACGCTGGAGCAAACCACCAGCAACGAACCTTGTTTTTCTGTTAAAAAACAGAGTGTCGACTTTTGCAGGGTATTCGACGACGAAGAAGGAAAGGAAGAGCTCGCCATGGCCAGATTAGTATCTGAGGATGCTGAAGGGATGATGGAAGAGCCAGGAGAAGTTTCGGAGAAGGCTGAAGGTGGGCGAATTGTCTCGGTGACGAGAGCAGCTGAGCTTTCCGTCCTTGCCGCGAAACAGAGGAAGAGAGAGGGACAATTGGTTGGGCTGATTGGCGAAGCGTCGAGCCAATCCAACAACGTCAAACCGTTATCAATGGCTTTAGGAAGCTCTCCCCTTGAACAGAAGCAAACAAATTCGTCTGTTTTGCAGAGTCAAATTCGAGTCCAAACACCCCTGCAAACGCTCAAACACGAGCAAAACGCGAGCGAATGGGTTGGAAGAGCTGAGGGTGAATTGAAGCCAACTGATATTGCAAAATCATTGGAAAATGATGTCCGAAGCTGTAGGTTCGATCAATTGGCCGCGAAGACCCCTGGATTGCAAACGCCTAATTCGCAAATTCCGGTTTCAAACGTCAAACGCGACGAGGGTGAAAAGGGAGAATCGGTTGTGGAGTTCGGGAGTGAATTGAGCCGAGATGGAGACGTAGAATCATTAATGGAGGTCGAAGGAAGGTGTGTGAGTTATCAATTCGTCTCGGCAAAGTCGGGATAAAAAACCCCTAATTTGTGTTTTGGCTCGCCGGATTCTGGGTATAGCTCGCCGGAATATGGGGAATTCAAAATTCCCGACGGCGGGAAATTCGGAATTCCTAATTGGCATCGATTTATGCAATTTCAACGCGCGGGAGTAGTTGTAATCAACTCGTGGGGGGCATTAGAAGCTATTTCAAGCAACGAATTGGATCGAGGTGCTGATGAGAAGAAATTCCCAAATTCACAGGTGTCGCCGGAAGACAGAAGTTCGCCGGAATCTGGAAATTGCCCGCCGGATTCTGGAAAATTGAGGCGATATGTTCTGGGTTTGTTTGAGCATAATTTTTGCATGGGAAAGGTCCATTGGAGTCCCACGAATGTCATGAAACATGAATCGTGGAAAACAGCAGCCAATTCGCGAGTTGACGAATTTTTGAAGTTCGACATTAAAAGTTCGAGGTACCTATTTCGTGACTCGATTTGGGAGAAATTTTGTGACGTTTTTTACAAGAAGCAGCTTCTAGCTTTGAGATCAAAACTTTTTGAAGAGGGGGAGCCTGATATGATCCCAATTGGATCAATCCACAATTCACAATTGCTTTCCAAAGAAGTCATCTCAACTCACTTGAAGAATTCTGATTTTTGGCCAAGTGTTGAAACAGTGTCAGGTAGCCTACTTTGGAAGCTTGTATCTCACAAATGGCTCAATCAAAATGGGAGAGCAAGAGCTTGTTTTGAAGATAGTGTTATTATGATTACATTGGTATGTTTTGGAGCTCAAGTAGATGTCTGGAAGGTCACTTTCAAAGCCCATCAAAAGGCTACCTCAAAACAGGAAAATTGTCTAAATTTGGCTAAGGCAGAAAACTGTTTTGAGATACCAACTTTGAAGGCCTATATCTGGAGTTTGGAGCATGATCTCAGGCTGATTCAAGTTGGAGGTGAAATAGGAAGTTTTCTTCTACAAAGGAAAGGAATTGGTTGAATTCAAATCAACCTATAAGACCATTTTCGAAGGGCTCAAAGATGCTATGAAGCCTGTTTTCCTAGGCAGACTTGCTTGTGTATTAAGTCAGTTTCTTGGCCAGCAAGTTACCTTGTTATACACGAATTATTTAGCCTTTTTCTGTTCTAATTTGTTTCCTTGTTAGTTTAGAATTGTATTAGGTTTTCTTGGCTATAAATAGCCTTCCATTTACGTTGTAAAAAGATAAGACTTTGTTGAATAGAATGGGTTTTTGCAAGTTTGCGTACTTGTGTGAGCTTTGGTGGATTCCAAGCTCGTTGAGCTCTTGTATCGATCAAGAACACGTTGATCGTGGTCGAGCATCTACCTTTGATACCAATCGAGCGTTCCCCAGGTGTGGAATCGTCCTTTTGGTTCCGTTTTATCCAAGTTCGTATTAAGAACGCTTCGTTCTTGATTTGAGGTCAATCGATTCTTCGATTGAGTCGTTAGCTGCGTGACTTTGATAACATACACCCCCAGGGGCGTATTACAATCCATAAAATTTACAAAAATAACACCCTTTTTTTAAAGCCGCACCTGAAAGGTGTGTTTTATTTATACACCGCACCTTGGAGGTGCGGTCCACTCCACGTCAGCCAGGGAACATCACCCAGATGGTGCGGTTTGTGTGTCCTCGGGAGTGGCCTTGAAGACCATTGGATGAGGCGGCGATCCAACGGCGGACCGCACGCCATGTCAGCGATCCGTGCCATGATCCAAGACCGCTCGCCCCGCCTGCGTTCTGCGCCTCGAGAAACGGAAACCACACCCTCTCGATGCGGTTTCAATGAGTGCAAAATTACAAGACCGCCCCTGGAGGGTGCGGTCTGAATAGTATCAATACCCCCTCCTCATTTCTTCACACCACAATCCATTCTTCACTCTCTCTCTAAAATTATCTCTCTATCCCCTCCCCTCCCAAAAATCTAAGAAATAGTGGTCTGTTGGTTGCGGCTATGTCCGATCTGCCATCAGAAAACATTTCTTTGGTTTTTCCCTCAAAATCCGCCGAATTTCTGTCCGTCTTTCGCGAAAAAATGGACGAGTGGTTCAAGCAATACGTACTCATTATTCTGGTCAATTTTTGTTGTTGTTATAAGCTTTTTAGTTATTATGTACTAACCTTGTTGTTATTCTCTCGTAGGTTGGGGACGCCGTGGATATATACAACCAACGGTATTATTTGGATCAAGGACCTATTGATCCAACCGACTTGTACGACTAAACCAACCATCGTTCAGGGGATGTATGGAACGATCATGAGGTAAATACAATTCTTCATCATTTGTCTTTCTTTTATTTTGCTAATGTACTTAGTGGAATATAAAATAAATTTGATCATTTTTAATCGTATTGGTTGTTTTCAATAATTTAATCGAATACATAGCGCCACTTACTTCGACTCTTTATAAATAGATGCACGTGTAAGGAAATGAGGTTTTAAGGGATTATCATGATCCTCTCATTTCCTGGGAAAATCGGGTATTAAAAGATCCTCGGATCCCCCTTTTACTGTCAAAAAAGCTGCGTTTCTAAGAAGATGTATACCTCTTCTAAGAGTCTAACGAGTGTACCTGCTGGTTGATACTCTCACTTGAGTTCGGTGTTTCAACACCCCATCTTGTACCTCCGTCTTTATGAAATGTCCACATGGATAGGTCGTGTCCATCCAGCCACTATGCCCCTTCAAGACATAACTCACGCATCTTTTGCAACTTCTCTTGGAATTTTTTCCGTTGGTAGGCAACAGCTGAGGACCAGACATAAAAGTATTAAGTTAGTCTGTATTTGGAAATTTAGTACAATTAGAACAACCAGCAGGTACACTCGTTAGACTCTTAGAAGAGGTATACATCTTCTTAGAAACGCAGCCTTTTTGACAGAAAAGGGGGGATCCGAGGATCGCTTAAAATCCGATTTTTCCCAGGAAATGGGAGGACCATGATAATCGCTTAAAACCCCATTTCCTTAGGCATGCATCTCTTTATAAAGAGTCTAACAAGTGTACCATTGTGGTTTGATATAAGATATTGTTATTTGGCAAAATTAAACAACCAATAGAGAGCTTACCAATCCACCACAAATTATCAGCAAGCTTCTTTCGCTTGAAATGATGGTTCCAGTTGCTCTTGAAGTATCATATGCAACACCTTTGGGACCACTTCCAGGCTGGATCCAAACCTAATATGGCAGCTCTAATGCCGGCGTGCCGATCAAATATTATTGTCAGGTTCGTTCTCCTAGTGACGTGGAGCTGAATTTGCCGAAAAAACCATCCATAGATATCAACATTCTCTCCCTCAACAATGGCGAAGGCTAAAGGAAAGACTTGTTTGTTTGCATCCACCCCACTGGAAATCAGGAGAGTGCCCTTGTACTTGCCGGTAACGAATGTACCATCCACTTGGATCACAGGGACACAGAAGCCAAAACCATAAATAGATGGCTTGAATGCCAAAAAAGTCGTCTGAAATGGCATTTGTTACTGGGCTCTGGCGGCTGTATCTCTTCATCTTGGTATCGAGGGGAGAAAATAGTGCTAGGGTTAGACGCCTCCAATGCCAAAATCAACCTGTGAAGGAATGCATATGATTCTTCCCAATCACCAAAGACGGCGGCCAGAGCTTTCTCCTTTCCATGCCATGCCTTCTGATAGTTAATCATATAACCATAATGACTTGCAATGTCAGCGATTATGACTTTGACCTTCAGGTCAGGATCTTGCTCAATTAGATGCTTGATAGTCGCAACAACCAACCTGGATTTCAACTGTTGATGGCCTTGGGATGTTATGGATGACACACACCGCACGGGATATGACCCAATGGTCGTGTCTCTTGTTGTTGATGGCCCGAATCCTAACATTTCATCCCTCATGATGATTACGACATCTGACTATGAGCCTTTTCGTGTTGGAATGAGTTGTTTGCCATTCAACTGGGACCTTTATAAACCCAGTGAGTGGACCCCATACTGGGACCTCTGACAGCTCCATGTCACTGTCGACACACCAATTCTCGTATGGAATGTGATTGTAATAGGGGACTGGTACACGGTCACGAGCCACCTCGTCATCATTATCTGAGTCTGACTCTGGTCCTGAATCATCAGCACCTTCAAGAGGGTCGGAGCTGTCTGCACTAACGTTGTTCTCTCCTTCTTCATCGGAGGGGTCACTAACTGGTGCTAGCAGGGCATCTTCCATCTGTTCCAGCTCATGAAAGGCACCTTCATCAACTCCATAATGGTAGTTGTGAAAACTACCGCTGCGTGATTGGAAGTTGTACTCGGGTTGGTTGGCATGGTCCGGTTGAACTTCTTCTTCATATGATGGGAAAGATTGATGATGAACTTCACCTTGCTCTTGATACTGAAAATAGGAATGAGGATCATGGTAACTTTGGTAGGGATAATCTCCATATAATTCACCTCCACCATGGATACCAGATGTTTGACCGTTTCCAGAATGACCTCCAACGCCTACGACCGCCTCGGTGTAAACGAACATCTCGGCTTTGGAAAGATTGTTGGACCTCAAGAATTCAAGCATGGCATCTACTTCATCCTGAGTGGTTATGAGCTATTCCTCGTGCCACAACGACCCGCCTTCTCTGTTTGGATATCGGTACACCATACGATCAACTCTTCTCGTGCCATCCATGCAAGTAACGTTAGTATACATTTGATAGAGGTCTTTAAGCATCGGTATGGTAGCGACCTCTATTTTTTGAAAATTTCCACCGACGTAGGTGACCCCCTTTCCGGTCTCTTCCGTGTAACCATTCCACCGTAACCCAAGCGTAAACTTTTGGAATGCCATCTGCAAAAAAACCGTAGTTCAGTTAATATCATAAAAATCACAAATAACAATAAAAAGTAATAAAAAATAAACTTATGATTTAACGTTAACCGCAAAAACACTAAAGAAGTAGGGAGCTACAACAAAAAATTGAAAAGGGAGAAGGAGAGGTGTGAATGGAAGAGGTTTCCCGGGGCTGTCTTTTATAGGCAAAATCATCAATGAAAACCGCATGAGGAGGGTGCAGTTTTCATCTGCCATGCAGCCCCACGTCTGTCAACCTGCATGGCAACATATTTGTTGTCTGAAAAATCATTACGACACACAAACCGCATGGGGGAGGTGCGGTTTGTGTGGGCAAACCGCAAGTTGAGGGTGCGGTTTGTTTTGGAGAAACAAAACCGCATCCCCAACGTGCGGTTTTGCTAGGTCAGCCCAAGAACCACACCTAGGCCATGCGGTTCTATTAGGTCAGACCCAAAACCGCATGGCCAAGATGAGATTTTGGCCCAGAATCTTAAACCGCACCTTGGGCTTAGAGGTGCGGTTTTCAAAAAAGGGTGCTATTTTTGTAATTTTCATGGCCTGGGTGCTATTTTTGTAATTTTTTAAAAAAGGTGTTATTTCTGGAAAAATCCCGTTAAAAACTCCGCTTTAAAACTTAATAACTTACGATTTAACACTTCTAGATCATCAAAACGTTTCTACATAGAAACTCGCTTTTGACTACATTGCTCCTCGGAAGGTCCTTAATCTTTATCGTGTAGAGGTGTTGGAGAGGTGAAGCGGTTGAATGTGGTCGGGACATCATCGATCAGAATGTTCATCTTCTCCATGATCGCGTGGACGCACGCCATGATGTGGAGCCGTGCTTCCTTCTCCCTCTCTAGGTTGTGAAGGATGGCCACTATCATCACCTCCATCCTATAATCTCTTGCATTGTTTCTAGGCGGGTGAATCGGTTGAAGAGTAGGAATAGGCGCCTCTCCTCCTTCATGCACACTCTCTTCTTGATCTACCTCGGTTGCAAAACCTCTTTGATTCCTTTCTATTCTGACTTCCGGAAGACGGAAAATTGTCCCTTTCATATCCAAAGTATTGGTGGTTGGAAATGAGAATCCTCGAACCCCCCAAATGCCATCATTTCTCATGTGAAGCACCTTAAGCTTTGACTTCGAAACCTCGAAGGACATAGGAGCGGTCCCCGCTATACATTCAAAATTATACAAATCCGAAGTCAACTTGGAAATATCTGGCAAGTCGGGTGGCAAACACTCCTCCGTGAAGTGCGGCAAGTCGGTGATCCATCTCATAGTCTTGAATATAGATTAGATAGACAATCCGAGATGAAGAGACCGTGGAAGATGCACGCTATGAAACAAGGTGATGTCTCGAGCGGTTAAGTTGCCCTTGCTCCGGTTCTACCGATCACGTTGTGTATGAGCCTCCACTCCGGCTTCACCTCACTGGCTTTTAATTGTCGACTATCGTGTTTCTTGACTTCATTCTCATAGAATGTCATGAAACAAGGAAAGTTAGATTCCCTTGTCAAGGTAGCAAAGTCATTAGATGAATGAATGAAACTCGCCGGGTAGATGTCCACCGCTCTAGTGGACTCTCAGATCGACATATGTCGATGTTCTCCTTCGAGTTGAAGCTGGATGTTATCTTCAAGTTCCGCGGCACCCCTTATATCTCGAATAGTGAGAGTACTGATAAACTCTATAACAAACATGAGATATATATTTTCTTGAATAAAGAGCATCTTGAGCCATTCCAACTTCTGTACTTTAGAGCGGATTGCATCTTTAGTTTCGAGTTGGGTGAAAAGGGTCCAATTGGAACAAGAATTTTTGCCTAGAGGTAATCCTTGAAGCCATAGAAAATGTCATAAATGTCATGAGAGCAACCCAACAAGGTTTCTAAAGTAACATATGTGGTTCATTAAAGAGAGGAGAAACAATCTCATGACAAAAAGAAGTCATCTTAGGTAGAGAATGGCCATTAAAGGTTCCAAGCATTCAACACATGTTGGGCAAAATAAGGTATTGAAAGCATAAAAACATGGGAAAGTGTACCTTATCTTGCTTGGGGACATGTTGGGAGTCCAAAAGCAATTAATAATCCTTCTCAAAATTGAAGATGCTAGAAAATGAGATTAAAGAAGGTGGGTTGGAAGAGTAAAGAGGGGTGGAGAGTAATGACATATAGATATAGAAAAAGGTGTGAGAGAATGAACACACTTAGATCTAAATAGGATGCCATTACTTAAATAGAGACGGGCAATATCGCGACCGAGATCTCTTGTCCCATAACCTCGATCTTTGCCTTGTTCAGGACAACTCCTTTTCTCCACTTCCCTAAGTGCAAACTTTCATCCAAACATTTATACATACATCCAAAATTCAGGACTAAGTTGTATCAATAATTTTCCATGAATTTCTAAGTACTAACCAAACTATTATTCAATCAAAAAAGTAAAGGGAAAGATACGCAAACCGAAATGTTGGGTTGCCTCCCAACAAGCGCGTCTTTAAAAGTCTTTTCAATAGACTTGAATCCTTAAGATCAAACGAAAAGATCTCCATTCTTCCCCGATGACCCTTCGTAGAAGTCATACTTGTGGTGAAGTCCAAGGTGAAGACCATGGAGTCTCTCGGAAGCCGCATCCGGTGCTTGAGATAGAAATGATCCATTTGAGTTAAGCTTCTTAGAAGAGATGTCATTATTAGTGAATGTCTTGTAGCATTCCCCAAACTCTTTATTTTCATGAATAGGAACTAAGTCGCCTTTTTCTTCCATGACCATCGGAAAGATGAGAAACCTTGAACAACTCTTGGGCTTTCCTTTTGCAAGAAAACTTTTCCTGGCTCGGTTTCTTCATAGCCTTGCAAGAATCACTCACTCCTTCAACTTGATTGTCATGGGGGTCAACATGGGAGACCATATTGAACCATTGTATCTCGGAGCTTGAAGGTGGCGTGGTAGGCGGTGTAACTGGCTCACAATCCATCTTGACATCATCCCATTTGTAATACTTGTGAAAATTCTGGATTGGAGTCATCTTGTAGCTTATTTCATCCTCACCAATCCTTAAGGTGATCTTGCTTCCACTTACATCAATGATAGTCCATGTCGTGGACAAGAATGGTCGGCCTAGAATAATGGATGCATCATACCCCTTCGTGTCTAGAACCACGAAGTCCACCGGATAAACGAAATGATCACACTTTACCAAGACATTCTCTATGATTCCTCTTGGCTTGACAACAGATCTATTGGCCAACTCAATTTACATTGAAGTAGGAGCTAGTGGTCCAATATCCAAGTCATTGTATATCCGTGTAGGCATGATGTTGATGCTAGACCCCAAGTCGGCTAACGAATTCCAAAAATTCTTATCTCCAAAAGTGCATGGATTAGTGAAGGTTCCTGGATCTCTTAAACTGGGAGGGAATCCTCTGTAACCAATGGATGCCGAAGCAACTTCACTAATGGATACCATAGCCACTTCTTCCATTTTCCTCTTTCCCCGACAATATTTTTTTCAAGAATTTAGTATATTTAGGGATCTTCAACACCATGTCTAGGAAAGGGACATTTACCTTTAATTTCTTCATGATGTCTTTTCATGGAGCACATTCATGATAGAGATCACTTTCAAATAACCGTCTAGGATAAGGGGATTTTGGTGTTGGCTCCTCATCATCAACATTGACCTCAACGGAAGGTTGAACCTCTTCCCAAGCTAAATCTGTTTCTTGAAAAACCTCTTGAGGGACTTCTCTTACCGGGATCCTTGTATTTGGTATAAGAATCTCCTTTAATGGTCGGCCACTCCTTAGAGATACCGCATGACATCCTTCTTTTGGGTTACGCTTGGTATTGCCCGGTAGAGTTCCTTGAGGTCTCAAAGGGATAGTTTGAGCCAATGAACTTAGTTGAGCTACAAGATTTTGAAGTGAAGCTTGTTGATTTCTCTGTCCTGCTTCCAAACTCGAGAATTTGGTTGATGTATTTTCTATGAACTTGTCAATAGCTTCAAACTTCTTGTTAGAATGTGTGACAAATTGCCCTACGAAGTTTTGAAGTTTAGGAAGTCGACCATCGGAGGGTCGACTTTGTTCTTGAAATGCCCCTTGGTATGTTAGTTGACTCGGCCTCAGATATGCATTTTTCATTGGTGCTTGAGATTGAAACCTTGGGGGTTTTCTTGCTGTCGGCAAAGACCAAAGAAAGTTCGGGTGACTCCTCCATCCCGAATTATAAATCGAGCTATAAGGTTTATTTCCTCGGGATTGACCTCCAACAAAGATGGCTTGCTCGAATGGAATAGAGGCTTCAATCATCGACTTGCATTCTTCCATGTTATGACTCGAGTCGCCACACCAATCACACTTCATAAGTTGATTCCCATTGATCTTCATTGATGATGCAACTTGATCCATCTTCTTGGAAAGTTC
Source organism: Linum tenue (assembly GCA_946122785.1). Classification (NCBI taxonomy): domain Eukaryota; kingdom Viridiplantae; phylum Streptophyta; class Magnoliopsida; order Malpighiales; family Linaceae; genus Linum; species Linum tenue. The sequence goes on along the minus strand of CAMGYJ010000011.1, from coordinate 25,142,003 downwards.
TTGAATATGGGCCGATAGAGATGATGGTTCTTCGATCCTCAATGAACTTCCCTTCGATATGCTCTTACCCCTTCTTTCATCACCCTAATCTTAGCTATTAAGGTCCATCTCTTCGATTACTTGTTGAAGTTCTCCGACTTCTTTGTTTCGAATGGCACCACCACTAGCTGCATCAACGAGACTTCGTGATTTCTTTGTTAACCCATTTTAGAAACTTTCAACTTGTAACCAAATGGCTATGCCATGGTGAGGACACTTGAGTATGAGAGATGTGAATCTTTTCCATTCTTCAAATAATGGTTCATCCTCCTCTTGATGGAACATAGTAATCTCACTTCTCATCAAAGCCGTCTTAGAAGGTGGAATGTACCTTGCGAAGAACTTGTTGCATAGGTCATCCCATGAGGTGATAGAATGATGTGGTTGATTTATCAACCACTTCTTTGCCGCTCCATTCAAGGTAAATGGGAATAACCTTAGTCGAATAGCCTCTTTAGGAATCCTGTTCACCTTGATCTCATCTGTTAACTCATAAATTGACTTGACATGCGCATGTGCATGTGCATCTTCACTCATCATCCCATTGAATTGAACCACATTTTGAAGCATCGAAATTATGCCCGGCTTTATCTCGTAATCATTGTGGGGCATGAAGAATAGGTGATTGAACATTGTCCACACTTGTCCTAGAGTAAGAACCCATTGTTCTTGGCCTCGGTGCCACTTGAGCTTGACCTTCTGCCATTGGTGAAGATTGAGGTCTTGTAACTCTTCTTAGATTCCGAAGGGTCCTCTTGATTTCATAATCAAAAGGTAATATTTCCAAGGAATCCCTTCTTCGTATACAACGGTGCTACAAAGCACAACCTCAATAACCCGTGACATACAAAGTTGGATAACAAAACAAAGAACAAACAAATACGAAAAGAAAAAAAACACGAAACAAACACACAAAAACAAATAGTGCGAAACAAACCCACAAAATAAAACACAACACAAAACAAAATAAATAAAGCAACATAAAGACTAACTAACTACTTAATGATTTTCTACTAGTTACCAAGGTTCCCCGGCAACGGCGCCAAAAAGCTTGATCACTTGAATCCGTGCAGGTTATTGTCGGATGTTAGCACGTATCGATAACTATCCCATCCTAGGCCAAGTTTAACCTAGAACAATATTGTCGTATAGTGGTAATCAAGGTCGTATTCTCCTCGGGTCCTGGTGCCCTAGACTACTTCCCACCTAGTTGCTAATCAGTTAATAGGTTTTTGAGGTTACTTCGGGGAACTATCCCTCCCCCTATCTTAGGGTTATTATGCATATCTAGATACTTAGGGTCATCGAATGTCCTAGGGTCGCTCTTGTGTTGTTTAACTTCCACTATTTGAGATTAATTGCGATTCATTAGAGTGACCCTGACTTTCTTCGTGTCTACACCATTGTTTAGTCATCCTTGTGTCTCAGAGCTCCCGTATTTGAGTTCCATTGAGGTTCTATATTGTGAGTCTTTAATGGTTTCTGTTAAATGTGAAAATGAGTATCGGAGAAAGTTCTTAAAAAGTGAGTATGTGTTCATAAAGTTCAAAGAATATGACATATTTTGTTAGCTCTCTTCTAGCCCCGAAAAATAAAAAAACAAAGGAAAAAAGAAAAGATAAAGAAGAAAGTAACAAAGAGGGAAAATAAAAGAAGAGAGTGGCCACAAAGTTGTTTATGCTCTAAAAGTGTGTTTCTTAGCAGTCAAGATTAGGAACACATACATGATTGTTTACCTCCTTCACTCTTGTGCTTAAACAGTTTCAAAGCAGTTGTAGCAAAGAAAGTGTGTGCAGATAGTGTTCGTAATTGGTTGAGGTTTGTAATTGTAGAACATGTGGTTTGTGATGGTTGTGACTCGTGATTGGTCTTTGGTCGTTGTGAATAGGTTAGGTGAAATTGTGGAACCTCAGCTACATGTACCACCACCCAAAAAGCCTTTTCTCCATGTCCTAGCCCCTAGCTAGTCATATGAACCTGTGTCTAAGACCTTATGACAAGCTCGTGGTGACATCTATCTTGTGAGCTCTAGCATTTACTACCAGGGTGAAGAGACGATAGAGCTGAGCGAATGAGTATGCATATCTTTTGCATCAAATGGTTATGAACCCATTGGTCGAGAGTGAGTGATTCTTTCTTCATATTATCATGTACCCTAGTGAGGACCTAGTTTACTCGATCGTTTATTCCTATGAGGAGATCTTTTGCATGTATAACTATGATTGGTGAGTCATCATTACAGTTTATGTATTGGTCTGTGAACAAGGTGAGAACTATTCCTTTACACGGTTCTATTACATACGAATGTCATTTGTGGTGGTTTTCAGGATTGTTGTTGTGGTTGTCCGTACGTTGGTGTCAAATAGCCCCAAAGTTTGTTCATAAATAATTTGTAAGCTTACATTGTGTTGTAATTGGTTTGTTTGGGGAAAAACAAACGTTCAAGTGCGGGGGAGTTTGATTCGGGCATAATTACACATGTTTTCACCCCTTATATGTTGAATGTTTGACTTGGAATTCATCGTCTCTCGACCTATTTTACTCTAGATTATGCCACTTTTGTTGTATATCAAGTCCTAGTATGTGAGGAAGGTCGAGAACGAGTTTCAAGATGAATGGATGTCTAAAAGCACCAAAATATGAGAGAAAGTGGTGACATCACAGGCTGGGAGGTTTTGTCACGGTCCCCATCCCATGAAGATTTATCAGTGACATCACCAGACCGTGATCTTTACCAGCTAGCCGTGAAGATGGACTAAAATGGTATATATATGTTGCGCCTTGGGTCGTGATCACGTGCAAGCTGTCAATGTCACGATCGTGATGTTCAGCCCGTGATGATGACGCTCGGGCAGTATAAATAGAAGGAAGTTGGGAGAGAGAAAAGGAGAGCTGGTTTTTGGAGAAGAACTTGGTTCTCTTTCTAGGATTTCGACCCAAAACACAAAAGAGGAGTTTTTAGAGAGAGAGAGAGAGTGACCTTGAGTGATGTTGGAGCTTAACTAGACACTTGGGTTGATCACCTTAGAGCCCATTATTGGCGTCTTTGGGTCACTCCTATCGTATTTTGTTCGGGTAATCCACGAGGGAGTTGATTCAATCAACCTCCTAACAATATACAAATCCCTAGGTTGAATAGAGCACCACCCATCCATCACTTTGCCATTCTGGTTCAATCCCTAGTGAGTCTATCTCATAATGGTAGGATAGTGAGTCGATCGAGCTAGAATGGTACTCAACATCCATCCAAGCAAAAGAACTAGGGGGATTCAAGGTAAGAGAGCTCCACAACTTGTAATTAGCTAGGTTAGTTAGTTTAGTTTTCCTAACCACTATCCTAGGTTGCCTAGATAACAAAACCTATCCCAAAGTAAGGTACACCAAGAAGACCCCTAGTTCGATAGTTTTATTTCTTGCTTACCCTATGCTACAACCGATCGTCGGTTATACTTGGCCGTTGATATGCTTAGAAATACACATATTTATTCCAACATTTAAGTATCCAATTGGCTTGTAACACAAAATAAGTTCAGTTGTTTTCCAGTTTTACACTTGGTTTTGTGTGTTTCTATGTTTCAGGATATTCAGAGACATGTAGGAGAGAAAATGGCCAACTCGTCTCAAATCATGATTGAAAAGGAGAATTGACGAACCAACGTTGGAGATGGATTTGTGAGCTCGAGATGAGTACTCAAAATTGTCAAATTTGCACCCCATGCAACCAAGCTCAATGCTTATACATTCCACCCAGCAATGTCCATTTAATTTGAGCTACTTGCTTGCTTCCATCTAAGTTGGCCGTTCATGGAAGCAAGCTTGTCCATTTAATTCAAGCAACCTGCTTCCATATAATTGACGTGCTAGCTTTTTTGTTTGAACCAGCCTGCTTTTTCCATTTGCACTTGCGGCATAGTTCCACCTCAGCTACTTGCTTAACCTCTTTGCCTGTGAGACGTGAGCTATTTGTACCAGTTGCTAACTTGAGCAACTTGCTTTGACTTCCAATTTCTGAGTTGCTTGCTTGGTAGAAGTGTTTAATTCAGCTGCTAGCTCCCTCAAGCGTAAAACTGGAAAACAACTGCACTTATTTTGTGTTACAAGTTAATTGGATATTTAAATGTGGGAATAAATATGTGTATTTCTAGGCGTATCAAACTCCCCCACACTTGAATCTTTGCTTGTCCTCAAGTAAAGCACATAAATCCCGAGTTCAATTGTAAAACTCGTCTCCTGTTATTCAAAACTCACAAACACAATAGTGGGAAATAAGGTGAATCACAAGTAACAATCAAAATCGATATAATTTTTTTTATAATATGGATGTTGGCAACCACCAAAGACGACATTTGATCATAACACTCATGTGACATGGGAAACTCCGACTTAGATGCAAGAACTGCATAAAATGCGGATTAGTTCTCATCATTTTCAATTGTTCAAACATAGGAATCACAAAGCATAGCATGAGAGATAGAGCACGTAGGATCTCACTTGGAATTTTTAGAGATGATTGAAAGTCTCTCCCACTCGACCAGTGGGGTCAGGTTATAAATGTATGCAAAGTAAAGATGACTTTTACATACATTTTAAAGACACTCTCCCTACCATTTCTTTGCCACGAACTAGCAAGCCATTCGAGTTTTCAAATTTGTGTCACCACTGACTTGTCCAGAGGTCTTTTGAATGGGTCACATTGTGGTTGGGGGCATGGACATGTGAAAGCTTATTTAATCTAGTGGTAAGTTAAATGTTCCACAATTTTCATACCAATACCAGGACCTTGCTACTTTTTTAGTAGAATGATTGGAATGGGAGAAAGGATTTGGAGATATTTTGGAGTTTGAAAGTAGCCGAATTTGGCTTTTGAAGAACAACTCCTTTTTGTAAGTGCACGAAATTGATGACCAACTCTTTCGTTTTAGTATCATGTATATGTGTATCTTTCATTTTTTTATAGAGTGGGCAAAATTTATTTTTATGAACAACACTTTTAGAAACAATTTCTCCCAATTTCCAAAGTCATTTTTTTATGTAATAAGCAGAAAGTCATTTGTTTAAGCCATTCTGATGGAACATTGAAAAGAAGAGTTCAAATTAATACGGCATGAAGAACAAGGATTGGTTTAAAACAGCTTGTCACCGAACAAATAGGCTCGTCTCAATGGGGTTAGACTAGGAGATATGAAGTTTCGGGTAGTCATTTGGGCAGTGGGGTAAACCTATGCCTCCATCGTCCTCCTCAGTGGTTTCACGACTCAAATATTTTGCAATTATCAAGCATATTCGTCATGCAGAGAGGGATCAAAACATAGAAGAAAGAAATGAACAGGCTCAACTCTCACTTCGTTTCCTAAATGCTCGGTTTCTCATGCTACGATTTCCAGTGACTATGCAAAGACAATCAAAGATGACAATCGACCAATTCAAGATTTCGTACAAATTTTTGCCATCTAAGGAAGAGTAACACGAGACACATTCATTTTAATCCCTCAATCATCATAATAGGTTGCTGGATGTCCACATCATAATATTCATGCATCAATAGTAATTATCACGAAATTCAAATAAAAACAAAAGATACCCATTATTAAAACAATTTTTTTATATCACAATTTTTTTCTCCATAGAACACCCATATAAATAAAATTATGAAGTTCACGCCACACAATACACTCCACACTTAAATTGGACATTGTCCTCAATGGACGTGAAAAACAAGTGGGGGACACACACAAACACATCTTTTAAAAGAAAATTCAAAGCACAAAAAAATAGAACAAGAAGAAATCACAACAAATAAGGTTAAGAAAATGCAAACTGAGTATTGGGTTGCCTCCCAATGAGCGCTACTTTACCGTTGTGATAGCGGGACAATGTGGAGCTTAATTTGGGGGCAGAGAGGTGGACAACTGATAGACCGTCATTTACACATGTTTTTACCCGCGTTCTTACACCGTTTGAGGTGTTGATTCTCGTGTTTTAGGCTGATTTCACGCTAGGTTGTGCTTGTTTGTGATATTTCAGGTCCTAGTACGTGAATGAAGGCTTAGGAGCGAGTCTGGGGTCGATTGGACGAAGATCGGACGAATGGCGAGGCTTCAAGGAAGCTGCACGGGCAGGCCAGGGCTTCACACGGCCGTGCAAGTGAGCAAGATGGTCGTGCGCTTTTTGCCGAGGCCACGCACGGGCAAACCATGAACATCACACGGCCGTGCCATTGAGCGCCCTGGCCGTGTGGTTTTTGCCGAGGCCGAGCACGGGCTGGATGGAAACCCTACACGGCCGTGCACCCTGGCCGTGTGAGAAGCCTAAGAACTAAACCATACGCCGCGTTTTGAGCCGCACGACCAAAGTGGTGATCTGCACGGCCGTGCACCCTGGCCGTGCGAGTCGGGAAATCCTGGTTTTAGAGCCTATTCCGAGCCAAAAGTGGGAGAATCGAGTTTTCAGAGCAAAAACAGAGCCCTAGAGAGAGAAAGTGCGAAGAACACATCCTATAAGCTATCTCGGAGCTGGGTTTCGTCGAATCGAGCTTGGAGATCGTCATAGGAGTGGAAATCATCATCCGCAGTCTAATCAACAGTAAATCAACCCAGGGAATTACAATTGAACCTAACTAGGGAATTAGGGGGACTCAATCCCGAGTGTCTCTTTCCTGACTTTGAAAACCGAACAATTTACTGCTTTCTTACTGCTTTAGCTTTAACAACAATCACTCGAATTAGTTTGCTAGATAATAGAGAATCACGAAGTAAGCAGTAGATCTAGACCCCGGGTTGATAATATAACTTGCCTGTTACTGCATTCCCGGACTGCGATTACACTTGGTCGCAGTTTGGTGTTGTGTTTTGGCGTGTCAAGTTTTTGGCGCCGTTGCCAGGGACGTGTGGTTTGTTTTTGATGTAGCCGTCTGGGCTAACACTTATCCCTAACACACAGTGTGCTAGTGTGTTTCTGGTGTTCGATTTGTGCAGCATTGTCCACTCTCCCGTTTGATTCTCGCTGACTGGTCCACTTCCAGTCCCCCAGCAGTGTTTCAATCCGGTAACATCGTTCCCCTTATCTCTCCCTCTACTCCATTGAGGGCAATGTCGTGCTTAAGTGTGGGGGGGTGCTTTGTATCGGTTGGAATATTTATTTGGGTGCTTGGAGCCTAGTCCGCTGTCCGAATCTTACGATTTGAGGGCTCCAAGTACTGCTGTTTGATCATATTGGCACTATGTTTTGATGGATGAATTGATTGGTTTTTGGATTGATGCATGACAACTTGTTTGCGACTAGGACAACCTATGATGAGGACTGAGATGTGCAGTAGAACGATGTAGGGGTTCAGTTTTTCAACTGTTTGCTTGCCAACTGTGACTTGATCTGATTACTTGTTCTTGACAGTCGTTTATGCATCTAGTTCAGGGTATCAGAATGTGAGATAGAGCATATAGGTAGCTATGTGAGATTTGAGCCTGCTCGTTTCTTTCTTGTGCGATAGATCCCTCTTCCATGATGTGTAGCATTCACGTTGTCACTAGCTAAGATGATGGGGGCATAGGATTAGCCCACGCCCAAAACTGATTGTCCTGATGTGTCATATCCCCTAGTCAGCCCCTTTGAGCCGTGTGTTGTCCTTTCTTTTGGTCTCTAACGAAAAAATCACCCTTGTTGCATCTTTTAGAAGGTTCCACAGAGTGGTTTTTACATATTCTCTGCTGTTTCTGCTAAAGTCTATGTGAGTGTTGGAGGTAGTGCTTAAAAGTTGGGCAGGTGTTTGAAATTTGTGCAGGAGTGGTGGCTCTCTTAAGAAATGAAAAGAAAAATGAAAGAAAAACAAAGAAAAAATTGAAAGCAAAAGAGAGCCACTACCAAAAATCGTGATTAATGCCCAGTAAGTAGTGTTTCTTAGCAGTCTAGCTTGGAAATGCTGACATTTATACCTCCTTCGCTCTTGTGCTCTTGAGATATTGAGTAATGCAGAATAGCAGAAAGAAAATACTGGTTTGTTTGACTGTGATTGTGTGTTTGGAAATGTGGAACCTTGTGCTATGAATACTTCCACCACTTAAAAGGCCTTTTCCCCATGTCCAAGACCCTAGCCAGTCATTTGAACCTGTGTCTAAGACCTCCTGATTAGTTAGTGGTGACACCCCATATGTGAACTCTAGCATTTAGAGGCTGCCATCATGGTGAAGAGATGATAGGGATTGAGAGAAATAGCATGCGCATCTTTCGCATCAAACTGTCCTGACCCCACTGGTCGAGAGTGAGTGATTCATTGTCATTTTCCATATGCTCTTGTACCCCGGTGAGGACCTAGATTGCTCGGTCTCTATTCTGATGTCTTGAGTTAGATGCATGAGTTGATTGTTTTGAGTAAGTGGTTGAATCAAGTCTAGGTTGGCCAGTGAACAGAAGGGAGACTCTTCCTTTACTAGATTTTGCTGCACTCGAATGTCCTTTGTGGTGGTTGTCCAGGTTGCTATTGAGGTTGTTCATGTGTTGATGTTTGAAAACCAGTACGATTCAAGTGTTCTGTGCCTTTATGACTTGTCCCCAATGTTGGTTGATTGAAATATGTAAGCTTACCTGGTGTCTGACTTGGTTTGCTTGGGGACAAGCAAACGGTTAAGTGTGGGGGAGTTTGATAGACCGTCATTTACACATGTTTTTACCCCCGTTCTTACACCGTTTGAGGTGTTGATTCTCGTGTTTTAGGCCGATTTCACGCTAGGTTGTGCTTGTTTGTGATATTTCAGGTCCTAGTACGTGAATGAAGGCTTAGGAGCGAGTCTGGGGTCGATTGGACGAAGATCGGACGAATGGCGAGGCTTCAAGGAAGCTGCACGGGCAGGCCAGGGCTTCACACGGCCGTGCAAGTGAGCAAGATGGCCGTGCGCTTTTTGCCGAGGCCACGCACGGGCAAACCATGAACATCACACGACCGTGCCATTGAGCGCCCTGGCCGTGTGGTTTTTGCCGAGGCCGAGCACGGGCTGGATGGAAACCCTACACGGCCGTGCACCCTGGCCGTGTGAGAAGCCTAAGAACTAAACCATACGCCGCGTTTTGAGCCGCACGGCCAAAGTGGTGATCTGCCCGGCCGTGCACCCTGGCCGTGCGAGTCGGGAAATCCTGGTTTTAGAGCCTATTCCGAGCCAAAAGTGGGAGAATCAAGTTTTCAGAGCAAAAACAGAGCCCTAGAGAGAGAAAGTGCGAAGAACACATCCTAGAAGCTATCTCGGAGCTGGGTTTCGTCGAATCGAGCTTGGAGATCGTCATAGGAGTGGAAATCATCATCCCGAAGCAGATTTTCCTCATCGTTATGAGTATGACTAATCCGATTACTGTTTTCTCTTCTCTCTCTATGGAGTAGAACCCTTCTCTCACTTGGGTATGAAGAACCCTAGTTCCTGGTGTTAGGGATTTGATTGTAATGACTTGGGATGATGTTACTGTTTGATTTTAATCGAATGATGCATGTTTATTGAATTGATTTGAGTCTGATCAGCTTTTCTCGATTTCTGCTGCAACCTGAGATAGATAGAATCTGATTAGGTTGTTAGAGTCTCTTCATTCGATAGTAGGAGATTGGCTATACGAGAGTTAGCCAGTTTACTGCTTTGTACGGGAATTCAATTCCAGTAGTGGAGTTGTGTGTTCATAGCCTCAGCTTTCTATCCCGGTGAAGACAAGTCGTCTGCCGGGTAGCTAGACTGAGAGGGCTTGGTCAGCTTAAGAGATTCCAAGCTACTGTCAGATCTTCCGCAGTCTAATCAACAGTAAATCAACCCAGGGAATTACAATTGAACCTAACTAGGGAATTAGGGGGACTCAATCCCGAGTGTCTCTTTCCTGACTCTGAAAACCGAACAATTTACTGCTTTCTTACTGCTTTAGCTTTAACAACAATCACTCGAATTAGTTTGCTAGATAATAGAGAATCACGGAGTAAGCAGTAGATCTAGACCCCGGGTTGATAATATAACTTGCCTGTTACTGCATTCCCGGACTGCGATTACACTTGGTCGTAGTTTGGTATTGTGTTTTGGCGTGTCAAGTTTTTGGCGCCGTTGCCGGGGACGTGTGGTTTGTTTTTTATGTAGCCGTCTGGGCTAACACTTATCCCTAACACACAGTGTGCTAGTGTGTTTTTGGTGTTCGATTTGTGCAGCATTGTCCACTCTCCCGTTTGATTCTCGCTGACTGGTCCACTTCCAGTCCCCCAGCAGTGTTTCAATCCGGTAACATCGTTCCCCTTATCTCTCCCTCTACTCCATTGAGGGCAATGTCGTGCTTAAGTGTGGGGGGGTGCTTTGTATCGGTTGGAATATTTATTTGGGTGCTTGGAGCCTAGTCCGCTGTCCGAATCTTACGATTTGAGGGTTCCAAGTACTGCTGTTTGATCATATTGGCACTATGTTTTGATGGATGAATTGATTGGTTTTTGGATTGATGCATGACAACTTGTTTGCGACTAGGACAACCTATGATGAGGACTGAGATGTGCAGTAGAACGATGTAGGGGTTCAGTTTTTCAACTGTTTGCTTGCCAACTGTGACTTGATCTGATTACTTGTTCTTGACAGTCGTTTATGCATCTAGTTCAGGGTATCAGAATGTGAGATAGAGCATATAGGTAGCTATGTGAGATTTGAGCCTGCTCGTTTCTTTCTTGTGCGATAGATCCCTCTTCCATGATGTGTAGCATTCACGTTGTCACTAGCTAAGATGATGGGGGCATAGGATTAGCCCACGCCCAAAACTGATTGTCCTGATGTGTCATATCCCCTAGTCAGCCCCTTTGAGCCGTGTGTTGTCCTTTCTTTTGGTCTCTAACGAAAAAATCACCCTTGTTGCATCTTTTAGAAGGTTCCACAGAGTGGTTTTTACATATTCTCTGCTGTTTCTGCTAAAGTCTATGTGAGTGTTGGAGGTAGTGCTTAAAAGTTGGGCAGGTGTTTGAAATTTGTGCAGGAGTGGTGGCTCTCTTAAGAAATGAAAAGAAAAATGAAAGAAAAACAAAGAAAAAATTGAAAGCAAAAGAGAGCCACTACCAAAAATCGTGATTAATGCCCAGTAAGTAGTGTTTCTTAGCAGTCTAGCTTGGAAATGCTGACATTTATACCTCCTTCGCTCTTGTGCTCTTGAGATATTGAGTAATGCAGAATAGCAGAAAGAAAATACTGGTTTGTTTGACTGTGATTGTGTGTTTGGAAATGTGGAACCTTGTGCTATGAATACTTCCACCACTTAAAAGGCCTTTTCCCCATGTCCAAGACCCTAGCCAGTCATTTGAACCTGTGTCTAAGACCTCCTGATTAGTTAGTGGTGACACCCCATATGTGAACTCTAGCATTTAGAGGCTGCCATCATGGTGAAGAGATGATAGGGATTGAGAGAAATAGCATGCGCATCTTTCGCATCAAACTGTCCTGACCCCACTGGTCGAGAGTGAGTGATTCATTGTCATTTTCCATATGCTCTTGTACCCCGGTGAGGACCTAGATTGCTCGGTCTCTATTCTGATGTCTTGAGTTAGATGCATGAGTTGATTGTTTTGAGTAAGTGGTTGAATCAAGTCTAGGTTGGCCAGTGAACAGAAGGGAGACTCTTCCTTTACTAGATTTTGCTGCACTCGAATGTCCTTTGTGGTGGTTGTCCAGGTTGCTATTGAGGTTGTTCATGTGTTGATGTTTGAAAACCAGTACGATTCAAGTGTTCTGTGCCTTTATGACTTGTCCCCAATGTTGGTTGATTGAAATATGTAAGCTTACCTGGTGTCTGACTTGGTTTGCTTGGGGACAAGCAAACGGTTAAGTGTGGGGGAGTTTGATAGACCGTCATTTACACATGTTTTTACCCCCGTTCTTACACCGTTTGAGGTGTTGATTCTCGTGTTTTAGGCCGATTTCACGCTAGGTTGTGCTTGTTTGTGATATTTCAGGTCCTAGTACGTGAATGAAGGCTTAGGAGCGAGTCTGGGGTCGATTGGACGAAGATCGGACGAATGGCGAGGCTTCAAGGAAGCTGCACGGGCAGGCCAGGGCTTCACACGGCCGTGCAAGTGAGCAAGATGGCCGTGCGCTTTTTGCCGAGGCCACGCACGGGCAAACCATGAACATCACACGACCGTGCCATTGAGCGCCCTGGCCGTGTGGTTTTTGCCGAGGCCGAGCACGGGCTGGATGGAAACCCTACACGGCCGTGCACCCTGGCCGTGTGAGAAGCCTAAGAACTAAACCATACGCCGCGTTTTGAGCCGCACGGCCAAAGTGGTGATCTGCCCGGCCGTGCACCCTGGCCGTGCGAGTCGGGAAATCCTGGTTTTAGAGCCTATTCCGAGCCAAAAGTGGGAGAATCAAGTTTTCAGAGCAAAAACAGAGCCCTAGAGAGAGAAAGTGCGAAGAACACATCCTAGAAGCTATCTCGGAGCTGGGTTTCGTCGAATCGAGCTTGGAGATCGTCATAGGAGTGGAAATCATCATCCCGAAGCAGATTTTCCTCATCGTTATGAGTATGACTAATCCGATTACTGTTTTCTCTTCTCTCTCTATGGAGTAGAACCCTTCTCTCACTTGGGTATGAAGAACCCTAGTTCCTGGTGTTAGGGATTTGATTGTAATGACTTGGGATGATGTTACTGTTTGATTTTAATCGAATGATGCATGTTTATTGAATTGATTTGAGTCTGATCAGCTTTTCTCGATTTCTGCTGCAACCTGAGATAGATAGAATCTGATTAGGTTGTTAGAGTCTCTTCATTCGATAGTAGGAGATTGGCTATACGAGAGTTAGCCAGTTTACTGCTTTGTACGGGAATTCAATTCCAGTAGTGGAGTTGTGTGTTCATAGCCTCAGCTTTCTATCCCAGTGAAGACAAGTCGTCTGCCGGGTAGCTAGACTGAGAGGGCTTGGTCAGCTTAAGAGATTCCAAGCTACTGTCAGATCTTCCGCAGTCTAATCAACAGTAAATCAACCCAGGGAATTACAATTGAACCTAACTAGGGAATTAGGGGGACTCAATCCCGAGTGTCTCTTTCCTGACTTTGAAAACCGAACAATTTACTGCTTTCTTACTGTTTTAGCTTTAACAACAATCACTCGAATTAGTTTGCTAGATAATAGAGAATCACGGAGTAAGCAGTAGATCTAGACCCCGGGTTGATAATATAACTTGCCTGTTACTGCATTCCCGGACTGCGATTACACTTGGTCGCAGTTTGGTGTTGTGTTTTGGCGTGTCAACAACCTTAAGGTTGGAAGGCTGCTCCAAGGCAAGGTAGGGTTTTAGTCGATGCCCGTTTACCTTGAGGGTTGAATTGTCCTCACCAAAAAGTTCCACCGTGCCGGTGGATGGACCGTGCTGATTGTGTATGGACCAGACCACCTGGACTTGAGTTTTTCAGGAAAGAGTCGAAGGCGAGAGTTGAACAGAAGCACTCGATCTCTAGCCTTGAAATCCTTTCATTTCAATCTTGCATCATGGATTCGTTTGGTGCGTTCTTTGTAAAGGCATGTACTTTCATAGGCATGAAAGCGAAACTCCTCCATTTCATGCATCTGGATCCTTTCTTCACCTGCTACTCCAAGTCCAAGTTTAGTGATTTGAGAGCCCAAAATGCTTTATGCTCCAATTCAACTGGTAGGTGGCAAGCTTTACCATACACCATCCGATAAGGCGAGGTGCCTATTGAATCTTTGAAAGCTGTGCGATATGCCCATAATGCGTCATTAAGCTTAGTTGACCAATCCTTGCGAGATTGATCAACTGTTTTCTGGAGTATTTGCTTGAGCTCTTGATTTGTCAGCTCTACTTGACCGCTTGTTTGTGGATTATAGGATGTGGATAGCCGATGTGTCACCCCGAATCAAGTACACACCTTGTGAAATTGACCTTGGAAATGAGTTCCACGATCACTGATTATTGATTGAGCTACTCCGAATCGAGTGAATAGTTGTTGGAGAAACTTCCCCACCTTTCTAGCATCATTCGTGGGAAGGGATTGTGCTTCAGCCCATTTTGACACATAGTCAACAGTCACCAGGATGTATTTGTTGCCCGAAGATGATGGGAAGGGTCCCATGAAATCAAGCAACTAGACATCAATGATCTCGATGGGTTGAAAAATGTGTTGTGGCATTTCATCCCGACGAGATGTGTTTCCAATCCGTTGACAATCATCACAACTTCTAGTAAAGTGGTCGCAATCTAAAAAAATAGTAGGCCAGTATAATCCAAATTCCAATACTTTTCTTGTTGTACAATTTCCACTGTGGTGGCCTCTTGCCTGGCCGGAATGGCAATGATGGATGATATCATGTGCCTCGGTGACAGGAACATGTCGACAGATTATCCCATAAGATCTTATCCTGAATAGGAATGGATCATCCCAAAAGTAGTGCTTTAGGTCAACAAAGAACTTCTTCTTTTCTTGATATGATAGGTGTTGGGGAAGTAGTCCCACAGCCAGATAATTGGCCATGTCTTCAAACCATGGTCCTTCAGCTTCTTTGATGATGACTTCGAAGAGTTGTTCGTCCGAGAATGACTCATTGATTTCGACTGGATCTGAAATAGAAAACTCAGCACCCTCCAATCGAGATAGATGATCATCAACTACATTTGTGACTCCTTTCTTGTCTTTGATCTCTATGTCAAATTCTTGGAGTAGTAAGATCCATCGAATGAGTCTCGGTTTAGCATCTGCCTTTGATAGAAGGTATCAGAGTGCCTGATGATCTGTGAAGACCACTGTATGGGATTGCACCAAATATGAACGAAATTTATCGAAAGTGAAGACATTGGCCAACATCTCCTTCTCTGTGGTGGTGTATTTCCTTTGAGCATCATTCAAAGTTCTGCTGGCATAGTAAATTGGATGGAACCTCTTCTCTTTTCTTTGTCCCTACACAGCGCCAACTGCACAATCATTTGCATCACACATGAGCTCAAATGGTAGGTTCCAATCTGGAGCCATAAGGATGGGAGAGTTAGTGAGTTTTTCCTTCAAGAACTCAAATGCTAGAAGACATTTATCATCAAATAAGAAAACTGCATCCTTCTCCAGAAACTTGGTCAAAGGTTGACTAATCTTTGATGAAGCATATGTAGAATCTCGCATGCCTAGGAAACTACATATTGCTTTTACAAAAGATGGTGGTGGAAGAGCGGCAATTGTCTCGATCTTTGCACGATCAACTTCAATGCCTTTGTTTGAGATCTTGTGGCCAAGAATAGTTCCCTCTGTCACCATGAAGCGACACTTCTCCCAGTTTAATGCAAGATGTGTCTCTTCACATCGAGTAAGCACCTTCTCCATATTTGATAGACAATGATGAAAGTAATCTCCATAGACAGAGAAGTCATCCATGAAGACCTCTACAGCATCCTCAACTAGATTCCCAAAGATCGTTGTCATGCACCTTTGAAATGTGTCAGGTGCATTGCATAATCCTAAAGGGATACGTCTATAAGCAAAAGTACCATATGGACATGTGAAAGTGGTCTTCTCCTGATCTGCTGGATCTATCGGAATATGAAAGTATCCGGACATGCCATCCAAGAAACAATAGAATTCATGGCCAGCCAACCTCTCCAACATCTGATCAATGAAGGGAAGAGGAAAATGATCCTTCCGAGTAGCATCATTCAAATGTCTGTAGTCGATGCAAACGCGCCAACCAGTAATTGTTCGGGTTGGGATGAGTTCCCCTTTGTTATTGGGAACGACAGTCATGCCTCATTTCTTTGGAACTACTTGTACTGGGCTGACCCAAGGGCTGTCAGAGATTGGATAGATTATCCCGACATCAAGAAGCTTTAGGACTTCCTTCTTTACCACTTCTCTCATGTTTGGATTTAGGCGATGTTGTGGTTGTACCACTGCTTGTATTCGGCCTCCATAAGAATTTTATGGGTGCAGAAGGATGGACTTATCCCTTGGATGTCTGTGATCTTCCAAGCAATGGCTCTTATGTGTTTCTTCAGTAGAGCCACTAGTTGTTCCTTCTGCTGTGGAGAAAGAGATGAGTTGATGATGACTGGCAATTTGGAGTAGTTGCTGAGGAAGGCATACTCCAAATGTTGTGGTAATGCTTTTAGCTCCAAGTTGGTGGTTCATCATAGGAAGTTTTCAAGAGGGGAACTATAGGGAGCTCAACCACCTCCTCCAGTAGTTCTTCCTCTGAAAAATTAGATTCTTCTTTAGTAATTCTTGTTGTTTCTCAAGATGCTAAAAATCTTCCCCTTCTTCTTCTAGATTAGTAATTTAGAATACTTCAAATTTGTCTTCCTCCGGGAATATGGTGATGCACGAAACAGATGTCATTTCAATTTCATCATCAATTGAGTTGAGGTCATCATGAACATGGGCATATCTCATTCCATCATTTAGTCGAAAGGTGGCACTGGCATCTCCAACTCGTAGAGTGAGCCTCCCATCATGAACATCCACTATAGCTTTGATCGTTGCTAAGAAGGGACGACCAAGGATTAGCGAAACATCAGTCTCGTCGGTATCCATGATCACAAAATCTGCTAGGAAGACAAATGGTCCCACCTTCAGGAGCACATCTTCCAAGATTTTAAGGGGGTGGCGTGTGGATTTGTCTGCTAGTTGGATAGTCATCTTGGTCGAAGTGAGCTCGCCTAGCCCAAGTTGTTGATAGAGGCAAAATGGCATAACAATAATGTTTGCCCCGAGATCGGCCAAACTTCTTTCCACTTCTAGTTTACCGACAATTCATGATAGAGTGAAACTTCCTGGATCTTTGAGTTTTTCTGGTAGACTCTTGTTGAGGATTGTGGCAGAGCATTCTTCATTCAGGACAACCAAAGCCACATCTCCCATTTTTCTCTTTTGTGTGAGAATCTCCTTAATAAATTTGGCATATTGAGGCATTTTCGAGATGACTTCAATGAAGGGGATGTTGACATGTACCTTACCCAAAAGATCCAGAAACTTTTGGTACCCCTCCATTCTGTCAACTTTCAAAAAGCTCTTTTAGGGAGGACAGTTACATAGGCTTGTACAAAAAATAAAGTACCTATGGTCAGCCAAGTCTAAGGTTGCGTGGGTGGGGGTTGACTTTCTTGCATATCCACAACTGTGGGTTGAGTGCCACCTACAAGACGACCTCCTGCTCCATTGAGCTGAAACAAAGTCATGGTTCACATTATGAGGAAGTTCATGCAAAATAAAGCAAATGAAATAAGTCACACTAACCCTAATGTATTGGTTCCCAGTGTTTTCATCCACATAGACTCCCACTCAAGTTGTTGCAACACACAACTCTTGTTCAATTGTCACTCGATCGTCAATATTCAGCCTAACAACCTACACAATATCAATATAGACATCACAACCACATTTGTCGTTTGTACATAACATGATCTCATATTTTCCCTCTAACTTACTTGTATTCCACCACCTCGATTCATAAGACATGATCTTGCATGTGTGTATCCCACCACACTTTGAACAATGAGGTACTCTTTTCCTCCTTTCAGTGTGTTACTAATTATGCTGAGCAGTATGCTTTCCTCTAGGCCTGGAGGTGTTGTTCTATCAATTAAGATGAAAGAAGACGAGTCAGAGTGGATAATATGTTGTAATGAAACTAAAGAAAATGGTTCAAAACATTCTCACTGGTTGCTAGATGGTGCTTTCGTCGTTGCCAAGAAGCTTGGGTTTCGTCGGCGAACACTCGCCATGGAATGCAAGTAACTACTGCTGCTACTATTAGAAGGGTATTTCCGTGGAAAAATTTAGTAGAGGGGTACGTTTGTTAATTTGTAAAAGTAGAGAGGTACAAAATGCTACTAACACAAATAATTATCATTTCGTAACCTTTACGTAATGGATATGTATTTTACGCAACAGTTTTAAAATTTTATTACATAAGTAAAATTAAAAAAATTAATGACAAATATTAATATGTTTGTTTATTTTTAATAAATAGTTGAAAATGCATTCAATAGCAATAAACCTTTCGCAAATTTATTATTTAAAATATTATCTATTATTTTGGTAAGATTATTCAAAATATTCTAATTTAAATGACAAAGAATGTTACTTCATCATTAAAAAAATTCCAAAGACGATAAAAAAATTTCCAAATAAAAAGAACTAAAAACTTTTCTCGGTCCACCCAATTGACGGAAAACTTGTAACACCCCACTACTCATATTCAGGTGGAATTTCCAAACTATCCTTGATTAAACCTAATTCTATTCGTATTTAATCCTAAACCTAGCACCCCAGGAAGGCCACTCTTTTCCCAAAGAGGAACTAAGACCAGCTCTGCCACCCACAACACTTCGTCCTCTCCATATTCCTATTCCCAACTCATATCATCTATCTGCTGAGCACCACCGTCGGCAGAGACAGAGCTAGAATTTTTAATTAATGGGGCAAATATTTTTTCAATACAAATGTAATAACATATAATATCACATTTTTAACCGACCATTTTTTTATTATATAGAATCCACTAAAAATTTCGCCAAAAATTGCAAAAATCATATAACTATACATATGTGATCATTTATATAAGAATCATATCTTTCATAGTCTCCTATATTTACCAATCTGATAATTAAAAAAAATCTCATACATTCAAATTGACTATTTATAAATAGAAATATGATATATTTTCAAAGAAATTAACTTACAATGATAAAGAAGATACTCAACATTGACAAGTGATTTCACAAAAGCTAATTATAAATTCAAGAAGAAAATTCAGAGAAAAATGTAAAAAATCTTGAAGGCGGATAATTAATTAGCCAAAAATTGCAAAAAGTTGTGGTAGGGAAGGCCTTCGAACCATTCTGATTTCTCCCAATGCCGAGAGTTGACTAATCGTTCACCCATTACGCTGCCGAAATTTCTTATGCTCCATACTCATGTTTTGTACAAATTTACTGGTTTAGGGGTGACATGGCCCCCTTCACATAAGGTAGCTCCGTTCCTAACCGCCGGTCGCTATGGCAAAGAGAGAGACAGAGAAACAAACCATAGCCACAACGGCTGCGGTAATTGCAAGGTAGCGGGATTTGGGGGTTGCAAGAAGATCATGGAGTCACGGAGAAGCGATGACGGGATTGACTAGAGTTGTCAAAATTGAACCCAACACGACCAACCCGTCCAACCCACCCGACCCACAACTCGTCTGTAACCCGATTTGACAAAAAGTCAACCACCCGAAGCTCGCCTGTAACCTGAAACCAATTGACCCGTAATTCGATCAACACATAACTCGATGAACTCGTTATCCGATCCAACCCATAACCCGACCCATCTAGAACCCGAATGATTCATAACCCAAATAACCCGTAACCAAACCGAACCCAACTCGAATAACCCATTTTACCCGAATGCTTGTACAAAAATTAAATGTATACATTATTATATTATTAAATTTACCAAGAAAGAACTGTTGTTCTCACAATAATTGAAAATTATTTGTAGAGTTGATGGTATAAATTGAAGTTTTTTCTTAAATATTTTATTTTTAAAATAATAATATATGAAATATCTTTTCATTCATTATTTATTTTATGAAATTCAAAGGATAAATTTTAGAAGATAATAGGAAAAGTCAGACACAAATTCATATCTCCACCACCCATAACTATATTAAAAAAAATCAACCCTTGAAAATTAATGAAATTCCCAAAATCAATGAAATCAGTGATCCCTATCAAGATATATAAGTGGATAGTTTACCCTTTTTACTTCATTCGCAACTTTTTACTGATTTTATTTATTTTTTATAAATTAATAAATCGACGATTCGAACTGGATGATAATATCATATTTGACCGAATCGTTGTTCGACCCATGATTTTTAGGATGAGATGTTACCGTGAATATATAAAAAAATTGTGAAGATATATAAGTGGGTGATTCGGAATGATGTTCATAAGTTTTCGTGGATGTGAAGAGACAAAAATCTAGTTCATACTATATTTAATTAAGATGATTCATTTCGAGATGTATAAGCATGTAATCTACCTTTTTTACTTCATTCTCAAATTTTTCCTGATTCAATTTTTTTATAAATTAATAAAATAAGTGAAGTTACAATCTCTCACCATAAACAAAAAAAAATTATAACCAACAACAAAGCTTTTATATACACTATTTTATTTATATTTAGTTTTTATGCTAACATAATGGATATTTAATTTGTATGTGTAAAATATTATCATATTATCATTTTCTTAAATTTTGTATCATTACCTACAATTTATATTCATATATTGATAGTTTGTAAGACATTATTTTCTGTCAAGAAGTAAATGATCCAATGGGTTGACCCGAATAACCCATAATTCGACCTGACCGAACCCGAATTAACCCGCAATCCAATAAATCCGTAATTTGATGCACCCATAACTCAACCCAATCCGTAGCCCAATTAACCAGTGATCTGATTGACTCGTAACCTAATTGACCTGCAACCCAATTAAACCCGGTCCAAATTGAAACCGACTCGATTGAACTCGCAACCCGGTTAGACCCAACCCGACTCAACCCGCCCAATTGACACCTCTAGGATTGACTGGCTGCGGATTGGCGAGCTGACCGAGGGGAGACCAGGTTGTTGTCGTGCTTCCTGAAGAGACCGGAGGTAAAGGACTTATCCTAGTTCACTTTAGCTGCAAAATGGATCGGTCACTGGCTAGCAGAATGCGGTAGGATGTTAATCTATACATATGGATGGATGCAGTGGGTTGATAGATAATTATTTCAAGAACAGGGCCATGGTTGGATTTACATGAGTAATACTCGTTTATACCATTTACCACTATAGGGGAGCTTGACGAAGGGTTAAAATGTGGTGGTTAATGTGTATCACGTAAGGCTTAGCTAAGGGGTTATCAAGGCATAATCAAATAATTGATTGGGCACGTAGGTAGCTTGTGGTTTAGGGTGTCATGAGTGTGTCAAAAACCTGTTGGTCCCAAAAACTCGAGTTGTTGGGAGAGATTCAATCGTGAATCATATATCATTTACTAATATACTGATTCGAGCATAATTGTAAACTTTTTACCACCGATTTTCTTATTCGTTAAGGCATTTTTACTCCGAGAGGTTTGGTTTTACGCTGGGTTTTGTCTCGTTTTTGTGCATTTCAGTCTATAGCAGGTGGAACCAACCCCAGATTTGAAAGTTGGACGAAAAGGCAAAAAATCGGGTCAAAGGATGGAGAAAGTAGCAGATCACGGTGGAAGCAGTGAGTTCACAGTTAGGGAGACCGTGAACTGGAGCCGCAAACTGTGAACAGCCAAACATCCAGAGACATTTTTGCTCTCACTGGAAGTTCACGGTCGTAAGACCGTGAACCCAAGCCAGAGACCGTGAACTGAATTATCGATGCGACGCGTTTTGGCCTGAGACCATGGTCCCTGCCTTGAGTTCTCGGTCGTGAACTAGGAACGTGAAGTGAGCCCGACCTGGGTATAAAAGTGGGGTTTGAGCTGAAGGAAAAGGAAGGGAGGAGACATTGAGTGAGAAAATCTTCTTCTTCAGCATTCTAGAGAGATAAAGTGACGAGCCAGAAGAGAGCAGAAGCTAGGATTTCATTCCAAGGCAAGGATTTGGAAAAATCTTCCACAAAGGAAGAGCTCTTCTACACAAGGAAGGATTCAAGCATCTCCATGATGGTTTTTATTCTTTCTCCTTGTGTTTTTTCCCTCTCCTAGCATGGAGTAGTTTCCCTTTTCACTTGGGTGTTTGTAAACCCTAACTCCTACCATGTGATTGATTGTACGGAATAATTGTCTATGTGTGAATGTGTTTTAATACGAATTTGGAGGTATTTTCATAAAAGATTGTGTTGTGTGTTCGCCTATCAATCTAGTTGTCATTCTAACCTAGGAAGGGAGAAAACTTCCTTTTGTTAAAGAGGCTTGTAAAGCTTGGTTTTCTTAGGAAAATCATGTCTCCTATCTAGGTTCATGTATGACGTCCCTCCTTGTTTGTGTTGGCACCTGGGTTGATTGTATTTTGGCCATCCGAATTCTGATTTGAGAGTGAAGGTTTGGTAGTCCTTAGTCGATTAGGCCAAGCGAGCTACCTTGGTAGCTTAATCTGAATTCCTTGTCCTAGGGACCGAGAGAATGGTGTTCCATCACTAGCTACACTTCCTTACAGTTCTCAATCACCTACACCATACATTTTTAGCCATTCCGACAAGTCATGGTAGCGAGTTAGGGGGAGCTACACTCGGGTGAATCCTTCTCATTTAAGAGTCAAAACCAATTATTTTTGCAAATGCTTTAATAGTAGATCGTAGTTTTCAATCAAACAACCAATCACTAGATAATATTTCAAACAATCGAAGTAGGGGTACATGGACCAGCCCGGGGTGGTATTTAAACATACTTACCCAATATTGCACCCAATTAAGGTTTATACTTGGGCCTTAATTGGGAGTTTTATTGTCATATTCGGGACGAATCAAGTTTTTGGTGCCGTTGTCGGGGAACAAACGACCCGTTATTTTGAAAATATTGTTTGGTGTTAATTTAGCTTTTATTTTCGCTTTTGTGTTTGTGAATCTTGCTCGTGTTAGACGAGTTGTGGTTCTTTTGAGTGCATGCAGGGAGGTGTATGACCCAGAGTAATCTGACATCTTTGGCGCCACTGGAGGAGAATCTCAATCTCACTCGCCGACTCTTGGCTCGTGAGAGGGAGCTAGCAGAGACAAGAAGAAGGATAGAAGAGAGGGGACAACATCAAGTTGGTCCCGAAGAGGAAGTTGTAGTTGAGGAAGAGTTTGATTCCATAGAGGAAGGAAGTGAAGCTGATATGGCGGCTAATCAACATGCTCCAGCTAGAGCGCCGCAGAAGAGCAACCGAGGACCATGGGGTACTATATGACTCCAAAGGTGGCAGATATTCAACCCACCTTTAGACATCTGCCTGTGACCGCCAACAATTTCGAGATCAATCCCGCCCTCTTCACCATGATCCAAAACAATGAACTGTTTCATGGGCTTAGCAATGAGTCTCCAAGGGAGCATCTTCAAAAGTTCATCGAGCTTGTGGGAAGTTTGAAGATCAATGGTGTTCCCGAGGATGTTTTGAAGTTGAGGCTATTCCCCTACTCTCTTGTGGGGAATGCATCTTGTTGGCTCAATAATAGACCGGCCCTCTCGATTACCTCATGGGATGACATGCTCATCAAGTTCATGACTCAGTATTGCCCACCTTCAAAGACGACGGAGTGGCGCAAGAAGATCACTCACTTTGAGCAAGAGGAAGATGAGACATTGAGGGATTCTTGGGAAAGGTAATCTGATTTCTTCTTCCAGTGCCCACACCATGGATTCGAGGAGAAATTTCGGATTGAGACATTCTATGGCGGTCTCCACCAAGACGACAAGATTCTCATTGACTCCTTATGCCAAGGGAAATTGATGAATATGACTCCACCCCAAGAGACCGAGTTGCTCGAAGACATGGCGAGTAAAGGGTATGATTGGGGTTTGACGAGAAGTGGCAAGAGAAGCATCCCAAGAGGAGTGCAAAGTGTATGAGCGAGTCCTCCGCTTGAAGCTAAGATTGATCGATGGATTGATGCACTCCTAGAGGACAAGAAGCATGGGAAGATGCCTGTAATGGCGTGTGATTGGTGTTTGAGTACCAACCACAAGATTTCAGAGTGTCAAACGATGAAAGAGTCAAGCACCCCCCGAGGAGCAAGTGAGTTTCATCTCCAATGCTAGGGGGAAAACCCTAATAGCAACACTTACAACTTGGGGTGGCAAAATATCCCAATTTATCTTGGTCCTCTCCTACCAACCCAAGACCCCCCAGTTTCCAAGGACTGACGGGAAATTATCAACATAGGCCTACTTTCGTTCAACAAAGACCGCAATTCCAAGGCTCTAACTTCCAACAACCATTCCAAACTCAAGGTGGTCAAGGCCAACCCGATAAGTTTGCAAAACTTGAGGACCTAGTGACCACCTTCGTGAGCACGAGCACTCAAAAGTTTGAGAAGATTGAGCAGTTTATGAATGTGGCAACAACAAAGTTTACTTCGGTTGAGGTGGGATTGAGGAGCCATCAAGCAAGTCTTCAAAACTTGGAGGTGCAAATTGGTAATCTTTCAGGGATCCTTACTGAAAGGCAAAGGGGAGCCGTACCCTAACAAACTATTGCCAACCCCAAAGATCAAAATGCAGGTTGTAATGCTATTCTTTTGAGGAGCAGGAAGGTGACCGAGGAGGTTGTTGCTAAGGAAGTGACCGAAGAAGAGAAGACCCATCCAACGGCCAATGATCAAGAATAAGTATGAGGAAAGGAAGAACAACATAAGAAGGCATTGCCGACACCACCATAACTGGCTGAGTACAAGCCTCCTCTTCCTTTTCCCACGAGGATGCACAAGGATCGATTGGAGGCGAAATGTGGTGGGTTCACGGAGATGCTCAAGAAGCTTTGTATCACCATTCCGTTATTGAAGGCCATGGTTCACATGCCGAGGTATGCCAAATACTTCAAGGGGCTTAGGCAAGGAGTGCTCCTCCTTCATCCTCAACAAGTTGCCTAAAAAGCAATCGGATCTATGATAGTTTTACTATACCTCTTTGATTCAAGACTAAATGTAAACTTTTTATCCCCGTTTCTCTTTGGCGTTTGTGGCATTTGAGCTCCAAAAAGGGTGGTTTTATGCTAGGTTTCTTGTGTTTCAATTTGTTTCAGAGTCTAACAGGTGGAACCAACCCTGGAGTCGAAAGTTGGTAGAAAAGGCACGAGGATCGATAATTGAAGCGGTGCGTTTTGGAATGTGTTCACGGTCTAGGCCAGATTTTCACGACCGTGAACAAGGACCGTGAACTGGGTGCGACCGGTGTATAAAAGGAGAGCTGAAAGGAGGAAGAAAGGGGAGCCCAAAGGGAGAGAAACCTTCTTCTTCTTGAAAACCTAGAGAGAGAAAGCCACGAACCAAGAGGGAGAAGAGGCTAGGGTTTACTCCAAGTCAAGATTTGGGAAGTTCCACTTCAAGAGATGATCTCTACAAGCATAAGGATGGATTGAGGCATCAAAATGATGGTTTTTCCCTTTTATCCTTTGTGTTCTTCCTTTGTCTAGCATGGAGTAGTCTCCTTTTCACTTGGGTGTTGTAGAACCCTAACTTCTACCATGTAGTTGATTGTGTGGATTGAATGATTGTGTGTGGGTGGTGTTTAATTTAAGGTTTGAGGTATTTTTCATGGTGACTGTGCATTGTGTGTGCTTGGCAACCTATTATGCTATTCTAACCTAGCTTAAAAGCAAACACCCTTATCTTATGAGGCTCGAATTGAGCTGGGTTTTCTTGGGGTTTCCATGCCTCCTACCTAGGTTAATGTAGGGCAAACCTCTTAATCAAATCGAACACCTAGGTTAATTGTGATTAAGCCATCCAAACCCCGGTTTGAGGGAGAACGTATGTCAACCCTCAATTGCTTAGGCCAAGAGGGTTACAATTGTAGCCTATAATGCATTACTTGGCCTAGCAATTGAGAGTGTGGTTTCTAACAACTGTTGATCCTCCTAGCGGTTCGCAAACGCCTTGTCACACCCAGATTCATTCGATTCCACGGTTCATGGTAGTTAGTTAGGGGGAAACAACTCCCGAGTGAAGCTTCTCACAAAGAGTTTCAATCCTTTTACTTTTCAAGTCTTGCATTTTTAAATGTAGATTGTAGAGATTTTCACAAACTTCATTCCGCTAGATAATGTTTCAAACAATCGAATTAGGGGTACATGGGTCGGCTCCGATTGATATTTAAACATACTTGCCCTATATTGCACTCATTTAAGGTTTGTACTTGGGCCTTAGGTGGGATTTAAGTGTGATATTCGGGATGAGTCAAGTTTTTGGCGCTGTTGTCGGGGAACTTCAGTCCATTATTTTGAAAAATGATGGTATATTGTCCGATATTGTCCTCCTTCCAAGACAGCGGAGTGGAGGGAGAAGATCACCCACTTTGAGCAAGATTAAGATTGACAATCTTGCCTGGATCCTCCCGAGAGACCAAGGGGAGCTCTACCTTCCCAAACCATTGCAAACCCCAAAGACCAAAATGCTGGGGTAAATGCGATTCAATTGAGAAGCGAGAAGGTGACTCCGGAGGTTGTTGCCAAAGAAGTGATCGAGAAGGAAGACTCTCTACCAGAGGTTGGAGAAGAAGAAAGATCGGGAGAAAAGAAAGGAGGGGCAAGGAAGGTATCGCCAATGCCACCTCTAGTGGCTGAGTACACGCCACCCCTTTCTTTCCCCTCGAGGGTGCACAAAGAAAGATTGGAATTTGAATGTGGAGGTTTCATGGAGATGTTCAGAAAACTCGAACTCAACATTCCCTTCCTGGAAGCAATGGCCCACATGTCGCGGTATTCAAAATACCCCAAGGGGCTTCTCTCCAACAAGTCGAAGTTTCAACACTACAAAAAATACATCCTTTAGTCACCGTAAATCCCGTGGCTAAAAGACAGAAAACGGTCGCTATATACTTTTAGCGAGAGTTCTTTTCCGGCCGCTAAAAGCTTGGTCGCTAGATGTAACTGGCGACGGTGATTCAACTCCGGCCATTAATTGCAATAACGACCGCACCAATACAGTCGTTAAAGGACTATTTAGGGACCGTAGAATACCCATGTCCCAGCTATTATATATGCAACCATTTCTTTGTTTTAGCTGCCGTTTTTCCCAAACACAAAATCACATGTTTCATTATAAAAACTAACAAACATTACATTAAACCATTCAATTGTATTTGTTAATTGCTGCTAATAGTATCAAATTACATAATAATTAAAAGCCAATACATGAGTAATCATTCTAAGTCCAAAAGATGATGGGAATTTTTTAATACATGCTTCCACCATATGTGAGTGTTCTAGAAGATCTAACACCATTTACAAAAAATTCTTATAGATCTTCTGATGGAGTATCCATTATCTTCTTCCATATATAACAAAATGTTAACTGTTAATCCCATGTTTGACGTTCACTAGCTACCTGCAACAGCCCAAAGAGGAGTCTTAACATAAAAGAATGATAACTAAACCAATTTGCATTGATGGATAATCATTATAATAATGACAACGAAAATAGTTACCAAAAGGGATTCATATATCAGTATGCATATCACAACTTGTCAATAGGAGTTCTGGAAACAAATGCATAGTTCAAAAGTACCAACTATCTTAAAGTGATTCATTAGACAACTGACATTAAGGAAGATATAAACATAAAACAAAAATGGCTCAAAAGTTGGACTAACAAAAGGAGGAAAACAACCTTTATCTAAAAATTCTCAAGTATGTACTCTGTAACGATTGGGATCTAGTTTCCCTCTATTGCTTTCATATGCACAAATATTCAACCCTTAATAATAAAATATCTAAACTAAAGTCTAGATTCCACAAGCCTAAGTTGGTCTGATATACTTATGAATACAACCCTTAGAGTCAACTTCGCAAAAAACTAAAACAGAGGTGATAAGGCCATGGGAAATACAAACAAAGATTACCCTTATATGATCTATTTTAAATAACACTATGAACTCAAAAGAATCACAAAGTACGTACCTAATTAAGATTGTTGCTTGTTGCTTAGTTGACCTTTGAACATTTGCGCCCAAACTTGCATTTGCCCGATCATCTGTGCCATAATTTCATCCTTCAACTTTGCTGCCATCTTTGTTTCTATTGCAGCTTCAATATCAGCTCTTTCATTAGTTGCACTCATAGCTTTAGCCTTCAGATTTTCATTCTTTTGTTGCAGAGAAGCTTTTTCTTCTTCGAGTCTTCTTAATTTTGCTGCACGATCAGCATCCTACTTTGCCTTTCGTAACTTCAGATGTTTGCGTTTGTTCCCAGCTCCAGATCGTCTTTCATCTTCGCCATTAGCTCTTTCATTAGCTTCATGTCTGGCTATAGCCTTCAGGCTGTCATTCTCTTCTTGAAGAGAAGCCTTTTCTTCTTCCACTCTTCTTAATTTGGCTGCAGACTCAGTATCCTTCTTTTGTCTCTTCAGATGTTTTCGCTTTACCCCAGCTCCAGATCCTATTACATGGCCGTGACTCTGTTTCCCAAAACACTTTTCCATCACTTCGATCCGCTCCAAAGTAGGATCAACTTCAATAGTTTCCTTAATATTAACCTATGAAAAGTGGGAATTAACCAATATATCATCAAAATTGACAGCAAATGCAATGAAGGATGAGAGAAATTATAATTACGTATGCTCGTTTTGCTTCAGTATCCTTTATCTCATCTCCGCTCTTGTAAGTTTGAAACCAAACTTCATCCTCTTTTGGTTTAGTTCCATTTTTTGCTGCCTACGCATGAAAATTAGAGAAGGGCAATTGCATATCAAACGACAATATATACGTGTTGTAGTAAATAAATAATAATAGCTGCAACAACAAAGCAGTAGTCTTAGCATCAAATCACCCATAGTCCTTTAAAACCAATAAAAATTTCAAGTGGTGGCATTATGAGAATAATTACCAGATTGTATCTAATATTTCCAATCGAACGACTACCACTTCGATGATGCATTGTTTTCTTCATTCTATTCTTTTGATTCCTCTTGCTTCTTGCCTACAAAATAAAAATTGAACATCATAAACAAAAAAATATTCTAATATCTCATTAAAATTCAAGGTGGTACCAAAACAAATAGAGTAAGACTTAAAACCTGAAATATTTCAGAGGAATAAACTTCTTTCAAACACCATGCCCAGTCTTCCTTGGTTAGCATTTTTGGCACCTTCTTCAGAGCCACTTCAAGAGAAGATGAAGTTTTCACACGTGAACGATACATCCCAGACCTCCATCTGTACCAACTACCTTTCATTTGATTAAACACATTATCTCTATTTTCTTCCATGTCCGGGCTGTCAAAGTATTCCTGCAAATAAGTTCATATATAAGGACATATATGCTGGAAAACTTAAGATATGGTCATACACTATTACACTAACTTTGCATACAAAGTTAATTACACATTGTTTATTACCTTCACAGCAGCCCACATATATTCTGCTGGTTGTTCACCAATGTCTTCCCATTCTTTAATTCTAAATGGGCAAATTCGACTATCTCTAACAATCTTGCCAAGATGTCTCGAAAAGATTTCCTGATTTGTTCCAACAGGACGATTTTCTTCAAACTGTACCAGTAACTTTTGGCCTGGTCTAAGCTTAGCGAGTGCCTTGCACATGTTTGGGCCTCGAACCTTTTTTTTCGGTTTTACAACACCTTTACTAGTAGCAGCCTTGCCAACAGTTCGAGCACCTACAAGGCTAGTTGAAGCACTTGTAACAGCAGTAGCAGTTTTTGTGACAATAGTAGCAGCTGCTGTGATGCCAATTGTAGCACCTGTGACACCCGTCACGCCAGTAGAAGCACCTACAATGTTATTTTCAGCACTAGTGACACTAGTTTTAGTACATATGACTCCAGCTTCAGCACTAGAAACACCAATTGCAGCACCTGAAACAATAGTATCAGCAACTATAAAAGAAAAATCTCATTGGATATTCATAATAGCTTAAGAAATTCATTCACAACCTAGCCAAGAACTAATGGAAAGTTACCATCCATCCAAATTAGCACAAAATCCATCAATCAGAATCTAGGTCACCAAAAAACTCACCTTGATGCGCTGCTTGTTCATTCTCAATCAATGACATATCCTTCATGAATGTAGCTCCCATACCTTTTTTTGATGGAATTTCTTGATTTCTTGGGACATCATTTAGTAGTTGGTTATCACCATTCCTTCTTTCATTTCCAGTGGATCTTGTATTATCAACCAAAGAACCCTTCAATCCTTGAGAAGCTATGAAGCAAGTTAATAAATGTTAGTATGTTGTAAGCTAAAAATCTCTTTACAAAATCGTTAAATTACTTATACATGGTAGGCAATTGTCGTGAAAGCTCTTGAATTTTGGAATTCATACTTGACGATGAGCTCAAGCTACCAAATGATAATCTCTGTTTTGGCACACTCCTTCCCAACAAGCCTGGTGGAAGGAACTTCGTAGCACCTTTCTTCTTAGTGGGGTTACTGGACACCTCTAAAGCATTTCCTTTATTCCTTGTATCTCTAAAATTCAGAATAAAAAAATATAATAAAATCAAGATCTCTTTAACATGATCAGTAAGAACAACACTTTAGTAATAGACTAGCATGACATTCACAAAAAGTAGAGTAACGATAAATTGAATTAAACCACATACAAATAAAATATTTACCCACACGTGTAGATTAAACTACTACACTCTCTTCACCATCTCTATCTTGAGCAGACACATCATATACATCTTGAGGCTGCACTTTTACAACCAAGTGCCAATCTTTATGTTCATTGTCATCGACAAAAAATACTTGAGATACCTGACTTGCTAGGACAAAAGGTTCATTCGTCCTTAAAGTTCTTTGGAGGTTGACACTAACATAACCATTCTCATCTATCTTAATCCCCCTTCTCTTGTCATACACATCACACCAGTCACACCGAAACAATACCACTTTTCTTCCTCCAAGAAAGTGTAATTCAACGACTTCCCTTATAATGCCGTAGTAGTCTACGACATCCACATCAATCCCATCATCACCAACCACAGTAACTCCACTGTTCTGTGTTTTTAAATGTTTATCATGGTCTTTGATGTGGAAACGATATCCGTTAATCACATAACCAATAAAATATCTAACACATTGAGCAGGACCTCTCGATAATGATAAAAGATCATCCATCTCTTTGCCATGGTAATCTTTTGACAAATCGGTAGAGGACTTCCTAGGTCATTTAGCAGCTTACAAGGTCAACCAATGCACAAGACACCTCCTAGCTTCTTCGGCGAGAACTCTATTCCCAAATTAGGATCTTGCCAAGTAGTGGTGTTATGACAAACGATCCGTGTGGAATGCGACTCTCAAACACAGAAAATCATGGACTCAAATTTGTAGGTTCTCTTTTTTTATTTTTTGCTTTGAAGATGGTTGAAACCCTTTTATCCCTTTTTTCAATTTCTTATTTGTTCATTTTTTCCCTTTGCTTGCAAGGGTTCCAACATGTGATTTGCAGAAAACAGGGCTCTAACCTATCAAAAATTTTGAGAGAGCCCGGCTTTTACCGGCCATGCCGGGAGCATATGTCTCATGCCTCGTGCAAGGGAAAGAGGTGTAAGGGGGTTGGAGGTAGTAGGTGGAAGTTAGGAACGGATTCCCGTCTCCCCTTACACACTTTCACAGATTTCCACACGGGAGATATTATTTTGAAAGCAAATTTTAGAGCACCTTTTTCAAAACATGATACAGGAGTCCATGATGGATAGAGAGTCATCGATACTACACGATTCAAGTGTCCTAAGATCACTAATTTTCACAATCAACCAACACAATATGAAGAAGAAAGGAGAATTCTTAATGCAGCAACATCCTCCATTGTGCTACACTACCTCCCTTGATATGATCCCAAATAGGCCACTCTACAAGTTGGAGTTACTTGACGAAGGAGCAAGCTCAAGCTGCCTGAAGAACATTCATTTTTGTCAGTGTCATTTTCCATGATCAATGGAAATTCAAGTTTAATGGCTTGTATTGAACATGGAGTGATTATCTACACCTTGGTATGCTTGGTTGCTCAAGAAGAAGTGATTATGATTGTTTTCCAAAGTCTCAAAGTTGCTACCTCAAAACTGGAAAACTGCCAGAATTTGGTTAAGGCAGAAACTGTGTTCAAGAAGCCTACTTTGGATCTCCATTCTAGAAGCATGGATGAGATTCGAGTCCAGAGGCATATACCACATGAAAGTAGGTATGTTCTACTACAAAGACATGGCATTGGATGATTGGAAACTTACTTGGAAGGCTTTGATCGACAGGCTCAAAGATGGCATCAAAGCTGTTTGGTTAGTTGGAGCTAAAGGCAAATTTTCTTTTCTTGTTTAGTTAGGATTTCATTGTTTTGGTAGTTTTTTATTCCTTTTCGTATTAGACTGGAATTAGGAGTTTATGGGACGTGTGTAACCCTAGCTAGGCCTATTTAAGCTTTCTATTTCGTTGTAAAACTCACTTTGTTGAATAGAAATCGAAACCGTTTGGTTTGTGCAAGTTGCGACTTGTTTTAGGCTTGGTGGATTCCAAACTTGATGAGCTTGTGTATCGATTGAATAGTCACTTCAATCGTGGTCGAGCAACTACCCTTTTATACCAATCGAGCTATCCCCAGGTGTGGATTTGTCCTTTTGGTTCCGTGTTATCCAAGTTCGTATTAAGAACGTTTCATTCTTGATTCGAGTTCAATCAATCTTCGGATTGATCGTGTTGCTGCGTTACTTTGAAAACATACAACCCCCCCCCCCCCCCCAGGGTCGTATTATCCCTAGGTTGCATAATACTAAAAGACTCTCAGTTCAAAGTATACTAAGCAGGCATTTGCAAGGAACACGTACTTGAATACCTCAAATCGTAAAATTTGGACAATGAACTAGGCTCCAAGCATACACATACAGCCAAACATTCACACGCAAACATAATGGAACATCCCCCCACCCTTAAGAATGACATTGTCATCAATGGAGGAAAGATAAGGAGGGTAGAACGATGTTACTAGATCAAGTGTGAATGATGGTGGACAGGGCAAGTGTTTCATTCCAGGAGGAGAGAGAGAAGTCAGAACACAAAAAACACACAAAATCTAAAAAAGGTTGAGTTATTGACTCTAAAATCAAAGAACAAAACCGAGACAACTGAAGAGAAAATGAAACAAATGCAAACCGACTAGTTGGGTTGCCTCCCAACAGGCACTTATTTCACGTCTTGAGTCGGATGGTGGCTCCTAATTTTCGGTCCATGCTAGAACCTCCTTGAAGTTGAGATTCTCGTTGATGAGGTGGAGTCTCAAGTCACGAGCATGTGGCATAGCAGGTGATGAAAATGACTTGTGCCCTATGTGCAGATGAAGTCTCCACTCTCGAGGCCTCTTCTTCTCTTCTCTCGTCTCATTGCCCCTAACCAGATATAACACCATCGATTGACCACCATCACATCCGCCAAGAAGGATCGATTCGATGTGGCCTTGGTCTGGCAAAGAGGCACTACAAATGGGTCTTTGCCAAGAAGATCCTAGAAGTTGGGTGGAGATATCACGTGTAACTCATGGCCACTACAAGCCTCTTCAACCTCAAATTCGTCTTCCG
The DNA here is from genome assembly GCA_946122785.1 of Linum tenue. Classification (NCBI taxonomy): domain Eukaryota; kingdom Viridiplantae; phylum Streptophyta; class Magnoliopsida; order Malpighiales; family Linaceae; genus Linum; species Linum tenue. Next base: position 25,108,749 of record CAMGYJ010000011.1, on the reverse strand, counting down.
AATGGACAACAATTGCATCTTCAACTCCCCCTTCCTTCCCTAGAATTTGATTCCTCCCCTTGGAAAAGATAAAAAATCTCCTTGACTCGCTAAAACATAACTCCTTACAATGGCCAAGTGTAACCAAGGAAAGGGACTGCGGTATAGTGACACAAGTAATAAATATCGAATCCACGGGTCTCTAGAGTTACTATTACTCAACTTCAGTTCATTATCTAGCAAACTAGATTAAGGATGGATTCACTAAACTACTCTACTAATTACAAGTTGGGAACTCACTTAGGTATGATTCCCCTTAGCTCCTCAATCAGGTCCAAATTGTAATTCCTTTTGGTTGTTTTACAGTTGATTAAACTGCGGAAGATCCTAAATTAGATTGGAATCTCTTAAGCTGACCAAGGCCTCTTAGACAGAATACCCGGCAGGCGACTAGCCTTTACCGGCATAGACTGCTAAGGCGATTCACACAGATCTCCACTGCTGGAATGAATTCCAGTAAAAAGCAGTGAATTGACCGACTCTCGCACTACCAATTCACTACTATAAATCAAAGAAGCTCTCTTAACCTAATCAGATTCTATCTATCATAGGTTATATAAGAAATCAAGAGAATTTGATCAGGATTCAATTGACTCAATAAATCATGCCTCAATCGATTATAATCACACAATATATCATCCAAAACTTCATACAAGAAAGATCCTAACACATGAAACAAGGGTTCCTTAAAACCTAAGTGAAGGGAAGTTACTCCATAGAGAAGAGAGAGACTGCAGAAATCTGATCTAGATCTTCAATCTCCATCTCCAAGCTTGATTCTCGAGCTCCAATGGTGAAATAAATCCTACAAAACAGCTCCAATAATGATCCCAAGTTGCTCTCTCTCTCTAGGGTTCGTCCCTCGGGTGTTTGGGATCCAAGACCCAGCTCTCCCTCTCCAAAAATTGCCAAACAGCCTTCATACCCGAAGGTGAAATTTCGCACCACCAGCATGCACGGTCGTGCAACTTCCTGGACTGTCCGTGCAGCTTCTCAAAGAATTCATCACGGTCAAAGACTCGGTTGTGCACGACCGTGCGACTTGCACGGCCACGATGCACGGCTGTGCGTTTTCCCAGACTGGCCGTGCAACTTAATGAGTTCTTCATCGCTCGTCCCGTCTTAGATGTTTGGGTCCTTTGTTCCTCATCCGAACTCTGAATCAGTCGCCGTTAGATCCCAGACGCTCGTAGTCTCGTCCTATTTTTTTCATGCATAGATTACATTGTTCTTTGGTCATAAAATGAGGTATAAATCCATTCTTCCTTGGGTCATGCCCGAGTTTCTTCTCCCGAGTCGCCAATTGATCTCCGATTGACTTGAAACTTATGCCTATGCTTCACTTTACATGCTAGGACCTGAAATGTGACAAATGAACACAACCTAGAATAAAATAGGCTAAATAATGATAAATACCAAGCTAAAAATTAAAGAAATGAGGGATAAAAACATGTGCAAATTTAGTGTTATCAAACAACCCCACACTTAACCGTTTGCTTGTCTCCAAATAAGCCTGACTCAAACCAATGCAACTCTCCATAATTTTAGATCAGCATGCAACCCCGATCGTCGGTAAAGGATTTCCTAGATCATTTAGCAACTTACGAGGTCAACTGGCCTTCTAAGACGTTCCCTATCTCTCTCAATGCGAGTACTAGACTCAAGCCAGGATCATGAGAGACAGTAGAACTAAGACTGTCAATGCATGCATAAAGAGACTCACATAATTTAACGACTAAAGACACTTCGTATCGTGTGCTCTTTCATTTCATCTCACTTTTTGGAACCCCCTTTTCCTTATTATTTGTTTCTTTTTCTTTACTTTTACTTTGTTGGGGTTCCAACTGTAATTTTTATGCATGGTCGGCCCTTATTAGATGAGCAAGAGCAATTTCTGTACATCTGTCGCTTGCCAAAGTACTTCTTTTAACTCCTTAAGGGGGTTCAGAAGCTCTATCCGTGCCCTTAGAAACACATCCTGGAGTAGGCAAACCGTTCAACAGGTGGAAATTTTACTTGTACTAGAGACGACTTAGCTTCACCTTGTAGGCCTACCCCATTAAGGATCACTAAAATCTCTTCCAACACCCGATTTTGTGCAATGAACGGTGCCACACACGTTGGGCTTACCCGATGTTTTAGAATTTCAAATTTTTGACATGGAGGACTAACTGCTTTTTCATTTCACACTTGAGCACACTTTTTCGATACATGAGTTCACAACACAACATAAGGAGAGTCATCAGTACCACATGAATCAACGGTCCTAAATCTACTAGTTCACAAAATCAACCTGCATAGCAAAGAGACAGATAGGAAAAATCTTATACTTCAACATCCTCCATAGTGCTACAACTACCTCCCTAGGTTGCATATCACCATAAAGACTGTCAATACAAAGCATACTGAGCAGGTTATTGCAGGGAACAGTACTTAGAGCCCTCAATTCATGAAATTGGACAGTGGACTAGGCTCCAAGCACACAAACTCATCTATGCAGTCAAAGATAAACACCCCCCCCCCAACACACACACACACACACACACTTAAGCACAACATTGTCCTCAATGGAAGATAGATAAGGAGGGTAGAACGAAGTTACCAGATCAAGTGTAAATGATGGTGAACGGAACAGGCGGTGCATTCCATGGGAGAGAGTAGAGAAAGAGCAGTCGGAATACAAACACCACACAAAATGTCACAAAGATTGAGTTATTGACTCTAAAATCAAAAGACAAACCGACTCAACCAAAGAGAAATAGGGAAAGAAAGTGCAAACTGGCTGGTTGGGTTGCCTCCCAACAAGCGATTCTTTCACGTCGTGAGCCGGACAGAGGCTCTTAAGTTTCGGTTCATGCTAGAACCTCCTTGAAGTTGAGGTTCTCGTCGGCGAGGCGGAGTCTCAAGTCACGAGCATGTGGTATGACAGGTGATGTAGGCTTGCGTACTTGATGAATATGAAGTCTCCAACAGTGAGACCTCTTCTTTTCTTCCTCACTCGTCTCATTGCCCCAAACCAAATATGACAGCATCGACTAACCACCATCGCGTCCACCAAGACGCACCAATATCGATGTGGCCTTGGCCTAGCAAAGAGACACTGCAAATGGGTCCTTGCCAAGCAGCTCCTCGATGTTTGGTGGAGATATCACACGTAACTCATAGCCAGTGCAAGCCTCTTCCACCTCAACATCGTCCTCAGCCTGGACGCCAATTGTTTATTCAACCCACCTTCCTTCCTCAGAATTTGATTCCTCCCTTGGGAAAAGATCAAGAACTTCCTCTAATTCACTTCCGTCATCCTCCACAGCTTCTTTTGATATGATCCTAATTCGAGAATCCACCCAAACTTGGACCAAAAATCAGAATTGCGCAACGTCGAACTCTTTTGGGGTTTTCTTCTTTCTTCAATGACACGAAAATAAAGGATAGTCGTGGAAATCGATCAAACGGATTCGAACTCGTGAGAAGGGCCAGAAGGTATATGAAACCTTCCAAACAATCTCGAACCCGTGGAAGAGGCCAACCGATATCGTCGATGCTCGCCACAACTAGACGCGTTCTCTAGTTGATAAGAGACCACTCAAACCTCCCGAATCTCAAAGGAGCGAATAAGCAAAATGTTCACTTGAACTTGTAAAAACTTGTATTTGATTGCTGAAACTTGAATGAAAAATACATTGGTTGGACTCCTATTTATAGACCCACGAATCTAAACACAAAACAACTAAGGAAAACCAAATCCTACTTGAAAAAGGAAAACAAAAACCTTAACAAACAAGGGGAAAAAAACCTCAACAAACAAGGAAAAGACTAAGTCAACAACTACCCTTGAACCTAGCCTTCAAATCCGCCCCCCTTGTGTTCACACTTGAAATCCCTTTCACACCGTGTGTTCACACCATGATCTTTATCCATTGTTGATTCCATTCACACCTTGAGACTCCTTCTCTATGGCCGACCCTCATTCCCTCCCTTTGAGCCCAATTTCCTGATCCACATAGCTCAATAGTGTGATGGAGTTTCCTTCTAGAAAATCCAAGCTTAAGCCCTCCAACTCCTTAGCCAAATAACTTGAAATTTGATCCTGAAAAGCCTTAGCCATAGCTCGAGTCATTGGCCCTTCAACTTGAGTGTGTTTGGCTTTGATGACCTCATCATCTTTCCTCATCCTTTCTCACTCTTCTTCTTCTAGCACGGATTGGGGAGCAAGTCGCCGTGCAATCTTTTCAATAAGATCAGCTTGCATCTCCTCACTCATGCCCGCCTCTTTAGCGCTCGATGTGGGATGCAGAAAGGTATGGTCAGCTACAACATGACATTTCTGATCATGATCATCACGGGAGCTCTTCGTGACAACTTCTGTATGCTCCACGACATCATCATGATTGACTTCTTCTTCCTCCTTCTCTGCTTGTATTGTAGCCTAAAGGTTGTCTTAAGAAAACTGTACACAAGCTTTCTCAATGACCTCTATGTGTTTCTTTATGCTCTGAAGGGTCTCCTCTGTTTCACAGGGGAAGGAGAAGTCAGTTTGGGCAATGGCCTGGACATGAGGATCCATGTCGGGAAAGGATCTCTCAGGTACTCGAGCCATCTGCTCCACGAGAATCCTCAAGTGATAGTTTGGATCTGGATGTGGAGCGTAGCATGCTCTGCCGGATGGTCCGTGAAGGCTGTGGCTAACTCAAGATCTGATGGCCCTTCTGGTTGTGGGAGGAATTCTTCTTGATATGGAGATTGTTCTTTAAATACCCACGGGTCTGATTATTCTTCGTAGTAGGGGGTTGGTACTGAAACCCAACTCCATAGTCTTCTCCTCCTTGGTTGCTCCAGGAAGTCTCGGGGTAATACCACTCGGGAGGTGGTGGATACCCCCAATGATTGGAGAAGCCATGAGGATCCGTGTTTCTGATCTACACCAACAAAAACAGAACGCCCAAGTGAAAAGCAAGGGTGAAGAAAATAAAAATGATAAAGTGACAAACTTCTGCCTTTCCTAATAATCTAGAAAGTCATCGGCAACGACGCCAAAAACTTGACTCGCTAAAACACAACTCCTTACAATGGCCAAGTGTAGCCAATGAAAGGGACTGCAGTATAGTGACACAAGTAATAAATATTGAATCCACGGGTCTCTAGAGTTACTATTACTCAGCTTCAGTTCATTATCTAGCAAACTAGATTAAGGATTGATTTACTAAACTACTCTACTAATTACAAGTTGGGAACTCACTTAGGTATGATTCCCTCTAGGTCCTCAATTAGGTCCAAGTTGTAATTCCTTTTGGTTGTTTTACTGTTGATTCAACTGCGGAAGATCCTAAATTAGCTTGGAATCTCTTAAGCTTACCAAGCCCTCTTAGACAAAATACCTGGCAGACGACTAGCCTTCACTGAGATAGACTGTTAAGGCAATTCACACAGATCTCCACTACTTTAAATTGACTGACTCTCGCACAACCTATTAAGGCGATGCTAACAGATCTTCACCGAGATAGACTGTTAAGGCGATTCCAGTACAAAGCAGTAAATTGACTGACTCTCGCACAACCTATTCACTACTATCAATCAAGGACGCTCTCTTAACCTAATCAGATTCTATCTATCATAGGTTAAAGCAAAAATCAAGAGAATTTGATCAGGATTCAATTTACTCAATAAATCATGCCTCAATCGATTATAATCACACAATATAGCATCCAAAACTTTATACAAGAAAGATCCTAACACATGGAACTAGGGTTTCTCAAAACCTAAGTGAAGGGAAGTTACTCCATAGAGAAAAGAGAGACTTCAGAAATCTAATCTAGATCTTCAATCTCTATATCCAAGCTAGATTCTCCAGCTCCAATGGCGAAGAAATCCTCCAAAATATCTCCAAGAATGATCCCAAGTTGCTCTCTCTCTAGGGTTCGTCCCTTGGGTGTTCGGGAACCAAAACCCAGCTCTCCCTCTCCAAAAATCGCAAGACAGCCTTTATACCCGAAGCTGGAATTTCGCACCAGCAGCATGCACGGCCGCGAAACTTCCTAAGCTGGCCGTGCAGCTTCTCGCAGAATTCAGCACAGCCAGAGACTCGGTTGTGCACAGCCGTGCGACTTGCATGGCCACGATGCACGACCGTGCGTCTTCCCAGACTGGCCGTGCAACTTCATCAACTCTTCATCGCTCGTCCCATCTTCGTTTTATGGGTCCTTTCTCCCTCATCCGAACTTCGTATCAGTTATTGTTTGATCACAGACGCTCGTAGTCTCGTCCTATTACTTTTCATGCATAGCTCTGCATAATGGTGCGTGAAGGTCGCCATGGTGAACTCTGATGGCCCTTCTAGTTGTCGGAGGATTTCTTCTTGATAAGAGCATTGTTCTTGAGGTTCCCTAAGGGTCGTGTTGTTCTCTGTAGTAGGGGGTTGGTACTAAAACCCGAATCCATATTCTTCTCCTCCTTGATTGCTCCTGGAAGTCTCGGGGTAATACCACTTGGGCGGTGGTGGATACCCCCAATGGTTGGAGAATCCATGATGTTCCATGATTATGGTATGCACCAACAAAAAAAACAAGTGAAAACCAAGGGTGGAAAAGCAATGAAAAAGAAAGAAAAGCTAAATTAAAAAACTTCTTCCTTTCCCAATAATCTTGAAGGTCCCCGGCAACGACGCCAAAAACTTGACGCACAAAAACACAACTCCTAACAATGGCCATGTGTAACCAATGAAAGGGACTGCATTATAGTGACACAAGTAATAAATATCGAATTCACGGGTCTCTAGAGTTACCATTACTCAACTTCAGTTCATTATCTATCAAACTAGATTAATGATTGATTAATTAAATTACTCTACTAACTAAACTAAGGTTCTACTACTAATTACAGGTTGGGAACTCCCTTAGGTATGATGCCACCTAGATTGCAGTTAGGCCAAGTTGTAATTCTCCCAATCCAATTCAGTTGACAGATATACTGCATAAAGTTCTTGACAAGTCTTGAATCTCGACTAAAGTAATCCAGACCCTCTCAGTTTGAATACAAATCTAGGGTTCCTCAAAACTTAAGTGAAGGGAAGTTACTCCACAGAGAAGAGCACGAATGCAGAAATCTGATATAGATCTTCAATCTACATCTCCAAGCTTGATTTCCGAGCTTCAATGGTGAAAATATCCTCCAACAAATCGCCAATAATGATCCCAAGGTGCTCTCTCTAGAGTTCGTCCCTTGGGTGTTTGGGATCCAAAACCCAGCTCTCCCTCTTCAAAATCCGCAAAAACGTATTTATACAGCTCACAGAGGCCAAGTTACGGTCAAAGTTACGGCTAGCCCCTAACTTTGAAGGCAAACCGTAACTTTGTAATGCGTTCTGCTTCTCGGGGCCCAAGTTATGACAAAAATGGCAAAGTTACGGTCTAAACCGTAACTTTGGAGGTCATCTAGTAACTTTGGAGAGGTCGTTGTTTTTCGGTCCTTTCTACCTCAATCGAACTCCAAATCAGTCGTCGTTTGATCCCAGACGCTCATAGTCTCGTCCTCTTTCTTTGTATGTCGAGATTACACGATTATTTGTCCATTAAATGAGATATAAATCCATTATTCTTTGGGTCATGCCCGCGTTTATTCCCTTGAGTCGCCAATTGAACTCCGATTGACTTGAAACTTACGTCTATGCTTCACTTTATATGTTAGGACCTAAAATGTGGCATAGGAACACAACCTAGCGTAAAATAGGACAAAGAATGATAAACACCAAGCTAAACAATCAAGAAATGATGGGTAAAAGCATTTGAAATCTTTCCCAAGCATATCGGAGAGTCTTATCCTCCTCCTGCGCGAAATGAGTGATTTCCTTCTTTAGATCAGCTATCTTCGATGGATGATGGTAGAGGTTCATGAACTTGTTAGGCATGGTGGTCTATGAGGTGATAAATCCTAGAGCATGGTTGTCCAACCACATCTTGGCTAGTCCCTCTAGGGTGAATGGGAAGTAGCGAAGCCGAATGTCTTCTTGAGGTACGCCATTAATCTTGATCCCATCGATCAACTCATAGAAACACTGCAGGTTCTCGCGTGAGCACTCGCCTAGCCTCCCATTGAAAACCACGGAGCTTTTCAGCATCTGAATGACAGTTGTCTTCACCTCAAATTTGTTGAGAGCAACTTGAGGGTGCTGAATACTCAATCTTAGATCCTTGGGCCTAGGAGTCAACTAGTACAACATAGTCCGCTCCTCGGGCGGGTCATGCACGTCCCCCGCTTGATGATGGGGTTCACCCATTTGTCCTTCTGTGATATTCAACTGAGCATAATATTCCTCTGCAGCCTGTCGTGCTTGCAGTGCTCTCTTGAACTGGCTACAAGTTCGTTGAAGCTCGTGGTCTAAAGGTAGTAACTCTAGGGGCGGAGCCAAGATTTCGAGACCGGTTGGGCTGAAAATAGATAAATGTAAATAAAATAAAATAATTATTTTTAAAGTCTATAACGTTCTTTGAGATCATTGAAATCTCTCAAAATAGCATATGAACTAAAAAATTTATCTATCTTTCTTTCAATACAAATAACTAAATCATTAACAAGAAACTCATCATTTATTTTGTTTCGCAATCTATTCTTCACTATCTTTATACCTGAAAACATGCACGATCACATGTAGCTTTACAAATTTGGAAGAGTTAGAAGAAGACAAATCAACCTATCAACAAAATAAAATTCCTTTGACACTAATCTTTTTGTTCATTCCGACATAGATAAAAAAAAGATCATATAGTTTGTATAAAGAGCTAAAAATCCCAAGTGAACTAAGGGGTCGTTTAGAGAACGAGATTTAAGGCATGGATTCATTGAATCCGTAGATTTTGTAAAAATTTATGTTTTTTGTTGCTTTTAGTATTGTGGATTTTAGTTTTAGAGATTTCATTTGTAGCTGGATTATTTACATTTATCTATTAGAGATTTCAAATGAAAAAATCATCCTCTAAAAATCTAGCTTAGTTACCAGTAAACTATATGATTATTATGTGATACAATGTATTAGTCGAGCACTACTTATCCAAATTTTATCTAAATATCCTTACGGTCCTAGGGGCCGAGACTATTCCCGACCCACCCTACTCTCTGAATAGCTCCGCCCTTGAGTAACTCCCTCGACTGGCTATGGGTCCTGCACACACGCTAAAAACACAAGGAAAATAGGTGGAAGAGAGACAATGCAGAAAAGTAAATGCTAGTGTAACAATTTCCACGTTTCTTCAGTAACCTAGTCGGCAACGACGCCAAAATCTTGACTCGCTTTTACCAACACAAATAAACTATGACCAAGTGTAATCTTAATCTAGGAATGTAGTATAGGGTTCAGGTTTTAAATGCCAACCCGAGTCCTAGGTCTAATAGTTACTCCATGCAAATCTACTATCCAGCAATGGAATTCGAGTGAAGTGTTTAAAAGCTAAGTAAACAGAAAGTAGTAAATGTTATGGTTTCGAGTATGTGAAAGGTCAGCCAGGTATGTGTCCCCTAGTGTGCAGTTAGTTCAGATTGTAATTTCCCAAGTTCATTTCCATTGACAAATATATTGCAGAAAGTTCTTGACAAGTTTGAAATCTCGATTAAAGGATTCTAGACCTTCTCAATTCAAATACCCGGCGGGCGACTAACCTCCACCAGAATAAGCTAAGCGAGGTACTAACACGCAAAACTTTCTCTATTGGTTTTCAATCCCAGTACAGATCAGTGAATCGATTCCTTGACTAAAGTAATCGGTTCACTACTTCCAATTAAGGTTGTTCTTGTAACATATGCAGAGACTCAGGCAATTATGAATACACGGCTATTCATAAAAACGAGTTCATACAACCATTCATAACATACACGACTAGGGTTCTTCATACCTAGATGAAAAGAGAGTTTACTCCATGGAGAAAGTAGAAAAGACAAAGATGGATGTAGAAATCATCATGTGGGTGATGGACTTCTTCTCCGAACAATGACTCGGCACATCGAGGGGATAAATCGAGCTCCAATTGCCTTGGAAAACTCCAATCACCTCCCAAGGTTTGTTCTTCATCACTTTCTCTCTCTAGTGCTCTATCTTTCTGTTTTAGAACTTGGAAAACCGGGTCCCTAGCCATTTCTCAAAATCTTCACAGAATCCTTCCCAAATTGGGTCGAAAGAAGGCTGCTCAAACTCCCATTTCTGTAAAACGTTGGCAACTTCTTCTGCTCGTGCTGGTGCTTCTTTGGAGCAAAATTTTGACCGTTTTCTCTTCATTGGACTCCACGGTGTACATTCCACACGAGAAATTGGTACAATCATGCCCAGAATACAATTTGCCCTGTTTCCCGATTCCGGCAGCGCACACCACAACAATGAACATCGCCAGATTGGGGTTTTTGGATCCAGGCTCTTCCACACCAATTCGCCGCTTGATTCGACATCTCCCGACTCCCCATAGAAGATTCGAAGCATCCCAGAGCGTTGTGGAGGCCACCATCTTGCCAATTGAGGCTGGGAAGTTTTCCCCGCTCTCAGCGAAATTCAAATTTCGTGAACGCAACACCTTCAATCCCGAATTGGGCGTTTTAACTTCAAACATCTCTAGGCCAATTGGATGGTTTCGACAACTTCCTGGGAGTGTATTTGATGATTTTGCATCATCCATTGGGATCGAATCATGTCCAATCCTCCCGACAAATTCACTTGCATTGTCTTCGTGTTTGAGCGTGTGCAGAGCACTCTCTGCTCGATTTTGATCATGAAGAACAGTTGGATTCGCTTCCATTTGATCGAGGTGAGAGATTCCTGTGTCTGGAGGGAATGTATTGGACGCATTAGGCTGGGTCAAATTGCTCCCCATAGCTACGCCCGTTACGCCCTCTCCCCTACTCTACTTCGCCGGAGAAGTTTGAAACTCGACAAGTCTTGACATCAAAAAGATTCGCGTTGTTTCAGTCTGATCCGGGGCTCCTATTTGCTTTTTCATCCTTCCTTCCAGCTCTAGCAACGCATCTCTAGCGTCGGCGTCCCCCGATTTCCTTCCCTCGTCCTCGGCAAGGTTGCTGAAGTGGGGCTCTGTTTTCGCAGAGGGAAAACAAGGGTCGTGGCCGGCTGCTGGTTCTAGCGCTTGGACTTCCCTTTGGAGCTTTCGAAAGCTTAGTAAATTGAAGCCAATATGTCGCTTCACCCATAACTGAGCTCTATATTCTTTCCCCATGTTTCTATTCTCCTACATCTGATTCTGGTCGTTGTAAACGTCATCCGGCGAAAGGGGCACCAACACAATCTTGTTGTCGTGATGCTCAACCTTGTAGCTATTGGTTCGACCATCATGTGTGACATTATGATCGAATTACAAAGGTCGACCCAGTATTAGGTGAATATAATTCACCGAAACAACATCACAAATTACCTCGTCTTCGTAGCTGCCGAGTTGAACACGAACCACAGCTTGCTTCGTCACATTGATCGACTTGTATTCGTTGATCCAACTGAGTTGGTAAGGCTCAGGATGCCTTTGTGTCATCAATTCGAGCTTCTAAATGGCTTCTAGGCTTATGATGTTTGAGTAACAGCCTCCATTGATCACGAGCGACACCAATTTCCCATCGATGAAGCATCAATTGTGAAATAAGTTATCCCGCTGTTCATCGGACTCTCTATACTTGACGACGATGGCTGAAGGCTTTTCTTTGCCTCAACCTTGTGCCTACTTCTCCTCTATACTGCCCTCCAAACGTCTTCTTTTGGATTGAAATTGTCATTGCCGCAAAAACAAAAAAACAAACAGAAACATCAACGACACAAAACAGGGCTGCCCTGTTTTCCCAGCAAGTGCAGAATTGATTTTGCACAACCTCAACCACTCAAATTACCTCCATTTTGCCCTTGTGTAGAACCGGGCACTGATACCACTCGGTACGACCCTGGGGGGTGTATGTTATCAAAGTAACGCAACAAACAATCAATCCGAAGATTGACAGAACTCGAATCAAGAACAACATGTTCTTAATACGAAATTTGGATAAAACGAAACCAACGGACAATTCCACACCTGGGGAATGCTCTATTGGTATAGAATGGTATTTTCTCGACCACGATTGAAGTGACTATTCAATCGTACACAAGCTCAGCAAGTCTGGAAACCACCAAACCCAAAACAAGTCGCAACTTGCACAAATCAAACATTTTTTATTTCTATTCAACAAAGTCTTAGTTTTTACAATGAAAATAGAAGGCTATTTATATCCAAGAAAACCTAATACAAACCTAAATGAACAAGGAAAAAAATAAGGTAAAATTCTACTCTAAAAAGGTTACAAAATTCGGACCCAAACTTCCTTGAAGCAACTTTCGTACTAACTTCGCGCCTTTCGTTCGAGGCCTTCCATATCTCCAATCTTTCATTCAAGTTTCATGTTGTGGAAGCCTTTGGACTTGAATCAGATCCATATTCCTCGAATTGAGCTGTAAAGTAGACTTCACAAACACAGAATTATACTTGGACAGATTCTGGCAGTTTTCTTGTTTTGAGATAGCAACTTTGAAGCCTTGGATAAGAACCTTAATGACTTCTTCTAGAGCAACCAAGCATACCAGTGTGTAGATAAACACTACATCTTCAACACATGCCCTTAATATTTAATTTTCATCAATCCAATAATGTGAACCATGCCTCCAAAGTAGGCATCTCGAAACTGTTCCAACACTTAACCAAATTTTGTCTCTTTTCTTCCCTACCTTGATAGCTTCTTTGGCAATCAATAAAAACATGTAGAGTTGGCCAATTTGGATCATATCATTTTGCATGTTATGGTTCTTTAAATTGAGATGCCCACAAAGTATTTGATAAAATGCCTATCATTCATACTCTTATGTGCATGGTGAATGGTTAGCATCGAGGCATGATTTGTGCTTGCAATTGCATCATAATCAAGAAACACCTAGCTTCAAACTTATGCCACCATATCCCCTATTTTGGAGATTAAGTGTGTGGGAGTAATATTATCCCTCATAGTTGCATTTACTACAAGCTTTCAATGTATGGTGTATGGTTTGGTGTTTGTTTGCTTGTATGGTTGATCTGAACCACCCTTACCCTCAACCATTGGTTCATTACCCTGGCCTATGGGGTAAATTTGTGGTTTGGAGCACTAGTCCAATAGGCCCCCGTGTTGACGGGTTTTGTCCCACTTTTGGGTTTAAACCGGTTCACTATTCACCGGGTTAGGTTTTGGTTTAAGTATACCCGCCCCATGGATACTCGCCCACGCCCATATAATTAATTTTCCTGATATATTTAATATTCTAAACAACTAATCTTCTTTATGTTTGTGAGATGTCTAATTTTTTATTTCTAATTATGTAGAATGAAGTTGATATTATGGATTGGTGAGTGAAGAAGTTTAATTGACGATGAGGAAGAAGCTTTCAATTAATCATGTTGTTTATGGATAATTTGTGATTTGCTTCAATTTTCTAGATTGGTGTTGAACAAATTGTATGGTTAATTTGTGATTTGCTTGAATTTTCTAGAATGGTGTTTTATATATGGATAATTTGTATTGAGAGATTGCTTCTTATAGAAATTTACATTAAATTTTAGAAGATAGAGTCATGAAGAATGTTTCTTTTTGCCTGAACCATGCGATGAAGGTTGCATTCCAATTGTTGGCCAAAATTTGCAGCGAATTATTCTCGAGTAACTCATTGAATTCTCTACAACCAAGTGACATGATGTAACTTATAATTAACCGTTATTAAAAAATGGATATTATTAATATCATTAAGAATGTCCACTTACTTGATAAAAGGTTGCACCTCATCAGTATTCTTCATCACATAAATATGTGTTTGCTCTAACTCTTGCAAGCTCAACTTACGTACTTTCCCAAGGCTCCCTATTGGACGTTGTAACATCCTGTTCTGGCAAAACCCATATTTCGATCGCTAGAAAAGTTCGCGATTTAAAATCGAGCGTTTTGATAGTATTTCGACGAAAATCGGATTATCGATCGATCGGATAAATATACGTATTAATTATATATATATATATATAATATTATATTATAAATATACGTATATTTATCCGATCGATCGATAATCCGATTTTCGTCGAAATACTATCAAAACGCTCGATTTTAAATCGCGAACTTTTCTAACGATCGAAATATGGGTTTTGCCAGAACAGGATGTTACAGACGTCCCACTTGAGAGAATCCCAAAAACTCTTGCATGTCACCAGAATCATGATTTGTATCAAGCCTATTAAACTTTGTTTTGATGCCCGTCAAGTACCTTGAACAAAGATTCATACATTCTGAAGCAAGATATCCTTCAGCAATGGAAGCCTCAGGATGAGTTCTATTCCGAATGAATGATTTCAAGTCATGTAAGTACCTCTCTACTGGATACATCCATCTATATTGGACAGGTCCCCCAATGATAGCTTCATCGGCCAAATGAATAGATAGATGGACCATAACATCAAAAAATGCTGGCGGAAAGATCTTCTCCCGCTTACAAAGAGTGTATGGAATTTTGGCCTTCATCTCTTCCAACTCTTGTAAGTTTAATGTCTTTGAACACAATGTCTTGAAATAGATGGATAAATCGATAAGAGGCTTACATACATGCTTTGGTAGAAGACCACGTATCGCTAGAGGAATGAGATGTTCCAAAAGAACATGGCAGTCATGACTTTTTAGACCTGAGATCTTTTGCTCGTTGACATCTACACATTGTGATACGTTAGATGAGAATCCATCTGGAACTTTCAGCCGCTTCAGAAAATGACAAAATTTACGCTTCGAATTGTTTATCAATGTGAATTCTGCATCTGGCAAAGTCACTTTACTTCCTTCTCGATTCGGATGTAACTTTGGTCTTATTTTCATCGACTCTAAGTCCAAACGTGCTTTCATTGAGTCCTTCGTCTTCCCTTGTAAATTCATGATTGTTCCAAGTATACTGTCACAAATATTCTTCTCTATGTGCATTACATCTAAGTTGTGCCGCAACAAATTCGTCTTCCAATAAGGAAGATTGAAGAATATACTCTTTTTTGTTCCAATTATCTCCTCGAGCATCATGCGAGATCTTGGCTCTTACTTTTGGACATTTTGATAACTGAATCCCTTCAAGATCTCTTGTTTGGTCAAGTACATCATCTCCAGAAAATTTTCTTGGCCTACCCCGCCTATCTTTTGTACCATCAAATGAGTCTTCATCATTCCTCCATTTATGAGTACGAGGCAACCAACAACGATGACCCATATAACAATGCTTTCCTCCATTATATAGCCATTTAGAGATCGTGTCCCTAGCACAAACTGGACAAGCTAGATTTCCCTTAGTGCTCCATCCTGATAAGTTGGCATAAGCTGGAAAATCAGTGATTGTCCATAACAAGGAAGCACGCAGCTGAAAATTTTGACGCCTTGATGCATCAAACGTATTCACACCCACTTCCCACAAATCTCTTAAATCATCTATCAAGGGTTGGAGATAGATATCTATAGCATCTCCGGGACTTTCTGGACCAGGAATTATCATTGACAAAATGAAATTAGAAGGTTTCATTATCATCCAAGGAGGCAAGTTGTAAGGGATTAATATCACTGGCCAAATACTATGAGGTTTTTTTGGCATTGGTGAACGGTTGGAAACCATCACTAGCAAGACCCAATCTCACATTTCGAGGATCACTTGAAAAGGATTCATGAAGGTCATCGAATGATTTCCATGCCATCGAATCACTTGGATGCCTCATGACTCCATCGCCAGCTTTATTTTGATGGTTCCATTCCATGAGAGAAGCAGTCTTAGTTGACATAAATAGCCTCTAGAGTCGTGGTTTTAATGGAAAGTATCGTAAAGTCTTTTTCGAAATTCTCTTCCCATTTGCTTTACGCATAACTTCCCCAGAATGTTGGTCAACCTTCCATCTAGATGATTTGAAGACCATGCAATCATCAAGTTTGGAATCATCATTCCTAAACAGCATGCAGCTACGTTCACAAGCATCAATTTTCACGTACGAGAGACCAAGCTCCTTAACTACCTTTTTAGATTCATAGTACGAATCCGGTAAACAAGAATCATGAGGGAGAAGATCTTCTTTCAACATTTCGAGCAACATGGTAAAAGACTCATTGCTCCATTGACCAATAGTCTTAATGTGGAGAAGTTTCACTAGAGCGGACAACTTAGAAATCTTAGAACCACTATAGAGTGGTTGTTCAGAGTCGCTCAACAATTCATAAAACTTCTTAGCTTCAATATTTGGACTCTCCTCATATGTATCCTCGCTGTCCAAATCAACTTGACCGCTGTCAGTATCAAAACTCGGACACATATCCCTCAAGATATGGTGCACATCATCCATAGGTGCACTATTATCATTATTGCCTGATTGAGATGTCTCACCTAGTTCTTCACCATGGTGACACCAGAATGTGTAATTTGAAACAATTCCATTGACCATCAAATGTGTACATACATCCTCCCTAGTTCCTTGCTTTGCTTTGAAACTCTTCACACACGAACATCTTACTTGATTCTCACCATTATTTCTTTCAAAGGCATAGTCTAAAAATTCCGCAACACCATTTTTATACTCTTCACTAAGCCTATCATGACCAAGATTCATCCAATGTTTATTGGGTGCCATTTCCTAATATGATTTAAAAAGCTGTTATATGATATGAAAGATTATAATAGAAACCATATATGAAAGAAATTATGTTCACCCAAGCATTTATTTACTAGAATTTACAAGCATTATTTAGACAGAGACGAGGGAAAGGTACCTGAATAGGAAGATGAGGAGAAACAAAGTCAAATTTCCTTTCAATAACTTTCCTCGGATGATCTACTGGTCTGCAAATGAGGCAAACTCATAGTCAAAATTTATATATCTATCTATATACAGAAGAGCCATAACAGATGCTTCTCGTCTTTACATCCCAGAGACAAAGCTACTGGGTTGACTCCCAAAATCAAGCCAATCCCACCCACAACACCAACTGAAACTCCCACGAATAGCAACAAAAACCCAAAAATATAAACCCAAAGAAACACAACCTGCCAACTTGCTCATAGAAAACCTCCTCATCGAGACAGAGCAACACCATGACAAAACATGACTTCAAGAGAGTCTCCACCCCAAATGCAGCCTCACATTATCCCTCTAACCAACCACTTGTGAATGAACACTCATAAGCAACATTTTCCCCAATTAACCTTAGCTTAACAAGGAGTACGATATTATCAATAGGAAATAAGGAGCTACACCAAACCAGGATCTAAATTGGACCCCTGAATCTTTATATCTTGTGGATTGCTATAACCTAAAATGAAGTTAACTAAATTGAATCCCTAAATTTTCCAGATAAAAAAAATGAAAGAACTTGAAACACAAAGCCATTAATCAATGGCAGATTGAGTAAGCTGAAACTTAATCAATGACAAAGGAAGAGAGAGCTCTAGCATGAAAAGAATAATAAATATTACCAGTTAGAAAACGAGAGCTTCAACCAGTTTACTTTTAGATATGTCCTTGTTGATGTAGAAGCCGGAGGTGGATGAAGGCTGATAGTGCTGCCGATAGAACAATGAAACAAGACAGCGATGTTCTTGTTCGAGGGAGGAGGTCACAGATCAAACAAAAAAAGGGTCGTAGATGAAATTATGGAAACCCAGTGGCCGTCCAACATGTGTGCGGTGGAAGGACTAAGGAAGGCAATTGTTTGTGTGATCTCGAGAAAGGGATTGTGCAATAGAGAGGTCTTTCTCATGAAGATATGAGCTGGGAAACTGAATGGCTCTAGTTATTTGTAAATTAATAAAAAACCAAAAAGCAAACTCAAAAACTTTAGGTGAAAAGTTGGAGGCAAAAGAAGAAGGAACTCCCGCCTTTCCAAAATGTCAATTCCCTTCCTTTTTACTTTTTGATCTGACCATTATCACTCATTCTTTCTTTATTATTAACGAGGAGGCCTTTATGTCAAAATATATGGGACCAAAATATCTCTCTAAATGCCAATTTGGCTTTCCCCATAAAAAGTTAGTTTTTAGTGGGGCACGTTTAGTCAGCGGAGTTTGCCCGCACACCATTTTCCGGTAAGTAAAAGTGCATTCTTTTGTAGTGCAAGATCTCACCAATGTCACCCTAGGCGAGGAGTGCTTCGCATTCATCATCAACAAGTTTCTCAAAAAGCAGCCCGATCCAGGTAGTTTCACTATACCTCTTTGCATCGGCGCTCATCACATAGAAAATTCCTGGCGGACTTAGGAGCGAACGTTAATTGATGCCCTTTAAGCTTTTTAAGAGGCTAGACATAGGTGAACTAAAGACTACTAGGATTAGTGTGACATTGGCCGATCACTCTGTCATTAGTCCTTGGGGCATTGTGATCCTAGATATAAGTGAAGATTCGGAAATGCCACTCATTCTAGGACGCCCCTTCCTTGCCACCGCCAAGGCTTTAATCAATGTTAATGAGGGAACTTTGATTCTGAGAGATGGTGAGGAGAAAATTACTCTTGGAATTGAACCCAAGCCTAGGAGTGAGGATGTAAAGAAGTCGAATCGAATTATATGAATGCAAGTGGAGGAGAGCCTCTCAAGGTGAACCTCACTATTACTATTATTCCTAGTGGTGATGTGAAGCAGGAAACCAAGGAGGGTATCACACCCAAAGAAAGGAGGAAGAAAGCATGGAGGGAAAGGATGAATCAGGCTATTGCCCGGAGAAAGGACAAGGGAAAAACGAAGATCATCGGCCAAGAAGGCCACCCCATAGAGTTTAAGTTGGGAGGCGACAAATCTCGCCCCGAGATCGTGGCGGATCCACTCTCGGTGTCTTCATGTTCTCAAGCATGATAGATCCTCAACGTCAAGCTAGTGACGTTAACTTAGCGCTTGTTGGGAGGCAACCCAACATAGGTTTATTTTCTTTTCCTTGTTTTCTCTTTTTGTGTTTGACTGAAGAGTTTAAGTGGTCGAATTAGTATCCCCATGCCAGGTCTTCGTGATTGTGTATTTTGAGATGTGTTGTAATCGATAGTAGGCACGGTGGAGTAGGTCGAGTCAAAATTTTCTGGAAATGCCTTGTTTTCACTTCAGTTCACGGTTGCGCTTTCAGTTCGCGGTCTTAATTGACCGGGAAGGGCTCAACGCGTCCATGAACCAGGGCACTCCGTGTTTCAGACGAAACTCGCCGTTTTACACCAGTTCACGGTCTTCGAGACCGTGAACTGGGCAACACATCCGTGAACTAGGGTTCTGCCTATAAAAGGGGCGTGAACCCCTCAGTTCACTTCACAGCCCAAATCTCGCAGGAATCTTTTCAAATTCGCTGGAAAACCGCAATTTACCGACAAATTTTGCCATTTTCATCGATCTCCGGCGACAAATTTTCCCACGTCGAGGGCGACCTTCGCTGCAAATTTGGGGATATTTGGTTGTGGTTTTTTTAGAGAGGTGATTTCTAGCAAGCCTCCGGCGAGCTTCTGGCAAAGCTCCGACGAAACATCTCTGACCTGTTTTCGTGCGATTTTTCAGCTCCCTCGCCCTCTCCTCACTTCCCCTTCGATCCGACTTGGGTCTCCAGGTTGGTTTTCGACCTTAGCATTGTAATTTTTGGAGAATCAGATTAGGGTGTGAAGTGAGGTGAATTTAGTGAATTGATTGTTGAATGTAGAAATAGGGCGAGGGATTAGTTGATTCTAGGTGAATGAATGTTCATGATGCTTGCTTGAGCTTAATTGATCCTTGGTGGGGTCGATTTAGGTACAAATTGCGTTTAAATGTGAAATTGGCCCACCAAGTGCAAAAATGTGAATGAATGTGGTTGTTTGGTGTTTGTGTGGTGGATGGTAGCCGTCGTGGCATGATTCGGGTTTGATATTGTGTGGATAATTCATGCAACACCTAGAACCATGCCTCGATGTGCTTGAGCTTAATTGTTTGAATCCATTTTTGAGGAAAAAT
This sequence comes from Linum tenue, assembly GCA_946122785.1. Taxonomy (NCBI): domain Eukaryota; kingdom Viridiplantae; phylum Streptophyta; class Magnoliopsida; order Malpighiales; family Linaceae; genus Linum; species Linum tenue. The sequence goes on along the minus strand of CAMGYJ010000011.1, from coordinate 25,088,731 downwards.
TTCAATGGCATGGAACCGTAGTGGGAACATAAGTGTGAGGGGAATTCTTTTTCCTCTCGATGAGTGGAGTTTGACAATTATTTCCACGTATGGTGCGTGTTTGTATGTTTTGTAGGATGCTTATAATGGATCATGAGTACATTCGCTACTTGGTGAACCACGAACGGTTCGGGTCCAAGTTCACATACCAGATGAATATTGAGGTTGGGCCTCACTGGATGCTTGACTTGGACATGTTCAACATGTTCAGGTGTTAGGCGGAAATGTCGGGGGTTGTTTTGTCACCCCCAGTGGTGCCAGCTGATGACAGTGGATGAGCTCATTTACTGAGAGCTCTGCGTGGAGTTCTTCTCCACTTTCTCCCACGTCATCTTGGCGAGTAAGCGGAGTTGGCCCCACGTGTAGTTTATGTTGGAAGGTCAGCCGAGAGTGCTGAAATACGACGGCTTTGCTCAGGCCATGGGGTTGGACCCCACTCACATGACCATGATGGAAAGGCAGTACACTGTCGACTTCCACTACCGAGCAGCATTCCAAACCCTCAGTTGGCCCGAGAACCAACACGATGAGTTTGAGGGTGGCCACACCAATGCGGTGAAGCTGCGGACTCTGTGGAGGATTCTCCACACCCTGCTCACCAGGACCGTCATCCCCAGTCTGAGAGCGGGCCACGTGATCACCAACAGAGGGCTGATTGCCCTCCACTATATGAGGAATCCTGTCAAGCCACTCCATTTGGGAGCCATGGTTGCTACCACATTCGCCCGGTGTCTTGAGCGGAATCCGGTGGACACGATGCATCTGGGGGGCATCATCACCAAATTGGCTCAACACTTCGATGTGGACGTGACGAGGTTCCCCATCATTGGCCGGACCGAGCGATTCCAGTGCAGACCCTCTACAACATGAAGCTGGTGCTTCGAGAAGAGCGAGGGATCGAGTACCTAGATGGACTTCGACCTTTGGCAGCCCTAGGGCCTAGATTCGACACTGCTCCAGTAAAGCCCGATCCAGAGGTCCTGATTCGGGTCCAATTGTACACAATTTACCCCTCATATCTTGATAGTTTGGCTTTGCATTTCATCTTCCCTCGAATATCTCACACTAGGTTGTGCTTGTTTTGATGCATTTAAGGTCCGAGCACGTGTGGGAAAGTTGAGGACGAGTTTCGAATCGATTGGAGGTCAAAAAGTGCCAAAAAGTGAAAAAAATGTCCAAATTCACGGCCATGACAATTGCCCCAGTAACAGTGAAGCGCAGGCATCCATGAAGCAGCCGCAGTTCACGGCCTCCGTGAACTGGAACCACAAACCGTGAACAATGAGGTGTCCATGAGGGTTCCAGAGGTTACTAATGACCAGGCAATTCATGGTCTCTAAGACCGTGAACTTTGAGTGCAAACCGTGAACCCTGGAGAGTGAAGCGGTGCATTTTGGAGACGACGTTGAGTTAACGGACGCGTTAAGGTGTTCACGACCATGAACAGAGCCCGTGAATTGGGCTCGACCTGGGTATAAAAACAGCAGCAGAAGAAAGAAGAAGGGAGAGCTGGTTTTTGGAGAAGGAACACTTTCTTTCTCTAGGGTTTCAACCCAAAACACCAAAGGGGGGTTCTAGTGAGAGACAGAGTGATAATGGAGATTATTGAAGGATTTGATCAAGCTTAAAAGCTAGGAATCAAGCCTAGAAGAAGAAGATGAAGATTTAGAGATTTCTTTGTAAACCCTCCTCTCTCTCTCTCTCTCTAGAAACTCGCCCTCTTCTCTTGGGTTTAAAAACCCTAGGTCTAGATTTGGGTTTAATGTTGATGTATGTGACAAACTCCATGATTTATTTATGATTTTACTTAATTGATGAATGTTTTCATGAATGGCATGAGTTGGGTTTCCATTTTCATGTATTGAGATTTTGACCTAGGAGGGAGATAATCCCCTTAGAGCCCCCTTTATGGCGTCTTCGGGTCACTCCTATCATATATTGTCCGGGTAGAGCTCCCAACCTTATAAATAGCTAGGTTAGTGGTTAGCTATGAAATGACCTAATCCTTTTTCAAAACCAAACCATAACTCAAACCACTAACCGGTTACTCCGGAGCAACCCAAAACAGGTTTACAAGTCAAAACCAAAAATCAACGTCTAAGTCAAGAACCCGAATAATGTGTTTAGTAAGGAGTTTCTTAGGGGAAGGACCTTAGGAAATAATGACGAGACTGACCCCTTCTCACTCACCAGGTGCAGAGAGGGGAAGATGATGCACTCATCAAGAGGGGTTACCCGAGGAGAGCAGCTGCGACGAACCTTTGTTGCTCTGGATTGAGGTCGCCCAAGTGTTTAGGGCATTTCACTTGAGAATCTTAAATATTGTTGTTCTTGATTTTTGGTTTTGACTTGTAAACCTTTTTTGGGTTCTTCCGGAGAAACCGATATGTGGTTTGAGTTATGGTTTGGTTTTGGAAAGGATCAGGTCGTTTCAAGCTAGGTTAGTTAGTTTAACGAAACCTAAACCTGAAGTAGGGTAAGCCTAGATTCTCGTGGTATGATAAATTTTTATTGCTTGCTTGCCCTATGGTACAACCGATCGGCGGTTATACTTGGCCGTCGATCGGGATGCTGTAGTTAGAACGAGTCAGGTCCCTACTCCAGAACAACCACCTGCTCGAGCTCCCGACCACCACCGGCGTCCTGCACTTCAACGTCCCGCACCTACACCAGCACCAACATCATCATCATCCGGAGCCGTTCCTTCCACCTCCAGGGATCATGTAGCACCCTAACCCGGCCGGGTACTACTTTTACTAAAATGCCCTTGATAAATAAAATATTCAAATCTTAAACTGCAGCAGGAAAAATTTTCATAAATAAAATACTGAAAACACACACTTGTAGTTTAAAGCAACGCCCTAACGCATGGGCAAACTCAATACTTAAAATCTCCAAGTGATCTCCAATCTATACTCATCATCATAAATGTAAATAACTATAATCTCTAATGTTGTTGCTACTGAAAACCCTGACTAAGCATCCTCCGTGACGCTTACACTACTCTCATCTAGCTGGCTGCCCTCGAACTCGCTGGTCACTAACTGCTCCTCTAGCTCTCAAACTGGTGAGTGAGATGGGGTCAGTCTACGCCCTTATGTTTAACATCTTATTAATAATTGATCACTTTACTTAACTTCGTGGAAGTTATTTTGTACTTCCACTATTAAAAGTCTTAACTCTTAAAACTGTATTCTTAAAGCTCAAATCTTAACTTAGATATTTGACTGACACTGGGATCCCTCACTAGATAGTCTGGTTGCCAACTCATACGTATGAAAGTTTAAGCTTCAAAATCAAAAAACGCAAACTGGATTCGAGTGCCATCGTGCGCATGCGCCGATCCGGGCGTTCCGCCGTCGTGCGGTGCCGGAGCCCGATCTCTGGGGCTCTGGAGTCTATAAATTCCCCTCTACTCGAGTCTGGGAACATCATCTGTCCCTTTGTTCTCGTATCCAGTGGTTTGATTACTGTTTCCGCAGGTCCTATCTCGGCAATCATGGCGGTTGTAGTCCAATTCAACGATGACGACATGGCGGCTGGAGTGGCGCGCATCGATTTGACACTGCTTGGACTGGTGATTGGAGCTTCGCCTCCGCTGCACACGCTAAGGACGGTCCTCGCTAGGGTTTGGCGGTTTGAAGGGGATCTGACGATTTCTCAATTGGAAGGCGGGCTGCTGCAGTTCGTCTTCTCTCTTCAGTCGGATTTGCAGGCGGCGGTTTCGGCTGGCCCATGGATCTTTGACAAGTATATGCTGACCTTACAGCGCTGGGCTGCGCCATCGGAGGAAGTGATTGGAAACCTGCGACGGGCTCCCCTTGCTGTTCAGATCTGGGGGGTGCCCTTCGATTGTTTCACCAGCAAAATGGCTCTCCGTTTGGGCTCTGCATTGGGGGAAACCGCCACCCCTACTCTGCACCGGTCTGATGTCTCGGGTGGGTTGTACGTCAGGGCAGAGCCTATGCTGAATCTGTTGGAACCATTGCCGGACTCGATCTCCGCTGGGCATATTGACCCACAGAAAGGTACCTTCTCTGCTAAAATCAAGTTCGAATTAGTTCCTCACTTCTGCTTCCTTTGTGGTGTGATTGGGCATGTGAAGGATGCCTGTCCTCGTAAGGAAGAACTTGGAGCTTCGCCGGAGAAGTATGGCAAATTCACCATGGCCACTGAGTCGGGTCCCCAAGTTACTGAAGTGATGCTTGCTAGGCGCCGCCGCCGATACACCTGGATCCGGGCGAACTTCCGCAACCAGGGCAAGCCGCGTCGGGGGGGTACTTTCCGTGTCCCAGCACCGCCTTTGTCTCTTGCTCACAGGGCTGATGATACTGCTTTCGGGCCAAGGGGTACTTGGGAAGATTCCCGGCGTCCAGGAGTGGGGATCATGGGGTCTCGATTTCAGTCCCTCTCGCTCCTACCTCACTCGGCTGATACTCCTGCTCCTCTGGCCAGGGATGTTCAGATCACAGATGGGACCAGCAATCCTCCCCTCGTGGCTTCTTCCCTTGTTTCTCTGCAACCGGCAGCAAAGCGTCTCCGATTTGGGTCGATTTCGGACTCTTCCTCTGCTCCAGTATTTGACAAGGTGGCGGGCGCCAGCCTCAACTGGCCCCCAGCGGATCCATGAGTTTTATGGTGTGGAACTGTCGAGGGATGGGCTCCCCCTTGACCGTTCCCTCACTTGGTGGAGCAATTGCACGGTTTCGTCCTTCATTGGTATTTCTTAGTGAAACAAAGAGGGACGATGAGTTTGTGTTGTCAAAGTTCTCGAGTCTTGGGTTTCGATGTGTTCGTTGCTTTAGTGCGTCGAATGGTAGTGGAGGTTTAGTTGTAGCTTGGTTGGATCAAGTAGTCTGTACAGTTCATCACTTGTCCTCCTTTCTTTGCTTTGTAGAGGTTAGTTTACCTTTAGTAGGGCGTCTGGTCATCCTTTTTGTACATATGTCATGTGATGTTTCCTGTCGCCAGCAGCAGTTTAATGGAATTCTTAATTTCGTCTCGTCGGTGTCCCTTCCTGTGTTTGTGGTTGGCGATTTTAACTATTTGTTGTCCTCTTCAGAAAAGTTAGGAGGGATTCCCCCTTCGTTTGGTGCTTTGGATCAACTTAATGCCTTCATCACCCATGCTAACCTTTTAGACTTAGGTTTCCAGGGGTCACCATTCACGTGGACCAACCGGAGATCGGGTAGTGCACATATTATGGAGAGGCTAGACCGATGCCTTGGTGACGCGGCGGCGCTTGCAGAGTGGCCTGATATTAAGGTCATCCATCTTACTGATTTGGGTTCTGACCATAGAATGTTACTTGTGCAGCTCATCAAACAGGGTCCTCTTCCTCATACGCGGTTTCAATTTGACTGTCGCTGGATCACCAACCCCGAATCATTGGAAGTAATCAAAGCTGCATGGGTGAAGCAGGTTCGGGGCACCATTCAATTTAAAGTCTATTCCTTACTTAAACTGGTAAGGCATGATCTGGTTGAGTGGGCGCGGTTAGGGACGTCCAATTCAGCCAGGAAAATAAGAGAGCTGAAGGATGCGTTTGAGGAGGCCAGAGGGGAGGTTACCGTGGATTGGGCCGTGATTCAGAACCTCGAGAGAGAGTTGGCAGCGGTGTATGTTCAGGAGGAACTCTTTTGGCGACAGAAGTCTCGGGTTGGGTGGCTGAGAGAGGGGGACTCCAACATGAATTTGTTTCATCGTGCAGTGCTTCAATGAAGACGTTTCAACCGGCTGTCGGGGCTAAAAGATGACACGGGGGTGATCCACCACGATGAGGAGGGTATGGGGAGTATTGCAGTCCCCTATTTCCAGGTATTATTCACTTCTTCGAATGTGGATTCAGCTCAGTTTGTCGCAGACTTAGGCTTGCAGCGGAAGGTCACGAGCCAGATGAATGCTATGCTAGTTGCTCCGGTTACTGATTTGGAGATCAAGGAAGCCGTGTTTCGCATCGGGGCGTCACAAGCACCCGGATCTGATGGCTTCACCGCCGGGTTCTTCCACGCTCATTGGGATGTAGTGGGACCAGACATTAGTGCTGCGGTGCATTCCTTTTTCCGGACTGGTAGGCTGCTACACAATTTCAATCATACCCTGATTTCACTGCTGCCAAAGGTACCTAATGCTGATTCGATGCGCCAACTTAGACCGATTGGGTTATGTCAGGTTTTTTATAAAATTTTGGCTAAGATCATGGCGGCTAGGCTAGGGATTATCCTTCCTCAAATTGTTAGTTCTTCTCAAAATGGGTTTGTTAGAGGTCGGGTGATCTCTGATAATATTTTAATCGGGCAAGAAGTTATGCAATTCCTGAAAACTAAAGTGCAGGGGCGTGAGAAATGGATGGCTGTAAAACTGGACATGGAGAAGGCATACGACCGCGTCGAATGGCCTTTCCTCTTACAGATCATGGACAGCCTAGGATTTTGCTCGGAGTGGCTGCATTGGGTGAAGACTTGCATCTCCACTGTTAGCTTCTCAGTCCTGATCAATGGGCGATCTCATGGATACTTCAAACCTCAACGGGAACTTCGCCAAGGTGATCCGTTATCCCCCCTTCTCTATGCTTTATACACTGAAGCCTTATCTGCTAAATTAGGGGCGGAGATCAATGCTGCTCGACTTCATGGTCTTCGTGTTCATCGGCATGCTCCACTAACGTCTCATTTGCTGTTTGCGGATGATACTTACCTCTTTTTGCGTGCGTCTATTCCGGAGTGTACTGCATTGTTGTCACTTTTGAATTCCTTAGAGGAAGTTAGTGGGCAGAAAGTCAATTTACTTAAATCTTCTTTGTGTGTGAGTGCTAATGTAAGTGATCAGGAGAGGTCTGCTCTTTGTGCTTGCTTAGGTATTGCGGAATCCACCATACAGGAAAAATATTTAGGGCTGCCTGTTCACATTCAGCGTTCTAAAACCCAGACTTTTCGGTTCGTTGAGGAGGGACTTGCTGCTAGGGTTCGTTCTTGGAAATCCAAAGCCATGTCTTTAGCCGCGAAGGAAGTAGTGATTAAGTCTATAGGTTCTGCTTCTTCGATTTATACTATGTCTGTGTTTCGGCTTCCCTCTTTCACTTGTCGCAGGTTGAATGGGCAGCTATCCCGGTTCTGGTGGGCGGATCAGGATAAAGAAGATGGTATTCACTGGCTCTCCTGGCAAGAAGTTTGCTACAGCAAATTTGAAGGGGGTCTCGGGTTCCGAGACTTTGAGAGGTTTAACATAGCTCTGTTGGCGAAGCAAGCCTGGAGAGTACTGCAGAACCCGGCTTCCACATTAGCTCACCTGTATCGAGCTCGTTATCACCCAAATTCTTCCTTCCTAGAGGCAAAGGTGGGATCTAGACCCTCTTGGGCTTGGCAAGGATTGTTAGCAGGCCGTGATCTCCTTCTACGCGGACTTCGGTGGCGTGTTGGTGACGGTGTTCGCATCCGCATATTAACAGATAAGTGGCTCCCTTCTGACCCTCCCTCCTCTCCTACTCTTCTTGCGGGTATCAGTTGGTGCCCCGTGCTTGTTGCGGGTATCAGTCTCACTGTTCACCAGCGAGTCTGTAGAGTTGATACTCTCCATCCCCCTTTGTTTTCGACTGCTGCCGGACCGTTTGATTTGGCATTATGCGGCTAATGGCGAGTACTCGGTTAAGTCAAGGTACCATGTTCTGTCTAATGAACTGAAAATTGATCATCCACCTTCTCCTCTTCCTTTTGACAGCAGGTTCTGGAAGCTTCTTTGGAGTCTCCCGCTGCCGCCCAAATTAAAGTTTTTCTGTTGGAGAATGGTGCGCGGATTTCTCCCAGTTCGCGCTGTCCTTATGTTCAAAAGACTGGTTGTGGATGCAACATGCCCGGTTTGCTCCCAGGGATCAGAATCAATTATGCACTCCTTCTTTTCTTGCAGAGTTGCCAGGGAATTATGGGAGTTGGCTGGTTGGGGAATCTTGCGCAGGTCCCTTGAGGGTCTCTCTCATGCTGATTGTTGGAACCATTTATTCTTTTCCCGCCATCTTTCTAAAGTTCACATTGCAGATATTATCTTCATTTGTTGGCGAGTTTGGAAGGCAAGATGTTGGTCCATTCATAAACATATAAAGTACCGTGGTAGTGCTATGCTTCGTCAGTACAGGTCTCAGGTTGCTGAATGGGTTCAAGCCACAGCTCCGTTGACATTACATCAAGAGGCGTCGAGGTCGCGAGCTGACTCGGCCCTCCGTCAAACTCAGCCAGCTGCCTCTGCCCGTGATGGAGCCTGTCCCGCCGGGGGAGTACTTGTTCGATTTGATGGGTCTTGGAAAAAAGGAGTAGGCGGTGGAATCGGTTTTGCCGGATTCTCTCCTACAGGCGAACTGCTCTTTGCCATTGGCAAGTATTACCCAGGTATAACAGATCCCTTTATCATGGAAGTTTTAGCTTTAAGGGATGCAATCGATTGGTGTTTAACGCATGGGTTCTTTGTTGTGAATTTTTGTGGGGATTCCCAACTGCTGACTCGTCGAGTTCGGGAGAAGGATGTCGCGCATGGTGCTGGTGGGGCGCTGCTCGAGGAGGTCTGCTTAGCGGCTTCTGGTTTCTCTAGTATTTCTTGTACTTTTACACCTAGGTTGTACAATAGGGCTGCCCATTTAGTGGCTTCTAATGCCCTCTCATCGGCAGTTCGGCTAGCGACCGACTGCCGCGTTTGGCTGTTAAGTAACTTGTAATATCTATTTTTACCATATCTATGACAAAAAAAAAAAAAAAACTCATACGTATGATAAGCCATCCAGAATTTCCTTAAACTTAAACTTATCGTGGAAGGCTCTTCTTCCACAATTCTCAAGAGCATAACTGCTTCTCATCTTAAAATATCTCAAGAGCATAACTGCTTCTCATCTTAAAAGTCTCAAGAGCATAACTGCTGCTCTATCGCAAAATCACAAAGGCAACGGACTGGCGCTAGTGACTAAAACTCTTAAAATGGTTTCACCTTCTTGAAGAAGAATTACTTCTTAAAAGAAAACGTGTTCTTAAACTTCAACTTGTAAATAAAACATGCACTTATAATATGTATAATTGGAAGCATAAATCACACGCGATCAAATGCATCTTATAAACACACAAAGGCAAGTATGACACATAGTAGTCAATCTCAAAAATTGAAATATTGTAAGGCATAGAATTTAACCCCTTTACACTCACCTCGAATATACGACCCTTCTTAATTGTCGGTTGATCCATGTCATCGTCCGAAACTCCACGTTTGAGATCCTCGTGCTTTACCTCCTTTTGCATTTCCTCCTATTAAGTAGTTAGGCAAAACTTAACTCACTTTTCTCTAAGCATAACTAATCAAATGACCTTTAATAAAGTTGATTTCTCCTCCAATTAATCTTTACTAGAATTCGCCATGAAATTTTGGAAAATTACCTTTTTGCCCCAAAATGGCAAATTACATAATGGTACCTGAAATTCCAGAGCATTACCAATTTGGCCCCAATCTTTCAGAATTGCAGAATTTAGTCAAGCAGGGCAATTCCCACTTTCTGATTTTAACATTTCAGTCCAAAAGACTTATTTCCAATCCAATACTCAGACCTTTGCTATTTACATACTAATCCTTTGGCCTGGTAAATTACTGATTGCCCAATTTCTAAAAATTTCCATGTTTCCCTTATGTCTAAAAAGACCAAAATACCCTCTATTATTCATTAAATTTAGGAACCCATACGATTGGATTCCAAACTAACGGGAGAAACTCCTCACCTACACACCGCCGCCGCCGACTCCCATACTCCGGCCGCCATCGCCGTCGTCCTCCTCCCCATCTTCGAACCCACAACAGTCGCACTCCTCTGGCTCTTCTTCTTCCTCGAGTAACGGTTCGCCATCTGCCATTGCCGCCGGGAGCTTCCCGCCGACACCATCATCTTCAACACCCCCCTCGGGTCATAATTTGGGGGCCAGTGACGGATCGCGCACACTCCTGTCCGTCATGGTAAAGAGACGATAGGACCGAATGTTGATGATTGTGCACATTTTTTGCACCAAATGGTCCCGACCCCACTAGTCAAGAGAGTGAGTGATTCATTCCTATTTTGCATGTCATATCATATCCCGGTGAGGACCTTTGTTGCTCATTCATTTAATCCTTGGACTTGAATGTTATGCATGGTTAGTTGTGGTTGATGAGTGATCTTGTTGAGACTTGAATTGATTCACGAACAAGGTGAGAAATTTTCGTTTTCACGTTTTTGGTGGTCTCAAATGTCGTTTGTGGTGGATACTGGTATCGCTTGCAACAATCCATGTTTAATTGCCAATAGCCATTGAGATTCCCCACTTTGTTCCCTTGGAGTTGTCCCCGATGTATTTTGTTTAGGTTGAGATATTACCTCGTGTGAAATGGTTTGCTTGGGGACAAGAAAACGTCTAAGTGTGGGGGAGTGATTCGGGTCTAAATGTACACTTTTTATCCCCTTTTCTCTTTGGAGTTTGTGGCATTTGAGATTCAAAAAGGGTGGTTTTACGCTAGGTTTGCTGTGTTTCAATGTGTTTCAGAGTCTAACATGTGGAACCAACCCCGGAGTCGAAAATTGGAAGAAAAGGCGCTAGGATCGGGCAAAGAGGAGGAAGCAGCCACAGTTCACGGTCCAAGTTGTGAGTTCACGGTCATTAGGACCGTGAACTGGACCACAAACCGCGAACTGAAGGGGGTCCAGAGAGTTTTCAGAGGTTACTAATGCCAAGTCAGTTCACGGTCATAAGACCATGAACTGAAGCCATGGACCGCGAACTCGACAATTGAAGCGGTGCATTTTGGACTGTGTTCACTATCCATGCCAAATGTTCATGGTCGTGAACTGGGCGCGACTAGTGTATAAAAGGAGAGTTGAAAGGAGGAAGAAAGGGGAACCCAAAGTGAGAGAAACCTTCTTCTTCTTAAAACCTAGAGAGAGAAAGGCATGAACCAAGATTTAGAAGAGGCTAGGGTTTGCTCCAAGTTAAGATTTGGGAAGTTCCTCTTCAAGAGAGGATCTCTACAAGCACAAGGAGGGATTGAGGCATCACAATGATGGTTTTTTCCCTTTTCCTTTGTGTTCTAACTTTTTCTAGCATGCAGTATTCTCCTTTTCACTTGGGTGTTGTAGAACCCTTACTTCTACCCAAGGTTCTAAAAGGCGCTAGGCGTAAGGCAGGCGCTCGGCTCCTGACTTGCGCCTTGCCCGATTAGGCGTAGCCTAGGCGCGCCTAGGCGTTTAGAGCATAAATGGAAAAATTCTCAAATATTTCATGTTTTCTGGAATAATTCATGTAATCAAAGTGCATATAAAATTAGCAATGCCTAGTTCTTAACAGTAAACACTTAACATAACAAATAACAAGCAAATAGTGACCCATTATCTGCTAATAGGTGCTTAAAGAGGCAAGAAGCTTGTGCTACGTATCGAGGAGAAGGAAGGAGCAGCAATTGACGAGTTTCAACTTTATTTCCCAATATAGCAGCGGAGCGGTGTGAAGGCGAGAAGAATGATCGATGACTTTCTCCTGCGGCAGAGAGCAGCAAATGGGGCGAGAGCAAGGGTGGCATGCGGTAGAAGATGGGGCGAGCGCTAGGGCGGCAGGCGGCAGCAGATGTTACTTCCCGTGTTTTTATTTTCTAGGGCAAGAGGCAAGTTTCTGATTTTCTAGGACAAAACGAAGAGTATTGGGTTTAACTGCCTAAGCTTGTCCAGGCACGCCCAGGCACGCCTTCTCTCCACTAGGCGCAAACTAAGCGCTATTCCTACCTACTAAGCGCTACCAGTGCCTTTTTCAACGCCTATGGCCAAGTCAAGGCGATCCTCCACCGCCTAGCGCCTAATTGAGTCTACGCGTGCGCCTAGGCGCGCCTTCTTGAACCCTGCTTCTACCATGTGGTTGATTGTGTGGATTGAATGATTGAGTGTTGGTGGTGTTTAATTTAAGGTTTGAGGTATTTTTCATGGTGATTGTGCATTGTGTGTGCTTGGCAATCTATTGTGCTATTCTAACCTAGCTTAGAGGGAAACCCCCTTATCTTAAGAGGCTCAAATTGAGCTGGGTTTTCTTGGGCTTTCCATGCCTCCTATCTAGGTTAGTGTAGGGCAAACCTCTTAACTCAAATTGAACACCTAGGTTAATTGTGATTAAGCCATCCAAACTCTGATTTGAGGGAGAAGGTAAGTCAACCCTCAATTGCTTAGGCAAAGAGGGTTACAATTGTATCCAGGGTTATGGAAAGCGTAATTAAGCGCTCGCCTGTGCGGGGGGGCCACAAAACGCTTCGTTTATTCATTAAACGGCACACAAAGCGTTATATAATACAAGGTAATATTTTTAAACTTTTGACCAGCCTTTTCTTTTCACAATGATTATATAAATTGCATATATACAACTGCAATAATATATGTGTACAATAAGTACGTGTACAGAAAAATACATACAAGAAGGATATACATAAGTGAATTAACCAATAATTTTCACCTAGTGGAGTAATTTTCATTTTGATTTGATGAGATTATTTTGTTAGTAATTACCTACGTGTTTTGCACGCCTATTCAGTTAAATATTATATGAGTATATAACAATACTAAATTACTATATGTAGATAGTTTTATATGTTATTATGACTAGATAGTAATATAAAAAATAATGAAATCATCAATTAAATTGCCTAAAATATGTGTATTCCACGTGTGGTACACATTTTATACATGTTTAATACGTGAAACATCAATATAAGAGGTTATTAAATGTTAATTCATTCATCATATTGTTTGTTAAGTTATTAATTATTTAAACGGAATTGAAAAGTATTGCAAAAAAACAATTTCATTGAACACATATTAAAAACAACTATTTTTTCTTCAACGCTTAAGTGCGCCTAGGCGACGCCTAAGCTAGCAATGTGCTAGGCACTGCCCCAACGCCTGCCTTCCGCCTAGCGCCTTCTTGAACCTTGATTGAATCCTATAATGCATTCTTTTGCCTAGCGATTGAGAGTGTGGTTTCTAACCACTGTTGCTCCTCCTAGCGGTTCGCAATCCCCTTCTCGCACCCATATTCATTTTATCCCACGTTTCATGGTAGTTAGTTAGGGAGAAACAACTCCTGAGTGAAACTTCTCATCAAGAGTTTCAATCCTTTTACTTTTCAAGTCTTGCATTTTTGAACGTAGATTGTAGAGATTTTCACAAACTTCATTCCTCTAGATAATGTTTCAAACAATCGAAGTAGGGGTACATGGGGCGGCTCGGGTTGATATTTAAATATATTTTCCCTATATTGCACCCATTTAAGGTTTATACTTGGGCCTTAGGTGGGTTTTAAGTGTGATACATTCGGAACGAGTCACTCTCTGAATTGGAAATCACCACATGGAAAACTCCTTGGCAGAATTAGGAGCCAACATTAATGTGATGCCTTACAAGCTTTTTAGAAAGTTGCATTTGGGTGAATTAAAGCCCACTAGGCTTAGTGTCACATTGGCCGATCACATCTGACAGATTTTGTTTTCCTTGATATCAGTGAAGATTCGGATATGCCACTCATACTAGGGCGCCCCTTACTCGCCACCGCCAAGGCCTTAATCGATGTTAATGAGGGAACTCTGATTTTGAGAGATGGAGAGGAACAACTCAATCTTTCAATTGATCCTAAGGCTAAGAATGATGTTGTGAAGGAAATGGACTCAAGTGGTATGATTGGAAGTGAAGGTGAGCCTCTCAAGGAAAACCCCACTAGTGTTTGTGTTCCATTTGATGATGAGGTGCAGGAAATCAAGGTGGGTACTAAGTCCGAAGGAAAGAAGAAGAGAGCATGGAGGGATACGCTGAAACGCGCTTAATCCGGACCAAAAGATAAGGGTAAGGTGATAGTGTCGGGCCAAGAAAGCCACCCTATCGAGCTTAAGTTGCGAGGTGACGAACATTGCCCCGAGACCGTGGAAGATCCACTCTCGGTGGCTTTGTGCTCTCAAGCATGATAGATTTGCAACGTCGAGCTAGTGACGTTAAACTAGCGCTTGTTGGGAGGCAACCCAACGATGGTTTGTTTTCTTTTCCTTATTTTCTCTTTTTGTGTTTGTGTAAAGATTTCAAGTGTTAGAATGGGTATCACCATGTCGGGTCTATGTGTTTGAGTATTTTGGGATGTATTGTGATTGAGTTAGGGGCACGGTTGAGTAGATCGAGTCAAAAAATTTGGAAATGCCCTATTTTCACTCAGTTCACGGTTTCTGCCTTTAGTTCACGTCTTAGCAACCGTGATAAAAGGCTGGAGATTGTGATCGAGGGCGAATCTAGCATTCTTTGAAACTCACCATTGCACCCGAGTTTATGGTCCGGGAGTTATGTTCACGGTCTTAGCGACCGTGAACTGACGCCTCCGTCCATGAACTGTGGTTTCGGCCAATAAAAGGGGCGTGAACCCATAATCTTCACATCACGCCGCCACCTCGCTGTAATCCTCTATTCTCACAGGAAAATCACGATTTCTTGGAGTTTTCCAACTATTTTGGCAACTTTCTGCCACCCATTTCAAAAACCAAAAACATACTCATAATCCCCACCTCAGGGCACCCATTCGCCAAAGTTTTGAGCCAATTTGGCTCAACTTTTTCTCGGGAGGGCGATTTCCGGCAAGCCTCTTCGGCATGTTTTTCTCGTATTTTTTTCGGCACCCTCGCCTTCTCCTCACCTTCCTCTTCGACCCTTCTTGTGTCTCCATGTCTGTTTCAAGCCTTTACTTTGTCATTTCTGGAGAATTGGGTTAGAGTTCTTAGGTGAGGAGAATCGATTTAATTTTGCTTGAATGAATGAAATTAGGCGAGGGGTTGGTCGAATAGGTTAGTTTGAATGATGTGTGCAAGTGGACTTGATTAAGTCTTGGTGGGATTTGCCCACCAAGTGCATTATGTTTGAATGTTGATTCAATTCACTTTTGTGAATGGTGGTTGGTGGCCATCGAGGCATGATTTAGGTTTGATGTGTTATTTTGATAAACCTTGAATCGCCTAGAACCATGTCTCGATGTGTTTCATTCGTGGTCGTGCTTAAATTGTCGAAATTCGGTCTTGTGTAAAGCCTCAAAGGCATAGGACCTTAGTGGAATCCTAAGTGTGTGTGTGGGGGGGGGTGTTCTTTTCTCCCCTTTGATGTGAGATTGACAGATATTTCCACGTATGGTGTATGTTTTAGATTTTTTGCCAGATGGTTGACACGAATCATGCGTATTTTCACTACCTGGTGAACCACGAGAAGTTTGGTACCAAGTTTCAACAGTGGAGGTACAGCGAGGCGGGGCCTCATTGGGTGTTGGACCTGGACATGTTCAATTTGTTCAAGTGTCGGGCAGCAATGTCAGGGGTCCTCAGTCATCCCTTGTAGCATCGTCTCCAAGCGATTGAAAAGCTCATCTACCGCGAGCTCTGCGTGAAGTTCTACTACACCTTCTTCCACGTCATCCTAGGGAGCAAGCGCAGCCGCCCGTACATGGAGTTCATGATGGGGGGTGATCAGTGTGTAATGTCTTATGATGGCTTTGCCCAGGCCATGGGGCTCGACCCCACACACATGACGATGACAAAGAGGCAGTACAAAAGATAATTACACTACGAGGCAGTCATCCAGGCCATTTGTCTCCCAAAGCACCACGGCGACGAGTTCAAGGGCTCCAACACCAATGCAGTGAAGCTTCGGACGCCGTGGAGGATCCTGCACACACTTCTTGTGAAGTCTATTATCCATGATGATCACTAACAGGGGGTTAATAGCCCTCCATACCATGAACCGCCTAGCAGAACCACTCCATCTGGGATCAGTGGTTGCCACCACCTTCGCCAGATGCCAGGGGCGGGATCAAGTTGATACGATGCATTTGGGGGGCATCATCACGAGGCTAGCCTAACACTTCAGGGTTGATTTGACGAGAAGCTCCATCATCGACCGGACCAAGCCACTCTCGGTGGAGACACTCTACAACATGAAGCTGGTGCTCCAGGGAGAGCGAGAGATTGAATTCCTCGAGGGACTTTGAACTTTGGCCGCTCTAAGGCCACAGGTCGACCCTTCTTTAGTGGAGCGTGATACAGAGGTCCCTCCGCCAGAGCAACCACCTACCAGAGCTCCAGGTTGCCGTTGGCGCACCGCACCACCACCATTAGGAGCACCATCTTCATCCGATGCTGGTCCTTCCTCTTCTGGAGCCCACCTCGAGCAGCACGTGGATCGCCTCGAGGAGCAGTTTGTGAGAGTCAATACTCGGCTCGACCTATCCACCGACCTCCTTTAGAGGATTTCTCGATGCCAAGGCGTCCTTTTAGAAGACGAGGAGCGAGCTTGGATCCACGACAAGGTAGCCGACGAGTGAGACATGTGGCCATAGTCGATTTCTTTTGCCTCACTTCTCCACTTGAAACTCTGAACTCTGTTTATTTTTATTTTTTCTTTCCTTAGTGTGTGAACTAGTAATTTGAGAGTTTGTCTTTCCTTTGAATTATTATGTGAAACTTTGTTATGTGTATTGACCTCGCCTTGAGCGAGAATGTGCGTGTGTTTGAGTTTTGTTTTGTCTTCCCTTTGAAGCTCAAACATCCTACCCCGGGAAATTGTCCAACTTTCATTTACCAAGAAATGCATGATCAAAATGGCTGGTTGGTGGGTGAATCTCGTGCTTATTTGGCAATGATCTTGAATTGTTGCATGTGATCGAGTGCATCCTATTATGATGACTGAGAGTGCATTAGGTGTGTGCAAATGTTTAGTTCTCATGTGTGCTTAAATGAATAGATGTCTTGACTTGGTTATTCTTTGATCACAATTGCCTTGCAACGAAGTTCGTGAAATTGGAATAGATGATTGGGTGGCTAGGTAGCCATGTGAGGTTTGTTTCGATCGTCTTTTTCATGTGTGATAGATCCCTCTCGCCATGGTGTGTAACATTCACCGTTGTCCACGCCCAAAAGTTGATTGTCCTTAAACATTTTATCCCTTAGTCAACCCCTTTGAGCCGTGTGACTTTAGGGGTCATTCTAATGTTACAAGTTTTGTGCTTGTTGAGCTAAATGGTGATTAAGAGAATGACCCCCATCCTTTATTCGTGTCGAAGTGTGAGTCATCCATGTGTCTCAGAGTTCTCGCTTTTGAGCTCCATTGAGGTTCTACCCAGGTGGTTTTGCACGGTTCTTGTTATAAATGGAAAGGTAGTGTTGAAGGAAAGTTCTTTATAGAGAGCATTGCTCGTTAAAGAATAAGTGGCATGTGTTGTACTCTCTAGTACCCCCCTCGAAAAAAATGAGAAAAAGAAAGACAGAGCAAAAAAAACAAAAGAAACGAAAAACAGATAATAAAATGGGGTAAAGAAAAGTAGAGAGTGACCACAAAAGTCTAATTATATGTTATAGGAAGGGTTTCTTGGCACTCAGTCCATTGAAACACCTAAATTCTTTGATGACCCCCTTTCACTATTATAATGGAAATGTGAATAGCCAGAATAGACCGAGGATGTGTGCTTGAGCGAAGTTCGTGATTGGTAGTGGTTTGGAAGAAGGGAAGTGTGGTTTTTGGCCGATGCTAGTGGTCGTTGATTGTAGAAAAGGTTCTTAGTCGAGACCATAGAACCTTTGGTTTTAGGTTGAAGATGTAGGACCTTATGATAAGTTTGGCACCACCCAAAAGGCCTTTTCCCCATGTCCAAGGCAGTTGCCAGTCATTTGAACCTGTGTCTAAGACCTCCGGACAAGCTAGTGATGACAACCATCCTATGAACTCTAGCATTTAGAGGTTTTCGCAGTGGTGGAGAGATGATTGGGCCGAGTGTTGATGGTTGTGCACATCTTTTGCATCAAAAAGGTCCTGACCCCACTGGTTGAGAGTGAGAGATTCATTTTGGTTTTGCATTTTCATATCTTACCTCGGTGAGGACCTACGTTGCCCGTCATTTGTGCCTTGGACTTGAGTTCTATGCATGGTTAGTTGTGGTTGGTGAGTAGTCCGCTCGAGACTTGTTTTGTTTTGTGAACAGGGTGAGAACTTTTCATTTGCCCATTCTTGATGCATTCGAATGTCGTTTGTGGTGGATGTCGGTATTGCTTGTAGAGGTTCACGTGCTGATACCCAATAGTCAAGGAGATTCACCACTTTCTGCCTTTTGATTTGTCCCCAAGTTATTTTGTTAGGTTGAGATATCACCTTGGTTGAAAATGGTTTGCTTGGGGACAAGCAAACCTCTAAGTGTGGGGGAGTGCTTCGGGCTTAATTGTACACTTTTTACCCCCGGTTTCCTTAGTCGTTTGAGGCATTTTTACTCCGAGAGGTATGGTTTTACGTTGGGTTTTGTCTCATTTTTGTGCATTTCCGTCTATAGCAGGTGGAACCAACCCTAGAGTCAAAAGTTTGACGAAAAGGCGAAAAATCGGGTCAAAGGATGGAGGCAGTAGCAGATCATGGTGGAAGCAGTGAGTTAACGGTTATAGAGACTGTGAACTGGAGCCGCAACCGCGAACTGCCAGGCGTCTAGAGATATTTTTTCTCTCACTGGACTCAAGCCAGTTCACGGTCAAGACCATGAACCCAAGCCAGAGACCGTGAACTGAATTATTGATGCGGCGCGTTTTGGGTCGAGATCACTTTCCTCGCCTTGAGTTCACGGGCATGAATTGGGATGGTGATGTGAGCCCGACCTGGGTATAAAAGGGCAGTTTGAGCTGAAGGAAAAGGAAGGGAGAAGACCTTGAGTGAGAAAATCTTCTTCTTCAGCATTCTAAAGAGAGAAAGTGACGAGGAAGAGAGAAGAATCTAGGGTTTCATTCCAAGACAATGATTTGGGAAAATATTCCACAAAGGAAGATCTCTTTTATACAAGGGAGGATTCAATCATCTCCATCATGGTTTTTATTCTTTCTCATTGGGTTTTTCCCTCTCCTAGCATAGAGTAGTTTTCGTTTTCACTTGGGTGTTGGTAAACCATAACTCCTACCATGTGATTGCTTGTGTGGAATGATTGTCTATGAGTGGGTGTGTTTTAATACGAATTTGGAGGTATTTTCATGAAAGATTGTGTTGTGTGTTTGCCTATCAATCTAGTTTCCCTTTTAACCTAGGTAGAGAGAAAACTCCCTTTTGTTAAAGAGGTTTGTAAAGGTGGGTTTTCTTAGGCAAATCATGTCTCCTATCTAGATTAATGCAGGCATCCCTCCTTATTTGTGTTGGCATCTAGGTTGATTGTGTTTTGACCGTCCGAATTCTGATATGAGAGTGAAGGTTTGGTAGTCCTTAGTCATTAGGCCAAGAGAGCTTCCTTGCTAGGTTAATCTGAATTCTTTGGCCTCGGGACCGAGAGAGTGTTGTTCCATCACTAGCTACACTTCGCTTACGGTTCTCAATCACCTCCACCATACATTTTTAGTCATTCCGACAAGTCATGGTAGCGAGTTAGGGGGAGCTACACCCGGGTGAATCCTTCTCATTTAAGAGTCAAAAACAATTATTTTTGCAACTGCTTTAATAGTAGATCGTAGTTTTCAATCAAACAACCAATCGCTAGATAATGTTTCAAACAATCAAAGCAGGGGTACATGGACCGGCCCGAGTTGATATTTAAACATACTTGCCCTATGTTGCACCAAATTAAGGTTATACTTGGGCCTTACTTGGGAGTTTTATTGTGATATTCGGTACGAGTCATACACCCCCTCAAACAAAAGCCACCATATATGGGCTTGAAGTTTGCATAGGTCCGGATACCATATGCTTAACAGAAATATATGGGGATTTTCGGGATTCGAACAGAAGACCTCTCGGTCACAGAAGGCTCTGATACCATGTCAACAACTAGTTGGTCCCAATAACTCAAGTTGTTGGAAGATGTTCAATCGTGGATCATATACCATTTGCTAATAGAGTGGAGATTTAAATAAGAAACCAAGTGTTAAGGATTAAGTAAACCAGTTTGTGGGGATTACTGGTCACATAAGCTTTACTAAGGATCCATTATAACTAATGCAATTTGACGTAGTAGACGCAATCGGGTACACCTCGAGCAAGGAACTGAAGGGAAGTCAAACAAATCAATTCGAGCATTAAGGGGCATGGTTAATGAGGGTTAGAGTAATTTTATTACCAATATATATGCATTTAAGGTATCCATTCAGTTCAACCCTTATGTTTTAGTTATTCCTTATACGCTTCCATGTTAATCTAAGTTTGCATAACATCACTAAGCATCTGTAAACTAAGTTTCAAGGATTTCAAATCTAAGCTAGACTTGTGCAAGTTAATAAGTTGGGTCTTCCAATTGTGTGGGAGATCACCAAGCTTTTCAAGTTTGCAAGTACATATGAAGAATTAATCATGAGTGAGAGATCAAGATAAGCAAGCGTAAGAACTATGAAGTTAATAAGTACGAATAAGTAAGAACACGTAAGAGCATTGCTTAGCTAGCTACATACACGACCACCTTTCTTCCCATGTTTGAGGAAGTATTTATCAAGTTATCAAGCTTATCAGGCTCCTAGTACTTATCAAGCTTATCACGATTATCACATTCTGGTGGTAGGACGGTTGCGCTTTCTAAGTGAGGGGCGGGGCACATTCATGATAAAAAATTTAACCTACTCTTTCGAATAACATATCCAATAACATACCAAGGCTTTGCATGTGCATAGTTGTGTGTTAATGGTTGTTAACGAAATTAGAATTAAGACTAACCCCATCGCCTGCCTTGAAGAATTATGGAAGCACCGAAGTATGCTTAGAAGTTCAGCAATTCGTGACAAGAATCAATGGCCCTATAGGCAGTGGTGGACCTAGAAATTTTGTATAGGGGTGTCCCTTTCAAAAATTAAATTAAATTAATATTTGAAGTTTATTAAACTTACTTAAATAAGAAAATATCTGACTAGTACAAGTTACAACAAAAAGCAAGGATTCTAAAAACGTACCGGAGGTCCAGTAGGATATTTTATGATGAAATCTTTTCATAGTGCTAAATACCGCCTACGAGTTTAGCCTCCAGAAGGAGATTTTTCAGGTTGAACCGCCAGTATGGTACGGTTTTTCATTTCTTGACAAAAAGTTTACGACGTGTTACTCACTATCTATATTGCTCATAAAATCATTTTCAATATATCATACTGGAAAATCATTCGCGAATTGATCGCTTATTCAATTCCGAACCTTATTCTTGATGTAATCCAAAGTTGAAAAATCTCTCTCGACACTTGGAATTGCAACTAGTAAAACCAATACAACTTTGAGAAGCAAATATACCCATGAATATGATAGATTCAATTTCTTCTCCATGATCAACTCAACTAACTTAATCTACAAAATAACTTCTCATTTTGAACACAATGATAACAATTTTCAAGATCATGTAGAAGAAAAGAATCAGCAATATGACAAACTTTTGATAATAAAATTGTGTTAGAAATTATAATACAACGGGGATTAAGGATAGTTCGTGGGTTCATGTTTGGGCTTTGAAAAAATTGAGGATAAGAGTTATACGTTTATGATGACATTTATGAAAAAATCACAACAAATAAAGTATAGTAAAATAGAAAAGATGTTTACTAATAACTATAATGTTATACATTCAAATCGCATATACTACCATTTTTCTTCTTTTTCACATACTTAAATTTCTACCGGGAGTTCGTTAATTTTTCTCCCAAAGTTCCAACCTCGTGTATTTAATAGGACTCTAGACTTGTGGCGCATTTATTGAAGATGTTTATGACTACAACTTATGCAAGTTTTAAGAAATTGTTATTTGAATTTCAATTTTTTTTATTATAGATGTTTAAATAAAGTTTCCCGCTAATTATCCTACTCTTTTTAGTTCTTGTTTTTGGTTGATGGTTTACCAAGGACATTTCGATAATAGTAGTACTCGATCGGGTTAGGGTGTTACAAAACTATCAAAGTGGACGGTCACTTTGAAAACAAAAATTCAGGGAATGAGCAGCCACGATAGGCGATATTATATATCTTTTTGAGGGCTTGATTTATGGTACAATCTAATTAAAATGTTGTAATTTAATAAAGGAAGATTCAATGATCCATATTAAGGAGTGATAGGGAGAGAAATAAAGAGTGCTTGCTATCCCTATTATCTACATGCTGCCTAGATTTTGGGGAAGAAGGGTGCAGATTTAGAGGTGTAGTTAAAGCACTTTCCAATCCCCAAGAAAATTCAATAGACTATAACTCAATCTTTTTACATTGGATTTCAAAAAAATTTGCATTTGAAAATCAGATTTTTTGTACTCTACAAGATGACATCCATTTTGATATTTTTTGGACCAAAATTTTTAAACACATCTTACCACTGTCATATCACAATGGTATGATGTTGATATGATAGTGATATAATGTTGATATGATGTTAATATTACAGTAATATGATGTTGGTATGACTTATGAGGTCTTATATTTGTCAAAACAATTTGATGACATCATACCATTTTTGAGGTCTTATATAAGTGTCATATCATAGTATCATATAATTAAGGGTAATGTCTATTTTTATCCAAACCTTTTTTGGATTCTTTTTTATTAGCCAAACTTATCGAAATACTAAGAAGTAGCCAAATGTTAACTTTCAGTTAACAATTTTGTTAGTAATATTGACTTGGCAACATGATACTGACTTGGAAGAGACACATGAAAGTTAACATTCCAAAATTTTAGTATTTCAACTAGGAAAAGGGTTACAAAATTATTAACGTTAACATAATAATGACTAATATTTTGATCCATTACAAAAGATTTGGCTAATTAAAAGCATTTTAAAAGGTTTTGATAATATAAAAGAATCTAAAAAAGATTTGAAAAAAAACAGACATTACCCTATAATTAATGCATTCTTTGGAGAGAGTATGTTTAAAATTCTTAGTTGAATTCAAGAAGATGAGTCTTAGCACTTTAATATCACATTATTACCTGAAAGTAGTTTGATATCAATGGTATGATGTTGATATGATAGTGATATAATATTGATATGCTGTTGATATGATAGTGATATGATATTGGTATGATGTCTTAACTTTGACAAAATAATTTGATGACATCATATCATTGCATAAAATTATATTATCACTATGATAACATGAAATGACACTAATATGATGTTTGTATGAGGTATTATGATTGACAAAACTTAACAAAATGCATACCACTGTGTAGATCTTAATGAACACGTTCTTTTTAAACATTTTGATTTAAATTTTGAGTTGAAATGAAAGAGATGAGTCATCATATCATTATGATATGATTGATATGATAGTGATAACACTATAATCAACACATATTTTGGGAAGTTAATTTTCCCCCTCAAAACATAGCAAAATGGATATCATTGTGTAAATCATGATTAATACGTTCTTTCTATGCACTTTTTTGAATTTCTGAGTTAAAACAAATGATGTGGGATTCGATTAAAAAAATAGGGATTAGGAAAAGTACATTTTCTCTCCTCATGATTCCTGTCAGAGTGTCAGGAAAAAAATAAGAAGGAAAATGGTGGAACTACTAGTATGTTCTTCTCATTTTTTTTATTTTGGAATTATTCTGCCTCAGATGATAGTTAGATGAATGGTGGTAGATTGTGTTTTGTAGTGGTTTTGTAAGATAGAGTTTGGTACCTATTCTTTTCAA
Organism: Linum tenue; assembly: GCA_946122785.1. NCBI lineage: Eukaryota > Viridiplantae > Streptophyta > Magnoliopsida > Malpighiales > Linaceae > Linum > Linum tenue. The sequence goes on along the minus strand of CAMGYJ010000011.1, from coordinate 25,065,036 downwards.
TTTTTTAATCAATGATTAAGAATATATTTAACATATTAAAAACGGTTTTGATTTATACAAATTAGATTACTTGAATTATATCCAAATTATCTTAGGAGCTCCCTACTTTTAATATATTGGGGAAAAAATCCGGGCAGACCGAGAAGGATTATTGGAACAATAGAAGTAGCTAAATAATGGGTAATCGGTAGTCACAACAAAGAAATGAAACCTTTGGGCAGCATTTTCTCGAGTCTGTCAACGACATAAGTGCTATTATGCTATACTATAACAATGGCGTGTGCACAAATACTTGCTAAGGGGCCAACTCGAGCGTATATTTCTCGCTTACCAACACATAAGAAAAAGCAATTCCCAACGCTCAACTTTAATTTAAAAAGCAAAGGAAATCGATAAATACGGCATGAGATTAAGTTGGGAGCCAAAGAATAGCAAAAGGGAAAGGGAAGGGAAGAAGACCAGGTTGCTGGATGGTGGTTGTAGTAGGTTTGAACTGGGCAACCATAGTTGGTTCATCAAACAGCTCTACCGCCTCCCTTGTTCCGTTTTTGGTTTTAAATTCAAGAGCAACTCCCATGAGACATCCCAAAACAAGAAAGAAAATATTCCCAGTAAGTCCCAACTGTTCGATTGAGCAAACGCCAGAAATGAAGACCACCCTCCTAATTACCCTACTGTTACTCGTTCTCCTCCCAATCCATGGCTGCCAATGCAAGATTGTCCAGTTCATATTTGGCGACTCTCTCTCTGATGTTGGCAACAACATGAACCTCCCCAAGAGTCTGGCACAGGCCAGCTTGCCATGGTACGGCATCGACTTCGGCAATGGCCTCCCCAACGGCAGATTCACCAATGGCAGAACCGTTGCTGACATTATCGGTACGAACGAACGAACGAACGAGCAGTAATTTAGTTAGCCCATCTGTGAAATCCTGACCCGTTTCATTCATGTTAATGGCAATTTGCTCTACTTTGGCATGCAGGGGATCACTCGGGGCTTCCGCGGCCGCCGCCGTTCTTGGATTCGTCCTTGTCGGAGGATGTAATACTGAGCAACGGCGTGAATTTCGCGTCTGGAGGCGGCGGCATCTTGAACGAAACCGGTGGCCTCTTCGTAAGTGAAACTTGATTCACAATGAATGGTTGTTCTGTCTATTTCCTCTGTTTTAATTTCAGGGCAATTCTGGTTTGGTTGTGGTTTTCTTCAGATACAGAGGATTTCACTGAGCAGGCAGATTGAGCTGTTCCAGGGGACCCAGCAGCTGATTGCAGACAAGATAGGGAAAGAGGAAGCGGACAAGTTCTTCCAAGACGGTCGCTACGTTGTAGCCTTGGGAAGCAATGACTTCATCAACAACTACTTGATGCCCGTTTACAGCGATTCCTGGAAGTACAACGACCAAACCTTCATCGACTACCTCATGGAAACTCTGGGTGCCCAACTCAAGGCAAGCAACCAAATACAACCATCTTGACTCTAGACACAATTCCTAACACTCTCTCTGTAATGTAATATTTGTTTGTTCCTGGTACAGGTGTTGCACAGTTTGGGGGCGAGGCAGCTGATGGTGTTCGGATTAGGACCAATGGGCTGCATCCCACTCCAAAGGGTGCTAAGCTCATCAGGAGGGTGCCAAGATCGAACCAACAAGCTGGCTCTCAGCTTTAACAAAGCTACCGACCAGCTGGTCACCGGCTTGTCAGCCCAGCTCGCCAATGCCAGCTTCAAGTTCGGGGATGCTTATGATGTCGTCAATGATTTGATCACCAATCCCAAAAAACACGGTACTATATTATTTGGTTTTCACCATCTCATTTTTTGGGGGGTGTTTCACTTTCTTGACGGTTGAGGCGTGGGTGGGTGTTTGCAGGCTTCAGCAACGCAGACTCGCCGTGTTGTTCCATGGGGAGGATAAGGCCTGCGATAACGTGTACGCCGATGTCAACGCTGTGCAAGGACAGGAGCAAGTACGTGTTCTGGGATGAATACCATCCGTCGGATAGAGCCAACCAGATGATTGCTGACGAGCTCATCAAGAAGTTTGGGTTTCTCATCTCTCCTTCCCCTGCTCCAGATTCTGCTCCTTCCCCTGACTCATCTTAAGCATCCAAACCTTCCCCTGTGCCTCATTCTTTGTCCCTATCGCTCTCCCACTTCATGTAAACTTGTTTTGCACGGTGTTTCAGTAAAAGGCTTTTTTTTCCCCAATTCTCAATCAAGATGATGGTTTATTTTGTGATTAGTTGTCTTCTCTTCGTTCCTGCTATAAGAGAATATCCATTTTCTCTAGTTGAAAATATATCATACTAGTTTTCGACTTGAAATATGCACACAATAGTGTTCATTTTATAGATAAAATTTGATAGTAGATTGGAGTCGAACCTTATTGGTTGCCTACATACTCGTAACACGGGATCAAAATCAACGTAGTTCATAAAAGTAATTTTGGTGTTTTAGTTATACCCACGTTCCACTAGTCGTGATTATCATATAAGTCATTTTGTTAATAAAATTTAAATAAATTATTGCGAGATTTCTGAAGATAAAATATAAGAATTTTAATCATGAAGAAATATTTCACGTATTAGGAAAGAAACAAAATTAACCTAACTTAGGGACTCTTCTGTATTCAAAATTTGTATTAAGGATATTCAATGATAAAATTACGTGGATAGGATGAGTTAATGAATGACGGCCGCCTAGCCCACTGACTAAACTGCTAGTAGAAAAACGCGTATATAATCAACGACCCAGGCTCAAAATTTGATAAATTTTCATTTTAAATCAGGGACAAAGCGGGGGAAATTTCGTAAATGAGCCAAAACATTGTGGCGGGGACATAAAAATATTAAGAAATCCTAGGGGCTTTTTACGATGCCAAGTATTTATTCATCTCTAATAAAACCTACTCAACTCTAATCTCAATCGACCAAAAGGGTTGCCCTCTCTCTCTCTTCATCCTTCTCTCATGTTTCCTCTGCTCTTCTCTCTGCACAAAGAAAACGACGACCTCAATAAAACCCCGCCGCCACTCTCTTTTCCCTCTTGTTTTCCTCTGCAAAAACCGAAATCCTCTAGTTTTTCTCTAAATCGAAACCATGACTCTTAATCCTACCTCAATCCTCTTCTCTCATCGCCGGTCAAGAGAAACAGCTCGGTCCACCATCAATTTTTGGTTTGAATTTGTTTGACGATTTTTGGTTTGAATTTGTTTATGACCTTCCGTTTCCTTATGTTTTTTATGATATATTGTAATTCATATCCACATCCAAACCCAAAGCTTACTAAACTCCTAATCATCATGTATATCCGAGTTGATCCTTGAATTAAAAAGAGCAAAATTGATAATCATTGGTTCGTATTGACTTGCTACTGCTAGTCTCAACCAATTCATTTCAAGTTTTCTTTTCAAATACAATTGTAGGGCAATTGTTTTTTTCCCAGTAAAACGGTTATCCCGGACAAAATGTGGTGTCTACAGTTGCCCCCCTTTATATATCTCTTTGGTAGCAAATTCGAAGTAGAAATTGAAATCACATTTGGTAGCAACGACGTATCCAGATTGTTAAGATGATGGTAGCCATATTGTACAAGAAAATGGCAACGATAAAATCAAACTGACCATTTGGTAACAACGATATACTCAAATTGTTCGTGATAGAAACAAATCGATCAATTTGAAACATGTGAGCAATGAAATCAAGAAACTATTTTGTAACAAGGATATAATCAAGTCGTCTGTTATAGAAATTGAAATGAACATCGGAATAACTGCTAGCGATAAAATCAAGCTAACCATTTTTCAACAACGATGTACTCAAGTTTTCTATGGTAGAAATCAAGTTATCAATGAGAAAGATGATAGCGATAAGATCAAGCTAATCATTTGGTAATCATGATATACTCAAGTTGTCTATGACAGGGATCAAATTGATCGATGACTAAATGACACCGATAAGATCAAGCTAACCATTTTGTAACAACGATATACTCAAGTTGTCTATATTAAATTGATCATTGAGACAAATGACATCGATATGATCAAGCTAAGAATTTCGTAACAACGATAGTGAAATAAACTAATCAATGAAAAAAATGATAGTGATAAGATCAAGCTAATCATTTTATAAGGACAATGTACTCAAATTGCTTGTGATATAAATCAAATCAAACAACGAGGAAGGCAGCGATAAAGATCAAGCTAACAATTTTGTAAGGGATATTGTACTCAAATTGTTTTTGATAGAAATCAAATCAAACAACGAAAGATGTCAGCGTTAAAGATCAAGCTAACGATTTTGCAAAGGATAATGTACTCAAATTGTTTGTGATAGAAATCAAACAATAAGGAAGACGTCAGAGATAAAGATCAAGCTAACGATTTTGTAAATGATATTGTACTCAAATCGTTTGTGATAAGAATCAATTCAAACAATGAGGATGATGTCAGCAATAAAGATCAAGCTAACGATTTTGTAAGGAATATTGTACTCAAACTGTTTGTGATAGAAATCAATTCAAACAATGAGCCGATGTCAGCGATAAATATCAAGCAAACGATTTTGTAAAAGATATGTGATCAAATTGTTTGTGATATAAATCAATTCGAACAATGAGGATGATGTCAACGATAAAGATGAAGCTAACAATTTTGTAAGGACGATGTACTCAAATTGTCTATGATAGAAATCAAATACAACAATGAGAAAAATGACAAGGATAAGATCAAGCTAATCATTTTGTAAATGATGATGTACTCAAATTGTTTGTGATGGAAATCAAACCAAACAATGAGAAATAATGTAAGTACGTAGTGGTATTTCGCATGAAAAGTTTTTACATGATTTTATACGAATATTTTAGAAATTTAGGAAATGTTTGTGATGCATATCAAGTCACTTTGATGTATACTGATGTCATGTAGTGAGTATCGAAATGATTTTGACAATGATTGTGTGATTTGTCAAGCAAATGATATCGTGAATGTTAAGTGAAAAATATATATGATGCATTTCATATTGCTATGAAAATATGTTCTTTTGTTTGTATCGTGTTTGTTTGTTTATCTATTTGTTGTTTCGTTTTTACTCGGGGTTCCTTTAAATAGCTCATCCACTAAGAACTGCCATTTCCTTTTCGTCAACTTGATCCTCAGCGTTTGGAGTGACTTTTGGCTTGTTGTCTCGAGATATTCTTTGTGGGGTGAGCTGAGGATGTGTACTGCTTCATCCTTCTTGCTGGCCAAGCTTGGGCCCACATGATTAAGAGTCGTGTATTTTTCAGTTCGTGTGTAATATTAGGACCTCCTTCTTTTGACGGTGTAGTTGAAGGATTGTAGGATAATCAGTTGGCTAGTTTGCTTAATGATATCTGAATGTTTTCAAACTCCCTTAGATTTCTTCATCAATTTGTGAGTGAAAAGTTGATTCATCTGATTCATGGGTACTCAGGCTACCCCATCTTCCATGGAGTGTCATTTTTTCCCCTGAAGATCTGTTACTCACTTCCTATTCCCCGGAACAAAGACTGACTTTATCAATCTTGACTTAAGAAGAATGTAAAAATGTTTGAAAACTTTTATCAGAGAAGTCAAACGGAAAGCCATATCAAGACTTTATTTTCGAGAAGTGTGTGTAAAATGGATAAAGACAATTTTTGAGTGGTATTGCCATGTTGCTAAGAAAAAAATTCCAGTGAGAGAAGTGTAAGCCAAGCCATGAGAATATCATTAATCCCTAGTTGTACTCTTACTTTTGATTTTGCTCGCTTTCACTCCCACTTTTGATTTTGCTCATCACTCATTCCTATAGTTGATTTGAGTGCACGACACATAAGCTACCATTAAGATTCAAGTCACCTTGAGATGTCTCCTTTTATGCTGATTGCCAACTGTGTTCCTTGTGAAGATTCTCAATATGGAAGACCTTGGTGTGATTGATTTAGGAGACCTCCATATGGCTTCGTCGCATACATTTTTTCTCCCATTAAAGAGGCTTTTTTCTGATATGACTTAGATGGTAGGAGTCTTCTTGTTCTTGAAGTGTAGTTTATTCAGATGGGTGACAGATAGGTCAAATCTTGACCATATCCATATAAGGCTTCTCGTAAAGGGATTTCGGCTTTGCCCCCAAAGGATGTGATTGACTTGATGGGGTAAGAACCACAATTATCCGGATCTTTTTAGTTGACGAAGACTTGTTCGAAAATACTGGTGGATTTGGGCATTTTTCTAGAAATGTATTTTCAGCTGGTTTTGCCCCCAAGTCTTTGAAATTCTGGTCTCACGAGTCGAGGGTTGACGTTTTTGCCAATGCAATTTGGTTATGGATTTGTCAAGATTCTTGTTTGACCTCTAAATGTTCATCCTAGTGGAGTTTCGGCTTCTGACTTGTTCTCAAAATGTTGTGTACCCGGGATGAAGTGATTTTGGCCAAAAAGGCTTTATTATCATGGAAGTTCTTGCTTGAGGTCTTTTTTGTTGTATCTTGAGACTAATCGGTAAAGACCTTGACTTGGTGCAGGCGGTTTATACTTCAAATGCTAACCAGGGGGCACCTAGTTTGTAACTCCCACTTTTTTTTTTTTTTTTGTGGGACTCACTTGGCTTTGTTATGCCCCCATATATGCTTGTCTTTTTTTTTATCTTGAATTCGTTTTTGATGGCACAAGTATAGGAAGTTTGAGAGTTTGTCTTGGCCATTGATAATGTGGGTGCCTTTTGTTAGCTAGGCTGGATTGGCTATTCCTCTCCCGAATAAACGAGATTGGTGACGTCATGTTCTTGTTTGTATAGATGAGGGCTTCCTGCGTGTGATCCCTTGGTTTGGATGTTGCAGCCTTGAACTCCCCAATCTTCTAGCCATGACACTCCGTGAGGATTTTCTTATACATAATGTTGCATCCCTTGTGCATCGGGATTTGACTATTTGACTTCATGTACACTAAGTCTCAATTTGTTGGCAAAAGTCGACTATATTGGAGACGAGATTCTACAAGTAGTATGATGTCGTATACTCATTACACCTTTTGACTATTAGCTCACATAATTCATGGACACCGGTAAGGTGTTTATCTCTCGATTTTAGCAAAACACATACACTCTCAACACACTGAGTGCTCAAAATATTGACAGCGGCAGGGTGTTTATAATCGCTCAACTTTAGTGGAGTGTCCCAAATCTCAGCACCAATGGGGTGCTCATAATTGCTTATCATGGCAATCTCATGGATTAACTAAAAATAAATCTGGATTTGGATGGCTTTCATTTTATAGAAAATTAATCTATTTTAAAGAAATCGAAAGTGGCATTCGTCATTTTGATAATGAAAAACCATTTATGCGAACTCTTAAATTAAGATTAATAATATTTATACAATGTTCCAAAGAGGTCGAAACGTGAAAGAACTTTTATTCATGATGATGAAAGCAAAAGTGATAGATACTTCTGTTATGGCAAATTATCTCGACATTTTATTCACTAGATAGGATCAACATCATCCTTGAGTCGAGCTTTGCCATGTAATATGCCTACTAATTCCCATGAGTTGGCCGTGTGTTATTTTTGACATCTAGAAGCTTTGGCTCTTCTTCGAACTTCAACCAACCAGTATTCATCATTTGTTGGACCTTGATCTTGAGCACTCTACAATCTTAAGATGAGTGCCCCGCGACTCCTGAGTGGTAAGCACAATGTTGATCTGACTTATACCAATTTGGATAAGGAGGTTTCATAGGTTCACATAGTATTGGGGAGGTTAGGTTAATTCAAATTGTTCAGGGAGAAGTTCAGTGTAGGTGATAAGGATAAGATCAATTTGGATGACTTTCTTGTATCTACCATATTTATTTTGATCTTGGTTATTTGATAGTGGTGTGAATCGTGTTGGGCTCTGGGTTGCTCAACATATGGATGGACTTGATTGGCCTGCGGTTGACGATCCCACCTTATCTCTCTTGATGAATCCCCTTGAGCATAATGGACGTCTACTTCTCCCCTTAAGGCTTGGTGTGGCTTCTTAGAGGCTTTTGGAATTTCCATCCAACCTTGCTTCAAAACTTTTTCTATTCGTTCTCCGATTACTAGAAAATCCACAAAGTTGGTTGTGGTAATTACGACCATGTTGTGGTAATATGGAGCCCTTAGAGTTCCAAGGAAAATTGACACCATTTCCCTTTCAGACAGTGGTGGCTGAATGTCTGCAAATCTCTCTCTCCACCTCTGAACATATTCTCTGAAAGACTCATTCTCAGTCTTTTCCATATTCCTTAGATCTTCTCGGTCTGGAGCCAGATCCTTGTTATGCTTGGAATGTCTCATGAACGCATCGGCTAGGTCTTGCCACCTTTTCACTTTTGTTTTTTGTTTTCTCATCTCAGTGTAGAACTACTCAAACTGTTTTGTAAGCAATGTATCATTAGCCTTTCATCTCGGATGTGATTGGGCATTTTACTAGAGTACATGACCAGATGACTTTTTGGGCAAGTGGTGCCATTATATCTTTCAAATTTTGGCATTTGAAACTTGTGAGGAATCATGACATCTGGGACTAGACATAGTTTTGATGCATCTATAGGCTTGTATGATTCAACTCCTTCTATGCTTCTTATCTGTTCATTCATATGTTCTAATTTTTCTTCTAACATAACTTCGATTTTATATTCCTCTTGCTTCTCGGGTTCTCCAGATTTGTCACGCTTTGATGACCAAATGCCACCTTTATCGCATGTGTTCTTCGAAGGTATGAGGACAAATTTGCTGCCTGGGACACTTCCATGAGGTGGCTCATAGTTATCTTCGTCATTAAATATGGTGTCTTCCTCATTCCTTGCAACCTCCTCCCTATGCCAATATTGTGTTGAGTTGGCTTTTCATCTCATCGAAACCTGTCAGTTTCTCATCAAACCCCACTAGCTTCTCGTCAAACCATGTAAGCTTTCTTTTGATGTCATTCAACTCCTTTTTAAATGCCTCCATGACGAGCTTGGTTTTTTTATCTCGTTAAATACTTAAAAGGAAGACTTCTTCCTCGTAGGCGAGCAATTTTAAAGAAGTCTGACCAATTAACTTTGTTTAATTGACTTACATCAGTAATGTATTGTATATATGATGCTTATGCGATTGATAGACCGTTATTTACACATGTTTTTACCCTCGTTCTTACACCGTTTGAGGTGTTGATTCTCGTGTTTTAGGCCGATTTCACGCTAGGTTGTGCTTGTTTATGATATTTCAGGTCCTAGTACGTGAATGGAGGCTTGGGAGCGAGTTTGGGGTCGATTGGACGAAGATCGGACGAATGGCGAGGTTTCAAGGAAGCTGCACGGGCAGACCGTGGCATCACACGGCCGTTCAAAGGACAAGCCAGGCCGTGTGGAATTGTGCGAGAGCAAACACGGGCACAAGTGGCTTTCACACGGCCGTGCCATTGAGCACCCTGGCCGTGTGATTTCTGCCGAGGCCGAGCACGGGCAAACTGGAATTCTCACACGACCGTGCAACCCTGGTCGTGTGAGATGGCTGAAGGTCGACTAATCCATACGCCGCGTTTCGACTCGCACGGGCAAAGTGGTGAGCCACACGGCCTTGTGGCCTGGCCGTGCGGGTCGGGAAATTCTGGTTTTAAAGCCTATTCCGAGCCAAAAGTGGGAGAATCGGATTTTCAGAGCAAAAACAGAGCCCTAGAGAGAGAAAGTACGAAGAATACATCCTAGAAGCTATCTTGGAGCTGGGTTTCGTCGAATCAAGCTTGGAGATCGTCATAGGAGTGGAAATCATCATCCCAGAGCAGATTTTCCTCATCATTATGAGTATGACTAATCCGATTACTGTTTTCTCTTCTCTCTCTATGGAGTAGAACCCTTCTCTCACTTGGGTATGAAGAACCCTAGTTCCTTGTGTTAGGGATTTGATTGTAATGACTTGGGATGATATTACTGTTTGATTTTAATCGAATGATGCATGTTTATTGAATTGATTGAAGTCTGATAAGCTTTTCTCGATTTCTGCTGCAACCTGAGATAGATAGAATCTAATTAGGTTGTTAGAGCCTCTTCATTCGGTAGTAGGAGATTGGCTATACGAGAGTTAGCCAGTTTACTGCTTTGTACTGGAATTCAATTCCAGTAGTGGAGTTCTGTTTTCATAGCCTCAGCTTTGTATCCCGGTGAAGACTAGTCGTCTGTCGGGTAGCTAGACTGAGAGGGCTTGGTCAGCTTAAGAGATTCCAAGCTACTGTCGGAACTTCCGCAGTCTAATCAACAGTAAATCAACCCAGGGGAATTACAATTGAACCTAACTAAGGGGCTAGGGGGACTCAATCCCGAGTGACTCTTGCCTGACTTTGAAAACCGAACCATTTACTGCTTTCTTACTGCTTTTGCTTTAATCAACAATCACTCGAATTAGTTTGCTAGATAATAGAGAATCACGGAGTAAGCAGTAGATCTAGATCCCGGGTTGATAATATAACTTGCCTGTTACTGCATTCCCGGACTGCGATTACACTTGGTCGCAGTTTGGTGTTGTGTTTTAGCGAGTCAAGTTTTTGGCGCCGTTGCCGGGGACAACTAGGTTATTGGGGAAACGTGAGAATTTGTTACTCTAGCTTTTTCTTTATTGCATTTTTCTCTTCCACCTGTGTGCCTTCACGGGTTGCTTCTGCTGATTGTGTGCAGGTAGTGCATGACCCGTAGCCAGTCGGGAGACCTACTACCATTAGACCAGGAGCTTGAACGAACTTGCAGGAACTTCAAGCGGGCTCTAAAGGCGCGACTGGCTGCGGAGGATGCGCTAACGCAGCTGCAATTAGAAGAAGAGGAAGAAGAGATGGGTGATCCGGAAAACCGTGCTGTGATCCCCGATGAGCAGACCATGGGATCCTACTGGACCGCTAGGGCTGCAGACATGAGGTCACCGATTCAACACCCTCATGTCCCAGCCAACAACTTTGAGGTGAGCACCTCAGTAATCACTATGCTGCGCGGTTCAGTGGTGTTCCGTGGTAAGGAGGGAGAGTGCCCCCGATCACATCTCAGGCGATTCCACGAGCTCATCGATGGAATCAAGATCAATGGGGTACCAGCAGATGCCATCCAGCTGAGGTACTTCCCATTCACGCTGGAGGGGCAAGCCAAGGAGTGGCTAGACACTCGACCTCCAGGCTCCATTACCACGTTCGCCAACCTGGCGGACAAGTTCCTCACCCGCTACCATCCTCCCTCCAAGACAGCTGACCTGCAGAAGCAAATTAACCATTTTGCTCAGGATGAGGATGAGACCATCAGAGATGCATGGGAGAGGTACAACAGTCTCTTCCTGAGGTGTCCAAATCATGGCTTCAATGATGCCTTCAAGGTGGGCACCTTCTATCACGCCCTCTTCCCGGAGGACAAGCAGCTGATCGATTCGGTCTGTGGCGGGAACATGCTGACCAAAACCCCGCCACAGCTGAATCAACTCTTTGAGGAGATGGCTGAGAACGGTTATGATTGGGGCACTGCCAGAAGGTCGAGGAGAGCACCCAGCCGAGGTTACATTCTGTGGGAGCCCATCCCTCTGATTTGGTGCAGGTAGTATGGAAGCTGGTTTCAGCTATCGATCGTTCCGGGATGATTCCAGGGACCGGACAGCACCAGGCGATGCTCTGCCACTGGTGCAAAAGCACCCATCACACGGTGGAAGATTGCCAGGCGATGAAGGAATCAACCACACCCCAGGAGCAGGTGAACTTCATCAATAATGGCAGGCGCAACGACCCCTACAGTAACACTTACAACGAGGGGTGGCGCCAGCATCCTAACTTCTCCTGGGGTGGGGCAAATTCCAGACCACCAGTCCCCAAGGGACCACCGGGCTTCCAGAGGCCACCATACCAGCCCAGGCAGGGGCAATTCCAGCAGCAACAACAGTCTCTTTATCAGCCCATGCAAGGGCATGCTGCTCATTCACAGCCGCGACCTTTCCAGCAGTCAGGTGCAGCCCCTGCTCCCCCAGTGCAGAATGATCAGATGGCTGAACTGCGGGACTGGGTGGGTTCTCTCGCCAGTTCTAGTGCTCAGAAATTCAACACCATTGAGCAGTTCATGGAGAAGGCCTCGGGAAAATTCCTGGCTCTTGAAGCTGGTCAGAGGAACACACAGGCTGTCTTGCAGGATATCCAGACCCAGCTGGGGAGCGTGGCTCAGGCAGTGGGTCAAAGGGCTCCCGGTACTCTACCCGGGCAGACCATCCCTCATCCGCCGACACCGAATGAGCACTGCAATGCCATCATGACTAGGAGTGGCAAGACGACTGTTGATCCACCTGTTCGGGAACAGGAGAGGGAGGCCCCTGCCTCGGCATCTCCAGCAGCTGAAGAAGAAGTAGAGAAGGAGGTTGAGGTGCCTGCACCTAAACCGCAACCAGTAGTGAAGGAGTATATCCCTAAACTCCCCTTCCCTACTCGATTGCACAAAGACAGGTTGGAGGCACAGTTCGAGAACTTCATGGCCATGCTTAGGAAGCTGAATGTCCAAGTGCCTTTCCTGGAGGCACTATCTCAAATGCCTAAGTATGCGAAGTTCCTGAAGGATCTTCTCTCAAAGAAGCAGAAGCTGAGCGAGCTGGCCACTGTGGAGCTCAGCGAGGAGTGCTCGGCCATTCTGCAGAACAAGCTTCCGCAGAAACAGAAGGACCCAGGTAGTTTTACTATCCCGTGCTCTATTGAGAATTTGCATGTAGAGAGGTCCTTGGCGGATTTAGGTGCTAGTATAAATGTTATGCCATATAAACTGTTTCAGAAACTAGGCCTAGGTGAACCCCGTGCTACTAGGACGAGCCTTCAATTAGCAGACCGATCTGTAGTGCATCATAGGGGCATAGTGGAAGACCTTCTGGTTAAGGTTGGCACATTCAATTATCCTGTTGATTTTGTGATTTTGGACATAAATGAGGATGTGAATGTGCCATTGATACTGGGAAGGCCTTTCCTGGCCACCGCCAAGGCCCTCATAGATGTGCATGATGGGACCTTAGTTTTAAGGGATGGCGAGGAGCGAATAACGTTTTCAGTTGCTAACCCTATACCTGCTTCGTTACCTCTGCATGCTGTATCTCACCAAGAGCACGAGTCTGTCGTGTATCCTTCTATGCTGCCTATTTTGCAGGACCCGCCTCCCACACCTTCGCCGCCACTCCTGACCACTCCATCACCAAAAATACATATCAAGGAGGAGTGGCGGCCGAAACTGCAGGCAGCTAAGCCTGCTCGAAAGAAAGCCGGAGACCACTATGAGCTGGTCCCGCCCCCACCTTGGCCATCCGAGTATTCACTCGCTTGCATCTTACCGGATGGCCAAGTCGAGTTGGCAAATGCCGGTGGTCACATTCGTCGCGTGCATGGCCACCATTTGAAGCTGTACCTCAAGAGCGATGTAGATCCGCTCTTGAAGGCACCTGATCCTACACTTCCCTGAGCATCCATACTGGCGTCCAGCTAAAAGACGGTAAAGAAGTGCTTGTAGGGAGGCAACCCCACCGAGGTTTGCATTTTTTTACTCTTTTTCCTTTGATTTTTGGTGTTTTTGAGTCTTGAGACGTTGATCCAGAGTCATGTGTCGGTTTTTGAGTGAAAACAGGATGAATTCGGGTCCTCAGCTTGCACGGCCGTGTGGAATTTTCCCCCTGGCCGTGCGAGCTCTCAGCAAAAATCGCACGGCCAAAATGCATAGTTGCACGGCCGTGTGACTCAGCCTGGCCTGGCCGTGTGGCCGACACGGGCAAACTTTTTCCTCGCACGGCCGTGTGGAATTTTCACCCTGGCTGTGCGAGCTCTCGGCAAAATCCGCACGGCCAAATGTGCACATTGCACGGCCGTGCGGAGTTCCTCGGCCAGGCCGTGTCGGCCAACACGGGCAAAATTGCTCCCTGCACGGCCGTGCGAGCCAGCCCGTGCGGACGAGGCACGGCCTATAAATTCGGCCAGCACGGCCGAGCAGGTCAGATTTTTCAAAAACCTCGCCGGAAAACCGCGACAAAACCCCCAATTTTCGATTTTTTCGGCCACTTTGGGTCATTTTTTCACCGAATCAACAACAAACCCACCCTTTCTACACCCAAAGCGGCCTATCCCTCCATTTTGAGCGAATTTGGACGACGTTTTTGTCGCCGGAGGCGATTTCCGGCAAGGCTCCGACGAGCACTTCCGGCCATTTTTTCGGCGTTTCGTCACTTCCATTGCCTTCCCCTCATCATCCCCTACACCTCTACTTGAGTCTCCAGGTTTGATTTTGCCCTTAACCCTGTTAATTGTGGAGAATTGAGTGAGTAGGGTGTATGTTTAGAGAACCTTATTGATTCTTGGGATTTTTGTGCAATTGATTGAGGGGAATGCATGGAATGTGTTTGAATTGTGTTGGGCAAAGTCCCCCTTGCTTGTTTGAGCCCTTGTGTGCAAGAATTGTGCCAATTTCATGCTTAGCTTAATAGTGCACACAAGGTGTTCGATGAAATGCCTGTCTTTCATGCCATGTTGTGGCCACCGGTTGGGGCCCTTAATGACGTAGTTTGAGGGTATATTTGCTATGGATGTGAACCTTGAGTTGCCTATTTTCTCGTGAATGTGCACCCCCACTCAGATTATGCTTGATTTATCGAGTTGTTGACTTCCGAACTATGGATGAAACTATGGTTCGGCTGTTTTTCTGTTCTTAAGTGGTGGGGGTGTGATTGACGTTTTCTTTGGCTCTTTTGGTTCCACTTTGGGGTATTCTTTTGCAGGACAATGTCGAAACCTGACCTCAAGCACCCGTTCATCCGGGATCTACGGAGGGGCCCCACCGAGGCTCGCTTCAAGGAGGTCCTGGCCACCCCGTTTGGGCAACACCATTGCTGGTCCAAACGGGAGTTTCGGAAATTGCACTGCTACGAGCAACTCTCCGCTGCCCTCAAAAACCGCACATGGAGCCGTCTTCTCACCGTCTGCGAGAAGGTCTACTACGAGCCCGTCCTGGAGTTCTACACGACTTTCAGGCACACACAGACGACCGATTGGAAAGACGGTACAACCATCAGATTCAGGCTAGGCGGTGCCCCCCGGTCGATGAGCTACCATGAGCTGGCCGAGGCTCTCGACCTCGACCTGGATGACGATGTGGACTACATCACCGAGGTCAACGACCCGCCGGAGGTGGATTTCATGCGGCTGTACACCCGCCTGGCTAAGCCAGGCCAGAGGAAACCCTTCGCGGCTGGGAGGACGAAGGCCACTACCATGCTGCTCGACAACCGCCTTCTCCACCACCTGCTGGCGAAGTCTTACACCCCCGCGTCCAACAGTGCCAGCGCCATCACCAAGAGGGCCCTGTACTTCATCGCTTCGATGCGCCAGTTCGATCACCCTCTCCACTTGGGATCGGTGGTGGCCAGGACCTTTGAGAAGACTGCCAAGGAACTGAAGAGCCTCCACTGCGCCCCTCTCATCACCCGCATTGCCACCTACTTTGGGCTTTCGCTGCAGGGGTGCACACAGCAGGGAGTCACATGCACCTGCTGCGAGAGAACCGCGGCGTTCTATGGGTCGAGGGCTTTCCAGAACCTCAGATCCCCGCGGAGCCCGAGCCAGCGGCCCAGCCAGAGGGCCAGGAGGAGGAGGCCGGTGAGGATATTGACCCAGAGGATGTGGACGCTGCTGCTGATCCACCCTAGACTGACTTTCATGCAGGAGGTAGCAGCTCCGCTTTCCCGGGCCAGGATTACTTCTCCTACCAGTTCGAGCAGCTGCGGATCCAGAACCAGCAGCTCCTCGACCAGCAGATGCAGTTCCAGCAGCAGTATGCGGAACACCAGGCCCAGTACCAGAACAGGATGGATGCTTATGATGAGTGTCTGGACATGCTCCAGACACAGCAGGGGGTGACTCTCGCCCACATCGAGCGGGAGAAGCGCCATTCACGGCGCATGCAGGAGGTCCAGCAGCACCTTCTCCAGCTGCTCCCGGGCAAGCAGTCCGTCTGGAGGACTCCCTGGGAGGACTCTTCACTTCCCCATGCCCCAGCTGACGGTGATGATGGTACTGATGGAGCTGCTGGTGATGACGCCTTCATGGCTGACATCGACATCGACTTGGATGATCTTAGCGACGAGTAGGCTGTACTCGTTGCCCGTCTCAGTGTGTTTTATTTTTCGTTTTAGACTTTTGGGTGTTTGCTCCATGTGTGAGGAGCTTGAACTTAGTGTCGTTTGTTTTTGTTTTTGGTTTTCCTTTGTGGTTTGTTTCTGATGTAGCCATCTGGGCTAACACTTATCCCTAACGCACAGTGTGCTAGTGTGTTTTTGGTGTTCGATTTGTGCAGCATTGTCCATTCCCGTTTGTGTCTCGCTGACTGGTCCACTTTCAGTCCCCCAGCAGTGTTTCAATCCGGTAACATCGTTCCCCTTATCTTTCCCTCTACTCCATTGAGGGCAATGTCGTGCTTAAGTGTGGGGGGGGGGGGGGGGGGGGTGCTTTGTATCGGTTGGAATATATATTTGGGTGCTTGGAGCCTAGTCCGCTGTCCGAATCTTACGATTTGAGGGCTCCAAGTACTGCTGTTTGATCATATTGGCACTGTGTTTGATTGATGAATTGATTGGTTTTCGGATTAAGGCATGACAACTTGTTTGCGACTAGGACAACCTATGATGAGGACTGAGATGTGCAGTAGAACGATGTAGGGGTTCAGTTTTTCAACTGTTTGCTTGCCAACTATGACTTGAATCGATTACTTGTTCTTGACAGTCGTGTATGCATCTAGTTCAGGGTATCAGAATGTGAGATAGAGCATATAGGTAGCCATGTGAGATTTGAGCCTGCTCGTTTCTTTCTTGTGCGATAGATCCCTCTTCCATGATGTGTAGCATTCACGTTGTCACTAGCTAAGATGATGGGGGCATAGGATTAGCCCACGCCCAAAACTGACTGTCCTGATGTGTCATATCCCCTAGTCAGCCCCTTTGAGCCGTGTGTTATCCTTTCTTTTGGTCTATAACGAAAAAATCACCCTTGTTGCATCTTTTAGAAGGTTCCACAGAGTGGTTTTTACATATTCTCTGCTGTTTCTGCTAAAGTCTATGTGAGTGTTGGAGGTAGTGCTTAAAAGTTGGGCAGGTGTTTGAAATTTGTGCAGAAGTGGTGGCTCTCTTAAGAAACGCAAAGAAAAATGAAAGTAAAACAAAGAAAAAAATTGAAAGCAAAAGAGAGCCACTACCAAAAATCTGAATAATGCCCATTTAGTAGTGTTTCTTAGCAGCCTGGCTTGGAAATGCTGATGCTTATACATCCTTCGCTCTTGTGCTCTTGAGATATTGAGTAATGCAGAATAGCAGAAAGAAAATACCGGTTTGTTTGACTGTGATTGTGTGTTTGGAAATGTGGAACCTTGTGCTATGAATACTTCCACCACTTAAAAGGCATTTTCCCCATGTCCAAGACCCTAGCCAGTCATTTGAACCTGTGTCTAAGACCTCCTGATTAGTTAGTGGTGACACCCCATTTGTGAACTCTAGCATTTAGAGGCTGCCATCATGGTGAAGAGATGTTAGGGATTGAGAGAAATAGCATGCGCATCTTTCGCATCAAATTGTCCTGACCCCACTGGTCGAGAGTAAGTGACTCATTTTCATATTCTTTGTACTCTTGTACCCCGGTGAGGACCTAGATTGCTCGGTCTCTGTTCTGATGTCTTGAGTTGGATGCATGAGTTGACTGTTTTGAGTGAGTGGTTGAGTCAAGTCTAGGTTGCTTGGTGAACAGAAGGGAGACTCTTCCTTTACTCGATTTTCTGCACTCGAATGTCCTTTGTGGTGGTTGTCTAGGTTGCTATTGAGGTTGTTCATGTATAGATGTCTGAAAACCAGTATGATTCACGTGTTCGGTGACTTTATGACTTGTTCCCAAATGTTGGTTGATTGAAATATGTAAGCTTACCTGGTGTCTGACTTGGTTTGCTTGGGGACAAGCAAACGGTTAAGTGTGGGGGAGTTTGATAGACCGTTATTTACACATGTTTTTACCCTCGTTCTTACACCGTTTGAGGTGTTGATTCTCGTGTTTTAGGCCGATTTCACGCTAGGTTGTGCTTGTTTATGATATTTCAGGTCCTAGTACGTGAATTGAGGCTTGGGAGCGAGTCTGGGGTCGATTGGACGAAGATCGGACGAATGGCGAGGTTTCAAGCAAGCTGCACGGGCAGACCGTGGCATCACACGGCCGTGCAAAGGACAAGCCAGGCCATGTGGAATTGTGCGAGAGCAAACACAGGCACAAGTGGCTTTCACACGGCCGTGCCATTGAGCACCCTGGCCGTGTGATTTCTGCCGAGGCCGAGCACGGGCAGACTGGAATTCTCACACTGCCGTGCAACCCTGGTCGTGTGAGATGGCTGAAGGTCGACTAATCCATACGCCGCGTTTCGACTCGCACAGGCAAAGTGGTGAGCCACACGACCGTGTGGCCTGGCCGTGCGGGTCGGGAAATTCTGGTTTTAAAGCCTATTCTGAGCCAAAAGTGGGAGAATCGGATTTTCAGAGAAAAAACAGAGCCCTAGAGAGAGAAAGTACAAAGAACACATCCTAGAAGCTATCTTGGAGCTGGGTTTCGTCGAATCAAGCTTGGAGATCGTCATAGGAATGGAAATCATCATCCCGGAGCAGATTTTCCTCATCATTATGAGTATGACTAATCCGATTACTGTTTTCTCTTCTCTCTCTATGGAGTAGAACCCTTCTCTCACTTGGGTATGAAGAACCCTAGTTCCTTGTGTTAGGGATTTGATTGTAATGACTTGGGATGATATTAGTGTTTGATTTTAATCGAATGATGCATGTTTATTGAATTGATTGAAGTCTGATAAGCTTTTCTCGAATTCTGCTGCAACCTGAGATAGATAGAATCTAATTAGGTTGTTAGAGCCTCTTCATTCGGTAGTAGGAGATTGGCTATACGAGAGTTAGCCAGTTTACTGCTTTGTACTGGAATTCAATTCCAGTAGTGGAGTTCTGTGTACATAGCCTCAGCTTTCTATCCCGGTGAAGACTAGTCGTCTGCCGGGTAGCTAGACTGAGAGGGCTTGGTCAGCTTAAGAGATTCCAAGCTACTGTCGGAACTTCCGCATTCTAATCAACAGTAAATCAACCCAGGGGAATTACTATTGAACCTAACTAAGGGGCTAGGGGGACTCAATCCCGAGTGACTCTTGCCTGACTTTGAAAACCGAACCATTTACTGCTTTCTTACTGCTTTTGCTTTAATCAACAATCACTCGAGTTAGTTTGCTAGATAATAGAGAATCACGGAGTAAGCAGTAGATCTAGACCCCGGGTTGATAATATAACTTGCCTGTTACTGCATTCCCGGACTGCGATTACACTTGGTCGCAGTTTGGTGTTGTGTTTTAGCGAGTCAGCGATGCATAGAAGCAAAGATGATTCATTTCATGCACATGCAGTTTTTTAAAATGTTTTCATGATTTACTTTTAATGCATAAGTGAAAAACAAAGAGAAATAATGATTATGAATTTTTTTAAAAATCACTTTGTTCACACAAACAAATTATTTTGCGATTAGAAGAACATAACACATCATTAGTAAACATATACATATAATAATAAAAACATAACCCTATCTTGGTAGACCTAGGACTTTCGGATGGCATGATAACTTGGTTTTAGAGTGGTTTCAGGATTGTTTTGGACGGTTTAGGGAGGCCTCTAAGCTTACTATGTGCTGGCAGAGGATATCCTAGGGATTTGGCTCCCGAGTTGTATCCTACCATAGCCCTTACGAATTGGCTGGATACCTTGAGATCTTCCTCGGATCCGAGTTCAACTTGGTTGAAAATTTTTGCGTGACTACCACTACTATGGATCTCACGATACACCTTTTAATTTTCTAGAGGGATAGCTCGGGCATACAGATTTTGTTCATGAATGCATAATTTAAATTGCGAAAATATAATTGCGCAAATAAGTAGTAAACACCCAACACGTAATAGGAAGTTTGAATACTTATCGAACTTAAGTATGTAGCTCCACTCCCGAAATCCCCAATAGAGTCGCCATCTGTCGCAATCGTCTCTTGGGGTGGGGTCGCATTCGCTTTTGGAGTCGCCATCAATCTAACTTGGAGTGGATGGAACACTCTTCGGTCGGCTCTAACCTTAGGGTAGAACTGAGACTTGGTATGCAATTTAGAGATTTGGGTTCGGGAGTACGGTTACGTGTGGGGATGTTAAGCAACACCCCCACAACGCCCTAAATCGGTAACACTTAAGTTGATAAGTTTATACGATTTGCGTGCTTTTAGTAATTCTTGGTATTTATAGGGTCCCACTAGACCGCTAAAATATATCATATTAGTTTTCAACTTGAAATATGCACCCAATGGCGTTCAATTTAATGATAAAATTTGTTAGTTGATTGGACTCGAACCTTATCGGTTGCTCATGTACCTGTAACACGGGATCAAAGTTCACGTAGTTCATTAAAGTAATTTTGGTATTTTAGTTATACCCATGTTCCACTGATCGTGATTATCATATAAATCATTTTGTTAATAAAATTTAAATATATTATTGCGAAATTTCTGAAGATAAAACATAAGATTTTTAATCATGAATATATAGTTCACGTATTAGGAAAGAAACAGAATTAACCTAGCTTAAGGATTCTTGTGCGTTCAAAATTTTGTATTAAGGATGTTCAATAATATAATTACATGGATAGGATGAGTTAATGAATGACGACAACCTAGCCCACTAGCTAAAACGTTAGCAGTAAAACGCGTATATACTCGATGACCCGGGCTCGAAACTCGGCAAATTTTCATTTTAATACAGGGACAAAGCAGGGGCAATTTCATAAATGTGCCAAAATGCGGTGGTGGGGACAGAAAAAAATTAGGAATCCGAGGGGCTTTTGTTCTTTTTACGAAGCCAAATATTTATTCATCTCTAATAAACCCTAATCAACTATAATCTCAATCGACCAAAACAGACACCCTCTCTCTCGATCCTTCTCTCACATTTTCCTCTGCTCTTCTCTCTGCACAAACAAAACGACGACCTCAACGAAAGTCCGCCGCCACTCTCTTCTCCTTCTCATTTTTCATCTACTGAAACTAAAACCCTTTGGTTTTTCTCTGAATCCAAATCCTAACTCTTAATCCTACCTCGATCCTCTTCTCTCGTCACCGATCACGAGAAACAACTCGATCCACCACCAATCACCTAATAGGAGCCCGAATTTGGTATGGTTTTAAAATGCATGTGGCTTCTTTAATTTTTTGTTTGTAACTGGATTCAAATATGCTTTCCTTCTTATCGCGGACTCGGAAAACCCAACCAACGACATCAGATCAACCTAAGAGGCTAGATCTATCTATGTAAGGAAATGTTTACATGTGGGTTTATTTGATGATTTTAGGTTTGAATTTGTTTTTGAACTTTCGATTTATGATGCTTTTATGAGTTTTGGTTTCGGGCTAGGGGAAGACAAGGATGGCAAGCCTCGCCGCCAGCTGGAATGGGGTAAGTTTGGAGCTGTTTAGTTTTGTTTGTTTTGTAGTTTTTCGTATTCTGATTTGTTTTTCTTGAAATTCTGGGTCTTCTTGGAAGAATTACGACCATAATTCAGCCCGTAATTCGCCTAGAATCGGGTTTTTGAGGCAGATTCGAGCCAAAGGAAAGGGAGAGCTGGGGTTTGGATCCCAAACACCCAAGGGACGAACCAAAGAGAGAGAGGGCGATTTGAGGGCATTCTTGGAGTGGAATTGGAGGATTTCTTCGTCTTGGAAGCTCGAGGAACAAGCCCGGACTTGAAGACTGATCATCTGAAGATTCTTACTGCAGTCTCTCTCTTCTCTATGGAGTAACTTCCCTTCACTTAGGTTTTGAGGAACCCTAGCTATGTTTGTTTGATTGAATGATTGTATGAGTACTCTTACTTGATAATCTTGAGTTCATATTCAATCTATGCATGTTTTCATGATTCAATTCTGCTTTAGTCGAGATTATTGATTCTGCTTTGATCCTATGAGAGCGAATACCTGATTAGGTCAATAGAGCACCATAGATTGATAGTAGTGGATCGATTACTTTAGTCGAGGGTTGATTCACTGCTTTGTATCGATTGAGAACCTCATTCGATAGAGGGAATCTAGTTCACAACTCCTAGTCTCAACCAATTCACTTCAATTTTCTTTTCAAACACAATTTTAGCGCAATTTTTTTTTCTAGTAGAACGATTATCCCGTACAAAATGTGGTTTCTACACACATGATCCGAATCCGCGTAATTGGTCAGCTATTAGTTAAATAGTTGGAAAACTCATAAAAAGTTCAATGAATAAGAATTCAAAAATGAAAAACATATCGCCGGAACGTTGTGCAGATATGAATAAAGATATCCCTTTAGGACAAATATGTGTCAACTTGAAAATAAAGAAAAATGACAAGAGAAAATAAAAGAAATGAAAATTATGTGAATATGTGGACTTAATGTGATACGACCACGAAACCTGTACCCATAGTTATCAAAGTACGCAGCTTCAAGAAAGAACAATAAGAAAGACTGTTTGGGGTCGTTTGGATTAGAGATTTTGATAATGAGGGATTTCAATTAAAATCTCTCATTTAAAATACCAGGAAATTTGTATGTAGGATTTGATCGAAATAACTTGTTTGGACTGAAACGCAGAATTTTAACCTTAAAACTCAAATTACAATATTGTCCTCTTTAGAATCTAACTTCCCTTGTTTCTTCGTCTGTTCATTGTTCATATTCCCCAACAAATGCTTGCTCTTCTTCTCTGCTTCCATCACAAACTCTGAATTCCATTATTGTTTGCAGTTCAAAGAAGAAAACAACAAACCCATAATCAAAGACAAATAAGGACCCCAAACCCAAAATCGTAGATACTTCTCACATCTCACTCCCTTCCAATTCCAAACGACCCTAGCTGGTTCCCCTTTTGTCTTCAACTTCATATGGCTCGAGCAAGCGATTGGGTTTGCACAACAAAGAAAGAACTGACACTCGATTGAAACCTGAATTGGGCGATTCTCCTTTTCTCTCCCATCTGCCCCCAGTCCCCGATATTCCATTTGACCCCGCCGATTCCCCCGCTTCTTCTCGATTCATAAGTAGGCATATACGAACAGAAAATCGGCGGCGCCGTGGGGGTGTCTGCGGCACGACTATTGAACCCAGAACCAAGGGAGAGCTTCTCTTCCACAAAAAAATTGTCAATGGGTTGTTATTAGGGTTCATGCACGGCGGTGAAGGGGACAAGGGGAGTCAATGACAAAGGACGGCGGGAGAAAGTTGACAGCTGCAGCGGTGGTTGGGGAAATCTAGATGATGCTCCGGGTCGTTCTGTGTCGGCGGTTGAGAGTGGAGTGAGTGGAGGAAGAAGGTCGGCAGAAGAAGAAGGAAGAAGAGTCGAATGAGGGTAGGTTTTGGAATAAATGAAAGAAGAATGAGAGATTTGGAAATAGCTGATGGTGATCAGCTATTTCAGAAACCCACAATTGAGGGTTTTTAAATTTCCTAATTGTAAAATCTCTCATCTTTCCCAAACGTAGAATTGTGTTAAAATCCTGCAAAGCGAGAGATTGTTTTAAAAACTCTCTGAAATCCCTCATTAAAATCTCTAATCCAAACGACCCCTTTAGGGATTTTTGTTTGTAGGGATAGGGTGGAATTGAAAGTGCAATCTCAAAACAAGATGGGAGAAGGCTCAATCAATATAAAAGATAGAATCTTGACCACAATCCCGGACTTTAACTGGTGATGAGGACATCAATGGGCCAGTCACACGTGCTAAGGCAAGGACGTTGAAGGAGAAGCTTGCGACATATTTGGATAGCTACTTTGGAGCCATGGATGTGGAGCTATTTCGAGGGAAGCCATATATGATGATTGGAGGAAGAAGGAGGAAGTGCTGAAGAGAAGGCAGATTGCAAGAAGCAGCCTTAACGGGTTTACTTAACGGGTCCAGGCTTAACGGTTTGGGCTTAACGGGTTTGCTGGGCTGTTTCCGAGTTTCCTTGTTTTAAAGTCGGTTTATGATTGTTGTTCCATGTTGGAGTCGGATTTGGGTTGTATTTTGCCTATTTAAAGGGTTGAACACGTTGGTTTTACCGTTAGACGATTATTATTGAATTTCAGAGGCTAAAGTCGAGTTCCCAGCGCGGAATTTGCCCTAATTACTCTGTCGAGAATCTCCAGAGTGCTAGAGCGACTCTTATCAGCTAGGTAATCACCCTGGTTGTGGCGAGCTACCCATATCGATTGCCCTTTATTCCGAGTTGAATCTGTCCGATTGATTCATATATCGATTGCCCTTATTCACGGGTGAGTACTGTCCGATCGATTTCCATCCTTTCCGGTTCTGTTTGGTTCGAGAAGCTTGACCCTGCGCAACTTTGATTATATCAAGTGGTATCAGAGCCTGGTTCAAATCATTGGCGTGTTCTTGAAGTTTTTTTTGAAGATCTTGTGTGTTCTTGTTTGTGTTCTTGGTAGTTTTGTGCGAGTTCTTGAAGGTCTTGGAGTGTTCTTGAGCCACAAGACAGGAGGTTGTTTGTTCTTGAGAGTTCTTGGTGTTTCTTGCGAGGCAAGAAGCAGGTTGTGCGAGTTCTTGTTAAGTTCTTGTGTTCTTGGACTTTTCTTTCCTACCAAACATGGAAGCAGCACTAGAAGCGATCAGAAATCAATTGGAGAACATTGCTCGTGCTCAAGAAGAGCAAACAGCAAGGCTTGCCGAGCAAGCCACGACGATGGAGGCTGTCGAGACAAGGCTCCAACAGCCGGTTGTGGTCGATGCAAACCCTAACCCTAGACCTCGACAAGAAGAAAGGGGAAGGGAAAACCGAGCTCCTCCACCCTTGGTTCACGAAGTACAGCGTCATATGCGCCAGCATAGGCGCATTGGAATGCCTCGAGCTGAAAGGAGAGGGCGGCAGCAACATCATGAAGAGGAGTTTAATGACGAGGAAGAAGAGGGCTTTGAGGAGGATGATGATTTGCGAAACCTCAAGGTCACGATTCCACCTTTTCGCGGTACCACGAACCCTGATGCTTATTTGGATTGGGAGCGAAAGATGGAACTAGTGTTTGATTGTCATAACTACTCAGAGAAGAAGAAAGTGACATTGGCTGTCCTAGAGTTCTCGGATTATGCACTTGTTTGGTGGGATCAGTTGGGAACGAAACGAAGGAGAAACAGACAGCGTCCTATTGAGACGTGGGATGAGATGAAAGGAATTATGAGGGATCGGTTTGTACCGAGTTCCCATTTGCGAGATATGTATCAAAACCTCAGCTTCTCCGGCAAGGAACTAAAAGCGTTGAAGATTATCACAAGGAGTTGGAAGTGTTGATGATACGTGCTGATGTGAGAGAGGACCGCGAGGCTACCATAGCTCGTTTTCTGTATGGTCTCAATCGAGAGATCAAGAACGTGGTGGAGATACAACCGTTCCTTGAACTTGAAGATTTGGTGGATATGGCAAGTAAAGTGGAACGACAGCTTCGAAATAGGAGGTTTCAACCCTCCATGAATTCCACACGTTCGAGCCAAGGAGTTGCAACCAACCCTAAGCCGCAACTGCCCGTGAAAGAAGCTCCCAGACCCGCGGCAAGGGCTGATGGTGCAAATCCAGTTATGAAGCAAGGTGGATCGTCGGGAGAAATTCGTTGTTTCAAATGCCATGGAAGAGGACACATTGCGAGCCAGTGTACCCATAAGAAGACCCTGATCTTGCTTGATAATGGTGAGTATGTATCGGAGGAAGAGGAAGAGACCAGCGATTCTGATGTCGATGAGTCTATGGAAATGGAACCACCTCCAGGCAGCTTGTTTGTAGCACGGAGAGTATTGTCTGTGCAGCCTAAGGAGGAGAGTGAACAGAGAGAAAATATCTTCCATACGAGATGTGTAGTTGATGGGAAGTTGCTGTCTCTAGTGATCGATGGAGGAAGTTGCACGAACGTTGTGAGCGCGTGTGCGGTGAAGAGGCTAGGGCTGCCTACGTTGAAGCATCTAAAGCCATACACGCTGCAATGGCTTAATGATCACGGATCCATCAAAGTCACAAAGCAGGCACTAATGAAGTTCGAGATTGGAGATTACAAAGATGAGATTTTGTGTGATATAGCGCCTATGCAAGCTGCACATGTGCTTTTTGGCAGGCCATGGCAATTTGATCGACAAGCACAGCATGATGGAGTGACAAATAAGTAAAAGTTGCAACATGGAGGAAAGAAGTTTGTGTTGAAGCCTCTATCTCCAAGTGAAGTATATCGAGATCAACTCCAAATGCAGCAACGTCGAGAGCAAGAAAAGGCAAGTAATGCCTCGGCCAAGAAAGGAGAAGAGGGAGCTGGAATTGTGGATTCGAAGGCAGTGATGCTAGCACGCAATGGCGATTTGAAGCAAGCTGCCTGTGCACGAGAACCTTTGATTGTGCTCATGTACAGGGACGTGCTGCTCAATCAAGAGCTAGTCCAAGAAGTTCCAGCCGAAGCAAGAGTGGTGTTGGATGAGTTCGAGGATGTGTTTCCAGAGGAAGCCCCGAAGGGGCTGCCTCCTATTCGCGGAATTGAGCACCAAATTGATTTCGTGCCGGGAGCTCAAATTCCAAACAAGGCAGCATATCGAGCTAACCCGGAAGAGACCAAAGAGCTGCAAAGGCAGATTGACGAGCTCATGGAGAAGGGGCATGTTCGAAAAAGTTTGAGCCCGTGTGCAGTTCCGGTGATTCTCGTGCCAAAGAAGGATCACACCTGGCGGATGTGTGTAGACTGCCGAGCCATCAATCAAATTAAAGTTAAGTATCGTCATCCAATTCCACAATTAGATGACATGCTTGATGAATTACATGGCTCTACGGTGTTTTCCAAGATTGATTTGAGATCAGGTTACCACCAAATTCGTATGAAGGAGGGAGACGAGTGGAAGACTGCGTTTAAGACCAAGCAGGGTCTATACGAATGGATGGTGATGCCCTTTGGTTTAACCAATGCTCCTAGCACTTTCATGAGGCTGATGAACCATGTTTTGAGGCCATTCATTGGCAAGTTCGTGGTCGTATACTTCGACGACATTCTGATCTACTCAAAGTGCATGGAGGATCATCTCAATCACTTTAGAGAGGTGTTGGCGATGTTGAGAAAGGAGAAATTGTATGCTAACCTCAAGAAGTGCTCGTTTTGCACTTCTAGTGTTATTTTTCTTGGTTTTGTGGTGAGTGCAGATGGAGTCAAGGTGGATGAAGAGAAGGTGAAAGCAATTCGCGATTGGCCTATTCCAACCAACGTGAATGAGGTGCGGAGCTTTCATGGGCTTGCTGGATTTTATCGTCGATTTGTGCCCAACTTCAGCACCATTGCCGCACCATTGACATCCATCATCAAGAAGAACGTAACGTTCTATTGGGGAGAGGAGCAGACCAGAGCATTCGAGCTGCTCAAGCACAAGCTCACGCATTCACCTATTCTGATGTTGCCGGATTTCAATAAGACATTCGAGGTGGAGTGTGATGCTTCTGGTTTGGGAATTGGAGCAGTGTTGATGCAAGAGAAGAAGCCGATTGCTTACTTCACCGAGAAGTTGAGTGGGGCTGCCCTCAACTATCCGACGTACGACAAGGAGCTTTATGCTCTAGTTCGAGCCTTAGAGACATGGCAGCACTATCTTTGGCCGAAGGAGTTCGTGATTCACACTGATCACGAGTCGTTGAAGTATTTGAAAGCTCAACACAAGCTGAACAAGAGACATGCTCGATGGGTTGAGTTCATTGAGTCCTTTCCATATGTGATCAAGTACAAGCAGGGCAAAGAAAATGTAGTTGCTGATGCCCTATCTCGAAGACATTCGTTGATCACGAGAATGGGGGTGAAGTATTTGGGTTTCGAGCATATCAAGGAGCTCTATTCTGATGATGCTGACTTTGGGGAGATCTATAGAGCTTGTGAGCAGCATGGCGATGGGAAGTTCTATCGAAGTGATGGCTACTTGTTTCGAGCTAACCAGTTGTGTATTCCTCGATCATCACTTCGAGAGTTGTTGTTGAAAGAGGCTCATGGAGGAGGCTTAATGGCACATTTTGGTGTAGACAAGACGCTGAGTTGTGTACAAGAGCACTTCTATTGGCTGTACATGAAGGGAGACGTGGAGAATCTGTGTGCAAGGTGTGTGGAGTGCAAGCAGGCCAAGTCGAAGGTGCAATCATCTGGATTGTACACACCGCTACCGATTCCATATGCTCCATGGATCGACATCTCTATGGATTTTGTGCTTGGTTTGCCGCGGACAAGGAAGGGAAGAGATTCGATTTTCGTGGTGGTGGATCGATTCTCGAAGATGGCACACTTTATCCCATGCCATAAGACTGACGATGCGGTTAACGTGGCTGATTTGTTTTTCAGGGAAGTGGTGCGATTGCATGGGATGTCGCGTTCCATAGTATCCGATCGAGATACTAAGTTTCTGAGTTTCTTCTGGAAGACGTTGTGGAGTAAACTGGGGACGAAGCTGTTGTTCTCTACTACATGTCACCCTCAAACCGATGGGCAAACAGAGGTGGTCAATCGAACATTATCCCAGATGCTTTGAGCTGTGATCAAGAGCAACATCAAGGTTTGGGAGGAATGCCTTCCCATGTAGAGTTTGCTTACAACAGGATGGTGCACTCGACGACGAAGTTCACTCCGTTTGAGCTCGTGTATGGTTTCAGTCCACTCACTCCATTGGATTTGATACCATTACCTTTGAATGAGCAGGTCAATCTCGATGGAGCCAAGAAAGCTGAGTTCGTGAAGAGTTTACATGAGAAGGCGAGATTGAACATTGAGAGAAAGACGGAGCAGATCATGCGCAATGTGAACAAAAACAGGAAACCGAGGCACTTTGAAGTTGGCGACTGGGTGTGGGTGCATTTGAGGAAGGAGAGGTTTCCCCAGCAGAGGAAATCGAAGTTAATGCCCAGATGTGATGGTCCTTTCCAGGTGGTTTCGAAGATTAGAAGCAATGCCTACAAGATCGACTTGCCGGGAGAGTATCGAGTAAGTGCAACATTTAATGTTTCTGACCTTGCACCTTATTTGGATGGCAATTCGGATTTGAGGGCAAATCCTTTTGAAGAAGGAGGGGCTGATGAGGACATCAATGGGCCAGTCACACGTGCTAAGGCAAGGACGTTGAAGGAGAAGCTTGCGACATATTTGGATAGCTACATTGGAGCCATGGATGTGGAGCTATTTCGAGGGAAGCCATATATGATGATTCTAGTGGAGGAGGAAGGAGGAAGTGCTGAAGAGAAGGCAGATTGCAAGAAGCAGCCTTAACGGGTTTACTTAACGGGTCCAGGCTTAACGGTTTGGGCTTAACGGGTTTGCTGGGCTGTTTTCGAGTTTCCTTGTTTTAAAGTCGGTTTATGATTGTTTTTCCATGTTGGAGTCGGATTTGGGTTGTATTTTGCCTATTTAAAGGGCTGAACACGTTGGTTTTACCGTTAGACGATTATTATTGAATTTCAGAGGCTAAAGCCGAGTTCCCTACGTGGAATTTGCCCTAATTACTCTGTCGAGAATATCCAGATTGCTAGAGCGACTCTTATCAGCTAGGTAATCACCCTGGTTGTGGCGAGCTACCCATATCGATTGCCCTTTATTCTGAGTTGAATCTGTCCGATTGATTCATATATCGATTGCCCTTATTCACGGGTGAGTACTGTCCGATCGATTTCCATCCTTTCCGGTTCTGTTTGGTTCGAGAAGCTTGACCCTGCGCAACTTTGATTATATCAACTGGTGACAATGGGTTTAATAGGAACTTTCGATGTCCCTTCTTGAACCGGTAGCTGTTTTGCCTTCCATCATGAATAACTCCTCGTTCATATTGCCATGGACAACCCAATAAGAGATGAACAACAAGCATTGGAGCAACATCACACCAAATCTCATATGCATAATCACCAATCTGAAAACAAACCTTGGCCTTCTTGTTGACTTGGATATTCCCATAATCGTTCAGCCAATGCAGAGTATATGGTTGAGGATGCTTGATAGTGCTTAATCCCAGCTTCTTTATTGCATCCAAACTAATCACATTGCTGCAACTACCACCATCGATGACCACAGACAATACCTTCCCGTCGACTAGGCAACGAGAGTGAAAGGGATTATCCCTTTGCTCCTTCTCTGTGTAAGCTTCAATAGATAAAGCTCGACTGTTCACTCCAAGAAGTTTACCGGATGGAGGTTTCTCAGCCTTGATGCGCTCATCCACATCATCTTCTTTAGAATCAACATCAAACACGAATCCATTCCCCATGGGATTCTCTTCATACTCCTTAGAAAAGTACTCTCCATCTCGCAAGACAAAGCACTTGAAGCAATGGATGATTCTCGTTGAGCCTCCATCCCTGGCTTGAATGACTGGGGTTGTGTTCCTGGAAGCTGGCTTATCTACGTCTTGCTTAGGATAATTCATGTTAGCCTCAGGAATGTTCTCTACAATAGGCTTGGGTGAAGGTGGGTACCTTATCCCGAGCTCACCTTCAACTGCCTCTCTACCTTCATGGCCAAATGCACTGCTTCCTCCAACTCCACAAACTAACGAAGCTCTACTTCATTTATTGATTTCTCTGTTAAGCTCATGCAGAAAACAAGGAATCGTTGCTTCCTTGTCCTCCCTCGCATCTACTCTAATCGCGAGCAGTTCCAGCTCCTTAAAGTACTCATTAACAGAGCGCGCTCCTTGCCAAATTCCCTGAAAGGAATCATGGAGATCCCTCTGATAGAAAGGAGGAACAAATCGATCACACATCAAGCCTCGAAGTTCTGCCAAAGTAAAAACTTTAGGTTGCAGATTCCTTCTTCGTTGTTGCTGAATCTTTTCCCACCAAACTGTTGCATAATCTATAAACTCATAGGTGGCTACAATAACTTTTTGATGCTCTGGGCCTGAAGCAAAGCTCCCACCTACACCATCTACACAGCCAACAAGTTCATGGCTTCTGCAAGATCCTGACTCTGCTCTCCCATGGCTTGTTCTTCGATTGGAGTTTCTTCTTCAGAGAGCGATTCTTCCTCTTCAATGCGTTCTCCAATCGGATATTTGGACCTCGTTCGACAAGCAACATGTCCCCTCGCTTTCGATCCAGCCACTGTGTTAAACCGGGGCTCTGATACCACCTGATAGAGCACAGAACCTGTACCCGTAGTTATCAAAGTAAACAGCTTCAAATGAACAATAAGAAAGACTGTATAGGGATTTTTTGTTTGTAGGGATAGGGTGGAATTGAAAGTGCAAACTCAACACAAGATGGGAGAAGGCTCAATCAATATAAAAGATAGAATCTCGACTACAATCAAAGGGAAAACTTGATTGATACAGAGGAAAGTTCAAGCCTCAAGCTCAAAACCAAGATAAAAATAAATATTATGCTAAAAACTAACCCTAAAACTCGAGTCTCAGCCTTTATATAGGTCTGGACAATTAAAATTAACAAAAACCACTTAAAACACAAAATCCTGTCAGTCTGACCCGAAACCTGGGTATTATACCAAGAAAATACAAATTATCTAGCAGTAGAAACATTGTTTTAAGCTATTAAACTAAACAAACGAACAATAGAAACAAGGTTGAATTCCAGTGACAAGGCTTCACTCGGATGATTAGCCCCTTAGTCCATTTTTAGAGGATGGTGTGATACTCTAGCGTGATTTTCATATTATATATACCATTAGGAGATCAAAGTTAGTTAGGAGTCCCTCTTCGAGTCTTAGCCCGCCTAGTTGCTCTAATGGGAGAGGTGTACCAAACTATTGAATTAGGAAATTAGCGAAACCAAATCCACTGTCTCGGGTGATGAATCGGTACAACGTAAAGAAATCAATTACCCTCTTTCATGGCTCTCTATGATGATTGAGTAATTGATCCAAATTACCATAAGGATATCTTCTCTCTCTTAGGATAATTAGCCCCAAAATTGAGGAAATTGATCAAGGACACTCAATTTTCATGATAAATAATCATTTCCTATAATCACACATGCCCATCACAACATAGAATTCACAATCATCAATCTACAACATCCTAGACTATGGTTCACATCATCAAAGTGAAAGGGAAATATACTCCATAACTAGAAAAAGAACTACAACTAAAGAGAAGGAAAAACCCATGGAAAGATGATTCTCCTTCTTCCTAGTTTCTTGGGATGGCATTGAAGATGAAATATGACCTCCTTTGGTCTTGGATAGATCAAATTTCGCTCCAACCTTCTTTGGTTTGTCGTTTTCTCCCTGTAGAATGTGGAAAAAGAAACTAGTCTCACTCTAAAAATCTCCTATGTTTGAAATATGATATCCTTCTCCTTTTATACCCAAAGTGCACGTTTCATTGTCTGTCTTCATGACCGTGATGTGTGCAGTGAAAACTTGATCTCAATGCAAAATGCAAAATTTCATATTCATACTTTACGCCCTGAGTCGGTGATCCTTGCACTAGAGGCGAGATGTCCATATGCTCCTGGAACTTTGCATACTTCACGGTCTCTTTCCCGTGACAATCTCCTCTAAACCGTGATCCATGCAATCTCTAGCCCTTTGTCCCATTTTTTATCCCTTTCGTCCGACTTTCGATCCTTTCGCCCATTTCTCTTGCTATAGACTGAAAAATACTAAAAAATTCCAAAATTTTGAGTAAAATGGCTCCAAGGACAATGTTATACAAGTCAAACGACAAAGTAAAAGGGGTGAAAACATGTGTAGAATGGCTCTGATCAAACCCCTCCCCCCCACACTTGGTCGTTTTCTCGTCCCCGTGCAACATGCAAGAAATTCACAATGGTATGCACTATAGGTTGTTGGTAACCACTCAAAGTCAATCCGAAGCGAGAAAGCGTTACTTCCATATCTATGAGGACCTTGCCAACTAAAAAGGTTTAGACACTTTACGTGTGTATTGGGGGATTCTCAAGAAAAAAAAATTTGAAAAGCAATGGCCTCAATGGTGGTGCTTCTACTTTTTCAAAAGAGGGCTCAAACTTTGGTCCTCAACTTAAACTTTCCCGAACAAGCCACCACATTTACACTTGCAAGACTAGGTCTGATCACAGGGCGAGAGCAGATAAACCATTGACTTTCCTTTTCATGCCTCATGTGGGGAAAATATAAGTGGTAGTTTGTGTTATTCAAACCTAGGACACTACTATTATTAAACATATTCTCCATTAGATTATAACTCATGTGTTGTTCTATTTTAAACACTATGTAATAGTAAAGACATGATTCCTTATCCCAGGGGTACCCCTAATTTTAATTGATTTTATGGTTACACGGAGTGTTGAAAGAGTATTTTCAACTTTGAGTTACATCATACACAAGGTTAGAAATTGAATATGCGATCAGTTTGTGAATTATTGTCTAGTAGGATATGCAGATTTGTTGAACAGTGTAGATACCGAATCTATTTTATATTTTTTTCGAAATATGTAACACATGGTGACTTTTTGTTAAAATTTGTACCAATCGGGTATTTTCTTATTTATGAATTACTTAATTTAATTTTTGGAAGAGGACACCTCTACAAAAAAAATTTGTATCCGCCACTGATTTGATGTCTTAACTTAAATACTATGACAAGTTGCTTCTCACATGGGAAATTTTTTTTCAAAATGTTTTCAAAACAAGGAGCACCTTTTACAAAACATTTTGGAGTCCAAAATTTGGGGAGAGCCACACACACATGTCCTAACCTCGATAGTATACAATATCAACACAACCAAGAGAAAATAAAAGTAAAACCACTCATGATCAATCTTTGTAGCACCACACTATTTCCTATAATGCACACCATCACGACATAAAACTTTTCAAGGCACGATTAGTAGGAATCATGCATGGGACAATGAGTTCAAAACCCCTACAATTTTTAAATTTTGAGCATACATCCTAGGTTCCATAACCATCTCAATATAGGCCAACATTCAATTTCATCCACAAGTGCTTGGAACCCTCAAATTGTAGGAATTTGGCTATAATAAGGCTCCAAAGAATTCAAAATAAAGGCCATTCATCACATTTGCATCCACTCGCCATTTACATACTGACATAGATATTCAATACACCCACACTTAAGCACGCCATTGTCCCTAATGGAGCAAGAATAAGTGTGGAACAAAATTGCTGAATCATTTGCGAGTGAAAGTCGAACTGTATTTTGGCCCAGTTTTAAGGGAGAGGGAGAGCTTCACGTGGACCTAGTTACCCCTTCGTTTGTTCCTTGGACTTGATCTCTATGCATGGTTAATTGTGCTTGGTGAGTAGCCTAGTCGAGACTTTAATCAATTTGTGAAGAAGGTGACAACTTTTCGTTAGCACGTTCTTAATTATTTCTAATGTCATTTGTGGTGGATGCCGGTATTACTTTTGATTGTCCATGTGTCGACGCCAAATAAATCTTGAGATTCATCCATTGTGCGCCCTTTGATATGTCCCCAAGTTATTGTTTTAGGTTGAAATATTACCTTGATTGAGATTGATTTGCTTAGGGACAAGCAAACGTTTAAGTGTGGGGAGTGATTCGGGGCAAATTACACGCTTTTTGCCCCTCATTTCTTGATAGTTTAACTTTCCATTTCACAGTCCGTCGACCTATTTTACGCTAGGTTGTGCTTGTTTTGATATGTTTCAGTTCCTAGCATGTGTCGGAAGGTCGAGGACGAGTTCAGGATGAATGGAGACAAGAGTTCCAAGGAAATGAAGAAAACATAAACTAACACGGCCTAGATATGGCCGTGTTCCCGACCCGTGTTCCACATCATCTACTTGGACACGACAGCGTGTCAGGCGACGAAAGATTCTTACCATTCGACGAACACGACCTAAACACGCCCGTGTTCAGAGGCCATGTCCGCAACTGAGTTCTAGAGGATTTTGTTGCCTCACTGGCATAAAAGATTATCACGGTCACTCAGACTGTGATAATCAATGAAGAGGGCGTGAAATCAGGAAAAAACGGAGCATTTTGTCGAGTTTTGAAGAACACGGCCAGAAGACTGTCGTGATCCCTGGCCGCGCTATTGCTTTCCTCGCAAACGGCAAAATGTAGCGCACTTGGGCTAGAACACGACCAGAGCAAACTCTGGCCATCCGCTTTTCTACTTGAGGAAACCCGATCTGGAGGCTTGGAGGAGAGGTCCGTCGAATGCACCATCTGCTTAAGATATTCATCAATAGCTAACCAACTCGACGGTTGTGAACCGTAGTTTTGACGGTGACATCCAGGACAACAATCTCGAAGCGATCGAACGGCGATCGAATCAAGGAATGATGACTCTAGCTACTCAAATCTATATCTAGGCACGGATACAAGTAAGGATATCTGGCCACTAGCATTAAATCGATGTTTGTGCGACTAAAACTACGAGGTTGCCAAATTCTAGGTATTTAGCGACGGTTTCACAGGCTTTTTGTGATGGACTCGTAGAGCATTAGTGACTGCTAATCTGACGGCGACTAAAGACACTGCAGAGTATTTTTATTTATAAATCCACATACTCATGTTTCTTTGCAAACATATCCTTAGGGGTCGTTTGGAAGTTGTGATTTCAAATGGTATATTGACCTAATTCATGTATTTGTGAGATTAAGTAGTTTTTTTTTTACTTATATAGAACTAGAATACATGCATTTACTTTTTAGAGGCCCCACCACAATCACTCAATATTGAGGGATTTACAATCTCTACCTTTTGTTGAGATTCTTCACAATCACTCAAAACTAACTTTTTCTTACCTTTAGAACAAAAACACAATCTAAACCTCCAAACAAGATATTTGCCTAATTCATTCATCAAATAATAATACACTAATTATCTCAATACATCAATTTGAAGAATCACAACTTCCAACCAAGCCCTTAGACTTTGTTAAATGATCGATTTAGTCCTTAAAATTTCATAATATTATAAATTAAGCTAATTAGACATTATTGAAGTAGTAATCAAGATAATTAGTAATAATTCCGTAGATTTAGTTATCCAAATAGTGTGATTAATGTTGTTAGCACGTGATGAATGAATTAATCTCATTAGTCAAATTGATATGATTAGTTAATGAGAAAATGTGCTACTTTGTTAATATGATTAGTATACTTTTATATGCTTATTGAACCTTGAGTTAATTCACGTAGGGCTGTTTTAGCACAATCAGTTTCCAATGATTAAGATTGACTAACTAGCACATTTTCTCATTAACTAATCATGTCAATTAAACTAACTAATGAGATTAATTAATTTATCACGTGCTAACAACATTATCATACTATTTTGTATAACTAAATATGTGGAATTATTACTAATTATCTTGATTACCACTACAATAATCTCTAATTAGCTTAACTTCGTATATTATGAAATTTTAAGGACTAAATCGATCATTTAACAAAGTCTAAGGACTTGTTTGCAAAGAAATACAACTACGTGGATTTATAAATAAAAAAATCTGCATGTCATTAGTTACCGTCAGATCAGCAGTCACTACTGCTCTACGAGTTTGTCACTTAATCCTGTGAAACAGTTGCTAATTACCTAGAATTTGGCAAACTCGTATTTAGTCGCACAAACATCGATTTAATGCTAGGGGACATATATCCTTACCTTGTATTCGTGGATAGATCTAGATTTGAGTCACTAGATTCGCCGTTCCTTGATTCCATTGTCGTTGGATCGCCCCAAAATTGTCGTCCTCACTGTCGTCGTCAGAACTACGGTTCACAACCGTCGAGTTGGTCATCCGTTAAAGAGCCCGACGGAGATGACTTGTTAGAGTTTCTTGTTTGGAGACAGAGACGTAGCTGACGACTGGATCTGCTTCAGCAGCGACGATAGGCAGCAATTTAAAAAAAATAAAATTTCTTGGTCGGTTATACCAACACAAATAACTAATTTAATTATGAAGAAGTCAAAGAAAAAGAAGAAGACCATGGGAGGAATCGGCGTAAGCCATAAGGGAATGATGAAAGGCTGAAGAATGAAAGGGAAACACGATGGAGAAGGGTTGAAGGGGAAAATATTAAATAAAAAAGATTTATTTAAAAATAAAGCAATAATACTAATTTTTATTTATATAAATTATTTATTTATTTAAATAGTAATTTCCTATCTTGACGACACCTAAGTGCCACATAAGCAACGATCAAACATTAGTTGACCACTTTTATGTCAACCGTTCACTCTAACAATTAACAGAAATTCGCGTAACACAAATTACTTAGGCCCCTAATAGGTTGGAATATTAATGTCATTACTCAAATTTCGTAATACAAATGGCAATTTCGCTAAAAGTTGGTATTTTTAGTGGTATTAAGCCTTTACAATACAAAAAGATGCTTGAGTATTATGTAAAGATTGTATGGGAGGATCTCTGAGTTGTGCAGCCAAAGGTAAGATGCTACTATGCTGATTTCATGGCAGGCTGCTTGCAGTTGATCAATCCAATGAAGCTACTATGCTGATTTCATGGCAGGGTGTGAAGATGTTGATAGCATCGTATTTGCACACTCCTTTCTTGATCATTTTGGCTTGAGTTCGTGCTTTCTTTACTTATTTTATGTTAGGGTGTGATTGTATGTCCCATTTCAAGTCCTAGCAGGTAGAAGGAGGCGTAGGCCCAAGTTTCGAGTCATTTGATATCTTTTGGCGACTTTGGAGGAAGAACACCGACGTCCCTGCCTCAAGCACGATCGTGTTTCGTATGGCACCCACCAGTGGTTTTTATGTTGAGCGTTGTGACGATCAACCCCACACTCAATTTTTGCTTGTCTCTAAGCAACGACTCAAAAGACACAAACACATAACCAACCATAACAATGACACACCACAGACTCACTAAACAAACACTCAAACACTCAAACAAAATTTTCCTTGGACTCTTGTTGTAATCAGTAGTTTCTTTCTCAAAGGACAAGTTGTGCTTTAATGATCATACCTTTCACCCCAAACTCAAGGTCTTTGCAACCCTTAACCATTGACTGACTCAAATCCATCAAAAACTCAAATAGCAACACTCAATTCCGATCGTCGGTAGTGGGTGATTAACAACTTATGGTGTAACAGTTATTAGGAGAATCTAATCACATCAGTGAGGTGCATATCTCGTGAGGACAATCTGGCTTACTCACATAAATCATAAGCAACCAACTGAGCACAAGAGTCTCAAAAACTAATGGGGGAAGCCTTTTGCAAACATGATTTTAACTTTAAGCACATCACTACCTTTTATGACAAGGAGAGGCTTTCTCTCTTTCTGAATTTGCTTGCCGAGTGGTCGTATTTAGTACAAGTGGGATTTGTTTCTTACTACCGGTGACCGAGCAAGAGCAATTTCTGCTTCTTAGCACTCGCATAAGGGCTTCTTTCAACTCCTTTTCCTCAGTCCGTGTGGAGGGTCACTACACATCCTCAAATGACACTTCACTCAACTGGGGATCGTACTTGATAAGCAACATCGTACGGTCGCGAACCGATTCTCAATTGAATCTTTCCTAATCCTCATGTGCAATGAGTGATTGCCTCACACGATTTTGGTATTTTACCCACACTTTAATTGTTATGGCAACTTTCTTATATTTTACTTGTCAGGTAGTGTTTTCTTTTATGAAGATACAGTTCACCCCATCATAAAACATTCAAAACAGAGAGACTCATTGAAAAGTCAACAACTCACAATAGATGCAAGTAAGCACAATATCCAAACATGTCGAATGGTCAATGTTCTCCACCTAACTACTTCACAAAAAGTCATTACACTATCCTCACAAAATAGAGTGTTGCTAAAAGAGTTTGCTCAATTAAAGCACATCAAGTCAGTCAAAACATCAAGCTCATTGTGAAGAACTATGCAATTCAACACTAGTGGGGTGATTTCGATGATTTCATTCAAGCACAAACTCATTTCACACGCATCACGGTCATTTACATCATGTTACCACAAGAGTACAAGGTTTTGTTTTTAATTTTTCTGATTTTTAGGTGTTTGTTTTTGGGGTTTTTTTTACCACGTGCAATAGGGACAAACAAACACTAAGACTCACCACCCCACACTCAGGATGGAACATTGTCCCTAATGTTCAACTCCTAATCTAAACATGCACGGGTTTGACACAACTAAAAATAAAGAAAAGAAAACTTACCTTGGGTTGCCTCCCAAGAAGCGCTTGTTTAACGTCCTCAGCCTGACATTCATGGAGCTTTCAACCAATGGGTATGGAAAGGTATCCAGAATACCCTCCCAAGCAATGATAGAACGCATAACCTCCATCCAACATATGAGTCACCTCTGCAGGGCCAGGTGTGCGAAAATTTGGTATGATCTTCTTAGCTGGCATGTTGGATCCTTTAGTGAGGCGTAGGTGGTATTGCAACGCCTCAAGCAAGTACTCTTCCTGTTTCAATGTCAATGAAGAAGGAATAATAACAGGAAGATTGAAATTATTACCCAAATATCTATACTTGAGGTGATCTGGCAAGGATTTCTGTCCTTGCTTTGATTTCAGAATCTGAGCAGATAGGACATGTGATAGTTGTTCAGGTTGTCCACTATCACAGAAGAAGGGATTTTTCCTTTCTCGAGCTCCACTTTCAAAATCATCAAATGCATCGTGTTTATGATCAACTTGAAACACATTAAAAATTTCCTCCTCCTCACCTACTCGGAATGTCAGTTTGCCTCTCCCAACATCGATGAGTGCATCTCCAGTGGCCAGAAAAGGTCTACCAAGTATGAGAGGCACTCCCCGATCTTCTTCCATCTCTAGAATCACAAAATCTGTTGGGAGAATAAACTTCCCCACCTTCACCAATACATTCTCCACCACTCCTTTTGGAATTTTTACTGATCGATCAGCCAATTGGAGAGTGATCCGAGTAGGCTTAAGAACATCTCCCAATCCCAATTTCTTGTATACTGAGTATGGCATTAAATTTATTCCTGCTCCAAGATCACAAAGTGATTTATTGAAATCTGTACCTCCAATGACACATGGAATGGTGAAGCTTCCTGGATCATCCCTCTTTTTTGGTAATTTATTATGAATCACAGCACTACATTCAGAAGTAAGGGTTACCGTCTCTAGATCAGCCCACTTGCGCTTCTTTGTCAGCAACTCCCTTAAGAATTTAGCATATGTAGGCATCTGTTCAAGTGCCTCTGGCAATGGTATGTTGATCTGAAGTTGCTTGAAGTTTGGGTCTTCCATAGGCTTCATTAACCTTTGAGGGAATGGCGCGGGAGGTTCATAAGGCTTTACCTCTTCATTCTTGAGTTTTTCCACTTTTGGAGTTGCACAGGCAGATTGCATGCAAATTGCCTGTGCAAGTCATCCAGTTTAGCATCCAACTTGGCTTCGAGACTTGTAACTCTGTCAACTTCATGAAAGCCTCCTCTTCTTCGAATACTGGTCTCACTACCCCATTCAGTGGCTTCTGAACAGATCTTCTCTACCAGTTCATATGCTGTAGGTGCCTCCATCCTTGTGAAACCATTTCGAGAAGCATTATTTAGGGCATCCCGAAACTCCCTTCTGATTCCATTAAAGAAAATAATAATCACGTTCCAATCTTCTAGACCGTGGCTTGGGCATCTTATCAAAAGCCCCTTGTAGCGCTCCCATGCCTCAGTCAGACTCTCATCATTTGCCTGCTTAAAAGTAACAATCTCTTCTTGCCTCTTCATTGCCAAGGCAGGTGGAAAGTACTTATCCAGAAAGGCCTTCTCAAGTTGAGCCCAGGTCGTGATGGAACGAGGTGTCAAGTTCTGGAACCAGTATGATGCATTCCCTATCAGAGAGAATGAGAACATACGTAGGCGAATTGCATCATCAGACACTGTAGGGCTCTTCATCGTATCACATATGCTCGTGAGGATCCTGACTGCTAGCCCCAGAGAAAGTATACCCATTGGTGATCATGTTGATGAATGCTGGGGTAATCTCCATGGTTGAATCCCCAGCCGGAATGACAACACATGAAGTTCGGGCTCCAGTCCTTCGATTCAAGCGAGCCCTGATCGAACGATCATGGTCTGCCATGATGACAGGCTCGATGTCGCGCGCTGGTGGAGGTGTAGGTGGTGTAGAGATGACAGGTGATGAAGTCTGCCGTATCTGTTGACGATTATGGGTTAGGGAAGGTGATAGACCGTTAATTACACATGTTTTTACCCCTGTTCTTACACCGTTTGAGATGTGGTTTATCGTGTTTTAGGCCGATTTCACGCTAGGTTGTGCTTGTTTGTGATATTTCAGGTCCTAGTACGTGAATGGAGGCTTGGGAGCGAGTTTGGGGTCGATTGGACGAAGATCGGACGCGTGGCGAGGTGCTAAGGAAGCCGCACGGGCATTCCTGGACATCACACGGCCGTGCAACTCACATTTGTGGCGGTGTGATTTTCGCCGAGAGCAAACACGGGCAGAGCAGATTTACCACACGGCCGTGTGACCCTGGCCGTGTGGGAAGCCTGAAGTTCGACTTATTGATACGCCGCGTTTTGACTCACACGGGCAACTGGGTGAGCCACACGGCCGTGTGGCCTGCCCGTGTGAGTCGGGAAATCTTGGTTTTTCAGCCAATTCCGAGCCACAAGAGAGGGAATCGTTTTTCAGA
Organism: Linum tenue; assembly: GCA_946122785.1. NCBI lineage: Eukaryota > Viridiplantae > Streptophyta > Magnoliopsida > Malpighiales > Linaceae > Linum > Linum tenue. The sequence goes on along the minus strand of CAMGYJ010000011.1, from coordinate 25,023,349 downwards.
GCAAAAACAGAGCCCTAAAGAGAGAAAGTGCGAAGAACACATCCTAGAAGCTATCTTGGAGCTGGGTTTCATCAAATCGAGCTTGGAGATCGTCATAGGAGTGGAAATCATCATCCCAGAGCATATTTTCCTCATCTTTATGAGTATGACTACTCTGATTACTGTTTTCTTCTCTCTCTCTATGGAGTAGAACCATTCTCTCACTTGGGTATGAAGAACCCTAGTTCCTTGTGTTAGCGATTTGATTGTAATGACTTGGGATGATTATACTGTTTGGTTTTAATTGAATGATGCATGTTTATTGAATTGATTGAAGTCTGATCAGCTTTTCTTGATTTCTGCTGCAACCTGAGATAGATAGAATCTGATTAGGTTGTTAGAGCCTCTTCATTCGATAGTAGGAGATTGGTTATACGAGAGTTATCCAGTTTACTGCTTTGTACTGGAATCCAATTCCAGTAGTGGAGTTCTGTGCTCATTGCTTCAGCTTTCTATCCCGGTGAAGACTAGTCGTATGCCGGGTAGTTAGACTGAGAGGGCTTGGTCAGCTTAAGAGATTCCAAGCTACTGTCGGATCTTCCGCAGTCTAATTAACAGTAAATCAACCCAGGGTAATTACAATTGAACCTAACTAAGGAGCTAGAGGGACTTATTCCTGAGTGACTCTTTCCTGCTTTAGAAAACCGAACCATTTCCTGCTTTCTTACTACTTTTAGTTTAAACAACAATCACTCGACTTAGTTGGCTAGATAATAGATAATCACGGAGTAAGCAGTAGATCTAGACCCCGAGTTGATAATAGAACTTGCCTGTTACTGCATTCCCGGACTGCGATTACACTTGGTCGCAGTTTGGTGTTGTGTTTTGGCGTGTCAAGTTTTTGGCGCCGTTGCCGGGGATCCTCTAGGTTATTGGGGAAACGTGAGAATTTGCTACTCTAGTTTTTTTTCTTCTTTATTGCATTTTTCTCTTCCACCTGTGTGCCTTCACGGGTTGCTTCTGCTGATTGTGTGCAGGTAGTGCATGACCCGTAGCCAGTCGGGAGATCTACTACCATTAGACCAGGAGCTTGAACGAACCTGCAGGAACTTCAAGCGGGCTCTAAAGGCGCGACTGGCTGCGGAGGAGGCGCTATCACAGCTGCAGATCACTAACGAAGAGGAGATGGATGAACCACAAAACCATGATGTAATCAATCCAGAGGAGCAGACCATGGGATCCTACTGGACCGCTAGAGCCGCGGACATGAGGTCACCCATTCAACACCCTCATGTCCCAGCCAACAATTTTGAGGTGAGCACCTCAGTAATCACCATGTTGCGCGGTTCAGTGGTGTTCCGTGGTAAGGAGGGGGAGTGCCCCCGATCACATCTCAGGCAATTTCACGAGCTCATTGATGGAATCAAGATCAATGGGGTCCCAGCAGATGCCATCCAGCTGAGGTACTTTCCATTCACCCTGGAGGGGCAGGCAAAGGAGTGGCTAGACACTCGACCTCCGGGCTCTATCACCACGTTCGCCAACCTGGCGGACAAGTTCCTCACCCGCTACCATCCTCCATCCAAGACGGCTGACCTGTAAAAGCAAATCACCCATTTTGCTCAGGATGAGGATGAGACCATCAGGGATGCATGGGAGAGGTACAACAGTCTCTTCCTGAGGTGTCCAAATCATGGCTTCAATGATGCTTTCAAGGTGGGCACCTTCTATCACGCCCTCTTCCCAGAAGACAAGCAGCTGATTGACTCGGTTTGTGGCGGGAACATGCTAACCAAAACACCGCCACAGCTGAATCAACTCTTTGAGGAGATGGTAGTGAACGGGTATGATTGGGGCACTGCTAGGAGGTCGAGGAGAGCACCAAGCCGAGGTGTACATTCTGTGGGAGCCCATCCCTCTGATTTGGTGCAGGTAGTATCGAAGCCGGTTTCAGCTATCGATCGTTCCGGGATGATTCCAGGGACCGGACAGCAGCAGGAAATGCTTTGCCACTGGTGCGAGAGCACCCATCACACGGTGGAAGACTTCCAAGCGATGAAGGAATCGACCACACCCCAGGAGCAGGTGAACTTCATCAATAATGTCAGGCGCAATGACCCCTACAGTAACACTTACAACGAGGGGTGGCGCCAGCATCCTAACTTCTCCTGGGGTGGGGCAAATTCCAGACCACCAGTCCCCCAGGGACCACCGGGCTTCCAGAGGCTGCCATATCAGCCCAGAAAGGGGCAATTCCAGCAGCAGCAACAGTCTCTCTATCAGCCCATGCAGGGGCATGCTGCTCAATCACAGCCGCGACCTTTCCAGCAGCCATGTGCAGCCCCTGCTGTCCCAGTGCAGAATGATCAGATGGCTGAATTGCGGGACTTGGTGGGTTCTCTCGCCAGTTCTATTGCTAAGAAATTCAACACTATTAAGCAGTTCATGGAAAAGGCCTCGGGTAAATTCCTTGTTCTTGAAGCTGGCCAGAGGAACACACAGGCTGTCTTGCAGGATATCCAAACCCAGCTGGGGAGCGTGGCTCAGGCAGTGGCACAAAGGGATCCTAGTACTCTACCCGGTCAGACCATCCCTCATCCGTAGAACCCGAATGAGCACTGAAATGCCATCGCAACCAGGAGTGGCAAGATGACTGTTGATCCACCTGTTCGGGAACAAGAGAGAGAGACCCCTGTCTTAGCGTCTCCAGCGGTTGAAGAAGAAGCAGAGAAGGAGGTTGAGGTACCTGCACCTAAGCCGCAACCATTAGTGAAGGAGTATATCCCGAAACTCCCCTTCCCTACTCGGTTGCACATAGACAGGCTGGAGGCAGAGTTCGAGAATTTCATGTCCATGCTTAGGAAGCTGAATGTCCAAGTACCCTTCCTGGAGGCACTATCTCAAATGCCTAAGTATGTGAAGTTTCTGAAAGAGCTTCTCTCAAAGAAGCAGAAGCTGAGTGAGCTGGCCACTATGGAGCTCAGCGAGGAGTGCTCGGCTATTCTGCAGAACAAGCTTCCGCAGAAGCAGAAGGACCCAGGTAGTTTTACTATCCCGTGCTCTATAGATAAATTGCATGTAGAGAGGTCCTTGGCGGATTTAGGTGCTAGTATCAATGTTATGCCGTATAAATTGTTCAAGAAACTAGGCCTAGGTGAACCCCGTGCTACTAGGATGACCCTTCAATTAGCTGACCGATCTGTAGTGCATCCTAGGGGCATAGTGGAGGACCTTCTGGTTAAGGTTGGCAAGTTCAAATATCATGTGGATTTTGTTGTCCTGGACATCAATGAGGACACAGAAGTGCCCCTTATACTGGGAAGGCCTTTCCTGGCCACCGCCAAGGCTCTCATAGATGTGCATGATGGGACCTTAGTTTTGAGGGATGGCGAGGAACGAATAACGTTTTCAATTGCTAATACTTTACCTGCTTCGTCGCCTCTGCATGCTGTATCTCACCAGGAGCACGAGTCTTTCGTGTATCCTTCTGTGTTTCCAATTTTGCAGGATCCGCCTCCCATACCTTCGCCGCCACTCCTGTCCACTCCGTCACCAAAAGAACAGATCAAGGAGGAGTGCCGGCCGAAACCGCAGGCAGCTAAGCCTGCTCAAAAGAAATCCGGAGACCACTACGAGCTGGCCCCGCCCCCACCTTGGCCATCCGAGTATTCACTCGCTTGCATCTTGCCGGATGGCCAAGTCGAGTTGGCGAATGTTGTTGGCCACATTCATCGCGTGCATGGCCACCATTTGAAGCTGTACCTCAAGAGCGATGTGGATCCGCTCTTGAAGGCACCTGATCCTACACTTCTCTGAGCATCCATACTGGCGTCCAGCTAAAAGACGGTAAAGAAGCGCTTGTGGGGAGGCAACCCCACCGAGGTTTGCATTTTCTTACTTTTTTCCTTTTGTTTTTTTGTATTTTTTTTAGTCTTGAGATGTTGTTCCAGAGTCAAATGTCGTTTTTGAGTGAAAACAGGTTGAATTCGGGGCTCCAGCAGTCCACACGGCCGTGTGGATTTTATCCTTTGGCCGTGTGAGCTCTCGGCAAATTCCACACCGCCAAAAGTGCAACTGGCACGGTCGTGTGGATTGTTCTGGCCTGGCCGTGTGGCCGACACGGGCAACTCATATGCTCGCACGGGCGTGTGGATTTTATCCCTTGGCCGTGTGAGCTCTCGGCAAATTCCACACGGCCAAATGTGCAATTCGCACGGCCGTGTGGAATTCCTCGGCCTGGCCGTGTCGGCCAACACGGGCAAACCTGCACCTCACACGGCCGTGTGAGCCTGCCCGTGTGGCCGAGCCACGGCTTATAAATTCGGCCAACACGGCCGAGTGGTCAGCAAATCCACTTTTGCTCGCCAGAAACCTCTCCCCTCGCCGGAAAACCGCGCCTTTTCACTCTCCTTGGCGATTTTCGGCCATTTTCGGTCGTTTTTTCCCAAATCCAACACCACACCCAACCTTCCCACACCATTATCGGCCTATCCCTCGTTTTTTAGGTGATTTGGCTCGACTTTGAGTCGCCGGAGCCGATTCCCGGCGAGGCTCTGACGGGCATTTCCGGGCATTTTTTCGGCTTTTCGTCGCTTCCATCGCCTTCCCCTCATCATCCCTACACCTCTACTTGAGTCTCCAGGTTTGATTTTGCCCTTAACTATGTTAATTTTGGAGAATTGGGTGTTTGAGTGTATGTTTAGAGAACCTCATTGAATCTTGTGATTTTTGTGCAATTGATTGAGGAGAATGCATGGAGTGTGTTTGAATTGTGTTGGGCAATGTCCCCCTTGATTGTTTGAGCCCTTGTGTGCAAGAATTTTGCCAAATTCATGCTTGCCTTCATAGTGCACACAAGGTGTTCGATGAAATGCCTGTTTTTCATGTCATGTTGTGGGGACCGGTTGTGGCCCTTAATGATGTGCTTTGAGGGTGTATTTGCTATGGATGTGAACCTTAAGTTGCCTAATTTATCGTGAATGTGAACCCCCACTCAGATTATGCTTGATTTATCGATTTTTTGACCCCCGAACTATGGATCAAACCATGGTTAGGCTGTTTTCTGTTATTAAGTGTGTGGGTGTGATTGACCTTTTCTTTGGCTCTTTTGGTTCCACTTTGGGTTGTTCTTTTGCAGGACAATGTCGAAACCTAACCTCAAGCACCCGTTCATCCGGGATCTAAAGAGGGGCCCCGATGAGGATCGCTTCAAGCAGGTCCTGGCATGCTTGTTTGGGCAGCACCATTGCTGGTCCAAACGGGAGTTTCGGAAATTGCACTGCTACGAGCAACTCTCTGCCGTCGTCACCAACCGCCCATGGCGCCGTCTGATCTCCATCCACGAAAAGATTTACCACGAGCCCATGCTGGAGTTCTACACGACCTTCAAGCACACACCCACGGAGGATTGGAGAGACGGTGCAGCCGTCAAATTCCGGCTAGGCGGTGCCCCCCGGTCCATGAGCTACCACGAGCTGGCCGAGGCTCTCGACCTCGGCCTAGACGACGGTGAGGACTACGTCACCGAGGTCAACGACCCGCCGGAGGTGGACTTCAGGACGCTGTACACCCGCCTGGCTCGGCCAGGCCAGCAGCGTCCCTTCTCGGCCGGGAGGACGAAGGCCACTACCCTGCAGCTCGACAACCGCCTTCTCCACCACCTGCTGGCGAAGTCTTACACCCCGGCTTCAGACAGTGCCAGCGCCATCACCAAGAGGGCCATGTACTTCATCGCGTTGATCCGCCAGCACGACCATCCTCTCCACTTGGGTTCGGTGGTGGCCAGGACCTTCGAGAAGACTGCTTCGGAACTGAAGAGCCTCCACTGCACCCCCCTCATCACCCGCCTGGCCACCTACTTTGGCCTTTCACTGCAGGGGTGCACACAGCAGGGGGACACCAGCGTCTTTGGCAGGAAGACGATAAGTCACATGCACCTGCTGCGAGAGAACCGTGGCATTCTATGGATCGATGGGTTTCCGGAACCTCAGATCCCCGCGGAGGACCAGCCAGAGGGCTAGGAGGATGAGGCTGCTGATCATGTGGAGCCCGAGGAGGTAGATGCTGATGCTGCCCCCCCGCCCCACCACCTACGAGTACGGGGATGGCAGCTCTGCTTTCCCCGGGCAGCACTACTTCACCTACCAGTTCGAGCAGCTGCCTATCCAGAATCAGCAGATCCTTGACTAGTAGCTCCAGTTCCAGCAGCAGTACGCGGCTCACCAGGCCGAGTACCAGCACAGGATGGCTGATTATGATGAGCGCCTCGACATGCTAGCGACCCAGCAGGGGGTGACTATCGCACACATCGAGCAGGAGAAGCGCCGTTCACGGCGCATGCAGGAGGTCCAGCAGCACCTACTCCAGCTGCTGCCAGGCGAGCAGCCCGTCTGGAGGACTCTCCACTTCCACCTCCCCTAGCTGATGGTGATGATGGTGCTGATGGTGATGACGCCTTCATGGACGACATCGACCTGGATAACCTCGGCGACGAGTAGGCTGTACTCGTTGCCCATCTCAGTGTGTTATTCGTTTTAGACTTGTGTGTGTTTGCTCCATGTGTGAGGTGCTTGAACTTAGTGTCGTTTGTTTTTGTTTTTGTTTTTCTTTTGTGGATTGTTTATGTTGTAGCCGTCTGGGCTAACACTTATCCCTAACGCACAGTGTGCTAGTGTGTTCTTGGTGTTCCATTCGTGCAGAACTGTCCATCTTCCCGTTTTTTCTCGCTGACTGGTCCACTTCCAGTCCTCCAGCAGTATTTCAATCTGGTAACATCGTTCCCCTTATCTCTCCCTCTACTCCATTGAGGGAAATGTCGTGCTTAAGTGTGGGGGGTGCTTTGTATCGGTTGGAACCCTTATTTGTGTGCTTGGAGCCTAGTCCGCTGTCCGAATCTTACGATTTGAGGGCTCCAAGTACTGCTGTTTGATCATATTGGCACTGTGTTGTGATTGGTGAATTGAATGTTTTTCGGATTGATGCATGACAGCTTGATTGTGACTAGGACAACCTATGATGAGGACTGAGACGTGCAGTAGAATTGTGTAGGGGTTCAGTTCTTTCAACTGTTTGCTTACCAACTGTGACTTGGATTGATCACTTGTTCTTGACAGTCGTTTATGCATCTAGTTCAGGGTATCAGAATGTGAGATAGAGCATATAGGTAGCCATGTGAGATTTGAGCATGCTCGTTTCTTTCTTGTGCGATAGATCCCTCTTCCATGATGTGTAGCATTCACGTTGTCACTAGCTAAGATGATGGGGGCATAGGATTACCCCACGACCAAATTTGACTATCCTGATGTGTCATATCCCCTAGTCAGCCCCTTTGAGCCGTGTGTTATCCTTTCTTTTGGTCTATAATGAAAAATCACCCTTTTGCATCTTTTAGAAGGTTCCAGAGAGTGGTTTTTACAGATCCTCTGCTGTTTCTGCTAAATTTAAGGTGAGTGTTGGAGGTAGTGCTTAAAAGTTGGACATGTGTTTGAAATATGTGCAGAAGTGGTGGCTCTCTTAAGAAATAAAAAGAAAATGAAAGACAAACATAGAAAAAAATGAAAGCAAAAGAGAGCCACCACCAAAATCTGAATAATGCCCAGTAAGTAGTGTTTCTTAGCAGTCTGGCTTGGAAATGCTAACATTTATACCTCCTTCGCTTTTGTGCTCTTGAGATATTGAGTAATGCAGAATAGCAGAAAGGAAATATCGGTTTGTTTGACTGTGATTGTGTGGGTTTGGAAATGTGGAACCTTGTGCTATGAATGCTTCCACCACCTAAAAGGCCTTTTCCCTATGTCCAAGATTCTAGCCAGTCACTTGAACCTGTGTCTAAGACCTCCGGATTAGTTAGTGGTGACACTCCATTGTGAACTCTAGCATTTAGAGGCTGCCATCATGGTGAAGAGATGTTAGGGATTGAGAGAAATAGCATGCGCATTTTTCGCATCAAATCGTCCTGACCCAACTGGTCGAGAGTGAGTGATTCATTTTCATATTCTATATACTCTTGTACCCCGGTGAGGACCTAGATTGCTCGGTCTCTATTCTGATGTCTTGAGTTGGATGCATGAGGTGACTGTTTTGAGTAAGTGGTTGAGTCAAGTCTAGGTTGGTTGGTGAACAGAAGGGAGACTCTTCCTTTACTCGATTTTGCTGCGCTCGAATGTCCTTTGTGGTGGTTGTCCAGCTTGCTATTGAAGTTGTTCATGTGTTGATGCTTGAAAACCAGTATGATTCACGTGTTCTGTGCCTTTATGACTTGTCCCCAATGTTGGTTGATTAAAATATGTAAGCTTAGCTTGTGTCTGACTTGGTTTGCTTGGGGACAAGCAAACGGTTAAGTGTGGGGGAGTTTGATAGACCATTAATTACACATGTTTTTACCCCTGTTCTTACACCGTTTGAGATGTGCTTTATCGTGTTTTAGGCATATTTCACGCTAGGTTGTGCTTGTTTGTGATATTTCAGGTCCTAGTACGTGAATGGAGGTTTGGGAGCGAGTTTAGGGCCGATTGGACGAAGATCGGACGCGTGGCGAGGTGCTAAGGAAGCCGCACGGGCATTCCTGGACATCACACGGCCGTGCAACTCACATTTGTGGCCGTGTGATTTTCGCCGAGAGCAAACACGGGCAGAGCAGATTTACAACACGGCCGTGTGACCCTGGCCGTGTGGGAAGCCTGAAGTTCGACTTATTGATACGCCGCGTTTTGACTCACACGGGCAACTGGGTGAGCCACACGGCTGTGTGGCCTGCCCGTGTGAGTCGGGAAATCTTGGTTTTTCAGCCAATTCCGAGCCACAAGAGAGGGAATCGGATTTTCAGAGCCAAAACAGAGCCCTAGAGAGAGAAAGTGAGAAGAACACATCCTAGAAGCTATCTTGGAGCTGGGTTTCATCAAATCGAGCTTGGAGATCGTCATAGGAGTGGAAATCATCATCCCAGAGCAGGTTTTCCTCATCTTTATGAGTATGACTACTCTGATTACTGTTTTCTTCTCTCTCTCTATGGAGTAGAACCCTTCTCTCACTTGGGTATGAAGAACCCTAGTTCCTTGTGTTAGGGATTTGATTGTAATGACTTGGGATGATTATACTGTTTGGTTTTAATCGAATGATGCATGTTTATTGAATTGATTGAAGTCTGATCAGCTTTTCTTGATTTATGCTGCAACCTGAGATAGATAGAATCTGATTAGGTTGTTAGAGCCTCTTCATTCGATAGTAGGAGATTGGTTATATGAGAGTTAGCCAGTTTACTGCTTTGTACTGGAATCCAATTCCAGTAGTGGAGTTCTGTGCTCATTGCTTCAGCTTTCTATCCCGGTGAAGACTAGTCGTCTGCCGAGTAGTTAGACTGAGAGGGCTTGGTCAGCTTAAGAGATTCCAAGCTACTGTCGGATCTTCCGCAGTCTAATCAACAGTAAATCAACCTAGGGTAATTACAATTGAACCTAACTAAGGAGCTAGGGGGACTCATTCCTGAGTGACTCTTTCCTGCTTTAGAAAACCGAACCATTTCCTGCTTTCTTACTGCTTTTAGTTTAAACAACAATCACTCGACTTAGTTGGCTAGATAATAGATAATCACGGAGTAAGCAGTAGATCTAGACCCCGGGTTGATAATAGAACTTGCCTGTTACTGCATTCCCGGACTGCGATTACACTTGGTCGCAGTTTGGTGTTGTGTTTTGGCGTGTCAGAAGGCCTAGGAGTTGTGGTTGGCTGCTTCCCTAACTTGACCTGCTTCTTGTTCTGACGACAGGTCTTCTCGATCTCCGGATCTAGTGGCAGTAAATTGCCAGTCGTCCTCCTAGGCATGCACGAGGAGGATAAACCTGAAAATTCTTCTGCACACTAACACCCAGATCAAAATAGTTCACTCACAAAAATCAACAAAAACAAGGTATGGCAGTCCCCGACAACGGCGCCAAAAACTTGGTAGGGGAAAAGCATAATGCTAATTCCTATCTTGTAGTAAAACCGGAAATCCAGGTATCGACTCTCAGGGACTGTTACAACCTTATAGTTTATTAATTCTGTGGAGCAAACTATAAGTGAAAAATAGTTTGGTTGATGAGATTATTAACTAATAGCAAAATAATAAAACTAATTAAGCAAAGTAAACTTGTCGGGAGAAATTCAATTGGAGAAGCTCTGGAAGAAACACCGGGATTCACTACCTATCCTATCCAGATTAATTCACATATTCCAATCAATTTAATCCAACTCTCTACAGCCAGGATATCATGAATGTGCTAGCTATCCCTGTCGGGAATTACTACATACTATACAATTAACTATTTAGCCTGAAGAACGATATCCTATTTAAGACCGCATAGCACCTTATTTAATCCACTGTCGCTTCGATAAGTTACTATGTCACATGAAATATTTTCAGTTATTAGGGTTTCACTATCGCTAATGACCTAATTCACTACAAATCGATGTATTTGTGGCCAGTCAACACAAAGCATTAAGTAATTTCATGAAATAGAGATTGGAAGAAAAGAATTATGAATCAATCCATCAACTATAGAAATAGCTACATCCTATGGTGTTTGCCCCAGAAATCGGGGTTTAGTTCATGAAAAAACTGAGATAAAACAATAGGGTTTTGTTCATCATGTTCTAAATCAACAATAAACAACTAGTTCGGTCTAGAAAATCCAACCAAAATAATCGCTCTCGTTGAAATCAGCTCAAGCTGCCTTAGAAAGCTCGATCACCAATTGCCGCTCGATGGAATTTACTCGTCCCAAGCCTTCCGCTGCCCTCACTGCTTTTCTTTCCCGTGTCGCCTGCTCGTCCAAGAAATTCCCCAAAATAATTCCGATGCCGCTCTGCTGCCTTCCGAGAATTCCCTTCTCTCCAAAATAATAAATCCCCCCTTCAATTAATTGCATCCCTCTTTGACTTCCGCCGCCAGCTCCAATTATATGATGTCCCCAATTAATTCCCCCTCGGGTCCAATTAATGTGGACCTCTCTTCCTTCACCCTCTGTTACGGTCCAAGTCTCAGGCGAGAAGAAAAAAGATTGGGCCCTGGTCCATTGTTAATTCCAGAGGTGGAAGGAAATAATTGCTTCCGATCCAAAAATATAAAGCGCCTGTTTTTTTTTCTTCGATAGCCTGTTTGTGTTAACATTTTTCTTCACCTACAACATATATAATTCATGGCACTTGGTGGTAATGGTTTTATTGCCATTCCATAGTTAATCAGCTCTAAAACAGCACCAATTGGCTTAAATATATCATGGGATAGTCACATAAAGTTCAATAATCCGATATATTAAAGCCGATTATCACGATCAAAGAGCAAAACAAGGGCATGCTTCTCTAAAGCACGATCGTGTTTCATCCGCTACACAACCATTCTTTTTAGTGCGAGACTGGCTAGTGAAGACTGCCGAAGGAATACAAAACACGGGCAAACAAAGACCAAAAAAACGATCGTGTTTCTCAAGGACACAACCGTGTTTACCCAAATAGGACCGTGGATTTCCCCGTCCCCAAAATTAGTAAAACACGTGATCTGGTAAAAACATGGTTCGTGGAGGAAGCACGACCAGACTTTCGACCGTGTTTTGCCCAATATCGGGGTAAATTGGCATATTCGAGCCAAAGGAAGGGAGTTCGACTTTTTGGAGCAAAATAGAGTTCTGGAGAGAGAAATTGACGGAGAAGAAGACCTAAGAGCTATTTGGAGTGGATTTCTCACCCTTGAAGTCCAAATTGCATCCCAAGGAGTGAAGATTGACATCTCAGAGCAGATTATACACATCATTATGAGTATGACTGCTTTTATTTGTGTTTTCTTCTCCCTCTCTATGGAATAATCCTCCTTCTCACTTGGGTATGAAGAACCCTAGCTCTATTTGTTAGGGATCTTGCTTGTAATGATTTTTGGATGTTATACTGGGTGATTTTAATCGATTGAGGCATGTTTATTGAGTCAATTGAATCCTGATCAAATTCTCTTGACTTCTGCTTTAACTTATGATAGATAGAATCTAAATAGTTTGATAAAGATTCTTCAATTGATATGAGTGAATTGATTGTACGAGAGTCAAACAATTCACTACTTTGTATTGGGATTCGTTCCAAGTAGTGGAGATCTGTTTAAATTGCCTTACCATTCTACTCCGGCGAAGGCTAATCGCCTGTCGGGTATTGAATCTAAGAGGGTTTGGTCAGCTTAAGACTTTCTAAGCTATTTTTGGATCTTCCGTAGTCTAATCAATAGTAAAGCAACCAAAAGGAATTATAACTTGGACCTAATTGAGGAGCTAGGGAAACTCATTCGCGAGTGACTCTTCTCTTGCTTTAGAAAACCGAACACTTGCTACTTTCATTCTGATTTAGTTTAAATTCATTCTAACCCGACTTTTACTTCTAGATAATAGAATTACATGGAGTAGATAGTAAATCTAGGACCCGGATTGACAAGTAAAACTGAACCCACTATACTGCATTTTTAGACTACGATTACACTTAGTCATAGTTTGGTGTTATGTTTTAGCGAGTCAGATGTTTTTCGGAAATAAACCGATTTCAAAGGTTGGAAGAATGGTCTCGAATCTCACAGTTAGTATGCTATGAGATTGAAGATGCACAAGAATGCATGGGGCCTGGTATGGATCCAGGGGATATTGTAGATAAAGTTGAAAGGAATGAAAAACTGGCCAACCTAGGTAGTGTTGTCATCTAGATGGATGAAGTGGTCTATAACTTGTATATGAGTTTGTTGGTAGCCTGATAATATAGATAGCTTGTTAGCTAAGTATTGTTCATTGTAATTGAAGTCCGCGGGTATGCATGCTTAGTAGTTGTACATTTGTAAGAGTTGTTTATTACTGAAAAATTACTGAAAATTTAAAATTAGTAGAAATAATACATATTAAAATACACCCGTGAGTTATCAAAAAATTATCCGGTAAAAATTGTGGCTGCGAGACCCCCAACGAAGCATATAAAAAGATGGATGACTCTGCTTTTGTTTTTGCACAATACAACTCCATAGCCACAACTTTCACGTTTGTGACAGATATAGCCACAACTTTCTATATACACGGAATAGCCAAAACTTTAATAGTTGTTTGACAAATTTAGCCATTTTCGTTACAAACTTTAACGATGTTAGAGATTCCATCAGTTAGGTTAATGACACGCTGACTAGGATACCAAATTGACGCATACGTCAGCAACAACTAAGCCTCACTTGCCACGTAGATGCCACGTCATAATTTACTTTAAAAATATTTTAGGCAAAATACACTTCCATAGCCACAAATTTTCCGTTTGTCACAAGTTATAGCCACAACTTTTGAAATAGAAGAAATAGCCTAAATTTTTACGGTTGTTTGACAAATCTAGCCATTTTCGTTATAAACTTTAAAATACGCGAAGCTACCGCGACCCTATCCTCGATTTCTTCTAAGGGCTTTGGTTGAGCCGCCACATCATTCTTTCTCGACCCATCAGTCTTTGTCGCAACCAGAGACACCGTCTCCTCTTTCATTGTCGTCGTCAATGCCTTCTTCTTCGCGACCGTCGTCGAGCTTCTTCCCAGCAGCCTTCTTGCCCTCTTTCTCGTTGTTTTTGTGTGACTCCGCCAAGCTTCCGAGACCTTCTTCTCCAATCTAGCTATTCGGGATCTGAATGGACAATTGGCGAAATAAGGTCCCCTTCTTCAATAATACTATTAAGTGACACCATTAAAAGGATGAATGTAAGTGGCTATTTTGTGTATTTCGAAAGTTGTGACTATGTTTGTCACAAACGTGAAAATTGTGGTTATGGAAGTGTATTTTACTTTTTTTTTTGTTATTTCACCTTGATTGACAACTCAACATTTCCGTTAGTCCAGTCATACTATTAAGTGACGCCGTTAAAGGGATGGACGGAAGTAGATATTTTATGTTTTTCGAAAGTTGTGATTACAATTGTCACAAATATGAAAGTTGTGGATATAGTAATGTATTTTGTTTTTTTTTTATATGTAAACAGGCCAAGGCTCTATCCATAAGCTAAGCGAGAAGCCTGTCTCAAAGGAAGGGTATTTTCTGGATACATTTTCAAATTGTGAGGGGCCATTTCTGGGTCATTTAAAAAGCATAAATTAAATGTGTCGAAAACATGTGACTTTTAGTTAGACTTACCTTTTGGCTTTTGTATTGGCATCATGTGTATTATGTCTGTGGTCCACAAACTCATATCCGATAATCAAGTCATGCAACAATTAACAAGTTTTGTTTTTCTCTAAGTGGTTGAGTCGAGTTGGTTGATGTGAAAAATTAATGATTCGCGATTGAGAAGGAACAGTACTTCCACCCAAATAGAGACCAACCGTGCCAAAATCTCATCCTTTTTAATACAACTATCTTTAACATGAAACAGGAAAGACATTTCCTAATCACGATCATTGTAGAGGAGCAGTGTGCTGTCAATTGTCATTGTCACTTCAGCACCACTTCATTGTAATATTTTTTGATCGACCAAATCATTATGATATGGTTTTTCTGCCTTAGCTAATGGGGATTTTTTCAATAATAGTACTTTTTTAAAAAAATTTATAAAAATAGCACCCAGCCCATAAAAATTATAAAAATAGCACTTTTTTTTGAAACCGCACTTTGGAGATGCGGTCCTTGCCACGTCAACCAGGGAACCGCACGCAGATGGTGCGGTTTGTGTTTCCTCCGCAGCGGCCTTCAAGACCGTTGGATGAGGCGGGAATCCAATGGCGGACCGCACGCCATGTCAGTGATCCGTGTAGAGGATCGAAGACAGCACCTTCCGCCTGCGGTTCTGTTAGGTCAGACACGAAACCGCATGGCCAAGATGCGGTTTTGGCCCAGAACCTTAAACCGCACCTTGTGCATGCGATTTTAAAAAAAGGGTGCTATTTCTGTAATTTCTATGGGTTGTGTGCTATTTTTGTATTTTTTTTAAAGGTGCTATTTCTAGAAAAATCCCAGCTAATAGTAATATTTATTTTTTTCAACTAAAAGAAAGCAATGTTAGTTTCCTCCAACGTTGCCTAATATGTGAAATATTTATTTGAGAGGACTTCAGAAGTTAAGAAAAAGAGAAAAAGTAAAAGCAAGGTTGAAGAAGTTATGATTCCGCTTGGGTTTAGATGCATATAGCTTCTAGGTAATACTAGCAGACTTCTCTGTCATTGAATCTCGTCTTTATCATCAAAGTTTCATATTCTTTTTTTAAAGTTCTTTTGGTCCTCCGGAGTTATCCAATGCTTGATCCAAATTCTCTTAGGTTTATTAAATACTTCATTGAACAAATGTTTGTGATTTAGGTATGAGATACGAGAGAACGTACTAGAGATGCATTGATAGAAATGAGAAAATGTATAAAATATGGGAGTGATAAACACTATAAATAGAGTTTCATGGGAAATACCCCACACTTGAACTTTGCTCAATCAATACTTACAATCATCACTCAACCACAATCTTAGGTAGTGGATCATAAGTAACTTAATGACAAGGTCAACAATAGCACGAGGGAATCCTAACCACATCAACATGGAAGAATATCATGCAATTCAACCTAAGCATCAACCAATGACTATGCATTAGAGTCTCAAAATGATAGGATGCATCAAACACTGACTAAGCATCGACCACGAACTTGATATATCCTCATGTTTCTCGTTATTCCCGAGTTGCATATGGGGTGGTGCCCCAACTCTGTCTTTCCTTGATTGAGCTTCCTCCTTTGTGTAAATTTGGCCTGTAGCATAGAATCCAACTCCATCTTTTCTTTATTGATCTTTCTAATGGCATCTTTGATGTCGTCCTAGGCTATGACGAGCTATTTCAGAATTCCAAGAAGCTCATGCATCTTCTTGTTTGTCTTGTTACTAGTAGGATTTTCTCTAGTCTCCTTCTCCTTGGGTGGTGTATCCTCCAATGACTTAGATTTTGGTTTGAACAGGTTTGAAAGTATTGGTAGCAACTAGTGGACTTCCATTTTGCTTCAGAAATGCATACAGTTGAGGCTATATCAATGTCGTGCCTAGCCAATAGTTCGAATTTGATCATAGCAGGGGTAGGTAGTCACGTCTTGAGAAGCTCAGAAAAACTTCTCAGTCGTAGTGTTCACTTTCTTCTTGAGGATAGCTGAGATGATTACATTGACGAATCGTCATTCATTATCTCCCATTCTCTAGCAATTCTTATGGAAGTGGCCACCACCCATCTTGGATGAATCGGCTTGCCAAAGAAGATGACTTGATAGAAGGATAATTCATCATATTACACAAAGCCATACTCTCAAAATCTTTGAAACAGAGTGCGTTGAAGCAACATGTGAGGGATGTGGTAGAATTAATGGCATGTTCATCTTCACCCTTGTTTGCTTCGGGGATGAATTCATGTAAGCAGTGAGGTGATGCCACACAACATTAACTCCTTCTTCTTGCTTTCTTTTTGAGAGAGGACCAACAAGCCTTTCTTTCATCCTGCTATGACTGTCTCCAATCTTGTAGCTATGCTGTTGAGCTAGCGAGATGTAGCCATCTTTGTAGTTGACCCTCCAACTGAGTGCTCGTGCATTCGTCATCTCCATTCTTAGGCGTGAAGTGGATGGTGAAGAAATCTAAGAACTCCTACATCAAAATCTCATTGCAGCTCTCTTTGATTATTAGTAGGGTTTCTAGGCGACTGCATTGAGCCTCTCGAGAATAGGTCTCCTCCATCCATCATACTTCAGCAAGCGGGTCCAGTCGAGTCTTACTTATCCATCAATGTTTTTCTCTCCCTTCAACGATCATAACACCTCCTCGAAGAGCAGGTGTCGGTGCATCATCGTGAAGGCATCATGATCAGGGATTGCTTTACAGGTCGACGAACCATCTTCTTGGTCTTGTCCATTTTCTCCTTGGCATGGGTGCCCTCCTCTTCACTCCTTGCTTGGTCACTCCTTCCTTTGTCATCACCATCATCTATGGGGGCTTTGATCTTCTTTGCTTGTATCTTTCTTGGAGCTTCCATCCTATGGGCAGGAAACAAACTCTTTTATGTCTTAGTATATGAAGGAAAAGGATTTTCGACATCGATTGGTGCAAGTCACTAGGCCGAATGATGCTAAAAACACACAAGTAATAAACATAGATGTGCCAAGGATCGTATTCCACAGGGTACTTTGATGATAATTACTCAAAATTAAATGCTCAAGTGATTGAATGAGATAACTAAAAATAAAATCAATGGGTTGAGGTTCCCTAAAATTTGAGTAGAGTAAAGAGGTAAAGGAAAGCAATGTAAATGAGAGAGTAAACAAGAGAGAAACAAGTTGTTCAGGTTGTATTATCTAGATGAGCATGCATACTTTCTCCTTAACAAGACCTATATGCGTCGATGATATGTTGCCATTCTATCCCTTCTCTAAGGCCATTTCCTACCCGTGCATGCGCTTCTTGTGCACTACAACAAATTCTGCCTATTAGGACAAAATTTTTATTTTGTCATTTTATTTTTGTCACAATATGTACTGTGATATGACAAAAATAATATATGTCCTATTTGGTATGCCTAATGTGACAAAAAGAATTTTGTCAGAATAAGTTTTCATTTAAAGTGAGTAATGTGGCACATATTTTGTGTCATAATTAATTTTTTCAAAATAGGCTTCCCAATATCGGGATGTAAGAGACTCAATAGTGACAAATTTCTTGTTGTCAAAATAGTTCATCATTTAAAGTGAGTAATGTGACAAATATTCCGTCAAATATTGGGATGTAAGAGACACAAAAGTGACAAATTATATCGTCATAGTAGCTTTTGTCATATTATGCCTTCCTGAATTGTTTAAATGACAAAGTATTTTGTCACAATAGATAGCAAAAATCCCACGGTGAGCTGACAAAAGGGCATGTTCATCATAATATAGTGATTTTTGGCTTTGACAAAAGACATGTTCGTCCTAATATAGTGGTTTCGTTTTTGACAAAAGGCATTTTCGTCATATTTGCTTGTATTAGACTGAAACCTCGTGTTAGACTTAAACCAATTGGCCTAATTTGATGCCACGAAGCTCTGCGGTGGCCGACCAGAGCCACCGACGGCGAGACACTTTGTTCACAATCTTGCCGCAAAGTTTGGGGTTAAGGAGAGGAACAAGATCTCAAAATGGTGGTAGAATGTTTGGGTGCGAAAAATGGGTTGGTCAGATCATTTTTGTGGAAGACGGTGGAGACGCCAATGGAAGAGAAGATGCTATATTTGTTATGCTGAGAACCGAATTGGTCGGAGTGGAGTTCTCCTCCACATAATAATTCTATAATAGGGAGATAATAAAAATAAATAAGTAATATAACAAGTTAATAACAAATGAGAACAGAAGGGTAATATGGTAACTTTGAATGTCTTTTAACAGTCAACTTACTTTGTTATGTTCCAATAGTAGAAGGGCACGAAAGTGCAAAAAAATAGTACATGGGTACGTTTGTTAGTTTGCAATACTAAATAGGTATGAAATGCTATTAGCCCTAATAAAAAATCATTGAAGAAATCAAACTATGACTATCACATATTTTATAGTCACTACACTAGCCTCCCTAGATCAAGTGATGATAACTAGACTCAATGATTCAATGTAAGATGAGAAGTGATCGTGCTTGTAGGGGATGACTAAAGTCATTGGATGGAAAAACATCCTTAGTTTTTTTTTCAATAGCTATTAAGCACATATTGCAACTATCTTAGCATTGAAAAATTTGTTTGAAGATTTTTGAACAACTAAAGGAATAGCAATCTTGAGCAAGTCAAAGTAAGTGTTAACAACCGTTCCCATCACACACATTAAAATGGACATTTTCCTCAATGGACCAAAGGATTGTGAGCTATGGTAAGGTTGTAACAAGTTACATCAATCATTGTTGGCACAAATAGGAGAATGGCCAGATGACTTCCATTCTCCTTCAGAAATGCATGTGTTGGCGACCAAACCAATGCCATGCCTTGCTAGGATGTCAAAGTTCATAAAAGTAGGAGTTGGTGGCCTTGCCATGTGTAGTTCTAGAAACTTTTTGAAGACAGAGTTTCCTTTCTTCTTGAGGATGCTCGAGACTATGGTATTTATGAATCCAACTCCTGTCAGAATCTCCCATTCTTGAGTAGTCTTTAGAGAAATGTTCACCACCTATCCAAGAAGAATCATCTTGTTGGAGAAGATGGCTTGATAGATTGATAACTCGTTGTAATAGACAAAGTTGAATTCTCCAAGCCTATGAAATAGGGTGTGTTGAAGGAACATATGGAGAAGTCGATAAAAAAAACAATTTTATATCTTCTCTCTTTCTCACTCCTGGTATATACTTGTCAAGGCTGGTGTGACGCTTATAACACCTAAATTGGAGTTATTTACCCTTCATATTGAGGTTTGTTTCATACCAATTCATGTGCATAATTGCTTGAACATCATCAATTGCATCCCTATTTCATTCTTATTTGATTTTGATGTGATTTTAGGGTGTGTGTTAGACGATAATTGTCAATTAGGTACAAAACAAGGTCACAAGGGGTAAGAAGACAGAAGATCATGGCCTAGAAGATAAGATCACGGCCGAGAACATGGACCACAAAGTCAAGCTAAAGATTGTACTCTGGAAGCCCAAGATCACGACCACGAATAGGAGGCCTTAGGGCGCAAACTTCACGAAGGAGGCGGGGAGAAACAAAGAGTTTCCCCAATCGTATCATGGCCATAGTGTATTTTGACCGCGAGGAAGATCGTGTCCGCGTTGCAAGATCGCGAACTCGCCATTGATGATCTTGCTCGTGATCTCTCCCCTGACGGCTGCGAACTTCTCCGTCCCTTGATTGCTTATAAATAAAAGACCCCTTTTCCCCTTTTAAGACAGCTGGTGGAGAGAGAAGAATTTCTGGTTTTAGAGAGAGAGAAGCTAAAGGAAGGTGGAGAGGAGAAGAAGGAGAAGAATGAGAAGGAGCTAGAAGAGAGGAGACATCTTCCTCAGCATAAAGTATTCTTCCACCTCTGCTATGTATCTTCTTCCCTCCTTTATGGAGTAGTCCTCTAAGGTTCTAGGGGTTCTAAACACCAAACCTCAGTCTTAGGGTTTACTATGTATGTATGGATATTTTAGGGTTCGAATAAATGAATGTGTTTATCTAATTGATTCTATTTCTATTCTATCCTTGATTGTCTTTGGGTAAGTCGCCCTAATCTTCTATATTAGCCTAATTTATGCTTCTATGTTGGGTATGGAGTTCTAGGGTTAGACGGATATGCGCCATCAAGCAAGTTAAGGTATGGATCTATGGTGGTCGAGGCGACCGAACCCCTGCTATAGGTAGACTTCATAGATAGAACCCAGGATAAAACCTTCATGAGGACGGTGGATAGTATCCATGGAAAGGAGCTATGATCTTAATGTCCCATATACGATAGCCTAGATCGAGGTGTCTTTATATGGGTCTAGGGGAGGCGTACTCGGAGGTGTGTGGATAACCATGAAAGCCCATGGAAACGAGCTCACTCGCCACATTCGATAAACCCGAAGTATCTAGACATTACCTAGTAGCCCTAGGCTAGGGTAAGGGTTAGTTTCCCGTAGTACCTTCTTTTAGCTTTATTCAATCTCTACTCCCCTCAAACCTCCAAACCGATCGACTAAATAACAACGAGGTGGGAAGTAGGACAGGTTACCAGGACCCGAGTTAGATACGACCTTCATTGCCACTATACAATAATGCCATTTAGGTTAAACTTGTCCAAGGATGGGGGTAGTTGTTGACACGTGCTAACCACTGACAATAATCTGCACAGATGAATGTGATCAAGCTTTTTGGCTCCGTTGCCAGGGAACCTTGGTTACTAGTAGAAAACTATTAAGTTCTTAGTTTAGTCTTTACGTTGTTTTTTTTGTTTTGTTTTTCGTTCTTGTTTGTGTTTTTTTTGGTGTCTTGTTGTTTTCGTGGTTGTTTCGTTTTTCATTCTGGTGTGTGTTTTTGTTTTGTTGTTTTCATGTTTGTTTCGTTTTGAGTTTGTTATCCAACATCGTACGTCATGGGTTGTTGAGGTTGTTGACTCACCCTAAATACCATAATAAATTCCCACCTAGGTCCAAGTATAAACCTTAGTTGGGTGAAGTACAGGATAAGTCTGTTTAAATATCGACCCGGGCCGGTCCGTCTACCCCTACTTCAGTCATTTTAATCATTATCTAGCAACTCCGTTTTGGTTGACAAGTTTGCTAATTAAAGTAAAGCAAGAAAAATGTGAATGGTTTTGAAAGCTCATTTGTGAGAAGGATCACTCGGGCGTCGCTTCCCCCTAACTACTACCATTGTATGTGAATCGAAACGATTACTATGGGCAAGGTGGTCGCGAACCGCTAGGGGATGCAAGTATGGCCGTAGGCCACACTCATGATTGCTAAACCGAGGAATACATTAAAGACTGTCACTCGGCCCATTCGATTTAGGCAATCAATAGTTGCATTACTCCCTCACTCAACCCATGGGTTGGTCGGCTCAATTGCGCTTAACCAAATTGCTTAATCCCACATTGAGGTTTTCCCTAAATTAACCTAGATAGGAGACTTAAAAAGCCCTAGGAATACGAATTCAATTGAGTCTCCCTTGGAAGAGAGTTTTCCTCCCTAATCTAGGTTACGTGGCTAATTAGATTACTAAGCACAAACATGCACAACCCTTAGATTTCTAAGCACAAACATGCACAATCAACATGAATAATACCTCAATCATTGAATTAAACAAAACCCATAGACAATTATTCAATTCACATAACAGAAAACTACATGGTAGCTAGCTAGGGTTTCACAACACCCAAGTGAAAAAGAAATCTACTCCATGCTAGAAATGGGAGAAACACAAGGGGAAGAGGTAGAAACCATCATGAAGGAGGCTACCAATGTTCTTGGCACTTGCGCTGAACTTCTCTTGGAGAGAATCTTCCCAAATCAACTCTTGGAGCAAAACCCTAGCCTCCTTCTTCTTTGGTTCATCTTTCTCTCTCTAAAATCTGAAGAAGGCTTTCTCAATCAAGTGGCTCCCCCACTCTCTTCCTTTCACCTCATCTTTTAAACACGGAACGAGCTCAGTTCACGGCCGTGAACTCTCAAACGTGTCCGTAAACTCCAAATGGGCGCCAAAACGCACCGCTTCGTCTGCAAGTGTTCACGATCAATGAATCATGTTCACGGCTTAGTGACCATGAACTCATCTTGCGTTAGTAACCTCTGGAAAGGCTCTGGACGCCTCAATGTTCACGAGGAACAGCTCTTCTTCACGTTCATACAAGACCGTAAACATTCAGGGAAAACCGTGAACTCACCGTTTTTCACTTCTTCTCCCGGTTTTCGATCCTTTTCGTCCAACTTTCGACTCTGGGGCTGGTTTCACCAGTTAAATCTTGAAACATGCTAAAGAATGAGAAACCCTTCGTAAAACCACCCTTTTAGGAGCGAAATTGCCACAAACACCTAAGGAAAATGGGGGTAAAACATGTACAATTAGGCCCGAATTACTCCCCCACACTTAGACGTTTGCTTGTCCCCAAGCAAACCATTTCACACAAGGTAATATTTCAACCTACATAAATACTTTGGGGAAAACTCAAAGGGAACAAAGTGGGAATTCTCAATGGCTATTGGCAATTAACACATGGACCGTTGCAAGCAATACCGATATCCACCACAAACGACATTCGAAGCCACCAAAAACGGGCAAACAAAAAGTTCTCACTTTGTTGATAGATCAATGCAAGTCTCAACGAAACCACTTATCAACCACATTTAACCATGCTTAGAATTCAAGGCCGAGGAACAAATGGAAAGGCAACAAAGATCCTCACCGGGGTATGATATGACATGCAAAATAAGAATGAATCACTCACTCTCAAGACCAATGGGGTCCGGACCTTTTCGGTGCAAAAGATGTGCACAATCATAAACTCTCGCCCTTATCGTCTCAATACCACGGCGGTAACCTCTAAATTCCTAAGTTCACGGGATGGTTGTCACCACTAGCTTGTCCAGAGGTCTTGGACAAGGGTTCAGATGACTGGCAATTGTCTTGGACATGGGGAAAAGGCTTTGGTGGCAAACATGACGTGAGGTTCTACATCTTCAACCTAGACCCGAAGGTTCTATGGTTCCGACTAAAACCCTTCCCCTCAACCAAAGGCCACTAGCATCGGCCAAAAACCTTATCTCTCCCTTCCAAACAATCACCCATCGTGAACTACATCGAAGCACTCTTCCTCGGTCTAATCTTGCTTGCACATTAAGGTTTGGTAGTGAAGGAGTTCAAAAACAATGTGGGGGTCTCATTGGCTTGGGTGCCAATAAACCCCTCCTAGAGCATGCACTTTGATTTTTCGTGGTACTCTCTACTTTATTTACCCCATTTTATTACCTTTCTTTTCTTTTTATTTTTCTTTTCTTTTTGAGGGGGGTACAAGAGAGTAAAAACTTTTCCACCTATACATTTAACAACCAATGCTATCTTTTTGAAGAACTCACTCCAACACTACACTTCATTTTTCATTCCTAGCAAGGACCGCACACAAACCTCCTATGTAAAACCTCAATGGAACTCGAAAGTGAGAGCTCCGGGATACAAGGAAGACTCATGTTTAGACACGATGAAAGGATTGGGGGTCATTTTATTAACACCATTAAGCTCACAAGCAAGAAGCTCCTAAATTGAGAACGACCCTCGAAGTCACAAGGCTCAAAGGGGTTGACTAGTGGATAACACATTTCGGGACAATCAACATTTGAGTGTGGACTAATCCTATGCCTCCATCATGTTCACTAGTGACAACTGTGATGTTACTCGCCATCGTAAGAGGGATCTAAGCACACAAGAAGAAAACGATAGGGTCAAAGCTCACATGGCTACCTAGTCACCCAATCATCTATTCCAATTCACAAACACAATGCATGGCAATTGTAATCGACAAGTAATCGAGTCAAGACATCCATTCAATTTTGCAGTGAGAACTAAAAATTTTCACTATCCTAACGAACCCCTCAATCATCATCATAGGATATACTCGATCACATGCAACAATTCAAGATCAATGCCAATAAACACGAGAATTTCTCACACATCAGCCACTTTGATCATGCAAACATTGCTTGGAGCCCTCAAATGTTTGAAATTTGGGAAAAAAATAAGGCTCCAAGCATCAATCACACTCACACAAGCATAATAGTAAACTACCCCCCCCCCCCAAACACACTTAAGCTCGACATTGCCCTCAATGGCGTAAGAAAGGGGTAGAATGATGTTACCGCTTGGGCTTTGTGAGTGAAAGTTGGAAACAAATCGTGGTAGGATATTTTGAGCTTCTAGGAGAGACAAAAAACACACACAAACACAATACGTCTAGCTCAAGGCGAGGTTATTACAAACACAACACAATAGTAGTAGTATTTTATGGTCACACACACACAAAATAAAGAAAAATAACAAAAACAACAAGTTCAGGGTCACAAGTGGAGAAGTGGTGCGGAAGAAATCGATTCTGCCACATTTCTCACTCGTCGACTACCTCTCTCAGGTGGAAGGACCCTCTTCCTCATTTGGGAGGACGACCTGCCGTCGAGCCATCAGCTCGAGGAGATCAGTCTGCCGGTCGAGGCGGGAAGATAATCCCACGAAGTTTGTCTCTAGGCAATCCACCCTCTGGACGAGGGGATCACCTGCTGCTGGTGGTGGTGGCTATGCTGGGCGCTGGACGCCAGCAGCGGCCGGGTGCTCGAGCAGGTGGCTGCTCTGCTAGTGGTGGGACCTCGGGGTCGGAGTCCCTCGAGGTACTCTACTCCTCGCTCTTCCTGGAGTACCATCTTCTGGTTGTAAAGTGTCTCCACTGGGAAGGGTTTCGTCCTCCTTGCGCTGTTGCATCAAGCCAGATCCACCTGAAAGTGTCGGCTATCCTCGTAATGAGGCCCCCCATATGCATGGTGTCCACTCTGTACTGCCCCAGACACCGGGCGGAAGAAGTGGCGATCAGATATCCCAGATGGATCGGCTCCGCTAGACTCCTCATAGAGTAAAGGGAAATGA
Source organism: Linum tenue (assembly GCA_946122785.1). NCBI lineage: Eukaryota > Viridiplantae > Streptophyta > Magnoliopsida > Malpighiales > Linaceae > Linum > Linum tenue. The sequence continues at coordinate 24,998,288 of CAMGYJ010000011.1, read as the reverse complement.
GCCCTCTGTTCATCATCAGATGGCCGGACTGGAGGTTGGGGATGACTGAGCGGGTGAGCAAAGTGTGGAGGATCCTCCAAGGATTCCTAAGCTTTATCGCATTGGTGCGGCTCCCCTCAAACTCGTCGTGCTCATGCTCGGGGCGACAGAGGGCTCGGAATGCTCCCTGATAGTTGAAGTTGACGGTCAACTGCCGCTCCGTCATCGTCATGTGGGTGAGGTCGAGCCCCATTGCCTGAGCAAAGGCGTCGTAGGTCAACACCCGTGGCTGACCTCCCAGCATGAACTCCACTCGCGGTCGTCTCTTTTTGTTGGCCGAAACGATGTGGGAGAAGGTAGAGTAGAACTCCACGCAGCGCTCGTAGTAGATCTCATCCACAGTCAGGAGCTGGCGCCACTAGGGGTGGCAAAGCACCCCGGTCATCGCGGCTTGGCTCCTGAACAGGTTGAAAATGTCCAAGTCCAGCCGCCAATGAGGCCCAATCGGGCTGCCACTCTGGTAGGCGAACTTGTCGCCAAAATCCGGGTAGTGCACCAGATAGCGGATGTACTCATGCTCCATGTTGACCATCCTGCAAAAATTAACAAACATACACCATACGTGGAAACATTCATCAAATAATTCTCATTGGGAGGAAAAGAGATCCCACCACACTTATTTTTCCCCATGGATATCAAACATTTAAGTTCAAGCACACCGTGGCATGGTTGTGTGTAATTCACAGTACAAGTACATAAAAGTTCGAACCACAACCCATACCACGGTGGCTACCATCTACCAAACAAGCATAAACTTCACATGCATCCACAACATAGCACTTGGTGGGCACATTCTAAAAATAAAGCCGATTTTGGTTCAAACACGCCCACCAAGGCTCAAATAAGCTTATGCCAAATCATTCTACCAATCAATCGACCTAATTCACCTAATTCCTCGCCTTAAGTCTAAGTTCAACATTCAAAGAACACAAATCATCCTCACTTTACTACCTAATCCGATTCTCCACAGATTAATAAGGTAGAGCTGAAAAGCAACCTGGAGACGCAAGTGGGACGTAGGATGAAGTGAGGTGCGGGCGAGGAAGGCAAAAAACTACTGAAAACTAGCTCGGAGAGGGGTCGCCGGAGCTTCGTTGGAATCTAGTCGGAGACTCGCCACCGGCGACTTTGACCGGAAAAAACTTGCCCCAAATCTCCCCAAAATTTCAACACATGCCGGAAATGGGGAAAAATTGAAAAACCGGCAGAGTTTTACGATTTTCCGGAGGGATTTTGAAAACTCGGCGAGATTTGGTCGTGAAGTGAAGATTCGACATTCACGCCCCTTTTATAGGCACAACTCGGAGTTCACAGACGCATTTGGGTGTTCACGGTCGCTATGGTAGACAGGTGGTGAACAAGCAGAAGTGCCAAGTTAACGGACGCGTTTGCATGTTCACGGTCTTAGTATAGTGGTAAATATTGCGCCTATCACCCGGGTGACTCGGGTTCGTTCCCTGGCAACGGCGCCAAAAACTTGACTCATCCAAAATACCACAATAAATTCCCGCCTAAGGTCAAAGTATAAACCTTAGTCGGGTGCAGTACAGGATAAGTATGTTTAAATATCAACCCGGGTCGGTCCGTCTAACCATACTTCAGTTATTTGAATCATTATCTAGCAACTCGGTTTTGGTTGAAAAGTTTTCTAATTAAAGTAAAGCAAGACAAAAGTGAATGGTTTTGAAAGCTCTTTTGTGAGAAAGATCACTCGGATGTCGCTTCCCCCTAACTACTACCATGGTATGTGAATCGAAACGATTGTTATGGGCAAGATGGTCGCGAACCGCTAGGGGATGCAAGTATGGCCGTAGGCCACACTCATGATGGCTAAACCGAGGAATACATTAAAGGCTGTCACTCGGACCTCTCGGTTTAGGCAATCAATAGTTGTCTTACTCCCTCACTCAACCCAAGGGATGGTCAGCTCAATTGCGCTTAACCAAATTGCTTAATCCCACATCGAGGTTTGCCCTAAATTAACCTAGATAGGAGACTTAAAAATCCCTAGGAATACCAATTCAATTGAGTCTCCCTTGGAAGGGGGGTTTTCCTCCCTAATCTAGGTTAGGTGGCTAATTAGATTGTTAAGCACAAACATGCACAACCTTTAGATTGATAAGCACAAAGATGCACAATCAACATGAATAATACCTCAATCATTTAATTAAACAAAACCCATAGACAATCATTCAATTCAAATAACAGAAAACTACATGGTAGCTAGCTAGGGTTTCACAACACCCAAGTGAAAAAGAAATCTACTCCAATCTAGAAATGGGAGAAACACAAGAGGGAGAGGTAGAAACCATCATGAAGGAGGCTACCAATCTTCTTGGCACTTGTGCTGAGCTTCTCTTGGGGAGAATCTTCCCAAATCCACTCTTGGAGCAAAACCCTAGCCTCCTTCTCCTTTGGTTCGTCTTTCTATCTCTAAAATCTGAAGAAGGATTTCTCACTCAAGTGGAACCCCCACTCTCTTCCTTTCAGCTCATCTTTTAAACCGGGAACGAGCTCAGTTCACAGCTTCGTCTGCACGTGTTCACGGTCAACGGATCCTGTTCACGGTCTTAGTGACCATGAACTCGTCTTGAGTCAGTAACCTCTGGAAATGCTCTAGACGCCTCAACTTTCACGGGCAACAACTCTTCTTCACGGTCATAAAAGACCATGAACATCCACGGAAAACCGTGAACTCATCGCTTTTCACCTCTTCTCTCGGGTTTCGATCCTTTTCGTCCAACTTTTGACTCCGGGGCTGGTTTCACCTGTTAAATCCTGAAACATGCTAAAACGTGACTAAGCATAAAACCAACCTTTTAGGAGCGAAATTGCCACACACACCTAAGGAAAAAGGGGTTAAACATGTACAATTAGGCCCGAATCAGTTGTGCTTTGTTGCACCTTTATATGCGAAGAATGGATTTTTTGGAAAGTTTACCTCTTGATACAGAATTCGAGAGAACCCTTCGAAATCTGAGAAGAGTTGGAAGACCTCAATCTCCACCAATGGCGGAACAACAAGTTCGAGTTCCACCAAGGCCAAGATAAATTGGGTTCTTATTTTAGGCCAAGTATGGATAATGTTCAATCACCTATTCTTCATCCATCGGTTCCCAACAACGACAATGAATTAGACCTTGGACCACTTACGGATAATGACATCTTTACAAGGAAGCATGACCCTCACCATCAAGCACATCAAGCTTCGAATGGACACGTCCTATCTCAAGCACCATATGAGGCATCCAAGAGACTCCATGGTCTTCACCTGGGACTTCACCATAAGAATTATTTCTAAAAAGAATCATAGCTGAAGGATGGAGATCTTGCCTTTTGATCTCGAGGAGTCAAGTCCGGCGAAAAGAATCTTAAAGACGCGCTTATTGGGAGGCAACCCAACACCTCAGTTTACGTATCTTTTCCTTTTTTCAATAATTCCTTAAGTAGTAGATTAGAGATGCATTGAGAATGATTGATATGGCTTAGCCCATATTGTTAGATGTTAGAATGATTTGGACGAATGGTTAAGCTTAGGGATTTGGATGTAGCATGTTGTCCTGAATAGGGCAAAGATTGCGGTTGACATGTTGAAGATCACGGTCGCGATCTTGAGTCATTAGCCCACAATCTTGTCCGTGCTTATTTAAAGAGGGAACTCCACATTTTACCTTTGTGTAGTTTATCCATCTTATCTTTTTGGATCTACATGCCATGTCTCTCCATCCCTCTTAGCTTGTTGAGCTTGAGCATACCTTCTCTATTTTCATTTCCCAACATCTTTTGATAAGGATTTTTAATTGATTTTTGATTCCCAACATGTCTCCTAGCAAGATAAAGTACATTTTCCCATGTTTCATGTTTTAATCACCTTATCTTGCCCAACATGTGTTGAATGCTTTAGATCTGGAGTGCTGATTTTCTTCTTGGCATGACATTTTTATGACATTGGATTGTTTTTATTCTCTCTGATGAGCTAACTATGAATTTTGGGATACCTTGGTGGGCTATGTCCGTGCATTTATGTCATTTTCAAAAATCGCCCATCGAGTGGTTGTAGAAAGTCCCCAACTACATAGCCTTCATTCTTTTCAATCTTTTTTATTGAGCATCAACTTCATTGCATGGGTTAACTTTTATTATTTGCTTTTGCATTTATTTTGAAGATCCTAGTATTCATTATCTTGGAACTATCTCTCCATCTAATTCCCCTCGATTGCTAAAGTCTTAGTCTCACTCAAGTATGGGGGGGGGGGGGGGGGACTTAGAGACCTTATGATAGTTCATTGCAAAACTTCCCTTATAACATGTGATGCTTGGATTGATAGGTTGTGCATTATGTGCTACTTATTTTGAAGGATAATATACAAGACTAAAGGTATGGCTCGTGGTGAGAGTTCCTCTTCTCGCACCTCTAATCCTCGACAATGCCACCGGAAGAAGACAAGGAAATCCAAGTCAAAGGAAATAGTTTCTGAAGAAACTCATACACCATCACCTATTCCACATCTACCGAGGGAACTTCTTCAAGATAATCAAGTCAATGTCAGAGGCGGCGTGGAGCACATTACTCATTACTTTTTGGAACATGTGCCCAAGCAATTCAAGACCAAACTTCTATGGCTTTAAGGATTACCCTCAGGCGAGAATACATGTCTCAACTGGATACTCCTCGCGCAGCTTGGGATTGAGGATGCAATCCGCTCTAAAGTACAGAAGTTGGAATGACTTAAGTTGCTCTCTATTCAAGAAAACATTTAACTGGTGCTTTTTCTGGAGTTTATCAGTACTCTTACCATTCAAGACATGCCGCCGAACTTGAAGACAACATCCAATTCCGACTAGGAGGAGAGCATCAACTATCGATTTGGGAATTCACTAGAGCAATGGAGATTTACCCGCGGATTTTGTTGACTCACCGAACACTTTTGCTACCTTGACAAGGGAATCCGACGTCCCTTGTTTCAAGATATTTTATGAATCTGAGGTCAAGAAATTCAAAAGTCGACCATGGGATATCAAGTTATCAAAGGCTAGTGAGGTGAAACCACAGTGGCGGCGCATTCACCACGTGATTGCTAGATCCGTGGGTGGAAAGAACCAGAGCAAAGGCAACTTAATCATCGTTATAAATACCAAAGGGTTGTTTTGGGAACATAATTACATCTCATAAAAAATGTCTTTTTCTGACCAACCACTGTGGTCAAAACATACAAAGGGTATTTTTTTGGAAAAAAGTATCATCTTTTAATAACTAGTTGTTTCTTTTTTGACAAATACGTTTTCCTCATATAAAGTATATCTAACAAAATGCTCTCCTCACAAATAATATTTGTCCTCTTACAAAAACAATTTGGTCAAACAGTTTCATTAAGTAAAAAAAAAATCCGATCATGATATTTTGCATAGCAAAAAAATAATTGTAAAAAATGTATGATTTTCTGACGCAAGAAACTATTAAAGTATTAGTGATGCACATTTACCACACGACGCACCTACGACCATTTTTCGTCAGAACTACCCTATTGTGACGAATATTGCCCTTTTGTGACGCAAATTGTTCCTTCGCAAGTGACCCGCTTTTGTAGTCGATGAATTCCAGAAGCTCCTTCTCTGTGGTTGTGTAGTTCTTCTGCACTTCAGTGTGTGTTCTACTTTCAGATATATTAGGTGGAAAATCTTATCCTTACTTTTCCTAGGACAACTTGGACTACTAATCACTAGCATCACACATCAACTTGAATTTTAATGACCAATATGGTGGTGTGAGAATGGGTGCATGCATCAGTTTTGCCTTTAGTAGCTCGAATGCTGCCAGGTAGTGCTTGTTCATGTGGAATGTGGCATCTGTCTCCAAGAGCTTTCTGATTGGTTGAGTGATCTTTGAAATCCTTAATGAATCGTCTATAGAATTTGCCATCTCCTAGGAAGCTTCTTATTATTTTCGCTGAGGTAGGTTGTGGAAGACTGGTGATGGTTTCTCTCTTTGCTCGAAATCTTGTGTCCCTAGCACGATTCCTTCCGTCACCATGAAGTAGTGATTCGGGATAGATTACACACTTTCTTAGCCCTTGACTTGTGTTGTTTGACTTGGTTTGCACCATCTTGGAGCTAATTTTATGCTAGGTTTGGTCTTGTTTTGACATGTTTCAGACTTTAGAAGGTAGAATGGGTTCCGGGATCGAAAGTCAAACAAAAGGGATCGAAAAGGGAGAAAAATGGTCAAAAGTGAAAGGATCACGATTTTGGAGCAATTGTCGCGGGCAGCAACCATGAAATGGGCAAGGAAAAAGTGAAGTCTGCACCCTTCTAGAAGCTTTCGAGAGGCTCGCATGTGTTGCAAGAGGAGAAATTGGAGAGATTTCATCTCAAAGCAGATAGGAAGAAGCAAATTCACTTTCCCGTGGGTTTTTCTTCTATTCTAGTTGTTGTTTCTCTTCTAGCTATGGAGTAGTTCTTTTATTCACTTGGGCGCTAAGCACCCTAGTCTAGGATGTGTTAGATTGTATTTTGTGAACACTATGTTGATGGGTATTGTGTTTTATGTATTGATTGAGGTATTTTCATGCAAATTGAGTGTTCTTGATCAAATTCCTCAATTTTGGGCCAATTGGCCTAAGAGGGAGAAAATCCCCTTAAAATAATTCGGTCACTTCTCAACTAAGAGTGCCATGCATCATTGTGATTGGTGATCCTTTGCCATTCCATCTCGATGGAGTGAAATTGATTACCTTAATAGACTTTTGCGATTGTGTGGTATGCCCCTTCGATTTGTTCAATTAAGCGTGCTAGCACTCGAATAGGGGTCCTGGCTATTTTAGATCCTCCTAACAGTATATGAATGCTTGCCTATCGCACTCGAGTATCACATTTACAACCTAAGCACGTGACTAGGGGGATAACATCCGAGTGAGCTTTTGTTAATTGAATTCAAACATCGTTTTTTAATTGCTTGCTTGTTTACTTTTTTAGCTTTAACAAAAATTCGATTGATAGATAACTTGTAGATGGCTGAAGTAAAGGTATAAAGGTCTCCCGAGTTCATATTTGAAATACTTATCCTATCCTACACCTTCTTATAGGTTGTACTTGGCCCATAATTGGGGTCAAGTTGTAGCGGTAACAAGTTAAGTTTTTCTGGCACCTTTGCCGAGGAACACAATCTATTACTCGGAAAAAGTTGTCTACTATTAATCTAGCATTTCTTTTGTTGCATTTTGAGTTTGTATCTTGCTTGTTTGGCTCTCTTTTGTGCTGTGTGTAGTGTGTACAGGAGTTGTACAACCCTGAGCAACCCGACACCTTTAGCACCGCTAGACGACAACATCAATCACACTCTCCTACTGCAATCTCAAGAGAGTGAGTTAAAGGAAACTAGAGAAAGGTTTGGGGTTTGGGGTCAACCTCACGTTCAACCCAAGGTTGAAGTTGAGGAGGAAATTTATTTTGAAGAAGTGGTTGTAGTTGAAGATCTTGTGAAGGCGAATGATGTTGTAGATAATGGGGATAAAGCAAGGACTATGGGATATTATATGACCCCACGGGTGGTGGACATCCCACTAAGCATCCTACACCCACCGTGGCGGTCAATAATTTTGAGATCAAGACTGGTCTCGTCACCATAATCCAAAGGAATATCCAATACCATGGTCTTAAAGATGAGTCCCCAAGGGACTACATCAATAGATTCTATGAGTTGACAGATGGTTTGAAGACTAAGAGAGTGCTGCAAGATTCTCTTACGTTGAGATTCTTTCCCTGCTCCCAGAGTGCCAAGGCATGAAGTTGGTTAAACAATAGTCCTCTACTCTCAATAACATCTTGGAACGACTTGTTCACCAAGTTCATGAATCGCTATTTCTTGCCTCCCAAGACGAAGGAGTATCGGAAGAAGATCACCCACTTTTCTCAAGATGATGATGAGACTTTGATGGATCCTTGGGAGCGCTACTCCAAAATCTTTCTCCAATGCCCACATAATGGTTTTGGTGAGAAATTCCTTATTGAAACTTTGTACAATGGTCTCTTTCAAGAAGACCTGACGCTCATTGATTCCTTATGTCAACGAATATGTTTAAAAAGACTCCTATAATGGTCACAACATCTATCGCGCATCCCTAGTGGCGCATTCTCCTCGGCCTTGATGATCGCATCTACCGAGAGTTGTGCTAAGAGTTTTAGTCCACCTTTGTGCACGAGCAACCCCTAGGCCTGTGCGCCCAGCCTTATGTGGCGTTTGTGTTGGGAGGAGTGCACCACACCATTGGCTACAACACGTTGGCCATAGATTTTGGATTTCACACCGGGATCATGATGGTCTCGAAGCAGGCATACACCTGGGATTGTGGGTTTCAATCCATGATCTTTCTCGCAACTTCGACCAAAGGGGTGTGATCCAACTATCAAGACCTTCTCCCTCATTCCTCGTGCGATCTTTTGGTCGACTTTGGAAGTTCTACTTCTCAGTCGTTATGCATGCTTTTTCGGCTGCAAACTTGGTATTTTCCTCTTTTCCTACACTTGTGACTCCTTTGTGTGCATAAACCACAAGTATCATCTAATACACCCTAAAATGAAATGAATTACTCTAAGAAACAAATTCAGGATACATTTGATGAAATATGAACCATAGAGACCATGAAATTTCCTGGAAAGATGTAAAATATAGAGGCTAAATAACAACTTTTAGGGTGTTATCGACTGCTTTGAGAGGTTATCAAGCTTTCCTCCAAAACTTAGATTCCCGAATCAGTAATCTTGTCAAGATACTCAATGAGAGATGAATCGCTCTAACTACAACTTCCCAATCGAAGGTGAAGCATAACCAACGATCGGGTGTAGCATAAGGTAATCAAGTAATAAAATTATTGGACCACGGGTCTCTAGGTGTACCATACTGCAACTTAAGGTTTTGTAATCTAGCAAACCTAGAATAGTGATTAAGAAACTAATCTTACTAAACTAACCTAACCATTACCCTAGATAATTACAAGTTATGAGCTCTCTTACCTTGAATCACGCATTTCTATCATTAGGACCGATGTTGTGTACCATCCTAAGAGATCGACTCCCTCGGGAATTGACCCGGACACCCTGTACAACTTTGCAATGGATTGGTAGGTGCTCTATTCACCCCAGGGAAACCCTGTATCATTAGGAGATCAATCACATTGAGTCCCTCCAAGGATTACCCGGATGTCATATAATGAGGAGTGACCCTAATTGCCAAGAATGGGCTAAAAGGGGGTTTTCTCTTTCCTAGGTCAAAAGCTCAATTGACATGTAATGAAATCCAAAACAACATAATCCATAACAAACATCTATCACATACATAATATGCACCATAAAATATAAGATTTGTCACATACATCAACATCTAATCAAAATATAGACCTAGAGTTCTTCAAACTAAGAGAAGAGGGCTAATTCATAGATAGAAGGGAGAGAGAGATTACAAAATAGCTCAAGATCCTCATCTTCGTCATCTTCTAGGCTTGAATCCTTGACTCTAAGATCAACCCAAGCCTCCAATTAAGCTCCAAGATCTCTCTCTCTCTCTCTCTCTCTAGAATGCCTCTTTGGTGTTTTGGGTCGGAACCCTAAAGGAAGGACCAAGCTCTCCTCTTCTTTCACACAACCAATAACCACATGTTCCAAAATTCCAAACCACAACCACTCACGAACACATTGACAACATATTTTCTTTGCTACCACTTCTATCAAAACCTTTTAAGCACAAGAGTGAAGAAGGTAAGCAATCATGTATGTGTCTCTAAGCTTGACTGTTAAGAAACACTCTTTTGGAGCATGTGGTAGACACATATTTATACTATCTAAAGTTGATCAATCTATGCCTACCAAGGCCTCCAAGCACATATATATAAACATAAGCATATATTCTTCAATCCTAATACTAGTCAAGCAATGCCCTAGCCATAAGGCGGTTAAAGTCTCATAAACCAAGGTAGAATATTCAAAATATGACAAGACAAAGTAGATAAAATAGATTTCTGACATTGGAACATTCGATGACAATATTGAAAGGTGACTTAGCTTCTCAATAAAATATGAAAGTATCCAAAAAAAAATTGGAGTTTTGGGGTGTTTGGTTGAGTTGTGGTGAAAATGGGAGATAAACTAGAGGTTTTAGAGGTTTGGAGGAAATGGGTGAAAATGAGTTCTCAGATTGGATCTCCACTTTAGTGGTTGAGGACTAGATCACAAACATTTGTCAATAGTTCATTGTCGTAAACTATTGCAAAGGTCGCTATCTGCCGAAACAGGGGAAAAGATCATAGGACAAGAAGGTGAGATCGTGACCGCAATCTTCCATTTGGAGCCTGCAATTTGCTCTTTGGCATTATGAAATGCAACTATATGGGCAACCATTTCACAAGAAACTTATAGCCTTCAAATAATCATTCATACATACTTGACAAGGCAAGGTTTTATTCACTACTTTAAACTACAAATATTCCTTACAACAATTCAATCATGATAGTCTATTATTATAAAAAGGTAAGAAAATGCAAAACGATTATTGTGATACCTCCCAACTAGTGGTCTTTTGGTCGTTTAGCCGGACTCATGCATCATTAGGAAGCTTAGCAAGAAGAGCTTTCCCAAACTCCTCAGGTCTTTCGTTGTATAAACTCATGTGATTCAATCTGAGGCACCAACCATGTAGGAATTGAATGCCCCCTCATCAAAAGTAAACTCAAGGCTCCTCTCGGGGATGATGGTCGTCCTTGAGAGATCTTCCAATCGATGTTAAAAAATATTAACCGTGAGGGGCTTAGAGCACTCCCGAAAACAATTTAGAAATGATATCTAAAATATGTATAAAATGCATGTCATGACAACCCCCTTCAATTACTCCCATAATTTTTTCTTTGTTGCTTTCTATTTCATGATTTTTGGTTTAACTGTTTTACTTTCTTTTAATTTTTGAAACTCGAAATCAGTGGCTCCTCTTGGGGCTCCTCTCGGGCTAGTTCATGTAGTTTGCTGCGATCCGGTGTAGATCGTTCTGATGTCCAACAAACTATGCCAAACTCTTGTATTTAGTTTAAGTAGGATATTGTTGAAATTGTTTATATAAATCTAGTATTTTGGGAACATTGCAAAAAACACAAACTCAATGTCTTACAAAATTATTTTTGAACGCACGTAGTAGTGGGGAGTAGATCCCCTCAATAACTTACACGTGAATACACATGCATAACTGTCCACTTCCCATTTATCGTACTAACTTGGGCTCTAATTAATTTTAACAAGATATATCTTTTTTGTTTTAAGTTATCGTTTAATATTTTTTGCACAAAATATCAGGTTAATTGTACTTTTCAAAATAACATCCACTTTTCTATAATTTGGAACAAAAAAATTTAAGATATATATCACCAGTCTATACCATGGTGGTAATGTTAAATAGTACATATATAAAATTATACCATGGTAGTATATATGAAAGTGTACATTGATGGTATAAATATATCGTAGTGTAAAATAGTTGTATACATGCTAACACTAATATACTAACTATTATTTACCACCTTTCATCACCATGTACCATACTACAACCATTATTCTCCTATACCATGGTGGTATACAATGGTATATTTGGTCCTGAATTCTTATTGTCAAGAAGTTCAACCCAATAGATCACGATAAACATGTTCGTTCTATCCAAAAAAAAATTAATTCGAGTAAAATCGAAGGTGATATATAGTGGTGTTAATGTGCAACAAGTGGCATAGGTGGTACAAATGAAATTTCTCAAAATATTGAGAATTAAAATAATTTGATGGATCACAACAATTTGTTCTATTTGTGAAAGATTTTTTTAAAATTCAAATTAAAAAAATATAAAAACCTATTAAAAATAAATAATAAATAAAAGATTTTTCAATCTCACCCTATAAATATCACCGTACTTAATATGAAAACGCCAAATTTAATTATACTTAACAAAGAGATATTGAGTATTGACCCTATCATACACACACTTGCTGGGGTCGGATCAGTGATCACCAATTAGAGGTGGCAATTGGATCGGATTCGTGGATTCGTGGATTGGATTGGTGGATCCATGGATCAAATGGATTGGATACAATGGATTGGTGGATTCATGGATTGGATCAAATGGATTGATGGATTGATCCATGAATCCAAATGACATCCAAGACTTGGACCAAAATGTAAATTTTGAAAAGTTTTGGTACAAAAATGTCATAATGAAAAATTTTAGGTACCAAAATGTAATTTTCCAATGATATTTTTCGTATAAAAATATAAATTTTAGGTACCAAAATGTAAAATATAAAAAATATAGGTACCAAATCGTAATTTGCCATTAGGATCCATGGATTGATCCATGAATCCACCAATCCAATTGGATTTGGATCAAATGGATTTGATTTAAATGGATTGGATTAGGTGGATAATTTGGTGGATGGATTGGATTGGATTCATGGATTTAGATCCTAATTGCCACCTCTATCACCAATCCATATAGGCATGCTCCTTCTTCACATTGAATTTTCAATTTTTTTTATTAACCATATAAGCAATTTAGTACATCTGCCGGATCAATCCGCGGAAAGTGGTAGGTAGCTAGTGAGATAGATAGCCAGCTAGGCTAGGCTAGGTAGCGGCCGGTCTGGTCAGCGCATAACTCTCGGGGTATTACAACCTTTAATTTAATTATTATTATTATTGTCCGGTCTGCCCAAAAAGGCAAATCCACAAAGCAGAAAAGAAAACTCAAAAAAAGGAAGCCGCGTCGACACGGAAATCACCGTAATGATTGAAGAGAGTCCTGCCATGCTCATCATCACCGTCCAATAATCCTCCAGCTCCATGCTGATATTCAAACTGATGATGGCCATACGCATCATCAGCAGCCACCTGGTTGTCGACTACGTAACCACCACCGCAATGAGGATCATCCGCCGGATCGTTGTTCCTACTGGCCGACGTCGAGGGACCATCGAAATCCATGAAGTTGTGCTCATCCTCCGCCGGTGCTCGGAACGCGTCGTGGAAATAGGCAGGGGAATGCAGAGCGGCGTGGGAGCCATAAAGGGATGGGAGCAGCGAAGAATCTTCCTCGTAATAATGATAAGGCTGCTCTTGTTTCTCTTTGCTGGTAATGCTGTCGGCCAGGAAGTCCATTATTAGAGGGTCGTACTGTTGCGGGTCGTGCCAATCATTGAGAACGTCCAGATCCAAGGACTCGAGGAAGGCCAGCTGGTCAGGCTTAGACGACGCCGTTTGCGCCGGGAGGTCGTTGTTGGACGTGGTGGCCGCGGTGCTCTCCGACAGGCTGGACGCGGAGGCACTTCGGTGCATCATGAGATTGGTACGGTCGCTGGCGGCGGCGGAGGAGAGGATGGACTTGAGGGTGTTGAGGCAGTGCAGAGGGTGGGCCAGCCGGCTGGCCATCTTGTTGAGCAGCTTCGCCGATGAGCTGGATGACGCGGGGCGACGTCGCGGCTTAGTGGGAGCGTCGTCTTCCACGACGCCGTTTGCTCCCTCTTCTACTTCATCTTCCTGTTCGGCGCTGAAGCGGCTTGATGCGTGAGGAGGAGGAGGAGCGAGTTTGGCGGCTAGCTTGTTGAGGAGCTGAGCCGAAGCCGAAGCCGAAGCGGGAAAGGAGGAGGAGGAGGAGGAGGACACGTGGGCTTGAGCAGGAACAAGTTGCGGTTGTTCTTGTCCAGCAGCAGGTGGTGCGGTTGGAGTGTTGTTGCCGGAGAGGGACGGAACGGCGTCGTCAGAGGAAGAGGAGGACCCCGCGGTGGGGCTGATGGGCTTGTGGGTGGTTGGATGGATGCCCTTTTCCAAGAGGCGCTTCTTGAGATGCGTGTTCCAATAATTCTTGATCTCGTTGTCAGTTCGCCTGGGAAGATGTCTGGCAATGGCGGACCACCTGCAAGTGAAAGCCAAACCCACCACAATAATAAGAGATAAGGTCCTTCCGTCGTCTTCTCGCTGGCTCATCTATATATACTTTTTGCTGTTCAAAATCTTTTTTTATTTTTTTTTTCATTTAAATTATAGATACATACATGTAATAATTGCCCAATTGCATGGTTGTCAACCGGTGATATTTCGACCGGTACAATCGGTATCTATTACAAAATCGGCTGAAATGTTTTGGTGAAGATCGATTTTCCACCTCTAAAGAAAACGATGTTGTTTTAGCAAATTTAATTATCAAACAATTTTTTTTTAATTTAATAGTTAGATGTTGATGTTATTTTTTGAATTCAAGTATATATGTTTAGATGTTTATGTTATTTGTTAGATCCAAGTATAAACGTTAATATGTTGTCATTAAAAATATTGTGTCTAAATATGTTGTTATTTCATTTTGTTTGAAATGTTGTATTTTTATTTAAATACGATTATATATTTTAGAGAGATTATTTTCAAATATGTTATATTTATGGCTAAACTCATTTAGAATTAATATTTTCTCAATTTTCTACATGTTCAACCAAAATTAGCATGGACTTGCATAAATTGATTGTACTATCAAAGGGGCGATACCACTTGTCAAACAAAGTTGATGGTATAAAGTATAAACCAATTTGAGAAGCTTATTAAGAAGGAGAAAGAAGGAGGAGCTAGAAGCTATTTTGTTTTTATTATTGGGATTGGAAAGCGGGCGAAGGAGGGGTTGTCCACGTCAGGAGGGGAAGGAAGGAAGAAGACAAGGTCTTAATCGTCGGGATTTTCTCTTTACCCTACCTAGAGGAGGATGTGATTTGTTGGGTTATAGGTAGAAAAGGGGCATGCACATGGTGCATTTAATTTCATGGCAGGTACGCCACCAAAAAGAATAACAGTAAAAGCTGAGTCTGAGTGGCCGGCCCGCCCGGGAGATGGACCCGACCCGACCCGACCCGACCGATCCAACCCAACCTAATTAAAGCGGGAAGCGGTGGGGGGTAAACGCAAAATTTGAAAGCAAGTTGCTAGCTGCTCAAGTTGAAGGCAACATCATTACAATGTTGTACAGGAGGGATCAATCATATGCCTTTTGTTTGTTAGTTTGTGTTGGAAGGATATGCGAGGTGTTTTGTTTGTTATGTCAGACAAAATGGTGGGTGGGGTTTCCAGTGCACAGACAGTTTTGGTTAAGGGTGGTCATTATTTCCCCTCTCGCGACTTTTAGCAAGGCAGGCTATCGCTGGTGATACTGTCAGGTCGCAATTAATTAATCTCCTACAAAATCTACAAACCAATAATTTTGAGGTAGATAATATGACAATTACATCAGGACTAGGAGAATCCAAGGACATCAAACATGTTTGATCGTGTCCAAATTAAACCCATGTACGGGGGTACCACTTAGCCTCACCCAAGAGTCACGTATATCAACTCAAGGTCTGTACTGTTACTGTGAGAAAAGTCCAGACAACCCCTCCCCCCACCAAAGCAAAAGAAAAAAGCAAACAAACTACGATGGAACACCATTACAGTGTAGGGGGCGCAACGCAATTATTTCACTCCACAAGCTATTCATTAATCCTATATGTGGTGTGCAACGTAGAAGGAGAAGCAATAATGACCAAAAGCAGGACGGTGAGGATTCCTATTTCTGATGCAGCAGCAGCAGCAGCAGCAACAGCAACAGCAACAACTACTACTATATGGGAGACCAAATTCGGCCGGTTGAGGAGCATTTAAGACTCGTATATCTACGATAGTTGCCAACTTATCAAGGTTGTTATTTTGTGATGCGACATAATAATAGTAATAATAATAATAATAATAATAATAATAATAATAATAATAATAGTTTTTTTTTTTATATTCGGGATTGATTTTAAATAGCGGATGATGAAACTCATGATTGGAATTAAAAACAAGGTCTTAGACATGAAAATGAGATTGGCAGGCAGCAGGGACCACCTTTAAAATTAATTATTAATGAATTGCAATGATCCTAATTAATGTTGGAATCTAAGGGTCCAAATCTGTGAGATTCCAGGGGAGCAAGCAACTTGTATAAAGAAAGCTAAACTAATTAATTGAGGAGAAAATTAAAAGGAAAGGGGATCGGAATGAATGATGAAGTGGATCTTACTTCACGGGCGGGCGGGTACCTGTTGCCAAGGGAGGCATGCAGCTCAATGATCCTGTCTTCTTCCTCGGGGCTGAATTCCCCTCTTTTGATGTCCGGCCTCAGGTAGTTGGCCCATCTCAGCCTGCAACTCTTCCCGCACCTCTGGAGCCCTGCATTCATTCATTCATTCATTTTCTTTACCAGAATTCCGGGTAGCTAGTTGCGGAATAAGCAAAGCAAAGCAGAGCAGGGCAGAGAAGTAGTGATGACCTGCTTTCTGAGGGAGAGTCCGCCATCCTCCCTCGCCGTGCTCTTGAATGTAGGCGATAAGCTTCTGGTCCTCCTCACTGGTCCACGCTCCTTTCTTCAAACCATCCACATTGCAGCATGGAGTTCTCCCCATCATCGATCTCTACCTACCTACGTGCCCCCTTCACATCTACACATTTATATACATACATTAATGGAGAGGAAAAAAGAGAGAGAGAAAAGGACCAACGTATACTCTATGTAGTTGGCCATTTCTAGTTATTTTTCTTTCCCCCCCTCCCCCGGAATGGAATGGGGAATGGAGAAAGCAAGAAAAAAGAGAGCAATTATTGAAGAGGCAGAATCCTGACATTTGTGGTGGACTGGTTGCTTTGCTGCTATTCTTGCTGGCTGCTGCTGCTACTTGGCTGATTATCCTCTCACTTCTCTGAGTGCCTCCCAACTATATAGGTGAACAGTAGTTTCATCCACATACATACTTCATCTCATTGGGAATGCCACATTCATAATAGAGGAATTGCCAAAATGGCAGCTTCTGATGATATATAAATGCACAGAAACAATCATATATCCCCTCCCTGCCCTGTTATTACATTTCTTATTTATTCTTTGTTTGGGTTGCACATACCCAGATAGCGAGAGATAGATAGAGTGTGTGCTTTTGGCGAGAGAGAGAGAGACAGAGAGAAATTGGTAGCTAGAATGTGTGTGGTGTGGTTTACAAGTGAGGGATCGGGTCGACCTCATTACTCATTATATACTTTGATAAGCCCCTCTCCTCTTGTTTTCTACTCCAGTTATTTGCCTTCTTTTAGGGACACTATGGCTTTTATTTTATTCCCGTCCTCTGCCCAATAAGGGTACGCCCCCCCACAGATAGTCACATGTGCATGGGGACAGGACAGCTTCCATTCTCCAGTTCCTTTCACCCACTTATGCTTGTTTCATTAAATTAGATTGCATTCTTCGTTTTCGATTACCATTGTTATCATACTTAAAAACTTTTTATAACTCCTCTATTCAATTATGGACTGATGAAGACATAAGTATTTAGTTCATACTTTTTAGACATTAAATTGGGATTTTGTCTATTTTATATTTTTGGTGATGGTTTGGGTATTATGTGGTAGAGGTGGGCAAACGGTTCGGTAAACCCGAACCGAACCGAAACCGAACTAGTGCTATTCGGTTCGGAATTCGGAAGGAAAATATGGATAGTTCGGAAATTAGGGTTCTTTCAACCGAACCGAATTTCTAATTTCCGACCGAAAAACCGAAATACTATAATTGCAAGCTCCAAATGGTGGATTTTTATGTTTGTAGTTGTTTTTAGACTTAAATATTTGAAATATTTTATGACTTATGTGTTGAAAAGTTTGGTTTTATCATTGATGATGCATATAATTGATATTTATTGTTTATATTAGAGGTGAAAAATAATTTAAAAGAAAGAAAATACAAGTAGCTTCACAAATTCGGTTTTGTGTGAAAAACCGAACCGAATTATAATTCGGTTTAAACCGACCGAACCGTATTATAATTCGGTTCGAATTTGGTTTGAGATTTGGGAGAATTCAGGGATCAGGTATTCATAATTTTGGTTCGGTCGAAACCGAACCGACCGAATGCGTGGTTGTATAGTGATTAAGCTATGTTCCCCTCTTTCCCTTTCCCTTTCCCTTTCCCTTTTACTCTTTTTTTTTTTTTACAAAAGCTAATCATATATATATTCATCAAAAAGACAGTTACATCCTGGAATACAGCCAGGTCTGGAAATCAAAGAAGCGACTCATAGTCAGATACAAAGAAAGGGCCTTTCTAGCCACTAAATGGGCTACCTTATTGTTACCCCGACCTACAAACCGCACACTGAAACCAGAATGGATATGAAAATAATGCATGATCTCCTCAAGTACAGCACCCATATGGTTATCCCTCGTATCTGCACGATTGATCCTGTCTATGATCACCTTGGCGTCTCCTTCTAAAATGATATTCGCATAGCCGAGCTCTATTCCCCACGCAATAGCCTCCCGGAGTACAAACAATTCCACCACCATAGGGTCATCGACCCCCTGGAATTAAACCCCCTTAACGGCTAAGATCGCCCGAGCCGAATTCATCAGAACAATTCCTCCTGCCGAATGTTACTCACGCCTAGTGGCCCCATCCCACATACAAACGATCCTACCAACATCCACTGGACTGAGCTGGGGCACATTTGGGAGATGAACTGGAGGCCTACTATTGGACGACAAGCTGACCCATTCCTCATGCTGCTGATGAAACTGTCGCATCAGCACTGGGATCCTGAATTGTTTCCCTTCAAACACAACCCAATTACGAGACCGCCATATCCGCCAGAGGACAGCCACCACCGCCATGAATAGCGTTGGCTGATTAATCAAAGCCAGCAGCCTCTTAAGAAAGAGCGGGAAGGTTTCTCCAAGACCGCAAGCAGAAACAGCCACTCGACTCTATCATAGGCCTTTTCCATGTCAACCTTTAGAGCCATGTACCCCTTTCTTTCCTCGCGTCTTGATCTTTAGGTAATGCATTAGCTCATGACCAAGGAGGATATTCTCAATTATTTGCCGCTTCCTAATGAACGCGTTCTGACCCTCTGAGATGATACTTGCCAGCATGCAAGCAAGCCTTTCAGCCATGATCTTTGTTATAATTTTATAAACAAACTGATACAAGCTAATTGGCCGCAATTGCTTCATAGTTTCCACATTGTCAACCTTCGGTATCAGAGTTAACCAAGTATGGTTAAAACTGCGGAGCATCCTGCTCATCGTAAAGAAAGAGCATACAACATCAATTATAGAGGGACCCACGATATCCCAGAAGGCTTGAAATTATTTTCCCGTGAAGACGTCAGAGCCCAGTGCCTGTTTCGAGCCCATGGAGAAGACATTTTCCTTACTTCCTCAGGAACCACCTCAGCTGTCAAATTAGCGTTCATCTTTGGCGTGACACTCAGAGCGATGGGTAGAGTTTCCACCCTTCAGTGACCCACTCACCAGATTCTTCATTGACCTACTCACTAGAATTATTACGGAGACCAGACACAAAGTTCCTTTTGCGACGAGTTTCGCGTTACCGTATGGAAGTAGGAAGAATTTTGATCCCTTTTTTCAACCATCGGACCCTGGATTTTTGCTGTCAGTAAATCTCCTCCGCCGCCCATTGGCGATTAAGCTCAATCTCAAGGTTTTTAACCGTGTCCCAGTCAATGGGGTGGCTCAATTTAATTCGATCAATCTCTGCTTGGAGAGTTTTAATGTTGCGCAGGGAATTCGTAGTACCCGCTCTACTCCAATCATAGAGCAAGTGACGAAGTTTCTTGAGTCTCTCCCAAAGCCGAAACATGGGGGTACCTTGAATATCTTCCTGCCAGACATAGCTCACCATGGCCTTGACCTCCGGATTATCAGCCCAGCGGGCATATCAAAGCGGAAAAGGGGTCGACTGTTACGCGTATACGCCTTGTCGGATAGGAGAATGGCACGATGGTCAGACCCTTGATCTGTAAAATGTTTAACCAGAGTTTCCGAAAATTGATCAATCCAGGACTGAGAACAAAGAGCTCTATCCAATCGCTCACGAATGCAAGTAGCACCCATTCGTTTGTTAGTCCAAGTAAATTGGTCACCAAGATAGCCAGGATCATGGAGACCAAGCTCTTGAACAAGATCCCGTAAGCTCAAGGCTTGGGCCGCATTCAACGCCAATCCACCATCCTTTTCACTTTCATGAAGCATGGTATTGAAATCGCCGAAGATAGTAAAAGGAAGGTGAATACTCTCACAAATTTTCTGAAGCTGAGCCAACTGAGCAGCTCTTATTGTAATATTACAACTAATGCAAACAAAAATAACAACATAAGAAAAGTCCTCTTCATTAATTTGCGAGCAAATATAGAAGTTGGAATGAAAAAACACCAAGGTGTCAACCCCGGGGGACCAAGCAAACACAAGACCACCAGATGCATGAATTGCATCAACAAAGAAACAATGAGAATGATGAAAAACTAACCCCCACATATGACGGGACACTACTCTCCGGATCGATCGTGTTTCAGAAAAAACACAAGATCTGGTTTATTAGAATGCAGTAAACCGACAGCAGTTTGGAATGTGAGTGAGGGTCCAATTCCCCTCACATTCCAGGCGAGAAGCCTCATTTATCCGATTGAGGCCACTCATGGCTGGCTATCTCCACCTTATCAGACGCCTCCACGAACAGTTTCTTTGGGGTAGGAGGGTCACCCACTTCCCCCTCCATGCCATCCAGCTCACGCTTCCGATTCAAAACCACTGAATTCAGCAAATTGGTACCATACTCGTTCAGTTCTGGGGCTGGGAACGCGCCATCCACAGCTTCATTAGTGATTGAGAGTCCAGCTTCAAACGCCTCGATCACCCGGGTAACCCGACCCTTAGGGACATGGCCGAGGCTCTTAGACCCACCAGGAGGTGATCTCTTCTTGATCTCGAAGGAAAGGACACCCTCATTGGATTGATATCCATCAGACTTAAGGAGAGATTGGTGACTCGTAGTGGGATCCACATTAGAATCAGTCGGAGCCCCTTTTTTCTGCATATCCCGAGGGAATTTCTTCAGCCGTTGGCATCTGCCTTATACTCTTTCTCAACCTGTGGCGACCTTTTCCTTGCACATGTGAGGGGTTATTAGCACTTGCTGTCTTAGGCAGGGTGGTCAATCTAGGCCCCACCACTCGCGGAGGATACAACGGATCACCCCTAGGGGTATCACTAGCCTCCATTGAAGTCCCAGTTTGCAAGACATTGGTAGCACTTGGTACAATGGGCACCTGTATCGCCCCCTCTCGACCCACCAAACTGCCTTTCAGCGGTTCCATATGCTATTCCTCTGATTCGACCTCCAGGATCAAACGCCGGAGGTAGGATTGCTCCTTAATTTCTGCAGGTGTGTTGTCCGGCTCTCGACAATGGGAGATGGTGGGAGCACGCCCCCCAGCTGATTTTCTAGCTTGTCTCGCTGCGCCCATGCCATGTGGTCCCGCGCCTGGAGGCCTTCTGCCTCTCGACTTAGGGCCCCCAATTTTGACCTTAGGAGACACCTTGACTGGAAACCCCATAGGGCTTCCTAGATAGCCACCTGACCTTCCAAAACCACCACCATTGGGCCGCGGAGCGGGCTCCTTCCGAGAAGGGGGCGCGCAGCGGCTGGTGGAGGTATGCGAGTATGGTGCAGCTCACCCTTATCAATCTCCATTGCCTGATCCCGCACTGGTCTCCCAGTCCCCTCATTTTTTACTTGCACATTACGATTCACCCAAACCGTATTACGTGCACTTCGGTAATTGGAGCTTTCAGCTTCATCATCATAAACCCTTCTGCCAATCTTCCTTGTGGACATATGTGGGCCGAAGCGCTCTTTCTCGGGCGGTGGATCAAAATCGCAGGAACGCTTAGAATGCCCCACCCGGCATCAATGGAAGCAGAAAGTAGGCAAGAACTCGTACTTCAGATTTACCCAAAACTCGCCCAGTTCTTCACTCACCGCCATGGGTTGGGATCGTAGAGGCTTCATAAGATCCACCAGGGCGCGCACCTTGATAAAATGTTCATTCGTCTCATTAGACGCAAAAACACCAGTCTCTAAGACTTGACCAATCCTGCCTTGAATCACTTTCAGCCCAAATTGTCTGGTGCATCAGTCCTCTTTCACATTCCAGAGTTGAATCCGAAATGGAGCAATGGCCATCTCCTCAAAGAGGTTTCGTGAAATTATGGGTGACCAAGATCGGAGATGGAGAATTTTTTCCATGACAACCCACGAGGTTCGCTTAAGGACCCAGATTCTTGCTTCGGCCGTTGGCAAAACAATTTCAAACACTCCATACTTTGTCGCAGCTACCCGAAGGTGCCCCTTCACTTGCCAGGATTTGAGCAGATCATCTCTGAGCTCCGTGGGAGTGATCACGTCAGCCGAGAAAAGTCGTCCTAGCAGGGTACGAGAATACGAAACTTCACCGACTTAACTTCATCCAGCGAGAAGGACACCACCTGATCACTTGTAACGCGAGCCATAGTGTTAACCTGAAACGGAACATGAGATAGAAGATTAGGGGACGGACAAAACAGCTCCCCAATTATCTTTCCGATTAGGTTGGTATTCTACAAACAGCTATAATTGGTCCGAGCGGCATCTAGCACACTCTCGGCACCTAGAGAGCAGGGGGAGGACGATGGGGATGGGGAATTCCCCTCTATACTCGGCAAATAATGGCCCTCCTTAGGTCGAGTGGTTGCAAGTAGGCCCTCGCCAATTATTGAGCAAGGCGCAATTAAAGAGTAAGAGGAGAAAGACAGGTTTGGGAGATTATCCACAATACCTGAGATAGAGCAACGGTGGCGCCGGGATAGCAATCGAGTGTTTCCTTCCGCAGGCTTCTCCTTAACGTCGCACTGTAGAGCAACTCAGGAGGCACAACAGCTAGCCTTATAGGAGAGGACAGAGGCCGGTCCCTAAAGGAGAATACGCGTTCCCCTGTTTTTCTGGGTTTTGAGAGTCCGAATTGGATTGGGATGCCACCGTTGCAATTGGAACTTAATCCAGTTGTTTTTCCCCCAATTATCGCCCAACATACTTGAAAAATCAGGGTTCTTTTTCCCCCAAATAAAATCGAACTGATTCGTTCGCAACGACCAAGTGATAACGTCATTTTCCAAAGAAATCGTTCCGAGAGGGGTTGCATCATTATCCGAAGACAACGAACTTTGTTCTACGCCGGCGGCGCGATGTATTCCCCCAGCCGTCACCCTACTCACTGGCAAATCTTCGACACCGGTGTCATGGAAATATTCTAACCTCTCTTCCGTCTCACTTGTCGCCAAGACACCTTGGGCGTCATCCACGAAGGGATAGTCGTGCGAAAAACAATTTCGCTAGGTATTATTAACCCTCTGACACGTCTGGCTGGGGGTATCTAAATTGAGCTTTTTTCCCCTCTAATTCAATCCACCTCTCTCTATTCCTCTATCCATATGTGTTTGTGATCACGTTTGAACCACCCACGGATACACCAAGTGGTATCTGAGACTGGTCGGACGTCAGGATTTTCAGAGATTGTGAGAATATAGGATTTGTCACATTAATCGTTTGACTCAACCCGAATGCACCACTTAGAAACTCCCGATTAAGACCCAAGTATAAACCTTAACCGGGTGCAGTGCAAGGGAAGTATGTTTAAATATCGACATGGGTCGGTTCATGTACCCCTACTTCAATTGTTTGTAACATTATCTAGTTGTTGGTTTTGGTGAAAACAAAGATCTAAAGCTAAAGTACTTGCAAAGAGGACTGGTTTTGACACTAATTGAGAAGACTTCACCCAGGTGTTGCTCCCCCTAGCTAGCAATTACGACTTGATGGAGCGAATGGCCGTGTGTTGTGAGGGGGTTGTAAACCGTAGGGAAGTTTAACAAGTAGCCAAAGCTTCCCTTTTAGTCTATGGGTCGAGGAAAGGGGATACAATCCAAGACACTAATGCGACTCTCTCAACCTATTGACTAAGGATTGGTTAGACTTCACCCTCGAACCGGAGTTCCGACGACCACACACGACCAAACCCTAGGTGCTAATATGAAATAGGAGGTTTGCCTCGCGTTAACCTAACTAGGAGGCAATAAATTTCCTAAGAAAATGCATCATTCAAGCCTCTTTCAATGAAAGGATGGGGGGTTTTCTCTCTACCTAGGTTAGAATGGCAATTAGATTGATAGGCTTTCACACAACAAAATAATTCATGAATAATACCTCCACATTCACATTAAATACAACCACACACAAATCATTCAATTCATACAAGCATTCACATAATTGTAGCTAGGGTTTACAAACACCCAAGTGAAAGAAGCGACTAATCCATGCTAGGAGAAGGGAAAATATAAGAGAGAAGAAGGAAAACCATCAAAGAGATGCTAGCCTTACTCCTTGTGTTGAAGAGATCCTCCTTTAGGGGAGGAATTCCCAATTCTTTGCTTGAAGATGAAACCCTAGCTTCTCCTCTCCTCTGGTTCGTCACTTTCTCACTCTAGAAATCTGAAGAAGAAGAAGTTTCTCACACTAATGAATGAATCACTCACTCTCGACCATAGGTCCTCACCGGGGTAAGATATGAACATGCAAAACAAGAATGAATCACTCACTCTCGACCAGTGGGGTCAAGACATTTTTGGTGCAAAAGGTGTGCACAATCATCAACACTCAGCCCTATCGTCTCTCCACCATGGCGGCAACCTTTAAGTGCTAGAGTTCACGGGACAATTGTCATCACTAGCTTGTCCGAAGGTCTTAGACACTGTTTCAAATGACTGGCCATTGTCTTGGACATGGGGGAAAAGGCTTTTTGGGTGGTGACAAGCATGGCATGAGATCCTACATCTTCAACCTAAAACCTAAGGTTCTATGGTCTCGACTAAATAAAGGCCACTAGCATCGGCCAAAAACCACACTTCCCTTCTTCCAAACCACTACCAATCACGAACTGCATTCAATCAAATTTCTCTGGCCTATCTTGCTATCCACATTTCGAACCTAGTAGCGAATGAGGTCATCAAACAATTTAGGTGTTTCAATGGCTTGAGTGCCAAGAAACCCTTTCTAGAGCATACACTTAGACTTTTGTGGCCACTCTCTAGTTTTATGTACCCCGTTTATTTATCTCTTTTTCGTTTCTTTTTGCTCTTTCTTTATTTTTCTCTTTTTTTCCCGAGGGGGGTACTAGAGAGCTAAACACATGCCACTTCTTTGACGAACAATGCTCTCCATTAAGAACTTTACTCCAACACTACCTTCTCATTTATAGCAAGAAACGTGCAAAACCACCTATGTAGAACCTCAATGGAGCTCAAAAGCGAGAACTCTGAGACACAAGGATGACTCACACTTTGACAAAAAGAAAGGATGGGTGGGGGTCATCCTTTCAATCACCATTAACTTTTGGGATAGGGACTAGGGGATAAAATGTTTCGGGACAATCAACTTTTGGGCGTGGACTTATCCTATGCCTCCATTATACTCACTAGTGACAATGGTGAGTGTTACACACCATGGCAAGAGGGATCTATCACACACGAAAAAAGACGATCGACACAAAACTCACATGGCTACCTAGTCACCCAATCATCTATTGCAATTCAAAAAATTTCAATGCATGGCAATTGTAATCAAGAAGTAACCAAGTCAAGACATCCATTCATTCAAGCACACATGAGAATTAAGATTTTTCACAACCCTAATGCATTCTCAGTCATCATAATAGAATGCACTCGATTACATGTAACAATTCATGATCGATGCCAAATAAGCATGAGATTCACCCACGAACCGGCCATTTTGATCATGCATTCCTTGGAACCCTAAAAAAATTTCAAATTTGGGCATACATCAGGGCTCCAAGCATTCACTCAACACACAAGCATAATAGTAAACTACCCCCCCTGCCACACCACTTAAGCTCGACATTGCCCTCAATGGTGTAAAATAGCGGGTACATTGATATTACTGCATGACTTGGTGAATGACAGTTGGAGAAATTCTCGGGGTAGGATGTTTGAGCTTCAAGGGAGAAACAGAAAATAAAGAACAAACGCAACACATTCTTGCTCGAGGCGAGGTTATTACACATAACAAGGGTTTACAATATGATTCAACATAAATAACTCACAAGGTACTAGTTCACACAAAACTTAAGGAGAAAATAAAAATAAAAAGAGTTCAGAGTTTGCAAGTGGAGAAGTGGGGCGAATGAAATCGGCTCTACCACGTGTCTCCCTCGATGGCTACCTCGTCGTGGCAAGCTCACTCCTCGTCATCGGAGAGGATGCCCTGGCAGCGAGCCATCCTCTCTACCAGATCAGCAGTGCGGTCAAGCCGAGTGGTGACTCCCACATAATGTGCCTCGAGGCGATCCACTCATTGCTCGAGGTGTGGTCCGGAGGTAGAGGGTCTGGCCCCTGATGATGATGATGCAGCTGATGAAGGTGGTACTGCGGGTCGCCCGTGGCAACCGACAGCTCTGGTGCGTGGCCGCTTCTGGGGAGGAACCTCTAGATTAGGCTGCACTGGTGTAGGGTCGACCTGGGGTCACAGAGCTACTGAGGGTCGAAGGCCCTTGAGGAACTCGATTCCTCTCTATCCCTGAAGCACCAATTTCATGTGATACAAAGTCTCCACAGAAAACTGCTTCGTCCGACTGATGATAGAACACCGACCCACATCCACCCCGAAGTGCCGGGCCAGCCTGGTGATGATACCTCCCATATGCATCATGTTCACCCGGTCCTGACCCTCGCATCGAGCGAAGGTGGTAGCAACCACGGCTCTCAGATGGAGCGGATCAACTGGCTTGTTCAGTGAAGGAAGGGCTATCATCCATCTATTTGTGATAAAGTGTCTAGCCAGTAGGCTGGGGATGACGGACTTCGTCAGGAGGTTGTGCATGATCCTCCATGGTGTCCTGAGCTTCACAACATTGGTGACAGAGTCTCTAAAGTCGTCTCCCTAGTGCTCGGTGTGACAGATGGCATGGAAGGTCGCATGGTAGTGGAAGTCAATGGTGTACTATCGCTCTCTGATCATCATGTGGGTGGGGTCGAGCCCCTTGGCCTCAGCAAAGCCATCATATGTCAGCACCCTCGGCTGACCCCCCAACATGAACCCTACCTAGGGTCTACTCCTCTTACTCCCCGAAATGACGTGGGAGAAAGTGGATTAAACTCCACGCAGAGCTCTCTATAGATGAGCTCATCCATCACCAACAACTGCCTCCACTGGGGGGGTGACTGAGTACCCTCGACATCGTGGCTCGGCACCTGAACATGTTAAACATGTCCAGATCTAGCACCCAATGAGGCCCGGCCTCACTGTATCTCCCCTGGCTGAACTTGGTCCCATACTTCGGGTGGTTCACCAAGTAGCCGATGAACTCGTGCTCTATATCAACCATCATGCAAAGCATCCAAACACACACCATAAGTGGAAATAACTGTCAGTTTCACTTCAAGTGGAAGAAAGATTTATGATTTGTGCCTAATTGTACACTTTTTACCGCCGTCTCGGTTTGATGTTTGTGGCTATTGGAAGGCACGGTCTTACAGGACCGTGAACTGGAGCCATAATCCGCGAACCAAGGAGCATCCAGAGAGAGTTTTAAGGTTACTGACTCCAGGGCTATTCACAATCGCTAAGACCGTGAACCCAAGGATGTGAAGGGTGTGTTTTGGTTCAGACACCTAGTTCACAGACGCGTTTCGATGTTCACGGCAGTGAACTCAGGCCGTGAATTGGGCTCGATCTCAGTTTAAAGAGCCAGCTGAAAGGAACAAGAGGGGAGGGGGGGGGAGACCAAGTGGGAGAAACTTCTTCTTCTTCTTCTTCTTCTTCAGATTTTAGAGTGAGAAAGTGACGAACCAAATAAGAAAAGAAGCTAGGGTTTGATCTACAAGCATGGATTTGGGAATTCTTCAACACAAGGTGCAATGCTTTCATCTTCTTGATGGTTTTCCTTTCCCTCTCTTGTGTTTTCCCTTCTTCTAACATGAAGTAGTCCCTTCTTTCACTTGGGTGTTTGTAAACCCTAACTACTATTATGTGAATGCTTGTAAGAATTGAATGATTTGTGTGTGGTTGTGTTTAATGTGAATGTGGAGGTATTTTTCATGATGATGGTGTGTGCATTGTTGGCCTAGCTTAGAGAGGAGACCTACTTAGGTTAAGAAGCTCAATTAGAGATGGGTGTTCTTGGGCATTGCATGCCTTATAGGCTAGTTTAGAGAGGAAACTCCATTATCCAAAGAGGCTCAATTTGAGCTGGGTTTCCTTGGGCATTCAAAGCCTCCTAGACTAGTTTAGAGAGAACCCTCCTTAACCTAAGAGGCTCTATTAGAGATGCGTTTCCTTGGGCATTTCATGCTTCCTATTCTAGCTTAATTAAGGGCAAACCCCTAATTCGTATTAGCACTTAGGGTTTGGTTGTGGGTGGTCGTCAGAACTCTAATTCGAGGGTGAAGTCTAACCATTCCTTAGTTGATAGGTTGAGAGGGTCACATTAGTGGCGTTGATCATATCCCATTTCTCCTCAACCTAGAGACTAAGAGGGTAGTCTTTGTTACTTGTTAGACTTCCCTGCGGTTTATAACCCCCTAACCACACACGGTCGTTCGATTCTTCAACTAGTAATTGTTAGCTAGGTGGAGCAACACTCGGTTGAAGCCTTCTCAATTAGTGTCAAATCCATTTTACCTTTGCAAATTACTTCAATTTTAGACCTTAGTTTTCACCAAAAACTAATCCGCTAGATAATGTTTCAAACAGTCAAAGTAGCGGTACATGGGCCAGCCCGAGTCGATATTTAAACATACTTTCCCTATATTGCACCCATCTAAGGTTTATACTTGGGCCTTAGGTGGGATTTTATTGTGATAGTCACAACGAGTAAATTTCCCCCACACTTAGGCTTCCACTACGGTCTCGTGCCTTGAAGGCTTTCACAAGATCGGCTTTTGGACAACTGATCTCAAATTCATACAAAGCTCATCCACACAAAAAAACAAACCCGATGGCTTGAAACCATCAACCACAAGCATTTATCCACATTCATTCATATTTTTGCACTTGGTGGGAAAGTTTCACATTCAAACACAAATTGCACCAAAATTTATGCCCACCAAGGCTCAGTTAAGTTCATGCAACATCAAACATCATTCAAACACATCATTCGGTTAATCCCTCGCCCTAATTTCTTTATTCTAGCATCAATTCACAATAAATTACCTCACTTCACACCCTAATCCGATTCTCCAACAATTGATAAAGTAAAGGTTGAAAATAAACCTGGAGACTTAAGTGGGGTCGAGGTGGAAGTGAGGAAAGGACGAGGGAGCCAAAAAAATTGGACGAAAACTGGCCGGAGAGGGTCACCGGAACCTCATCAGAAAATCCTCGGAGGCTCGCCGGAAAATAAAACGAGACCCAAATCTCCCCAAAATGCATCGAAGGTGCGCCTAGGTGAGAGGAGAAGGGATCTGTAATTTGTTTTGGTTTTGGAGGTCGGAGGACGCCGGGATCTACAAAAATCAACGAAAAATCGCAGTTTTCTGGCAAGAAGGGGTGGTTGTGAAGTGATTTGAGTCGTTCACGCCCCTTTTATAGGAAGAACCCTTAGTTCACGGACGGAGGTGTCAGTTCACGGCCAGTAAGACCGTGAACTGGGGTTAAACGTTCATTTTTGAAAACAGGGGGAGCACCCTCAGTTCACGGATGGAGGCACCACCTCACGACCCTGTAAGACCGCTAACTAGAAGCCAAAACCATGAACTGTGTGAAAAACAGGGTACTCCCAACAATTTTGGACTCAATCTACTCCACCGTTCCCCTAATGCGATTACACCATATCCCATAACATGAAAACACAGAGACTTGGCATGGTGATACCCCAAATTCAACACTTGAACTCTCCACACACACACACAAAAAGAGAAAAATAAAGGGGAAAAAAAACAAATCGTCATTGGGTTGCCTCCCAACAAGCGCTAGTTTAACATCACTAGCTCGACGTTGCGGATATATCATGCTTTAGGGCATGAAGCCACCGAGAGTGGGTCCGCCACGGTCTCGGGGCGAGGTTTGACACCTCTTTCCTTTAGCTCCTTAGGATGGCCCTCTTGGCCCGACATCTTCACCTTACCCTTATCTTCTGGTTGGGAGGAGGCTTGATGAAGCCTATCCCTCCACACTCTCTTCTTCTTTCCTCCGGGCTTAGCACCCGCCTTGATTTTCTACACCTCATCATTAAATGGAACATACGCACTAGTGGGGGTTGCCTTGAGAGGCTCACCTCCACTTACATTCATACCACTCGATTCCAATTCTTTCACCACATCATTCTTAACCTTAGGATCAATTGAATGAGTAAGTTGCTCCTCCCCATCTCTCAACACCAAAGTTCCCTCATTAACATCGATTAAAGCCTTGGCGGTGGCAAGGAAGGGGCACCCTAGTATGAGTGGCATATCCGTACCTTCACTGATATCGAGGATAGCCAAATCCGTTGGATAATAGAAATTGCCAACTCTCACTAGGACATCCTCCACAATACCCCCTAGGACTAATGACAGAGCGATCGTCCAATGTGACACTTAGCCTAGTGGGCTTCAATTCACCCAAATGAAACTTCTTAAAAAGCTTGTAAGGCATCACATTAATGCTTGCTCCTAAGTCCACTAAGGAGTTTTCTATATGATGATTTCCGATGCAAAGGGGGATAGTGAAACTACCTGGATCCGGTTGCTTTTAAGGAAAATTGTTGAGGATAAAGGAGGATCACTCCTCGCCCAAGGTGACATTGGAGAGGTCTTTGGCGTACCTCGGCATATGCACCTTGGCCCCAAAAATGGAATGGTGATGCGTAGTTTTTTGAGCATCTCCTTGAATCCTCCACACTCCGCCTCCAATAGGTCCTTGTGTATCCTTGTGGGGAAAGGAAGAGGAGGCTTGTACTCAGCCACTTGTGGTGGCGTCGGCAATGCCTTCTTAGCTCTTCTTCCTTTTCTCCCAATTCTTTGGGATCATTGGCCAATGGAGGGGTCTTCACTTCTTTGTTCACTTCCTTAAGAGCAACCTCCGGGGGTAACCTTCCCACTCCTCAAGAGAATTGCATAGCACCCGACATTTTGGTCTTTGTGGTTAACAATGGTTTGAGAGGGCAGGGCTCCCCTTGGCCTCTCGATGAGGATCCCGACAAGATTGCCAATTTCCACCTCCAAGTTTTGAAGGCTTTCTTGATGGCTCCTTAATCCTGCCTCAACCGAGGTAAACTTAGTTGTTGCCACATCCATAAATTGCTCAATATTCTCGAACTTTTGAGTGCTCGTGCTCACAAAGGTGGCCACAAGGTCTTCAAGTTTTGAAAACTTATCGGGTTGTTGGAACCCTTGATCTCCTTGATCTTGAAACGGTTGTTGGAAGTTAGATCCTTGGAATTGCGGCCTTTGTTGAATGAAAGTAGGCCTTGGTTGGTAATTTCCTGTTGGTCCTTGGAAACCGGGGGGTCTTGGATTGGTTGAATAAGACCAAGAGAAATTCGGATGATTTTGCCACCATTGCTCCTTGGCGGTGTTTATTACTTCATCATTTGACAATCCAAAATCTTGTGGTTGGTACTTGAGCACCAATCACATGCCATTACCGGCCTCTTCCCATGCGTCTTGTCCTCTAAGAGTGCCTCAATCAACCCATCAATCTTGGTTTCAAGCGGGGGACTTGCACCTACACTTTGCACTCCCCTTGAGATACTTCTCTTTCCACTTTTTTCAAGCACCAATCATACCCTTTACTTGCCATGTCTTCGAGCAACTCGGTCACTTGAGGGGGGGAGTCATGTTCATCAATTTCTCTTGACATAAGGAGTCAATGAGGATCTTGTCGTCTTGGTGAAGACCTCCATAGAAGGTCTCAATTCGGTGCTCCTCGAATCCATGATGTGGGCATTGGAGGAAGGAATCAAAGTACCTTTCCCAAGCATCCCTCAATGTCTAATCTTCCTCTTGCTCAAAACGGGTGATCTTCTTGCGCCACTCTGCCGTCTTTGAAGGTGGGCAATGTTGCAACCGTCCCTCTAGGGGTCGAGGTCGTCGCGTTCGCTTTTTTTTGGAGTCGCCATCGATATTACTTGTAGTGGATCAAACACTCTTCGAATCGGCTCTAACCTTAGGGTCAGAACCGAGGTATGGTCTGCGATTAAGAGATTCGAGTTCGGGAGTATGGTTACGTGTGGAGAATTGAAATCACACCCCACAATGCCCTAAATCGGTACTACTTAAGTCGATAAGTTTTTATACGAGTTGAGTGTATTTTGGTAATTATTGTGTATTTTAAAATCTCACTGGATTATTAATATATTGCTTAGGACTTAACTAATACGTCATTGGACGTTTAGTTCATGATTAGATATTTTTAGGGCCTTATTGGACCACTAAAGAAAATCGTAATAATTGTAATTTAATTATACGCCCACTGACGTAAAAATTAAAAGATAAAGTTAATTGGTTAGTTAGACTCGAACCTTATCAGTTTCCTACGTACTGGTAATACGGGATCAAAGTCCACGTAGTTCGTTATAACTTTGATAGTTTAATTGTATGACTTTTGTCACGTTACACCTATAATGGTTCTCGTATTAAGGGTTTTTGTTAACTTTAATAGTTTTAATTCTAACTTTTATCACGTTCCACTGAACGTTATTCTTGCATTATAATTTTGTTAAAATAATTTTAATTAGATTATTATGATGTTACGATTTTGACTTACTTGTGTACCTCCTATGCGACTAACTTAATGCTTCCCCATTGTCGCTATGCTTTATACTTCTCACACTATCGACTATGTCATTCCTAGAACTGAGCTGAAGCTCCTCGAAACTCCCATATGCTCTTCCTCGCTTATTTTCTTTTCCATATAACGCCATCACCCTCGACAAATCTGGACAACCACACTTCTAATTTAAAGTTGACCATTAAGCTTCTCAGTTCTATATGGGCTTCCTATGGTCCAACTTATTCTCCACTGACAATCACCTTAACGCCTCCTTGCTGAGCTTCGTATTCTTTCGTCGGCCCTTCCTAACTATCATTCCCCTTGAATTCCTCATTCCGTCGACTACCACCTTTTTATTGTAACTTTTATTATAAACTTGTGGAGTCCTTCTCACTTCCGTACTTCAACAATTCCTCTATCGATGCTTTGAACTAGCTTAGATAACCGGACTCCATGCAGTAGCTCCTCGTCATCTCTCCTAGTCAACATATCCAGCAGAAGCTTGCTCTAGGTAGACGTAACACATGTCATCCTTAACTAGTGTAGTTTCATTCGATCTTGTACCCTTTGGCCTCTTCCACTTACTTAATATCATCTTTTATTATGCTTGGTCCAACCTCTTCCTCTACCTCATTTATCTTGGCGCTTGTCTTGTTCCTTTTAAAGGCTTGTCATCGGCCTAGTTCCTCAGATTTGTCGACCTTCTTCTTTAATGACGTAGTTCATCTATATGGAGTTCCTTTGTCGTCGTATGTGAACCATCACTGCTTCCTCCTTATCTTTGACTTACTGACTTCTTAATGTCTTTTTAGAGTCCCCTATAACCTACTTATTTCGTCCCTTACCTCATTTATACGACCCCATTGTTGGTTAAAATCTAAATTTTCTACTGCAACTTGTCACCGTTTTGTAATAGCATAGTCCACTAAAACCATAAGGGTTGCTTCTCGTGGTACCTTTTTGTTTCTTGACTCATTCCTCATTGCTAGCGCTTTGGATCAAGTACACTAAAATCCTCCTCTTATGGTTGCTCCTGGAGAATGGTTTTGTAGCTCTCTCCTCGGAGATTCATATTTCCCGAGTTGCTTGTCTTATCTTATTACATCCTCCACTTATTGCGTAGAAGTAAAATCCTTGTACTACTCCTTCAACTCCTTCAAATTTCTCGAGGTATTCCCTTACGATTTCCACCTCTTCTATTAGAACTAGAGTCATTTACCTTAATATGATTAGAGTAGACTGAAGATTCTACATATTTCTTAAAATAAGATACTTGACTCGTTTTCACGATTCTCTACTATTTTTGGTCTGATTTTTAGGGATTTCGATACTCTAACCCCTATTTTTATTGTTTATTTTCTGTAAATCTGACCCAAAGCCGAAAGGGGCCTCTCAATCTGTTCAACTCCTATCTCGATCTGACCTTTCTCACCAAAACGACGACGACGAGGGGTGACTCTAACCCTCTGGTAAGATTTTTCCACATGCATGCTCATTTTTGTTCGATTTATGCATTAGATCGAGATTTAACCTGTTTCAATTTTGTTTTGTTTTTGTTTCGGATCTCCACCGAGAGAAGGAAGGGAGAGGCGGCGGGTTTATAAATCTAACGGCGAGAGCTAATGGCGAGGGTTTGGTTTTGGGTAGGTTCTTTTTTTTTTGCTATTCTTGGTTTTTTTATTTATTATCATTATTTGGTATTCTAACTCTTGATCTCCCTGGTTTTTGCATATCTCTACAGTTTGAAGAAACTAGGTGATACCTTTTCTAAACCTAAAGTGGATGGTTTGGTTATCGTAGCCATGATTGTTTATAAATCTCTTTGGTGTTATGAAAGTAAATTTTGTTAGAACCCCTGCTAGGTTTGTTTAGCCTTAATGTTCGGTTTTGGATATGGTAGAAACGAGAAATTGATTTATTAAATTGAAAACCTATAATGATCCTAGGGTAATTGGAAACCACAACTAGTGCTTATGACCATCAATTTTGTAGGAATCTCTCTAGAGTTGGGATTTGGTTAAACGATTAATTAAAAGGCTGATACGAATTGGTAACAGATGAAATTCTCAATGACATTAGGGCTTTTATTGTTTTTGGCATACAAAATAATAACTAAATGAGGACTTTGTAATTATCAAATTCTGGTAATTGGGTAAAAAAAGGGGGTGCCCTTAAACACAAAAAGAGGTATTTTAAAATACTCTCTCAAGGGATTGATTTGAATTATTTTTGCTGTTTTGAATTTATTGTGGGATTACCTTCTACCACGTTCTAGGTTGTTTAGATGGTTATATGTGTATATAAATAAAAACAGCCTAACTAATATAGTGGTAAACTCAGCTAGTATTCATTATTTCTTAGATTTCCTACATAATGTGGGATATAAGCATATTAGAGTAATGATAAGTGATAAATAACAAGATATACACAAATTAACATATAAGTAATGAATACCTCAAATAGGTATTGTGGAATAGAAATCAAAGTCATACACTTCCCCACCAAAATGGTTTTTGCTTCTATACTGATTTATGGATGAGATGCATATACGTGAATGATGGAGTGTGGAGTTACCAACCTGGTTTTGTCGTTAAATTGTGATGGTGATGGTGATGGCCTTTTGCTGCCCCCCCCCCCCCTCTTTGTGCTTCTTAATGCTATTTGTCTGCCTTGGTGTTTAATGCTTTGTTTCCCTTTTCTGTTTTTGGTTCTTTCCTCTCTCTGTAATGTCCTCTCTGTTTGGGGTAAGAAAGATCTTTATATGTGATAAGATTTTACTGTTCCTTCTTTTGTGCTGGCTGATCCTCATTTGATCTTGAAATGGTGGCCTGATCCACCCATTGAGATGGCAACTTCCTGTTTGTTTTTGGAGGAGGTGGACGCATTGCCTCTTTTGAGAAAATGGCAGTAATTTCTGCTGCCCCTTTGGATAAGATAAGGATGATGGGTTTGGTTGATTGGGTCGACCAAAGTTGACCGAGTTGGACTGGGTTGGTTGACTGGATTGGGCTGGGCCAAAATCATGGGCCTAAATTGGGTTTTAAATGTGGACTGTTAGTTTGGGCCCTATCCTAATTTTTTTTTGGAGGTCATGGGTAATGTTTCTGGCCCAAAATGATGATCTACGGAGGCCCAAAAAGCCTCAAAGGCTAGGCTTCCAATTCTGATTGGTGCCCAAAGACTGAAGAAGACTTCTCTCTTATTTTTACTTAGTTTGTTTTTATTTATTTGTTCATCTTAATGTAATAATTATTAAATGTACATTTGGACTTTGTAATTAGGCCAGTAATTTTTTTTATTGCGACTTATCATTAGAAAGTCGATATAATTATTGAAATGCATGACTCCAAACATTCCAATGATTCTCTCCAACCAAATTCGCTTGCTTTCTGCAATCTTAACCCAAATCTCGACTTCTAAGTAACTACGAATTTCGACCAATATTAATAAGATTGCCATTATCCTCCCATCCCATTCGACCAATTTCAAACCTATGCCACCAATCGTTAACTGAATACAATGATATTAGTATAGGTCGTGACGGCATACTATTGTTATTCTAAATAAAGAGAATTTGGTAGCCATTAGCTACTGCTAATCCTACCTAGTACAAATATTCTAACTAAATGAAAGCGGACTTGGAAATCATTGGTACTTATTGATTCGCCACCACTAATCTCAACCAACCTCGTCCAAACTTTCACTTGAGTTTTCTTTTTAAGTTGGGTATTTTTCTGAGTTTTGAGTAGGATGGTTGCTCCGGACATAATGTGGTGTCTACAGTTGCCCCCCTTTGTATATCTCTTTGTATAAAGAGTTATACAAAGTTCCTATAAAGACACCATATTTTCTAAAAATAGCATGATGGTTGTGTTAGGGTCCTTACGATAGGATGTGATTTGAAGGAGATGCGAGGAATGTGAGTAATTTTGTGGGCTTTTATGAGATCACTGATTGCGAAGCCTCCAAATTTCTTGATAGCCTCCATCAATGAAGGGAAATTTGAGGATTTTCTGATGTTCGTTAATCTTTGCCCTCTTATTGATCTCTTTTTTTTTTTCTTTTCTCTTTCCTTTGAGGGCTATAGAGAGCTAAAAACATGCCACATTTTTGAACTCAAGGAACAATGCTCACTTTGAAAACTACACTTCACCTCTTAGCAAAACCATACACAAATCACTCATGTGGAACCTCGTTTAAGCTCAAATGGTATGAGTGGAGCTTCCAAACACAAGGGTGACTTGATAACGGTATAGACACGAAGAGAGTAGGGTTGTTCTATCTAAATCAATCAAGCTCAAGTAGCGTGAGATATCTAACACGAGAACTAACCTTAGACATACGACTCAAAGGGGTTGACTAAGTGATAATATGATTGGGTCGGTCAACATTTGGGTCGTGGACTAAACCTATGCCTCCATCTTCCTTGCTAGCAACAACGTGAATGCTACGCATCATGTAAAGGGGGAACTATCGCACAAGAACGAAACGAACGACACAAGACTCGCATGGCTAACGAGGTGCTCAATCATTCGGTCTCACTCCCTAAACTCGATGCATAGGCAACTGAGGAAACAAGTAATCAATTCAAACATCTATCGGTTCACAAACACATGAGAAATGTACCTATGCACAAACCTAATACATGTCTCAGTCATCAACATAGGATGCACACAATCACAATCAAATCATCCATAGATTATGCTAATAACCACGAGATTCAAAACAAATCACCACAAGGTGCCACTATGATCCTGCAAATGTAGAAGTTGTTATGCTTGGAGCCCTCAAATTTTGAAAATTAGGGCATACAACTAGGCTCCAAGCATTCAAAATCACACCAAACATTCACACACACATGCATAATGGACTACCCGCCCACAGTTAAGCATGACATAGCCCTCAATGGCGGAAAAGAAGGGGATGGAACGATGTTACCGGTCAAGTTGTACATATTTGTGCTCGGGAGCGGAGGGCGGGTGAGATTTGGAAGAGCGTGGTCACATCCAAAACACCTCAAAAATCTCTTCTATGGTCTTCTTATTGGAGCGGAAACCAAACAAACCGATGGTAGATGGGTTGCCTCCCACCAAGCGTTTCTTTAACGTCGTGAGCCGGACGGTTGCTCTTCAAGTTTCGGTCCACCCAAGAACCTTCTTGAAGTTGAGGTTCTCGTTGCTGAGGTGAAATCTCAAGTCACGAGCATTGGACGAATCCATGATTGAGAGATTGTGACCTTAAGTGGCTTTGAGGCTCCACCCACGAGACCTCTTCTTCTTTCCTTCTTATTTCTTCTCTTTGCCCCACACCATGTAGTGAAAACTCGCTTGACTTCCATCGCATACACCAAGGGGAATCGCCATTGGCTTGTCCTTGGCATTGCAAAAAGCCGCAAACGGGTCCTTCTCCAAAAGCATATCGAGGTCGGGTGGAAAGATTTCATAGCACTTGTAACTTGTGGTAGCTTCATCCACCTCGACCTCGTCCATTGCTTGGACACCGTTTGCTTCTTCTTATTCTTCTTCCTAAACCTCCCTTCCTTCTTCTTCAATTTCCTCCCCTTGGGAAAACTCGAGATCTTCCCCCTCTTTAATGCTTTCTTCCTCCTCTTCCTCTTTCCCATTCATGTCTTCAAGCACACTTAGGAGGGCAAGATGCCATGTAAGCTCATAGAAGGGATTCTCTTGCTCCTCCACACTCGTGTCTTGGTCTTCAAGGTTGCTCTCAGGAAGGGGAAGCTGATGAAGATCGTCAATGCAACCTTCTTATTTATCCTCACCACGGGAGCTCTCTGGGGTGAGTTCGTCTTACTCCACATGGTTGTCATTGCTCGCCCTTTCAACCTCCTCCTTTTCCTCCAATAATGAGAGGCTATAGCTTTCACAAGCACGTGCCACTTTCTCTTATAGTGTCAAACCAGAAGTAGGGAGGGGTTGGAAATCCATGTCGGAGCTCGTTCTTCCAAATTTCTCATGGCTAGCCTCTTCAACTTCCTCTCTTTCTTCCAATGGTAGGAGGCGATTGTGAGCAAGTTGTGCACATGCTTGCTCAACATGCTCTCCTTGCCTCTCCGTGCGTCGATGGAGCTCCTCCGCCTCCTGAAGAAAGGTTGAGTCGATAGGGCCGGCAATGGGAAGATCCGAATTGGAGCATCCTTCGTCATTACCCCGGGCAAATTGCTCCACCATGAGCTCTAATCTACTCTTTGGCTCCGGTTGTGGAGTGGCACATGGTCGTGATGATTTCCCATGAAAGCTTCCATTGCCAACTCCAACTTTTATTTCTCCTCGACTTGAGGAGGGAAGTTTTCTTCATATGGGGAAGCTTCTTGAAATCCCCAATGGAATGCTTGTTCTTCGTGGAAGAGAGGTTGATCATAGAACCCGATTCCTTGGCTTCCACCTTCTTGGTTACTCCATGAAGCTCCAGGGTACCCCCAATCTGGTGGTTGTGGATACCCCCCACATGTTGTAGAAGCCATTGGGATCCATGATTCAACCTAGATAAACAAAAACACAAAAACAAAATAAAACAAACACAAACCACCCTTCAAGACGAAGAGTGGGTAAACAAAACACAACACGAATCACAAAACATAAACAAAAAGGCAAGATAGTAAATGCTAGATTAACACTAAGCGACCTTTTCAAAATAATGGACCGCGGTTCCCCGACAACGGCGCCAAAAACTTGACTCGCATGAAAACACACCACAAATTGATCTCGACTAGAGCCCAAGTTTTTAAACTCTAGCCAGGTGCAATATAGAGCAAGTATTTAAATTGTCAACCCGGGCCGGTCCATGTACCCCTACTTCGATCACTTAAGTTGTTATCTAGCAAGCAACTTTAGGATTTAGGTTTATTGGAACTACAAATTAACCAAGCAAAGAAAAGTAAATAAAGGAAAAGCCTAACTAAGGGAGCTTCACCCAGGAATCGCTTCCCCCTAACTAGCTACCATGACTCGTTGGATTGAAACGATTGCCTTGGGCACGTTAATCGTGAACCGCAGTGGAAAGCGTATGTGGTCGGAGACCACAGTCTCAATTGCTAAACCGAGGTGAGAATGAAAGGCCGTATCACTCGACCCTCTCGGTTTTGACAATCGGTAATCGACTTACTCCCTCACTCAACTCTAAGGTCGGACGGTTTAACCACGATTAATCGACTTGTTCAATTCAATATTGAGGGTTGGCCTAACTCAACCTAGTTTAGGTGGCTTAGAAAGCGGAAGGAATACCAACTCGATTGAGTCTCCCTTGAAAGGGGGATTTTCCTTTATAAACTACGCTAAGGTGGCAAATTAAATTGCTAGCACCTAAATGCACAAACCTAAGGATGCTAAGCACAAAACATGCACAACCCCTAGGTTGCTAAGCACAAGCATGCACAATCACCGTGAAAACACCTCTAATACTCAAATTGATGCAAACCCACACTTAATAATTCAATCCAAACAAGTAATTACAAAGTATTAGTTAGGGATCTACAACACCTAAGAGAAAAGAGTGAGTATCTAGAGAGAGAGAGAGAGAGAGATTACAAATTTGAGCTCAAGATGTTCACGGTTTGTGGTCCACGTTCACGGTCTTAGGAGACTGTGAACTGCCTTGTCCGGCCGTGAACTGCGGCTGTTTCTTGGACGCCTTCAATTCACTACTACGGGGCAATTGCATCCAAATAGTGACTTCGGACTTTTCTTTGGTTTTTGCACTTTTTGACCTCCAAATATCCCAAAACTCGACCTCGACCCTTCCACACATGCTAGGACCTGGAATGTATCAAAACAAGCACAACCTAGCATGAAATATATCGAGGAACGATGAAATGCTAAGCTAAACTAATAAGAAATGAGGGGTAAAATATGTACATTTGAGCCCGAATGACGGGGCTGAACGTCCGTAGCTCTTCCTCGCCAGCTTTGGGCGTAATCTCGGAAGGACTCCTCCTCTTTCATTTCGAACTGAGTTGTAATTCAGTTGAATTGGATTGGGTGAATTACAACTTGGCCTAATTGCAGACTAGGGGGAATCATACCTAAGTGAGTTCCCAACCTATAATTAGTAGTTTTACATAGTTTAGTTAGTAAAGTAGTTTAGTTATTCAAACCGCAATCTAGTTTGCTAGATAATGAACTGAAGCTGAGTAATAGTACATATAGAGATCCAAGGATTCGATATTTATTATTTGCACCACTATACTGCAGTCCCTTTCATTGGTTACACTTGGCCATTGTTAGGAGTTGTGTTTTAGCGAGTCAGAAACCCATCTCTAGTAGAGCCTCTTAAGTTAAGGAGGGTTCTCTCTAACCTAGCTTAGGAGGCATTGAATGCCCAAGGAAGCCCATCTCGAAATCAGCCTCTTAGGTTAATGAGGGTTCTCTCTAAACTGGTTTAGGAGACTTGAAATGCCAAAGAACCCCATCTCAATAATGAGCCTCTTAACCTAAGGAGGTTTCCTCTCTAAACTAGCCTAGGAGGCTTGAATTTCCCAAGAACACCCAATGAACCTCCTAACCTAAGGAGGTCTCCTCTCTAATCTAGGTTAAATTGTCAATTAGATTGATAGGCTTTCACACAACACAATCATTTCTGAATAATACCTCCACAATCACATTAAAAACACAACCACACACAAATCATTCAATTCATACAAGCATTCACATACTTGTAGCTAGGGTTTACAAACAACCAAGTGAAATAAGGGACTACTCCATGCTAGGAGAAGGGAAAACACAAAAGAGGGAAATGAAAACCATCATGAAGATGCAAGCCTTGCTCCTTGTGCTGAAGAAAATCCAAATCCTTGCTTGGAGATCAAACCCTAGCTTTTACTCTACTTTGGTTCGTCACTTTCACTCTCTAAAATCTGAGGAAGAAGAAGTTTTCTCACTCTAGGCCCCCCTCTTCTTCCCTTAAGCTTTCTTTTTAAGTGGGAGATCGCGCTGAGTTCACGGCCTGAGTTCACAACCGTGAACATTGAAACGCGTCTGTGAACTCAGCGCTGCTACCAAAACACACCGCTTCTCTTTCTGGGGTTCACGGTCATTGGCCCCTGTTCACGGTCTTAGATACTGTGAACTGCCTGAAAGTCAGTAACCTGAAAACCCCCTTTGTTTGCTCCTCGCTTCACAGGTCATGGCCCCAGTTCACGGTCCTGTAAGACCGTGAACTCCAATGTCTGGCTGTGAACTGCGGCTGTCTCCACCTCTTTGCCGATCTTTGCACCTTTTCTTCTAGCTTTCGACTCTAGGTTTGGTTTTACCTGTTAGGATCCGAAATACACTAAAACATAAACAACCTCGCGTAAAACCAACCTTTTTGGAGTTCAATTGCAACAAACGTCACAGATAATCGGGGTTAAAAAGTGTAAATTAAGCCCGAATCACTTACCTTAGGTTGTGATGACCATTACCTAATGACCTTTGACTCATTCAAGTAGTGTTCTCACATGTTAAACCCATTTAAAAAGGGTAGGTTGTATCCCTAATCAAGGAATCTGGCTCCGTGACTTGGGGTCAGTGGGTGTAATTAGGAGTGAGATCGGGAGACATGACCATTGCTCCAATTTTCATATTGGTGACCCTCATGCCGCAATTAGCATGGATATGTTTGCCAATCATTGCAAGTCATACTCAACCGTTAGGGAAGGGAGATGACTCCCCATGATCGTTCTTCTCTTTGTGGATCTTTCGTAGTTTCAAATTCCTTAGTTTCTTTTAACATAAACACTAAAGATTATATTAGATCATGTTTGTGCCCAAGAAGGAGGCTAAGATACTAGCATTAGGGATGCGACTTCGGTCAATCACTTTATGAGGACGCCAATTCAAGTTATACTTGGTTAAGATTGGGGTTGCTAGTATTGATATTGATCGAGATTATAAATGGTAAAGCTTAGTGCAAAGAAAACCATCAAGCAAGATACATCCACGACACAAGCGGCTGCCTATGAAGTGAAGTCATCAAGATATCAATGTATCAAGTGGTATGCATGCAAGCATAGAGGTTATGGTGTCAAGCAAGCTACATCAAGCACCAAAGCCGTTAGAGAAGAAGTTATGGAACTTTCTCTGTAAATTAGCCGTAGAAAGTTTATGAAACTTTCACTAAACCTCAATAGGAATAGAGAATTTAACGCAATTTGTTGCAAAATAAAAAATCGAACACTCTCAGTCAAACATTGTTCGAAAAGATACAAATTGTGTTAGTATCATTATTCAGGAACTAAAAAATACAATGCATTAACATTAAACAACAGTTTCCTCCCAAAAACACGCTCAAACCGGCCTAAAATAAATTGTGTAAAACCGACACAACATTTTTTAACACTTTTGCATCGTACGAATGCCAAAAACTATACGATTAGAATATGCAGACTGAAGCCACCCGAAAGATTGAAAAAGTTACACGCCCGAAGTTTCCAGAACAGTTTTCCCTCCACCACAACTACTATGATTATAATCACCTGACAATCTAACCCCACAACGTTGCTGGCATCACTCTCTAGCCACAAGAATAAAGAAAATAGTCAATACGGGTTAAGGCTCGTGGTTGTGGTTGTGGCCCGTGGGAACAGGCTAACC
This sequence comes from Linum tenue, assembly GCA_946122785.1. NCBI lineage: Eukaryota > Viridiplantae > Streptophyta > Magnoliopsida > Malpighiales > Linaceae > Linum > Linum tenue. The sequence goes on along the minus strand of CAMGYJ010000011.1, from coordinate 24,954,947 downwards.
ACCAGCTCTTTATTTTCTATTTGTCGAGCTTACTAATTGCATCGCATGAAGCTCATGTAACAAGTATCTAATAAATCAAATTATAAATGAAATTATTAACGGGAAACTAGTTCTTAAACAATCAAATACGGTGAGGGATTTAGGACAACGTCCCCAAGAACCGATCTGATAAGTAATTTTATGGTGAGTAACTACGAGTAACCCGTCCACATCCGCAATCCTCTCTCCTGGAAAGCCTTTAATTTTCCCATCCTTAATCTTTGGCGGACGATTTCTCACTCGTTTTAAGTTGAAATTTAATTTCTTTTTGCACAATTAGATCATATTAATTGTGCTTTCAAAATGATATCCACTTTGATATATTTTTCGAAAAAAAAAATTGAGCCATTTTTTACCAGTCTATACTTTATGGTATTGACTGGTATTGAAATAAGAGCATACCTATGGTTTGAAAAGCGTACAATGGTGGTATGAACAAACCAAGACTGTAGGATGGTTGAATATATGATAGTAGAAGTATATTAACTGTCATTTACGACTTTTAACATTGTGTACCACAAGATACCACCTCGTACCAGGGTGGTATTGTATGGTATTGTGTGATATTTTTTGGTCCTGTAATTTGTTCACCCAGAAATTTGTAGATCCAATAGATCATGATGAACTCGTTCCTTCTTTGCAAACGTTTTCATAAATGAATTAAAAACGAAGAAAAAGGATCTCATTTTGTAGAGTACAACGAACTCGTTCCATCGGTGCAAAAAATTAAAATCTCAGTTAAAATGAAGTAGATATGAGTCGATTAAGAAAGTTATGAAAAATAAAAATGACCTTTAATTCTCTATTTTTAGATTTGGATTTTCTAAATGAAGGGTCCAGATTTAGTTATTGATGAGTGCATAACCCATAATTATGCACCCTATCTTAAGCCCCGGATAATATGGTCGATATTGAAGTTCTACTTGACCGAAATGTTAAGTTCTACTCTTTCGGGATGCTCAGAAAACTCTTCTGCATCTCTCCTTCCAAATAAAACATACTTTCCAGAAGCAAAGGAAACCATAAACAAGAAACTTTAGTGTCACCTGCACTGGTCAATTTACAGATAACATCAAGGACACCAATCCACATATTTTGCCAATCATTGACCACACGTACAAACACAGGCTTAGCCTTTGCAGGGAAACATAAAATAGGTGATCCTGGGTTTCCCTTTCTGATGCAGTATAGCATCGGTGGAATTATTCTTATTCTCCTTATTTCTATTAGTTATTAGTGGTAGTAGTTTTAGGAGATAATTGAGCTAGGTTTTAGAGTTAGGTTGGGATTACACGTAGTTGGTGGCAATTATAAATATGTACTTTATGGTTAACTTATGATAATGAGAAGAAGAATATTTTAGTTTATCACTATGTTTCTTTAGGAGTAGCGGTAATTTAGCTAAAGATTCCGGATGCAGGAAACTATCTCACTCGCCAATACCGTCATACTAGAAAGTGACCAAATGTAACCACAAATAAATGCGTAGTATAGCGGGTTTAGCTTAATTTGTCAACCCAGGTCCTAGATGTGATGACTACTCCGTGAAGTTCTCGTTATCTAGCAGTTTGAATGTAGTGAAGTTGTAACTAATCTAAGCAAACACAAAGCAGTAAAGTTGTGATTCAAGTTCGAGAGAGGTCACCCAGATATGGTTCCCCCTAGAGTGCAGTTAAGCCGGATTCTAATTCACGAAGTTCAGATATAATGATAGTTATACTGCGAAAGGTTCTTAATCAGTATGAAGTCTCGACTAAAGGTCTTCAGACCCTCCCAGTCTGAATACTCGGCGGGCGACTAACCTCCACCGGAATAGACGAATTGAGGCCCTAACGTGCAAAACCTCCTCTACTCGATTAATCCAGTACAGAGTGGTGAATTGACTCCTCGACTAACATAGTTGATTCACCACCTTCAATTAAGGGTTCTCTATCAACATATACAAATATTCTCTTCCTAGGTCAAAGAAGAAATTACAAGAATGTGATCAAGATTCATGCAATTCTGAAATCATCCCTCAATTGAATATAATCAATATCAAAATATCATATACTTGGGTTCATACAACCAAACTTAACATACAACTCTAGGGTTCTTCATAACCAGGTGAGAGAGGAAGTTTACTCCATAGAGAGAGAAGAGAAACCAGCTTCAGATGCAGAAGTCATCATGTGGAGGATGAAATTCAACTTCTGGTCATCAATTAGTGCTTCTCTAGGCTTTAATCGAGCTCCAACAGATTCAGAATTCGATCTAGGTCACCTTGGAGGAAGGGTTCATCACTTTCTCTGTCTAAAACTCTGTTTTCAGCTCTAAAACACCGATTATGGACCAAAACCCGCCATCTGCTTGTAACAGCCCGAGTTCATGAAACCCGGTCCAAATACTCGGTCGGTTATTGAGGGAATCCGCCTGGTATTAACAAAACGGAGCGCTACATTCATGGGAAATTACCCAAACTCGGGTGAAAAAACCCGATTGGGTATTTAGGGTTCTCGACCGAAGGGCCTACTGATCCTGCTCGGGAAATATCCGGACTCCAGCCACATATACCCTGTTGGGTATTTGAGTGACCTGACCGGGTATTCTTCCTTCGAGCTCCTCCTTGCCGCCAACTCTGTGACACCCTAGCTCGGCCGAGCACTACTTTTACTAAATTTCCCTTGAAAATCAAAACACTCAAATCTTAAACAGGAGCGGGAAAATTTTCATAAATAAAATACCGAAAACACCCTCTTGTAGTTTAAAGCAATGCCCTAACACGTGGGCAAATTAAAACCAAACTTTAAAATCTCAAACTGATCTCCAGTCTATACTCACAATCATAAAACGTAATAACTAACTAGTCTCAACTACTACTGCTACTCATAGGAAACTCTGACTGGACATCCTCCAAGACGCTCGTATCTTTCTCCTCTAGCTGGCTTCCCTCGAACTGTTTCTCTCGATCTCACTGCTCTCTAACTACTGCTCTAGCTCCTCCTCTAACTCTTCAAACTGATGAGTGAGTTGGGGTCAGTCTACACCCTTACGTTTAAAATCTCTAGTACTTGATTACTTTACTTCGGACACTTAAACTTGTGGAAGTTGTTTGTACTTCCACTCTCAAAAATCTTAACTCTTAAAACTGTGTGAGAGCTAAATTTACTCTCCCCTCTTAAAGCTCAAATCTCTACTTAAATACTTGACTAACACAGGGATCCCTCACTAGCTAGTCCGGTTGCCCAACTCATACGTATGAGAAGCCATCCAGGATTTCCTTAAACTTAAGCTTAATTAGGGGAGTCGTAACCATTCATCCCCCTAACATCTTAAATTTATCGTGGTGGCTATTCACCATGATTCTCAAGGGCATAACTGTTGCTCCTCTTAAAAGTCTCAAGAGCATAACTACTGGTCTATCTCAAAATCTCAAATGACAACGGACAGGCGCTAGTGACTAAAAACTCTTAAAACGGTTCCACCTTCTTCGAAGATGAAATACTTCTTAAAAAAATGACTTGTTCTTTAACTTTAACCATAACTCATAAACGTAAAGCTTCAAAGTAAGAAATAAACTCGTACACATTCAGTTCAAATCATAGCTCAACCAAAACACATATCATCGAACATAATCATGCATTCTCAAACATGAATCAAATAGTGTGCATACATCACGTAAATCAATACTTGGAAATACTCAAGGAAAATACTTTAAAAAACCGTAAGGCGTAGAATTTACCCCCTTTACACTCACCTCGAAAAGACGATTGTGCTTAGACTCTGAAAGTTCCAAAACTACCTCCTATAATATTCTCCTCGCTTCCATGATTCCATAGGCACCGATGGTTCCTCATTTGGAGGTCAAACGAACAAGTTATGGCCAAAATAAACATTCTAGCAGTTTTCAAAGTTTCAGGTACCGGAACTAGAACTTTTCCGGTCAACGAGTTGACCACCACTTCTCTGCAAAAATTACAGAACTACTCTTCAATTTTTTTTAAATATCTAAAATGGTACCTGAACTTGACAGATTTTTGTCTAAACTTTAGAGGCTCCGTTCACCTTCATCCGACCTCGAAATTTGATTTCGTCGAGACTTAGATGCTTCTAGGATTGTCCTCTTTATCATGGTAACCATAATTTCCTCGACTGTGATTGTCATTGAATCGATCAGGATCGCTCTCTCGGTAGGCCACTCTCCTCATGAAGCTCATACAAGGCTTCTCGTCAAAAAGTTCACCGACGCATTTCAATTTTCACGGACGTCAACTCAACTCGATCCCCCACTTAAGAGGTAAGCTGGAGGAAAGAAGAAAAGGGAGAGACCTAGAGTGAGAAAACTTCTCCTTCTTCAGATTTTAGAGTGAGAAAGTGACGAACCAAAGAAGAGGAAAAGCTATGGTTTGATCTCCAAGCAAGGATTTGGGTGTTCTTCGGCACAAGGAGCAACGCTTACCTCTTCATAATGTGTTTCCTTTCCCTCTTTTGTATTTTCCCTTCTCCTAGCATGGAGTAGTCCCTTATTTCACTTGGGTGTTTGTAAACCCTAACTACAATTATGTGAATGCTTGTATGAATTGAATGATTTGGTTGTGAATGTGTTTTAATGTGAATGTGGAGGTATTATTCAGAAATGATTGTGTTGTGTGAAAGCCTATCAATCTAATTTCCATTCTAACCTAGTTTAGAGAGAACCCTCCTTAACTTAAGAGACTCTTCTGGAGATGGGTTTCCTTGGGTATTCTATGCTTCCTAGTCTAGGTTAGTTAAAGGGCAAACCTCCTAATTCGTATTAATCACTAAGGGTTTGGTTGTGGGTGGCCGTCCGAACTCTAATTCGAGGGTGAAGTCTAACCATTCCTTAGTCGATAGGTTGAGAGGGTCACATCAGTGGCTTGGATCGTATTCCATTCCTCAACCTAGAGTCTAAGATGGTAACTTGGGTTGCTTGGTAGACTTCTCTGCAGTTTATGACCCCCTAACCACACACGGTCGTTCGATTCTTCGAGTCATAATTGTTAGCTAGGGGAGCAACACCCGGGTGAAGCTTTGTCAACTAGAGTCAAATCCATTTTACCTCTGCAAAGTAATTTAGTTTTCAACCTTTGTTTTCACCAAAACTGATCCGCTAGATAATGTTTCAAACAGTCGAAGTAGCGGTACATGGACCGGTCCGGGTCGATATTTAAACATACTTGCCCTATATTGCACCCATCTAAGGTTTATACTTGGACGTTAGGTGGGATTTTATTGTAATAGCTAGAACGAGTCAGACATATCATATAGGCTCAAAACACGTGAATCGTACTGGCTACTATGCATTAACACATGAACAACAGAAATAGCAACATGGACAACCACCACAGATGACATTCGAGTGAAGCAAAATTGAGTAAAGAAAGAGTCTCCCTTCTGTTCACCGACCAACATAGACTTGACTCGACCACTCTTCCAAAATAGTCACATCATGCATCAAATTCAAGACATCAGAATCAAGACCCAACAATCTAGGTCCTCACCGGGGGAATATAATATGTAAATTGAATAACTCACTCTCGACCAGTGAGGACAAAATTTGATGCAAGATGTGTGCATACCCATACTCTCAATCCCTAACGTCTCTTCACCATGACGGCAACCTCTAAATGATAGAGTTCGCATTTCAGATGTCACCACTAACTAGTCAGGAAGTCTTAGACACAGGTTCAAATGACTGGCTAGGGTCTAGGACATGGGGAAAAAGACTTTTAGGGAATGGAAAACTCTATGACACAAGGTTCCACAGTTCTAACCCCAGCAAATCGACATTCAACCAAACCAAGTACTTTCTTTCTCTACTATTCTGCATTAACCAAGTCTTTAGAGAAAAGAAGTGAAGGAGGTAACAATATCAATATTTCCAAGTCAGACTGCTAAGGACACTATTTTGATGGGCATTATTAAAATTTATGGTGGCAGCTCTCTTTTGCTTATTATCATTTTTTTTATTGTCATATTTTTTTGTTTTCTCACTTAGAGAGCTTCATCGTGCCACCTTTATTATCTTTTTTGTGCACCTGCTAACTATTTAAGAACAGCCTCCAACACTCACATAACATTTAGCATAACAACAGAAAGCATGCAAAAACCACTCTGTGGAACCTTTACGAGGATGCAAAAAGGTGATTTTTCATTGAAGACACGAAGAAAGAAAGTTACACCGCTCAACGGGAGCATGGCAAAATAAGAGGCACAAGCAAAGCCATCCCTCGCCCTATTCTAGTTCAATCACGTCAATCAATTCACAATTCTCAATCCTAACATCTATAGTGTGATTTTCTAGAATTAGCAAAGAAAATTCCAGATACACACCAGAAAACACAAGTAGGGCTGTAGAGGAAAGTGAGAGGAGGGCGAGGGATGCGGAATCACGCCAAAAAATCGCTTCGGGGGCCTTGTCGGAGGCTTGCCGCAGGTTTGCCAGCGTTTTGCCGGCGGTGGCGGCCGGCGATGAAAAAGTCTTCCAAACTCGGCAAAACTTCTGGGGTAGGTGCGCACCGTAGTTTAGATTCCAAATCTGCAATCGGTTTTTTATTTGGAGGTCTGATGACTTGATATATACACATGTTTTTATCCACCATTCTTATGCCGTCTAAGCCTCATTTCTTGTATCTTAGGCCGATTTCACGCTAGGTTGTTCTCGTTTCTGTTATTTCAGGTCCTAGTACGTGATTGGAGGTTTGGGTACGAGTTTGGGGTCGATTGGATGAAAGTTGGACGTTTGGCGAGAAGCTGAGGAATCCACACGGCCAGACCTAGCCGTTTACTGGGTCCCTTGAAGCCGTGTGGAAATTCCAGGGAGCTCACACGAGCAAGCCAGTTTTCTACACGGCCGTGCAGCTCTAGCCATGTAGCATTCGTGGAGGCACTTCGTTGAAACGTTGCGTTTTGGCACTCACACGGGCAGACTGGGAGGCCACACGGCCATGTGGCCTCGCCGTGTGGTCGGGAAATTCTGGGTTTTAACCCAATTTCGAGCCTAAGGAGAGAGAATCGAGTTTTTGATAAAAAAAAACAGAGCTTTAGAGAGAGAAAGTGCGAAGAACAAACCCTAGGAGCTATTTGGAGTGGATTTCTTACCATTGAAGCCCAGATTGCATCCCAAGGAGTGAAGATCGACATCCCAAAGCATATTATCCTCATCTTTATGAGTATGACTACTCTGATTTCTGTTTTCCTCTCTCTCTCTATGGAGTAGAACCTTCTCTCACTTGGGTCTGAAGAACCCTAGTTCCATGTGTTAGGAATCTTGATTGTAATGACTTGGGATTGTTATACTGATTGGTTATAATCGATTGATGAATGATTCATTGAAGTTTGATAATCTTTTCTTGATTTCTGCTGCAACCTGAGATAGATAGAATCTTATTAGGTTGTTAGAGCTTTATCAATCGGTAGTGGTAGATTGGATATACAAGTTAATCGATTTACTGCTTTGTACTGGAACCCAATTCCAGTAGTGGAGTTCTGTGCTTATTGCCTCAGCAGTCTATCCTGGTGAAGGTTAGTCTCCTGCCGGTTAGCCTGCTTGAGAGGGCTTGGTCAGCTTAAGAGATTCCAAGCTACTGTCGGATCTTCCGCAGTTTAATCAAAAGTTAATCAACCCAGGGTAATTACAACCTCGACCTAACTAAGGAGCTAGGGGGACTCATTCCTGAGTGACTCTTCCCTTACTAAAGAACGTTGAACCATTTCCTACTTTCTTACTGCTTTTAGTTAAAATCACAATCACTCGACTTAGTTTGCTAGATAATAGATATTCACGGAGTAGGCAGTAGATCTAGACCCCGGGTTAACAAATAGAGCTTGCCACTTACTGCATTTTCGGACCGCGATTGCACTTGGCCGTAGTTTGGTATTGTGTTTTAGCGTGTCAAGATCGGAGGCGACTGGGATCTATGATTTAGCGGCAAGAGGCACATTTCCGGCGAGAGAAAAGGGATGAAGAGAGAGAGTGGTATAAAAAAGGAGGAGGAGAGAGAAGCTGGTGACTAGATTTTCCTTAAATACGAAATTACCTGTTCGGGCCTCAAATATAACTGGTCGGGTATTGAGGCTGGGTTTTCTCTCCTTGAGTTCAGTGGGGGGCCCGATCGCGAAGCCAAAATGCCCAGTTGAGTATTTCTTACTGCACGACTGGGTATTTGCAAAAAACGACCGAAACTGGCTTTTTTCAACAACAGACCACCTCAAAGTGAAATTATCCCAAAACGAGGCATGCCCGACGACCGAACTTCACCACACATGCACAGACTGACTTGAACAAGCCAAAAATCAAAGAAAAAAGGAAAAAAATGCTAACTGTGGTGGGGTTGCCTCCCCATAAGCGCTTTCTTTTACGTTTTTAGCTAGACGCAACCAGCGGAACTAAGGGTCTGTGAGTTCAACCACCAACTCCGCGCATTCGATCTCGCCTCCTGGATACAGCTTGAGGCAGTGTCCAATCACTTTAAACGTCTCAGTTTGCGGGTTTCCAATCTCGAAAGTGCCATATAGGAACACCTACGTCACCGTGAACGGTTCCGACTATCTGGAGCAGAGCTTTCCAGGATAGAGTTTCAGGCAAGAGTTATAGAGAAGAGCTCGACTGCCAATCTAAAACTCTTTCGGGGCTCTCAATCGAGCGTCATGGAGACGCTTTGTCCGCTCCTTCTACAACTTAGTGTTCTCGTAGGCGTGGTAACGCCATTCCTCCAGCTCTAGCATCTTCATTTTGCGTTTGGCGCCTGCATGAATTACATCCAAATTCAGCAGCTTATGGGCCCAAAAGGCCTTGTACACTAGCTCAATAGGCAAGTGCCATGCCTTTCCATAGATGAGCCGATACGGATAAGTACCAATCGGCGTCTTGTAGGCGGTTCGATATGCCCAATGAGCATCATCAAGCTTGGTCAACCAATCCTTGCGGGATTGACCCACCATTTTCTCAATTATACTCTTGAGTCCCAATTCATCAGCTCGGCCTGCCCACTCGTTTGGGGTGGTATGCTATGGACACCTTGTGAGTGACACCATAGCGAGAAGGCAACTGATCAAACTTACCCTGAAAGTGGCTGCCTCAGTCGCTAATGATGACTTTAGGCGTCCGAAACTGGGAGAACAACTGCTTAAGAAATTGAAAAACACGCATGGCATCATTTGTGGGCAAAACTTGTGCTTCAGCCTACCTAGAGACGTAATCAACAACAACTAAGATGTACAGATTGCCAAATGATGTAGGGAATAGGCCTATGAAATCGATACCCCAAACATAAAAGATTTTTACAAATAACATACACATTATGGGTTCTGGGGCCTCTCATCCTGGGCAAAAATGTTACCTGACCTCTGAAATTAGTCGCACCTGCGTGCAAAGGAGTCAGCGTCCTTGAAGAGCGAGGGCCAGTAAAAGACTGACTGCAGCACCTTCCTCGTTGTGGGAAGGAGTCGTTGATCTCTTCCACGAGGTTGTACGCAGGAGGTGCGTCCAACCAAAAGATGATCAGCAACAACATTTTTGGCTCTCTTCTTGTTCCGGATTTCAATGTCGAACTCCTGCAGCAATGAGATCCATTGTATGAGGCGAGCCTTGGCGTCAGCCTTGCTCATCATGTATCTGATGGCGGAGTGATCCGTGTATACTACCACGTGAGAGGACCAAATAAGGAGAATTTTGTCGAAAGTGAACACCACATCTAGCAGCTCCTTCTCTGTGGTTGTGTAATTTTACTGGGCATCATTGAGGGTCTTGGTTGCATAATAGATTGCTGGAAATGTTGATCTAACCTCTGCCCCAGGACAGCTCCAACTGCGAAGTCACTCGCAACTCACATCAACTCAAATGGTAAGGTCCAATCAGGAGTGATCATGATAGGAGTACGTGTGAGCTTCTCCTTCAAGGTCGTGAATGCTGTTGTGCACGTGTTAGTGAAATTGAAGGGGACATCCTTCTCAAGGATCTTCGTCAGTGGCAAGGCGATCTTCGAGAAGTCCTTGATAACCGCCTATAGAAATTTGCATGGCCAGGAAACTGCGAAATCCCTTCACAGAAGTGGGAGGAGGCAGCTTGCTAATCTTCTCAGTCTTTTCTCTGTCCACCTCGATTTCCATCTTGGAAATCTTATGCCCCAGCACTATGCCTTCGCGAACCATAAAGTGGCATTTCTCCCAACTTAGAGCCAGGTTCGTCTCCTCACATATTTTCAAGATGATTTCCAGGTTATGGAGACAGTGAGAATGAGTCTCAATAAACTAAAAGGTCGTCCATGAACACCTCCATGATTTCCCCGACCAGACGATCAAAGATGGCGAGCATACACCTCTAGAATGTGGCGGGGCGTTATAAAGCCCGAATGGAATCCTCTGGTAGGAAAATGTGTCGAAAGGGCAAGTGAAGGTGGTCTTCGCTTAATCTTCCATTGCTATGGGAATCTGAAAATACCCGGACATCCCATCCCGGAATAAAACTCGTGCCGTTCCAGCCTCTCGAGCATCTGGTCAGTGTATGGCAAAGGGAAATTATCCTTATGGCATCGTTGGGCGATGATAGTCGAAGCAGAAGCGGTACCCAGTCACCATTCTCATCGACATGAGCTCATTATTCTCATTTGGGACCATGGTCGTCCCACCCTTCTTAGGCACAACATGGGTGGGGCCGACCCACTCACTGTTAGAAATGGCGAAGATGATTCTCGGATCCATCAACTTGATAATCTCCGCTCTGACCACAACCTCCAGATTTGGTGTCAATCTCCTTTGGGATGTCTCACCGGAAGAATCTCATCCTCCATCTGTACCCGGTGGGAACAAAAAGACGGGTTGATCCCCCCTGATATCGGTGATCTTCCATGCCATAGCTCACTCATATTGATTCAGCAGGGCCACCAGTCTGATCTTTTGCTCAAGTCTGAGGGTCGTGCTGATGATAACTGGGAGCTTGTTCCCCACTCAGAGAAATGCATACTCCAAGTGAGGAGGAAGGGGCTCTAGCTCCAGTTCTGGTGGCTCTTCCAAAGAGGTGATGATATGGTTCGAGGATGAGATCGACTTAAACGGCTTGTCGACCTCCACAAACACGCCATGCTCTAGCGTTGCCAACTGCTCCTCTAGCAAAATACAGCGTTCAAGGACAACGTTAGTACCCGCACTCGTGATGGCGAGTATGGTTTCAAAATCAGCAATAATGTCACAGTAATTTAAGTCATCATGCATGTGGGAATGATTTGCATTGTCACATACAGAAAATGTAGCTTGTTCATCCCCAGCCCGCAAAATTAACTTGCCACTATGTACATCAATCAACGCCTTGGCGGTAGTGAGAAATGGTCTACCCAAAATCAAAGGCACAACCACATCCTCATTTATGTCCAATATAACAAAATCAACAGGATATGTGAATGGACCCACATTAACAAGGAATCCTAAAGGATACTTCTAGGATGCAAAATCGATTGATTAGCTGACTGAATACTCATCCTAGTAATTCTGGGTTCACCTAGGCCTAACTTCATAAAGAATTTTTAGGCCATGACATTAATGCTAGCGCCTAGGTCCGTCATAGACTTTCCCACACGCATGCTACCAATAACAAGAGGGATAGTAAAACTCCCTGTCTTTCTGCTTCTCAGGCAGCTTGTTCTGCAGGATTGTAGAACACTCCTCACTCAGCATCACTTTCAACAGATCCCCAAGTTTCTTCTTATTGTTTAGGAGGTCCTTCATGAATTTCGCGTACTTGGGCATCTTCGACAGTGCGTCCATGAATGGTATGATGATGTTGATCTACTTCAACATTGTCATGAACTTGGCAAACTCAGTCTCCAGCTTGTCCTTGTGCATATGAGTGGGGAAAGGAATCTGGGGAACATGCTCCTTAACCACTGGCTGTGGTTTGGGAGCAGGTTCTTCCTTCTAATCTCCACTTCCTCATCTTCAGCTGGAAATGCTGAAACAGGTTTCGGTGTATCCTACCTTACTGGGGCAGGAACTACATTCGTCATCTTCCCACTTCTCGTAGTAATGGCATCTAGCTGCTAGTGAGGTCCTTTAGGATTTTCGATGGTGTTGGCAGGTAGAGTCCCCGGTGCTATGTTATTATTGCTTTGGGCTATGCCTCCAAACAGGTTCGGGAGATCCTACAAAACGGCATTCAAGTTCCTCTAACCTGCCCCCAATTCATTGAATTTCCCAATGGATAAATCCATGGACCCCTGTCCATCTTGGCGAACTTCTAAGTACTGGTACTCACGATGGTCGTCACCATATTCCACAGCTCATACATCTGGTCACCCTACGCGGAGGTTGCTGTCGGCTGCTGAATTTTTCGCTGCTGCGGTTGAAAAGGCTGCTCCTATCTAGGACATAATGACTCCTACTGCTGAAATGGACCCTTTTGGGTCTGGTACTGCTGCCTCTGGGGAAAGCCACCAATCAGTACTGTGAAACCAGGAGGCTTGGTGTTGCTGTTGTTTCTGCCACCCCAGGAGAAATTGGGATGCTGGCGCCACCCGTCTTTATAAGTACCGTTGTAGGGGTCGAGGCGACGAGCATTGGCAATGAAGTCTAACTGCTCCTGTGGGGTGGTGGACTCCCGCATGGCCTGACAGTCCTCCACCAAATTGTTTGAGCTTTCGCACCACTAACACTAGGCTACTAGAGGAGCCACCATGCTACTACCTGGTATGAGGTTGTTAGGCTACTTCAACGTCCGAACCAGCTCTGCCACTTCTCGTTCAAGCCCTGATCTCTTCTCCACGATATGCACACCTCTGTCCCAGAACTCCTGCCTCGTGTGATCTGCCCCCAAGAATGGTTTCGGGCGGCCAAAGTATTGATCATCTAGTTCAACTCTGGTGGAGTCTTGGTGAGAATGTCTCCACGCGAGCACAAAGACTCGATCAACCGTTGACTCTATGGGGACAAAGCACTGTAGAAGTTCCCCATAGTGAATGCATCACTGAATCCATGGTGGGGATACTTCCACAACAGTCCAGAATACCATTTCCAAGCGTCTCTCAAGGACTCATCATCTTCCTAGACGAAATGGGTGATCTCATGCTGAATCTCTGAAGTCTTCGAGGCTGGATAGTACCGGTGCAAGAATTTGTTAGTCAGATCATCCCAGGAAGTGATGACCAGTGTTGGTTGAGTTTCTTTCCACCACTTTGCATGCGCCTCCAGAGAGTGGGGGAAGAGGTGAAGGCGGATCGCATCATTTAGAGCATCGTACAACTTGAAACCATTGGTCAGCTGCAAGAACAGAGAAAGGTGTACCCTCGCCTCTTCATCCTTGAGCCCATGAAACTAGATGGAGGATGTAATCAACTAGGTCCAGCAAGGCTTGATCTCACAGTTTTTAGCAGGTATGGGAGTGTAGAAGTACTCCATGGTGTGCTCCGTCAGAGGTGGTTGTTGGTGGGCAGCGTCTGCCTTAGGAATATCGTTGTTAGGCAAAACCTGATTCACTAGGGGAATCTGAAGAGGCATTCCCAAATGAGGCTACCACTGGTTCAGAGGTGGATTCTGCCGAAGGCTTAGGTTGTCCATCCTGTTGTGCTCGTCTCCCATGTTGTTCTCCTGCTCAGAGTCGTTGCTGATCCGACCACCAACCTGTTCTTCCTCTGCATCTAGTCTCGCTCACAGTGCTTTCTTAAACCGACGACAAGTTCGTTCAAGTTCCTGATCCAACGGCAGTAATTCTCCCGATTGACTATGGGTCATGCACTACATGCACACAAGTTGCAGGAAAACCCGTGAAAGCAAAAGTGGGAATAAATAAAGAAAAACAATGCAGAAAGGAAATGCTAAAGTAATAGATATCACGTTTCTTCAACAACTTAATCGTCCCTGCACCGGCGCAAAAAACTTGACTCGCCAATACCGTCACACTAGAAAGTAGCCAAGTGTAACCACAATCTAATGTGTAGTCTAGAGGGTTTAGCTTAATTTGTCAACCCAGGTCCTAGATGTGATGACTACTCCGTGAAGTTCTTGTTATCTAGCAGTTTGAATGTACTAAAGTTGTAACTAATCCAAGCAAACACAAAGCAGTAAAGTTGTGATTCAAGTTCGAGAGAGGTCACCCAAATATGTTTCCCCTTATAATGCTGGTAAGCCAGATTGTAATTCATGAAGTTCAGATAAAATGATAGTTATACTACGAAAGGTTCTCAATCAGTCTGAAGTCTCGAATAAAGGTCTTCAGAGCCTCCCAGTCTGAATACCCGACGTGCGACTAACCTCCACCAGAATTGACAAACTGAGGCCCTAACGTGCAAAACCTCCTCTACTGGATTAAATCTATTACAAAGCAGTGAATTGAATCCTCGACTAAAGTATTCAATTCACCACCTTCAATTAAGGGTGCTCTATCAACCTATGCAGATATTCTCTTTCTAGGTCAAAGCAGAAACTACAAGAATGTGATCATGAATTCTGAAATCATTGCTCAATTAAATATAATCAATATCAAAATATCATGGAATTGGGTTCCTACAACCAAACCTAACATACAGCTCTAGGGTTCTTCATACCTAGGTGAGAGAGGGAGTTTACTCCATAGAGAGAGAAGAGAAATCAGCTTCAGATGCAGAAGTCATCGTGTGGAGGTTGAAACTCAATTTCTGGTCGTCAATTGGTGCTTCTCCAGACTTCAATCGAGCTCCAATGGCGTTAGAACTCGATCGAGGTCACCTTGGAAGAAGGATTTGTCACTTTCTTTCTCTAAAACTCTATTTTCAGCTTTTAAAACTCTAATGATAGACCAAAACCCGCAATCTGCTTGTAACAGCCCAAGTTCGCGAAACCCGATCCAAATACCTGGTCTGGTATTACAACCTCGGGTGAAAATACCCAGTCGGGTATCTTGTGTTGTTGATCGGGGGGCCTATTGATCCTCCTGGGGAAATATCCGGTGTCTAGCCCCATATATCCGATCGGGTATTTGAATTACCTGACCGGATATTTTTCCTTCTAGCACCTCCTTGCCCCCAACTCTCCGTTTTCGATCCAAAACTCGCTTCCAAGCCTCCCTTTCTGCTCCAAATCCTGAAATATGACATAAAAGCACAACCTAGCATGAAATCGCCTTAAAACACGAGAATCGACTCTCAAATGGTTCAAGAATAGTGGGCAAAAGATCTGCAAATAGCGGTTTGTCACTATCACGCATCAATTGGTATCAGATCCTGGTTCGACAGAACTGAGCTGCATACAGGACCCTTCCTTATCACGTCAATGGCTGCCCTAACTATTGGACGCCGTTACATCCACCAGTGTTACCATATCCATCATCTTCATATCGCCCGCCGTGGCCATCTCATAATCATTCTGCTAGAGACAATCCCCAAGAGTTTGAGAGCTTGACCGCCAGAGTTAGAGCTGTGGAAGTGGTTTCACCGTTGGCCGCCGCCAGTCGATGCCAATTTCAAGTTCCAAGATCGCCACCCTCTTGTCATGAGTTTCAGCCAGAACTGGGACAAGTTTGAGATTGTAATTACTACTTCCCATCCGTCTCCGCCAACAAGGAAGATCCCGCCTCCGCAATAATCCTCCCACAAATTCGGGATCAGCCAGCTGCAAGTCCCGTGATATGATCTCAAATTGGCCATTAACACTGCTGGAATTGATTGATCATATAGGTGTCAATCGGGCGGGTTCGGGCTGGGTTCAATCGGGTTCGAGTTCAAACGGGTTGTGGGTTAGTCGGGTTGCGGGTTCATCGAGTTTGAGTTCATCGGGTTTGGGTTCAATCGGGTTGCGGGCAAATCGGGTTCCGGGTTCATCGGGTTTTGGGTCTGGCGGGTTGCGGGCGGATTGGGTTTCGGGTTGTTCGGGCCACCGCATCGAGTAACTTACTCATTACTCGTTACCAACTTAAACATTTTACTACACTAATTTAAAATATTTTTCTCAACTTTTTAACCAATTTATTTCTACCTCGTATATATATACTTAATTTTTTTGAAAAAAACTAGTCAAAATGTTAAATCAATTTGTATGACTTGCAAACTTGTTATGTAATTAATCATAATTGATAAAGTACACTAGCTAATATAATGGTGATATCAATATTTGCAACCAAAAGACACCATTATTTTTTTATTTGATATTTGGTATTATTTCAGTAGTAATTGGATTAAAGTATCCCGTTTAGTATAACCATGCAAATCTGGTATTTGGCGTGTGGTAATTAACAAAAACAGAGTGATAAAAGGAGTTATTTCGAAATAACTCATTGCCCAAATAACTTCAATAAACTGTTGTCAAACGAGTTATTTGTAAAATTGTTCGAATTATCCTAAAAATTGAACCATTAAAGATTAACTATCAAATTAGTAAAATTATTGTGACTTCAATCATAACTTACTCAATAACATATATCCTATACACTTAGCCTTACCCTCAATCGACAATATTAAGTTAGTATATGTTGTTGATTGTATACCCTAAACCATCAATACATTATACACTAACCACATACCCTATACCCTATGCCCTAACCATATGTCCTTATGAGTTGTGATTTTGCTAGTATAGTTAATTTAAAAGTGAAATTCATAGTTTGATTTTCTAAACATAGATAAAATGTGATATTTGCTAATTGCTATACCCAAACGATATATCCTATACTCTACACCACATATCTTGTACCCTAATCACGTACAAACATAAATTAAAAAGAGATCTCGTGCCGTTAAAGACTTCAAATGACTTCAAGTGAACATATGTTAATAAAAAACTTAGAACCGTCAAACCCATGAATATCTTATACCCTAACCATATACCACTACAGGAAAACTAGTTTTCAGTCACGGGATCTTACTCACGGGATTTTTTCGCGTATTAGAAAGTAGGCTAACAATCACCGTAAAAATTTCTGTAATTGATTATATAGTTCTAATCACGGTAATAAATTTATCCATATTTTAATCTTTATTTCCCGTGATTAATTGTTAGTCACGGTTAATTACCGTGAACAGTGTGACAATATATTTACAAATTTATAGGTGAAAATCAGGAAGTATGTGTTTTTGGAAAATATGACTTTGGATCACAAAACAATACAACTCCTTCATTGTTCTAAAAATGGAATTTTAATAAAAAATTGTTTTTTCCAAACACACAACTACAGAATTAGGATCCAAAAAGATTACAAAATTACATTGGCTCCTTAAAATTTTCAGACCAAAAGAATTCCCGCAAAGCAATTTCGCTCCCCCTCTTATTCTTCCCGCCTTCATGATACTGAATTTTGCCTCCTGAAATTTTGGGCTCCAATCCTATAATTTTGCCTCTCCCGCAATTTCCTTAAACGAGGAAAACTCTCCCCAACCCCAAACTCTCTTCGTCTGTTTCTTATTAACCTAAATCGATGCCGGAAAACTACTTCATAGTTGTTACAATCTCTTCATCTCCCATACCCTCCTCCATCTCAGCGTAATTGTTCCCCTGGCAATATCAATTTTGGTGATTCTTTTATGGACGCCCATTCCCATGGAGATCTATTCCTCTGCAAAACTCAATCTCAATTGCCCAGAAGCTTTCTCATGGCCTATAGCTGAGGTATGTTTGTACTCGTATCTCTTTCTTGCCTCTCTTTAGTGACTCCCCTTCCTCTATTTGAGCTTAACAAGCAGTCATTGATCTCTTTTTTTTTTGTAATAATGATCTCTTTGTTTTAATCGCATGCAACTGAAGGTATAAAGTAATTTAACATAAAGGGGTGAAGGAAGGGCATTTTGTCGGAGCGGTGTTGGTGCCGGAGTGGAGCTTCCACTGTCGGGATCTACTGTTGTCGAAGCTGCTGCTGTAGTTGCCTGCAAGGCAGAGCTGCTACAATCGATATCTACTGATGTTGGGTGCCGAAGTAGAGCTATAGCTGCCTGCCAGAGCTGATGTTGTCATAGATGTTGCTACTGAAAACCAATAATTGATGGAGGTATGCAAAACCTAAACTTATTCTCTCAAAATTGCAAATATAAGGCGAGCGTTTTCTCACCAGTACATTTATAGTAGTGCTAGGGTATCACAAATATGGGCTATCACTCTCAAGACTCTGGTTTCCATCTCGTTCTTATCCCTACTTTACAGATGCATCATGTTCTGTAGTTTCAATTTTGTTTGGTTTCTTTTTTGTTGAGTTTCAATTAGTGGTTGCGGGTGACACGCTAAAACACAACACCAAACTGCGACCAAGTGTAATCGCAGTCCGGGAATGCAGTAAAATGGCAAGTTCTATTATCAACCCGGGGTCTAGATCTACTGCCTACTCCGTGATTATCTATTATCTAGCAAACTAAGTCGAGTGATTGTTGTTTTAACTAAAAGCAGGAAATGGTTTGGTTTTCAAAAGCAGGGAAGAGTCACTCGGGAATGAGTCCTCCTAGCTCCTTGGTTAGGTTTCAATTGTAATTACCCTGGGTTGATTTACTGTTGATTAAACTGCGGAAGATCCGACAGTAGCTTGGAATCTCTTAAGCTGACCAAGCCCTCTCAGTCAAACTACCCGGCAGACGACTAGTCTTCACCGGGATAGGAATCGGAGGCTATGAATCCAGAACTCCACTACTGGAATTGGATTCCAATACAAAGCAGTAAAATGACTAACTCTCGTATAGCCAATTTCCTACTACCGAATGATGTAGCTCTAACAACCTAATCAGATTCTATCTATCTCAGGTTGCACTAGAAATCAAGAAAACCTGATCAGACTTCAATCAATTCAATGAATCATGCATCATTTTATTAAAACCAAACCGTATAATCATCCCAAGTCATTACAATCAAATCCCTAACACATGGAACTAGGGTTCTTCATACCCAAGTGAGAGAAGGGTTCTACTCCATAGAGAGAGAGAGAGAGGAAAACAGAAATCAGAGTAGTCATACTCATAAAGATGAGGAAAATCTGCTCTGGGATGATGATTTCCACTCCTATGACGATCTCCAAGCTCGATTTGATGAAACCCAGCTCCGAGATAGCTTCTAGGATGTGTTCTTCGCACTTTCTCTCTTTAGGGCTCTGTTTTTGCTCTGAAAATTCGATTCCCTCACTTGTGGCCCGAAATTGGGTAAAAACCTGAAAATCCCGATCACACGGGCAGGCCACACGGCCGTGTGGCATACCCAGTTGCCCGTGTGAGACACAAAACGCCGCATTTCCAATTATTGCACTTCAGGGCCAGGGACACACGGCCGTGTATCTCACCCAGTCTGCCCGTGTGAAGCCTCGCAGAATTCCACACGGCCACATTGCTCCTTCACACGGCCGTGCGGAATTTATTTGTGCCCGTGTGAAGGCTTGCACAATCCCACACGGCCACATTGGTCACTTGCACGGCCGTGTGGGTTTTGTGTGTGCCCGTGTGGCTTCCTCAGCGACTTGTCTCGCGCCCGATCTTCGTCCAATCGACCCCGAACTCGCTCCTAAACCTTCATTCACTTACTAGGACCTGAAATATCACAAACAAGCACAACCTAGCGTGAAATCGGCCTAAAACACGAGAATCAACACCTCAAACGGCTCAAGAATAGGGGTGAAAACATGTGCAATTAGCGGTCTATCAAACTCCCCCACACTTAACCGTTTGCTTGTCCCCAAGCAAACCAAGTTAGACACATGGTAAGCTCACATATTTCAATCAACCAACATTGGGGAAAAATCATATAGGCACAGAACACGGGAATCGTACTGGTTTTCAAACATCAACACATGAACAACTTCAATAGCAACCTGGACAACCACCACAAAGGACATTCGAGTGCAGAAAAATCGAGTAAAGGAAGAGTCTCCCTTTTGTTCATCAACCAACCTAGACTTGACTCAACCACTTCCTCAAAACAGTCACCTCATGCATCCAAATCAAGACATCAGAATAGAGACCGAGCAATCTAGGTCCTCACTGGGGTACAAGAGTATATAGAATATGAAAATGAATCACTCACTCTCGACTAGTGGGGTCAGGACAATTTGATGCGAAAAATGCGCATGCTTATTCTCTCAATCCCTAACATCTCTTCACCATGACGGCAGCCTCTAAATGTTAGAGTTCACAAAAATGGGTGTCATCACTAACTAATCCGGAGGTCTTAGACACAGGTTCAAGTGACTGGCTAGGGTCTTGGACATGGGGAAAAGGCCTTTTAGGTGGTCGAAGTATTCATAGCACAAAGTTCCACATTTCCAGACCCACACAATCACAGTCAAACAAACCAGTATTTCCTTCATGCCATTCTGCATTACTCAAATTCTCAAAAGCACAAGAGCGAAGGAGGTCATATAAATGTCAGCATTTCCAAGCCAGACTACTAAGAAACACTACTTAATGGGCACTATTCAGATTTTTGGTGGTGGCTCTCTTTTGCTTTCATTTTTTTTCTTGTTTTTCTTTCATTTTTTTCATTTCTTAAGAGAACCACCACTTCTGCACATTTTCAAACACCTGCCCAACTTTTTAAGAACTACCTCCAACTCTCACATTAAATTTAGCAGAAACAGCAGAGAACATGTAAAAATCACTCTGTGGAACCTTCTAAAAGATGCAAAAGGGTGATTTTTCATTGTAGACTGAAAGAATGGATAACACACGGCTCAAAGGGCTGACTAGGGGATATGACACATCAGGACAGTCAATTTGGTCGTGGGCTAATCCTATGCCTCCATCATCTTAGCTAGTGACAACGTGAATGTTACACATCATGGAAGAGGGATCTATCGCACAAGAAAGAAATGAGCAGGCTCAAATCTCACATGGATACCTATAGGCTCTATCTCACATTATGATTCCCTGAACTAGATGCATAAACGACTGTCAAGAACAAGTGATTCATCCAAGTCACAGTTGGTAAGCAAACAGTTGAAAAACTGAACCCCTACACAACTCTACTGCACGTCTCAGTCATTATTATAGGTTGTCCTAGTCACAATCAAGCTGTCATGCATCAATCCGAAAACCATTCAATTCATCAATCAAAACACAGTGCCAATATGATCAAACAGCAGTACTTGGAGCCCTCAAATCGTAAGATTCGGACAGTGGACTAGGCTCCAAGCACACATATATAGATTCCAACCGATACAAAGCACCCCCCCACACTTAAGCACGACATTGCCCTTAATGGAGTAGAGGGAGAGATAAGGGGAACGATGTTACCGGATTGAAATACTGCTGGGGAGACTGGAAGTGGACCAGTAAGCGAGAAACAAACGGGAAGATGGACAGTTCTGCACGAATCGAACATCAAGAACACACTAGCATACTGTGCGTTAGGGATAAGTAGCCCAGACGGCCACAAAATAAACAATCCACAAAAGAAAAAACAAAAACAAAAACAAACGACACTAAGTTCAAGCTCCTCACACATGGAGCAAACACCCAAAAGTCTAAAACGAAAACACACTCAGAGGGGCAACGAGTACAGCCTACTCGTCGCCAAGGTTATCCAGGTCGATGTCGTCCATGAAGGCGTCATCACCATCATCACCATCAGCTGGGGGAGGTGGAAGTGGAGAGTCCTCCCAGGGAGTCCTCCAGACGGGCTGCTCTCCCGGCAGCAGCGGGAGAAGGTGCTGCTTGACCTCCTGCATGCGCCTAGATTGAGCCTTCTCTCGCTCGATATGAGCCAATGTCACCCCCTGCTGGCTCGCCATCATGTCCAGGCGCTCATCATAGGCAGCCATCCGAGTCCGATACTCGGCCTGATGAGCCGCATACTGCTGCTGCTGCTGGTCAAGGATCTGCTGGTTCTGGATACGCAGCTGCTCGAACTGGTGGGTGAAGTAGTCTTGTCCGGGGAAAGCGGAGATGCCACCCCCGTACTCAAAGGTGGTGGGGCGGGGGGCAGCAGCACCATCCACCTCCTCGGGCTCCACATCCTCATCAGCCGCACCCTCGGGAACCTCCGGCTGGACCTCCTCTGGGATCTGAGGTTGAGGAAACCCCTCGATCCATTTAACACCTCGCTCTTCCCGAAGCAGGTGAATTTTACTGATTGTAAACTCGCCAAAGGCACTGGTGTCTCCCTGCTCTGTGCACCCCTGTAGGGATATCTGGAAGTAAGCGGCCAGGCGGGTGATGAGGTGAGTGCAGTGGAGTTTCTTCAGCTCGGAAGCACTCTTGTCGAAGGTCCTCGCCACCACCAAACCCAAGTGGAGAGGATGATCCCTCTGGCGCATAGACTGAATGAAGTACATGGCTCTCCGGGTGATGGCGCTGGCAGTGTCCGAGGCCGGAGTGTAAGATTTGGCCAGCAGGTGGTGGAGGATGCGGTTGTCGAGCTGCAATGTACTGGCCTTCGTCTTCCCCGCCGAGAAGGGACGCTGGCCTGGCCGAGCGAGGCGGGTGTATAACGTCTGGAAGTTCACCCCCTCTGGCTCGAGAAGCTCGGTGATGTAGTCCCTGTCATCGACCAGGCCGAGGCCGAGGGCGGTCGCCAGCTCGTGGTAGCTCATGGATCGGGGTGCACCGCCGAGCCTGAACTGGACGGCTTCTCTGTCCTTCCAATCCTCCGTGTCTGCGTGCTGGAAGGTCGTGTAGAACTCAAGCACGAGCTTGTGGTAAAACCTTCTCGCGAATGCAGAGTAGGCGGTGCCAGGGGCGGTTGGTGACTATGGCGGAGAAGTGCTCGTAGCAGTTCAGCTTCTCCAACTCTCGCTTGGACCAGCAATGATGCTGCCCAAATTTGCAGGCCAGGACGCTCTTAAAACGATCCTGGTGGGCCCCCCTTCTCAAATCTTGAATAAACGGGTGCCTGAGGTTGGGCTTCGTCATCGTCCTGCAAAAGAACAACCCAAAGTTGAACCAAGAGAGCCAAGAAAAATGTTAATCACACCCCCACACTTAAGAACAGAAAACAGCCTAACCATGGTTTCATCCATAGTTCGGAGGTCAAAAACTCGATAAATCAAGCATAATCTGAGTGGGGGTGAACATCCATGAAAAAGTAGGCAACTCAAGGTTCACATCCATAGCAAACACACCCTCAAAGCACATCATTAAGTGTCCCAAGCGACTCCCACAAAATGGTATGAAAACAGGCATTTCATCGAACACCTTGTGTGCACTATTAAGTTAAGCATGAAATTGGCAAAATTCTTGCACACAAGTGCTCAAACAAGCAAGGGGGACATTGCCCAACACAATTCAAACATAATCCAAGCATTCCCCTCAATCAATTGCACAAAATTCACAAGATTCAAAGAGGTTCTCTAAACATGCACCCTAACACCCAATTCTCCATAATTAACATAGTTAAGGTCAAAATCAAACCTGGAGACTCAAGTAGAGGTGTAGGGGATGATGAGGGGAAGGCAATGGAAGCAAAGAAAGGCCGAAAACTGCCCGAAAGTGCTCGTCGGAGCCTCGCTGGAGTCTCGCCGAAAATCGCCTCCAGCGACTCAAAATCAAGCCAAATCACCTCAAAATCTTGGGATAGGCCGATTATGGGGAGGAAAGGGTGGGTGTGGTGTTGGATTTGTGAAAAACCGACCAAAAATGACCGAAAATCGACAAGGAGGGCGAAAAGTCGCGGTTTTCCGGCGAGGGGGAGAGGATTCCGGCGAGAGAAATTTGATTTTCTGACCACTCGGCCGTGTCGGCCGAATTTATAGCCCGTGGCTCAGCCACACGGGCAGGCTGACACGGCCGTGTGAGGTGCACACATGCCCGTGTCGGCCGACACGGGCAGGCCGAGGATTTCCACACGGCCGTGTGCAAAGCACACCTGGCCGTGTGAAAAATAGCGAGAGCTCACACGGGCTAGGGCCAAATCCACATGGCCGAGTGGGGGACCCCTCTTGCCCGTGTGAAAATTCCAGAGAATCCACACGGCCAAAACCCATTTTCATACGGCCGTGTGACCTTTAGGGCTGGCCGTGTGGGCTGCCAGAACTCCGAATTTGACCTGTTTTCACTCCAGAACGACATACAACTCGTGAACAACCCCTCAAGACTCAAAAAACACAAAAAATTAAAAGGAAAAAGGTAAGAAAATGCAAACCTAGGTGGGGTTGCCTCCCCACAAGCGCTTCTTTACCATCTTTTAGCTGGACGGCAGTAGAGGAACTAAGGGTCCTCGAGCTTGATCAGCAGCTCTACGCGCTCGACAGCACCTCCCAAGTACAACTTTAGGAGGTGGCCATTCACCTTGAATGGCTCAGTTTGAGCATTGCTGATCTCCACCGCACCGTGCGGGAAAACTTGGGTGACCGTGAAGGGTCCCGACCACCTCGAACGTAGCTTGCCCGGAAAGAGTTTCAGGCGTGCATTGAAGAGCAGAACACGATCACCTACCTGAAACTCCTTCGGGCCCCTTAACCAAGCGTCGTGGAGACGCTTGGTTCCATCCTTGTAGAGCAGGGTGTTCTCGTAGGCGTGGTAACGCCATAACTCCAACTCCAGCAGCTGCAATTTACGTTTAGTACCTGCAACACTCCAATCCATGTTTAGCAGCTTAATGGCCCAGAAGGCCTTGTGCTCTAGCTCTACTGGCAGATGGCACGCCTTCCCATAGATAAGCCTATAGGGAGAAGTGCCAATCGGGTTCTTATAGGCCGTCCTATATGCCCAAAGAGCATCATCGAGCTTGGTGGACCAATCCTTGCGGGACTGATCCACCGTCTTTTCAATTATTCGTTTAAGTTCCCGGTTTGTCAGCTCGGCTTGCCCATTGACTGGGGGTGGTAAGCCACCGACACCTGATGCTTAACACCATAGCGGGAGAGGAGTTTAGTGAATTGCCCTTGAAAATGGGTTCCTCTATCACTAATGATGGCGCGGGGTGTCCCGAACCGGGAGAACAGCTGCTTCAGAAATGAGCAGACCCGTCTTGCATCATTGGTGGGCATGGCTTGAGCTTCTGCCCACCTCGAGACGTAGTCAACTGCAACCAATATGTACAGATTGCCAAAAGATGGAGGGAATGGGCCCATGAAATCGATACCCCAAACATCAAAAATTTCACAAATGACAGAAATATGTTGGGGCATCTCATCCCGGCCAGAAATGTTACCTGACCTTTGGCAGCGGTCGCACTGTCGTGCGAAGGTGTCTGCATCCTTGAAGAGCGAGGGCAAGTAGAAGCCCGACTATAGCACCTTCTGCGCCGTGCGGTTTCCTCCATGGTGACCTCCAGTAGGTCCCTCGTGGCATTGAGACAGGATGGCTCCCATCTCGTGCTCCATGACACAGCGCCGGATCACGCCATCTGCTCCGATCCTGAAGAGGTAAGGATCCTCCCAGAAGTAATGCTTCAGACAGGAGAAGAACTTGCGCTTTGCATGAGTGGCCATCCCCTTAGGTAGCTGCTTTCCCACCAGATATTGGCAAAGTCAGAATACCAAGGGACCACGCTTTCCACCAGTGTCATCGCCAGCAAGCTCTCACCCGGGAAGGAGTCATTGATCTCTTCCACGAAGTTGTCCACCGGAGGGGCTTCCAACCGTGAAAGATGATCTGCAGCAACATTATTGGCTCCCTTCTTGTCCCGGATTTCGATATCAAATTCCTGCAGCAGCAGGATCCAACGGATAAGCCTAGGCTTTGCATCAGCCTTGCTCATCAGGTAGCGAATCGCCGAGTGGTCAGTGTAGACCACCACATGGGAGAGCATCAGATAGGGTCGGAACTTATCAAACGCATACACCACGGCGAGGAGCTCCTTCTCAGTGGTGGTGTAGTTCTCCTGTGCATCGTTCAAGGTCTTGGACGCGTAGTAGATGGGCTGGAAGTGCTTCTCGCCAATGCAGTTAAAAGCGCGATTCTACCTAGAAACGGTTGGGTGACTTACAAGCGTAAAACCATAAGCTTTTAAGTTTTCAAACGTAGATTTTGACTACATTTGTAAGGAGAAATCACGATTATACGTAGAAGCGTTTTGGCGAGCCAAAAAGGTAAAATCGTAAGTTTTTAAGTTTTAAATCGCGATTTTGACTGCATTGCTTCTCGCGTCTTTGACCCAGAACTGCTCCGACTGCATAGTCACTCGCATCGCACATCATCTCAAAAGGAAGAGACCAGTCAAGAGTCACCATGATAGGTGCATGGGTAAGCTTCTCCTTCAGAGTCTCAAATGCAGCTATGCACTCGGGTGTGAACTGGAATGGTGCATCCTTCTCCAGCAGCTTGGTCAAAGTTAGGGCAATCTTCGAGAAATCTTTAATGAAGCGCCGGTAGAAGCCTGCATGACCCAGAAAGCTGTGAATACCCTTCACAGAAACGGGAGGAGGTAGCTTACTGATCGTCCCAATCTTCGCGCGATCCACCTCAATCCCCTGCTTGGAGATCTTGTGCCCGAGCACAATTCCCTCACGGACCATAAAATGGCACTTCTCCAAGCTGAGTGCCAAATTAGTCTCCTCGCACCTCTTCAGAACGAGTTCCAGGTTATGGAGACAATGAGTGAAAGAGTCTCCATACACCGAGAAATCATCCATGAAGACTTCCATGATCTCTCCAACCAGTCGGTCGAAAATTGCCAGCATGCATCTCTGGAAGGTCGCCGGTGTATTACACAGCCCAAATGGAATCCTCCGGTAGGCAAAGGTACCGAAGGGGCAAGTGAATGTGGTCTTCGCCTGATCCTCCGGTGCAATAGGAATCTGGAAGTAACCAGACATGCCATCCAGGAAGCAATAAAACTCTTGGCCAGCCAACCTCTCCGGCATCTGATCAATGAAAGGTAGGGGAAAATGATCTTTCCTGGTGGCGTCGTTCAGGCGCCGGTAATCGATGCAGACTCTCCAGCCAGTCACGGTCCGCATCGGGATCAACTCTTTCTTCTCATTCGGGACGACAGTCATCCTGCCTTTCTTCGGGACCACCTGAGTGGGGCTGACCCACTTGCTATCAGATATAGCAAAGATGATCCCTGCATCCATGAGCTTCACAATCTCTGCCCGGACCACTGCCTCCAAGTTAGGAGACAATCTCCGTTGTGGCTGCCTCACTGGCTTAACCTCATCCTCCATCAGAATTCTGTGGGAGCAAAAGGATGGGCTAATGCCTCTGATGTCTGTGATCTTCCATGCCATGGCCCGGGCATACTTCTGCAGCAGAGCCACCAGCCTGCTCTTCTGCTCGGGTGTCAAATCCGAGCTAATAATGACCGGGAGCTTATTCCCCTCCCAGAGAAACGCATACTCCAGGTCGGAGGGGAGGGGTTTAAGCTCCAACTCTGGTGGCTCCTCCAATGATGTAGCGATCCGGGGCGAGATAGGGATCGGCTTGAATGGTATCTCTCGCCCCTCGATCGCAGCCTCGTCCAGCTCCGCAAGCTGCTCCTCTAGCTGCACATCCTGTGATGCCTGTTCCCCTAGCAAAAGACAACGCTCAAGGAAATCATCAGTACCCGCACTCGTGATGGCGAGTGCGGTCTCAAAATCAGCAACAACATCACAGTAATCTAGATCATCATGGAGCAGGGGGTGTTTCATATTATCAGAAACAGAGAAGGTGACTTGTTCACCCCCAGCTCGCAAAATCAGTTTTC
Source organism: Linum tenue (assembly GCA_946122785.1). Taxonomy (NCBI): domain Eukaryota; kingdom Viridiplantae; phylum Streptophyta; class Magnoliopsida; order Malpighiales; family Linaceae; genus Linum; species Linum tenue. Next base: position 24,927,422 of record CAMGYJ010000011.1, on the reverse strand, counting down.
CATCATTCACATCAATGAGCGCCTTGGCGGTGGCGAGAAAAGGTCTACCCAATATCAATGGCACATCCACATCCTCATTTATGTCCAAAATCACAAAATAAACAGGATAAGAGAATGGCCCTACTGCGACTATCAAGTCCTCTGCAATGCCCCTAGGATGCACAATGGATCTATCAGCAAGTTGAATGCTCATCCTAGTATCACTGGGTTCACCTAGGCCTAGCTTTTTAAATAGCTTATATGGCATGACATTTATGCTAGCGCCTAAATCCGCCAAGGACTTCCCTATATGCAAACTACCAATCATGCAAGGGATAGTGAAACTCCCTGGGTCTTTTCGCTTCTCTAGTAGTTTGTTCTGCAGGATGGCAGAACACTCCTCGTTGAGCATCACCGTTGACAGCTCCCCAAGCTTCCTCTTGTTGGTGAGGAGATCCTTCATGAACTTGGCATACTTGGGCATCTTCGATAATGCCTCCACGAAGGGCATGCTTATGTTTACCTGCTTCAGCATTGTCATGAATTTGGCAAACTCAGTCTCCAGCCGGTCTTTGTGCAACCGAGTAGGAAAGGGAAGCTGTGGTACATACTCCTTCACCACTGGTTGCGGTTTAGGAGCAGGCACCTCAACCTTCTTCTCCATTTCTTCCCCATTAGCTAGAAGTGCTGAAGCATGAGTCTCTCTCTCCTCTGCCCGAACAGGTGGATCGGCAGTCACCTTGCCCCTCCTGGTTGTGATGGAACTGCAGTTGGCATTCGGGTCCTGCGGGTGAGGGATGGTCTGACCAGGCAAGGTACCAGGAGTCCTCTGAGCTACAGCCTGGGCAACACTCCCAAGCTGGGTCTGTATATCCCGCAGCACAGCCTGCGTGTTTCTCTGACCAGCTTCTAGCTCCAAGAATTTACCTGAAGCTTTCTCCATGAATTGCTCGAGGTTATTGAACTTGTTTGCACTGGAGGTGGCCAGAGAACCCACCAAATCTCTCAATTCCGCCATCGGGTCACTCTGTACTGGGCCTGCAGGTGTTGCCCCTGTCTGATGAAATGGTCGCACCTGTGACTGAGGTGGAACTGGCCCCTGTCTGGGCGGGTAGAGTGGCTGCTGTGGCTGCTGAAATTGCCCTTGTCTGGGCTGGTACGAAGGCCTCTGGAAACTAGGTGGTCCCTGGGGGACTGGTGGTCTGGAATTTGCCCCACCCCAGGAGAAGTTGGGATGCTGGCGCCACCCCTCGTTGTAAGTGTTGTTGTAGGGGTCGAAGCGCCTGGCATTGCCGATGAAGTCCAGCTGCTCCTGGGGTGTGGTCGATTCCTTCATCGCCTGGCAGTTTTCCACCGTGTGATGGGTGCTCTCGCACCATTGGCAGAGCATCGCCTGCTGCTGTCCGGTCCCTGGAATCATCCCGGAACGATCGATAGCTGAAACCAGCTTCGATACCACCTGCACCAAATCAGAGGAATGGGTTCCCATAGAATGTACACCTCGGCTTGGTGCTCTCCTCGACCTCCTAGCAGTGCCCCAATCATACCCGTTCTCTGCCATCTCTTCACAAATATGGGCTATCACTCTCAAGACTCTGGTTTCCATCTCGTTCTTATCCCTACTTTACAGATGCATCATGTTCGGTAGTTTCAATTTTGTTTGGTTTCTTTTTTGTTGAGTTTCAATTAGTGGTTGCGGGTAATCGCAGTCCGGGAATGCAGTAAAATGGCAAGTTCTATTATCAACCCGGGGTCTAGATCTACTGCCTACTCCGTGATTATCTATTATCTAGCAAACTAAGTCGAGTGATTGTTGTTTTAACTAAAAGCAGTAAAAAGCAGGAAATGGTTCGGTTTTCTAAAGCAGGGAAGAGTCACTCGGGAATGAGTCCCCCTAGCTCCTTGGTTAGGTTTCAATTGTAATTACCCTGGGTTGATTTACTGTTGATTAAACTGCGGAAGATCCGACAGTAGATTGGAATCTCTTAAGCTGACCAAGCCCTCTCAGTCAAACTACCCGGTAGACGACTAGTCTTCACCGGGATAGAAAGTTGAGGCTATGAATACAGAACTCCACTACTGGAATTGGATTCCAGTACAAAGCAGTAAACTGACTAACTCTCGTATAGCCAATCTCCTATTACCGAATGATGTAGCTCTAACAACCTAATCAGATTCTATCTATCTCTGGTTGCACTATAAATCAAGAAAACCTGATCAGACTTCAATCAATTCAATGAATCATGCATCATTTTATTAAAACCAAACCGTATAATCATCCCAAGTCATTACAATCAAATCCCTAACACATGGAACTAGGGTTCTTCATACCCAAGTGAGAGAAGGGTTCTACTCCATAGAGAGAGAGAGAGAGAGGAAAACAGAAATCAGAGTAGTCATACTCATAAAGATGAGGAAAATCTGCTCTGGGATGATGATTTCCACTCCTATGACGATCTCCAAGCTCGATTTGATGAAACCCAGCTCCGAGATAGCTTCTAGGATGTGTTCTTCGCACTTTCTCTCTCTAGGGCTCTGTTTTTGCTCTGAAAATTCGATTCCCTCACTTGTGGCCCGAAATTGGGTAAAAACCTGAAAATCCCGATCACACGGGCAGGCCACACGGCCGTGTGGCATACCCAGTTGCCCGTGTGAGACACAAAACGCCGCATTTCCAATTATTGCACTTCAGGCTACCTACACGGCCAGGGACACACGGCCGTGTATCTCACCCAGTCTGCCCGTGTGAAGCCTCGCAGAATTCCACACGGCCACATTGCTCCTTCACACGGCCGTGCGGAATTTATTTGTGCCCGTGTGAAGGCTCGCACAATCCCACACGGCCACATTGGTCACTTGCACGGCCGTGTGGGTTTTGTGTGTGCCCGTGTGGCTTCCTCAGCGACTTGTCTCGCGCCCGATCTTCGTCCAATCGACTCTGAACTCGCTCCTAAACCTTCATTCACTTACTAGGACCTGAAATATTACAAACAAGTACAACCTAGCATGAAATCGGCCTAAAACACGAGAATCAACACCTCAAACGACTCAAGAATAGGGGTGAAAACATGTGCAATTATCGGTCTATCAGTGGGCTGGCCTGGTTCCATTTTCCCTGCAGGATGGCAATATTTCCAGTTCATTTTTTTTTTTATCTATTTTCGGTTATCAACCAATCAGTGGTGCTGCAATCTAAAACTTTGTGTAATCTACTGCAAAGTGCATAATGGGTGGAGGTCACAGAAAGACTATATCTTTCATTTCTGATCAATGTTTATGTTGCACATCTAGTTGTAGTTTATGAATTATATTAGGTAGGAATGAGTTTGTACAAGTAATACATAATCCTTATTTGGAAATGGTACTTGTCTAGTTGAGATTCCGAAGTTGAGTATGTATGAAGGATTTTTGTTTAGTTGCTGCTAAGTATTGTGTGTCTGTTGACGGTTTTTAATTTTTCTGCTTCTCATGCTTGTTTGATCTATCATGAACTTTGCTATGGTTACAGTTTCAAAAGAAAAGAAGCAGAAGGTTTGATTAAATGCCATAGAGGTTGCAGTACTCCATATATCGGCAAGAGAAAGTCTTTCCCCTTTTCATTTTGATCGTGTTTCATTGTGTAGTCATTACCATGTTACTGATGATGTTTATTTACAGAATTTCCTTCTTTTCAAATGATCAATGAGTATAGAAAGCTTTATGGCTAGAGAATCCATAATACTTCATGAAACTGTATGCTATAAGTATTTGTCCTTTTGATTGTGTTTTTTAACTAGTTAAAAGTATGGTTTCTTCCCTCCTCATATACTTATTTGCCTAGCTCTTTGATGTATTTGGGTGTTCAAACATGTCTAACTTTAAGTTTCTTACTATGCTTTTGCAGGACTAAAAAGTTTTTGAAGATTTGGGAGTTATAGATATTGCAGCAACTCAAGAATATCTATAGACCAAACATTCGGTTCACTTTAGATGATTTTTAATTGATTTTCATTATTTCGCAGTTTCGTTAGTCTTTTCAGTTTTATATGTTAATTAACATAGATAAATAAATGATGTTTAAAATAATTGTATTGCCACGATATGTTAATTATCAATTACTAGCCACTATGTTTGAAATAAATTTGTATATTGATAATTGTCCATGATCTCAATTATTAATTCTTCATTATTAATATTGACATTATGTTGATTTTATATTTTATATTTAATTTTTTAATTTTGTTAAAGAACTTAGTGTTCAAGTGATCTTCATGTTTCAATTTTTGTAATTTTCTTAAAATACGTAATATGAAGTGAGTTTCATATTTTTTAAATTCCCTATACGAAATGAAAACATAATTCTACTTAAGTTTAGAATGCAAAATTTTATCTTGAAAAACTATGTATTGTATATTATAATAATTATTCAAGTGGATTAGGTGAAGTTCGGGTTGAGTCGGTTGGGTTATGGGTTAGTCGGGTTCGGGTCAATTGGGTTCTGGTTAGTCGGGTTGCGGGTCAGTCGGGTTGCGGGTCAATTGAGTTTGGGTTAATCGGGTTGCGGACCAGTCAGGTTGCGGGTTAGTTGAGTTGCGGTTCAATCGGGTTGCGGGTCGGGCGGGTTACGGGTTGTTGACTTTTAGTCAATTCGGATTGCGATCGGGTTGCAGTTCGGGTTGATTGGGCGGGTTAATCGGGTCGGGCTATGTTTTGACACCTATAATTGATCATGAAGGCAAGCTAAGTACATTGAAGAACACTAATTTTCAGCCAAGTCTTTTACAGTTTCAGGTGGCCAACTTCGGACGTCTGCAACTCGTGATTGGCTTGGTGTACATTCGAGTTCTTGGGCTTGTTTTGAAGAAGAAGAGCTGCTCTTTCGAATGACGTGCTTTGGAGCTCGAGAGGAATTCCATAAGATTGTTTACAGGTCGATCAACTTGCTCACTTGAAATTGGAAAACTGCCAAAATTTGGCTAAGGTAGAACCCAAGTTCAGGAAGCTAACTTTGGATCTCGATTCAAGAGAGATGGCTGGGATTCGAGTCCAAAGGTTTGCTCCACAGAATCCGAATCCTTATCGGATTAGGATTAGCTCGCTGTTTTGTTTAATTTCCTTTTCAATATTGATTTAGGGTTATTTCTCGTTTTGGATTGTAACTAGGACTTGTTTAGATGAGGTTTAACCTATAGGCCTATTTAAGCTTATTTTTCATTGTAATTGTCAGTTTTTACACAATTAAATAAAAAACATGGAGTTTGAGTTCACAAGGATTTCGACTTGTGAATTGAGAGATCAACCTAGCCGATTCTGGGTGTGATCTTGAGATTGTATCGTTCAAGTACTCAACTTGTTTGTGGCCAAGCATCGACGACACCAATCAAGCCTCTTCCCCATTGTGAAAGTTGGACGAAAGGTTCTATTCCCAAACACGAATACAATACCCTGTTTTGTGTTATTTTCTCATAGAAATTCAATTCAATCTTTGAATTGAATCCTAGCTGTGCTTCTCTGATCAAAACTACCTACCTAGGGGATTATCAAGTGGCATCATCGCCTGGTATAACATAATGGCCAGGACGGAGGAAAACGCCGCTGCAGGCTGCAGCTATGCACTGGACAAGGTCGAAAGGCCCTGTTTCTAACGACCCAACATCTGCGTTTCCAACGAAGAAGAAGATGCAGGCAACCATGGCAGGACAGGCGTTTGACATGGACACCCTGCTGGATCGCATGGAGGAGAGATTCCAGACCCAAATCAATGATCAATTGGGTCAGTTTAAACAATAAATTGACTAGAAGTTTGAGGCATGAACCCAATCAAGAACGCCCCCACAGTAATCAACGCAAACGACAGCAAGAAGCAGAGCCGCCGATCCATCCAGGCATCAAGATGCCAGTCCCCCCGTTTCAGGGGACGATGAATCCCTTGACATTGTAGACACCACTTTTTGTACGGGTTAAAAAGACACATTTAACAAAATAAAATTTAGTTTTTGTTTAAGATTGGCAATAGCAAATCTTAAACAATTTTCAAGTAATAGCAGATATGAACGGGTACAAATTGGCTATACAAGAGTTGATCATCTTTGTTGTATTGCTTCGAGTTGGTTGTGATTTTCATAGATTAAATGAGATTAGCAATAGCAGATCTCCTATTGTAGTGCTTTGAGTTGATCATCTATTTAAGAAATTGAGTCTAGTGAGGATTGGGCCTCATTTCAAAGCAATAACTGTTAAAATATATTACTATTACATCAAATGTAAATCACAATTACTAATAAATTACAATACATCACTATATAAGACTACAAATACACATGCTAAAGTTTAAAACATAACAAAATTCAAACAATAAAAGATACGAGGCCCAAGTCAAAGTCAACCTTTGCTCACACAAGTCAACAAAGTCAATCCAGTCAGCTCTGACTCAACTAGACCGGTTCAACCCAAAAAACTAAAACCGTCGCTGTAGCAAGCTTGCTCCCCAAGATGTTATTTTCTTATAAAATAACACCTTGGGCTGCTATAAAAGGTGACGGGGCTTTCTTATTTTTCCACTACTTCTTCTTCTTCATCCTGGAGACACTTCCACCTTCACTCCTTTTCTTCTTCTTTCTTTTAGCCACGCACAAAACATAACACAAGAAAAAGGAAGCAAAAGGCAGCAGCGAGACATCTAAGTAGCCACAAGCGGCAATCTTAGCAGTAGACATCCCTTACACATTCTTCCTTCCTTACACACAGACGGAGACAGAAAAAGGACTTCGGTTCTTCCTCCTTTTCCTCAAAAATCCCCGGGTAATAACAAAACAAAGGAATTACACAACAAAAACTGCCTGCCTTGTGCTCTTGTCATCAAAACCCACAAACATTCTACCGCCAAAAGCAGCCAGAAAATGAGGAGGAGAAAGACAAAGGGAGATGAGAATCATAATCAAACTACAAGCTCAAGGTAGGTATCCCAACTATATCTCATTCATCATTCATAATCAACTCATCGTGTAAAGCTTTTATGCAAAAATCCAATAATTGTCCAAGCAAAAAATCAAGAATATAAATTTCAAAAGGTTCCCTGCCTCTTATCAGCATCTTGTTATTTCAATATTTCCATTGCTTAAGTTTATTACAAGTGAAAGCTAGATCTATATATATTTCAAAATTTGCTTTTTTTTTTACTTTCATCGCCTTGTACACTCATTTATAAATTTCATGGCCTTCCATTCATGTATGTAATATTTGTCAATAATGAAGTATATGTTATATGTTAATGTCTTAACTTAATATTTGGCAAACTCAAAGTTGCTATCTATTAATTTATTTACATTAACATAAGTTCAAAGGGTCAACAATCATGATTCATGAAACAACATCAACTCTCATCAAGCATCATCATTCATCAAATATTCAAATTCATCAAACGAAAATTCGACAAACATCGTCAAATTCAAAGGGACAACAAGTCAACAATCAACATAAATACATAATCGTCATTCGTCAATCGACTAAAGTGCCCAATGATAATGTCTAAATTCAACATAAGTTCAAAGTCCAAACTTAAAAATTAAAATAGACAACCAAATTACCAATAGCTCATGCTCCTCCATCTCCGGTAGAACTTGTAGCACCACCAACAATTGCACAACCTTTCTTTTTCAGTCCTGAGAAGAGTATCATCGGGATCATCATCGGCATCTTGGTTCATGTTTTCGTCGAACTCGGTGGATTCTTCATCATCGCCCTACTCCTCAACCCTAACAACATGTAAGCTATGTGCTCCACTTGGGATGTCACTTGCAGTTCCACTCGATATTGGAAAGTATTAGTAACTAGTGCAAATAAAATACACAAATGTTAGTATGTTACTAATGGAATGGTTTAAAATTTAAATAGTAAAGAGTATAGACAAATGAGAATAATAAATTGAATTCTTACCACTTTCATAATCAATTGTCTCTTGATCTTCTTCCTTATCATTCAGTTCATTTGCAGTCTTTCCACTTTCATATCTTATCCAATCTTCAGCACAAATCAATACCTCTACACTGTTTGTTGCAGATGGAGGAGGATTTGTCTCAGGAGGTGGATTTGTTGCAGCTCCAGGTGGATGTGGATTTGCATTAGTGGAAGGTGTGCTACTAGTCGAAGCCTTTCCTTTTTTTGAAGAGCTTCGAGGAGGTAAAGAACTAGCTTTCTTCTTACTACTTCCTCCACGGCTGCGAGCAGAAGGTTTCGTCCTACAAAAAACACAACAAAATGAACTCATAAATTTCCTAAACAACCATTCAGCAAATACTCATCAATTTCAATTCAATCAACCTCGATTCAATTACTCAACACTCAATACTCAATAGTCAATTACTCAATTTCCTCAAGCACTTGACGTGCAAATGCAAACTACATAAACAAACACAGGATATCATTCTCTCAATTACTCAATACTCAATAGTCAATTCTCAATTTATCATCAATTCAATTCAATACAAACTACAATTCAACTAACTTATTAACAGACATATTATTATTTTGGCTAATTGAGTATTGACTTGAATTGTTGGGTCTCCTTAATGAAGAAACCAAGTCCTCTGCCCCAACTCCCCAGCGCGCAGTGCCCCTGCCCCCTACTAAAAAATAATTGTTGGATCAGAACTCAATCAGTCACGGAGGGAATCAAGGGAAGATGCTAAAAAAAATGTTGGCTTGTTACCTTCCGAGTTCTGGCTTCTAGGGAGCAATTTTATGCTCCAAGGAGCAAGGGAAGGGAGAGGCCGAAGAGGCCTGGTCGCAGGACGGCAGGAGCCGAGGAGATGGCGGCCTGGCGGCAGCGGGGAGTCCGGAAGGTGGCGGAGGAGGACTGGGAAGGGCTGGCGTCGGCGAGGGAAGGGAGAGTTAGGGGAAGCGCGCAACTTCACTCGTCGCCATCGCTCGTCGCAGTGGCTCCTCACCGTCGCTCATTGCTCCCCGTCTTTCGTCGATGATGGTTATGATGAGGCCAATCTCGGGTCTCAAAGGTTTCAAAGTTAGGCAGGAAGCTAGATCAAGCAATGTACTTGATCTCAGTAAGGACAGAACTCAAACCCACTCGAATTAAGCGGAATTGAACTCAAAATTGGATGGAACGAAAGGGGATCCTTACACCTGGAAGGATGCACAATCGTGTAATGAAGCTTTCGATGTGAACGAGTGTGTTTGCTCGTTCAATAAACAAGATTCAGCAAGTTTTGGTCGCAATCAAGACCAAACAAATTCACTACCTCTCAAGCTCGGGAATTGGGGTAAAAATTCACTCAATTGTATTCTGCCTTAACTCATACACGCATCAAGCCTTTTATAGGCAATTAACAATCATCAACCTACGCTAAAATGGATTAAAACTACTCCTAATTCAACTAGAAAAGTAACTACTACTTATCCTTCTGGCACAAGGATTCCAAGCCTCACATGACAAGGAAATAAACAGCTCAACATAGCAACTTTGGACGTCTTGTTCATGGGTCAAACGAACTCCAATTCTTCAGCCAATGCCTTTACGTTGTAGATTGTGAAATGTAGTTTCATGGGGTACTCGTCTCTGGCCTTGGTTCTTCCCCATCTGTCTGAAATGAAGCCCTAAAGTAGCCATCTCCAACACAGTTCCAGACTCCGTTTTTAGACAAAATTCCAGTTTCTGGCTAGCAACTTGGAGGCTTCGGGAAATCATCATAATAGCTTCTTGTAGCTTATCCAAAGCTTCCATCGTGTAGAGAAACATCTCTAGTTCAGTTCCATGCCATTTTCTTGCATTTCCTTTGAACCATTTGGGAGTAACAAGCTTCCAAAGATGGTATCCTGCAACACAAAAAGAACTTAGCCAAAATTCCCTCTTCTTACCGGTGATTGATCCAGCTTCTTGATCGATCCTTTGAGGTTTGTAATTCAAGGGGTTTGGGATCATATCAAACCCCCTATTGAAAAAGCTTTGCCCTCAAAGCTTGGCCCTTCCGACGAAGACTCCGAAGTTGGGGATTTCTTCTCCTCTCCTTCTCGCTTCAATTCAGTGCTTGAAATCGATTCTCCTGCTTCCAGGAGTAGATCCCAACCATCCTCCAGCTTCGTTTATTGCCGACTCAATCCCAATGGCGAGGCCTGCGTTTCCCGCCATCGAGAATTTTGAATTTCCCCAAAGTGAATTTCCCCAGAATCCGGCGACCCCAAATTGAAATTGGGTATTTTCAAGCCCGTCTTCCGCTCGTCCAATTGATTGATCCTTAAGCTTCCTTGGAAGATTCAGAACGTGTCCACAGTCGCTAATAGCCTCGACTCATGCCCAAACGCTAGGTCCAATTCACACCCCTCGACCTCATTGTTCTTTGTCGTTTGGCCCGAAATTTTCGAATTGGGGCTTTTCACTACGTTGTGATTCGGCTCCAATTGACCTTTGCTACACGTTCCTGGCATCTTGACGAGTGTGTCGATGTCTTTAGCTCGACCTGGGCTGACCCCATATTCTCCACCCAATTCACTCTCTTTCTTCCCCTGCCCATCCGCCGTCTGAAAACAGAGCTGGCTTCCCTCTACTGCTGGCTGACTTCTCTCACGTCATAGAGCTGTAAGTACAAGCTTCCGAATGGTTAAGCCGACCCTAGCATCTTTCGAGATGTTGGATTCTCAGTCACTCTTGGCTCGATTGGAAACCAATTGTCGCCGATCAGCTCAGACCTCTGCGGGCGACAACGGTTGCAGCTTGAATTTCTTATCATCGAGCTTGAAAGTGTAGCAATTCGTCCGCCCATGGTGAATAACAGCTCGGTCATACTGCTAGGGCCTTCCCAGTAGCACGTGGGTGACGTGCATTGGCGCCACATCGCAGAGAATGCGATCCTTGTATTGCCCAATATCGAACTCCACCCATGCTTGCTTAGTCACTTTAACCGCACCATGATCATTAAGCCAGTGGAGGCTGTAAGGTTCGTGGTGTTTGAGCGTGCTCAGTCCGAGTTTCCTAACCGTTTCCAAGCTCACCACGTTGGTACAACTTCCCCCATCGATCACCATCGAAGCTGTTTTCCCTTGTATAAGACAGCGAGTGTGGAACAAATTATCTCGCTGCTGAGTTTCACCAGCAGCCTCAATCGTGAGGGATCTTCTGTTTACAAATGCTAGCTTCCCAGGTTGAGTCTCAACAATTATCTCTTCATCGACTTCGTAGTCGGAGGGCGTTTGATCAGGCCTCTCCGCCTCCTCTTGAACATCAGAATAGTACTCACCGTCGCGAAGAACCAGTGTCTTCGTATTTGGGCATTGAAATGATTTGTGCCGGAGACAATGCCATGTCCCGTAGTCTTTGCCATGGTTGGTCGAGTTGGAGTAGTAGCTTCCTGAGAGGAGATTTCCACCGCAGCACTCTGTTGAGGGGCCGTGGTTTGGAATCGGCGCCCATTCCGGTCTTCAATTTTCGTTCAACCTTGATAGCAAGGTGAACTACCACTTCTAGGTCCAAAAAATTGGCACAATTCTACTTCATTCTGAATCTCTCTGTTGAGGCCGTGAAGGAAGCGTGAAATCGTCGCCTCTTGATCCTCTCGCACATCAGCCCGAATTAAGAGAAGCTCAAGCTCCTTATAGTAATTATCTACGGGCCTCGATCCTTGACGAATAGCCTGCAACGACTCGTGCTATTCGCGTCGATAGTACGCTGGTACGAACCGTTCCCTCATCATCCCTCGTAGCTCATCCCACGTTGTAACAGGGGGTTGTAGGTTTCTTCTTCTTCTTCGTAACTGAACTTGTTCCCACCATGTCGCCGCGTAGTCTTGGAATTCGTAGGTAGCCAAGAGTACCTTCTGCGAATCCTGATAATTACCACACTGGAAAAAGAACAAGATTTTCCTTTCCTAATCTAAGTAGGCCGAAGCGTTGTTAGTGCCCTGAAAAGCTAGAATTGCGAGTTTGATTCCTCGTATCTCAGCCACAAGGACTTCTTCTATTCCTATTTCATTCCGTGGCGTTTCCCTACGCTGGCGATTGGGAGTTTGCTGATCCCATCTATTGATTTTGTTGGTCATGAGTTGTCTTTCTAGCTGCTGTAATCGCTCGGCCAGAGCTTGCTCATGCTCTGTATTTCTCAGCCTCGTAGGGGTGCTGATAACGATATATTTACATGATTTTATACCCCTATTTCTTATCCATTTGCGGAGCATGGTTGTGTGTTTTGGCCTATTTTACGCCGGGTTGTGCTACTTTGCCCTATTTCAGGTCCTAGGCGTCAAAGGGAAGGCCAAGCACGAGTTTCGGATCGTTTGGAGGTCGTTTGGACGAGCCAGGCCAAAACACGGGCAGGAGGCCCTCAGAACACGGCCGTGTTCCTGCGACCGTGCTTTTTATGCCGAGGCTTCCAAAGGAGGCGTGAACAACTCAAAAAAACACGGGCGGGCTAAAGGAGAAACACGGCCGTGTTTCAGGCTGAGCACGACCGTGTTCTCGAGCTGCCCGTGGCCGTGCTTTTAAGGCTGAGGCAAAACACGGGCGGGCTGAGGCAGAACACGGCCGTGCCCTCGACCGTGTTTTGCCAATGATGCCCTTTTGAAGGCAGATTCGAGCCAAAGAGAGGGAATTCGATTTTCTGGGCAAAAACAGAGTTTTAGAGAGAGAAAGAGCGAAGAACAAACCCTAGGAGCTATCTTGGAGTGGATTCCTCATCATTGAAGCCCGGATTGCGTCCCTAGGAGTGAAGATTGACATCCCAGAGCAGATTTTCCTCATCTTTATGAGTATGGCTACTCTGATTTCTGTTTTCCTTTCTCTCTCTATGGAGTAGAACCTCTCTCTCACTTGGGTATGAAGAACCCTAGTTCCTGATGTTAGGGTTTTGATTGTAATGACTTGGGAATGATATTATTGTTTGATTTTAATCGAATGACGCATGTTTCATGAATTGATTTGAGTCTGATCAGCTTGTTTCAATTTCTGCTTCAACCTGAGATAGATAGAATCTGATTAGGTTGTTAGAGCTTCTTCATTCGATAGTAGGAGATTGGCTATACGAGAGTTAGCCAGTTTACTGCTTTGTACTGGTGTTCTTAACGCCAGTAGTGGAGTTCTGTGTTTATAGCCTCAGCTTTCTATCCCGGTGAAGACTAGTCGTCTGCCGGGTAGTTAGACTGAGAGGGCTTGGTCAGCTTAAGAGATTCCAAGCTACTGTCGGATCTTCCGCAGTCTAATCAACAGTAAATCAACCCAGGGAATTGCAATTGAACCTAACTAAGGGGCTAGGGGGATTCAATCCCGAGTGACTCTTAACTGCTTTTGAAAACCGAACCATTTCCTGCTTTCTTACTGCTTTTGCTTTAAACAACAATCACTCGAATTAGTTTGCTAGATAATAGAGAATCACGGAGTAAGCAGTAGATCTAGACCCCGGGTTGATAATTAAACTTGCCTGTTACTGTATTCCCGGACTGCGATTACACTTGGTCGCAGTTTGGTGTTGTGTTTTGGCGTGTCAAGTTTTTGGCGCCGTTGCCGGGGAAACTCTAGGTTATTGGAGAAACGTGATAATTTGTTACTCTAGTTTTTTATTTTCTGCATTTTCTTTCTTCCACCTGTGTGCCTTCACGGGTTGTTTCTTCTGAGTGTGTGCAGGTAGTGCATGACCCGTAGCCAGTCGGGAGATCTACTACCACTTGACCAGGAGCTTGAACGAACCTGCAGGAACTCCAAGCGGGTTCTAAAGGCGCGACTGGCTGCGGAGAAGGCGCTGTCACAGCTGCAGTTAGAAGAAGAAGAAGAAGAAGAAGGCGAGATGGGGGATCCTCAGAACCACAATCTGATCCCCGAGGAGCAGACCATGGGATCCTACTGGACCGCAAGGGCTGCGGACATGAGGTCACCTATTCAACACCCTCAGGTCCCAGCCAACAACTTTGAGGTGAGCACCTCCGTGATCACCATGCTGCGCGGTTCAGTAGTGTTCCGTGGTAAGGAGGGAGAGTGCCCTCGATCACACCTCAGGCGATTCCACGAGCTCATCGATGGAATCAAGATCAACGGGGTCCCAGCAGATGCCATCCAGCTGCGGTACTTCCCTTTCACTCTTGAGGGGCAGGCCAAGGAGTGGCTAGACACTCGACCTCCGGGCTCCATCACCACGTTCGCCAACCTGGCGGACAAGTTCCTCACCCGCTACCATCCTCCATCCAAGACAGCTGATCTCCAGAAGCAGATTACACACTTTTCTCAGGATGAGGATGAGACCATTAGGGATGCTTGGGAGAGGTACACCAGCCTCTTTCTCAGGTGTCCCAACCATGGTTTCAATGATGCGTTTAAGGTGGGCACCTTCTATCACGCCCTCTTCCCGGAGGACAAGCAGCTGATCGATTCGGTTTGTGGCGGGAACATGCTGACCAAAACCCCGCCACAGCTGAATCAACTCTTTGAGGAGATGGCGGAGAATGGTTATGACTGGGGCACTGCCAGGAGATCGAGACGAGCACCTGGAAGGGGCGTGCATGCTGTGGGCACCCAGTCATCTGATCTGGTGCAGGTGGTATCGAAGCTGGTTTCAGCTATCGATCGTTCTGGTTTGATTGCAGGTACCGGACAGCCGCAGGCGATGCACTGCCAGTGGTGTGAGAGCTCTCATCACACCGTGGAGGACTGTCAGGCTATGAGGGAGTCGTCCACTCCCCAGGAGCAGGTGGATTTCATCGGGAATGCCAGGCGCTTTGACCCCTACAGCAACACCTATAATGAGGGGTGGCGCCAGCATCCTAATTTTTCTTGGGCTGGGCCAAATCCCAGACCACCAGCTCCCCAGGGACCTCCCGGTTTCCAGAGGCCTCCATTCCAGCCCAGACAGGGGCAATTTCAGCAGCAACAGCAGCCACTCTACCAGCCCAGACAGGGGCCAGTTCCACCTCAGTCGCAGGCACGACCATTTCCACAGGCAGGGGCAGCCCCAGCACAGGTTGACCCGATGGCGGAACTGAGAGATCTGGTGGGTTCTTTGGCCTCCTCCAGTGCGAGTAAGTTCACTAATATTGAGCAGTTCATGGAGAAAGCTTCTGGCAAGTTCTTGGAGCTAGAAGCTGGTCAGAGAAACACACAGGCTGTGCTGCGAGATATACAGACCCAGCTTGGTGGTGTTGCACAGGCTGTTGCTCGGCGGACTCCAGGTACTTTGCCTGGTCAGACTATTCCTCACCCGCAGAACCAGGATGAAAACTGCAGTGCCATCACAACCAGGAGTGGCAAGGTGACTGCAGATCCACCTGTTCGAGCAGAGGAGAAAGAGACCCCTGCTTCAGCACTTCCAGCTAATCAGGAAGAAATGGAGAAGGAGGTTGAGGTGCCTGCTCCTACACCGCAACCAGTGGTGAAGGAGTATGTACCCCAGCTTCCCTTTCCTACTCGGTTGCACAAAGACCGACTGGAGACTGAGTTTGCCAAATTCATGGCAATGCTGAAGCAGGTGAATATTAGCATGCCCTTCGTGGAGGCATTATCGAAGATGCCCAAGTATGCCAAGTTCATGAAGGATCTCCTCACCAACAAGAGGAAGCTTGGCGAGCTGTCTACGGTGATGCTAAACGAGGAGTGTTCTGCCATCCTGCAGAACAAACTACCAGAGAAGCGAAAAGACCCAGGGAGTTTCACTATCCCTTGCATGATTGGTAGTTTGCATGTAGGGAAGTCCTTGGCGGATTTAGGCGCTAGCATTAATGTCATGCCATATTCACTGTTTAAGAAGCTAGGCCTAGGTGAACCGAGTAACACTAGGATGAGTATCCAGCTTGCTGATAGATCTATTGTGCATCCTAGGGGTATAGCAGAGGACTTGATAGTCGCAGTAGGGCCATTTTCATATCCTGTTGATTTTGTGATTTTGGACATAAATGAGGATGTTGATGTGCCATTGATACTGGGTAGACCTTTTCTCGCCACCGCCAAGGCACTGATTGATGTTAATGATGGAAAGCTGATTTTGAGAGCTGGGGGTGAACAAATCACCTTCTCTGTTTCTGATAATATGAAACACCCCCAGCTCCATGATGATCTTGATTACTGTGATGTTGTTGCTGATTTTGAGACCGCACTCGCCATCACGAGTGCGGGTACTAATGATTTCCTTGAGCGTTGTCTTTTGCTAGGGGAACAGGCATCACAGGATGTGCAGCTGGCGGAGCAGCTGGCGGAGCTGGACGAGGCTGCGAGCGAGGGGCGAGAGATGCCATTCAAGCCGATTCCCGTCTCGCCCCGGCTCGCTACATCATTGGAGGAGCCACCGGAGTTGGAGCTTAAGCCCCTCCCATCTCATCTGGAGTATGCATTTCTCCGGGAGGGGAATAAGCTCCCGGTTATTATTAGCTCGGATCTGACCCCCGAGCAGAAGAGCAGGCTGGTGGCTCTGTTGCAGAAGTATGCCCGGGCCATGGCATGGAAGATCACTGACATCAGAGGCATTAGCCCATCCTTCTGCTCTCACAGAATCTTGATGGAGGATGAGGTTAAGCCAGTCAGGCAGCCGCAGAGAAGATTGTCTCCTAACTTGGAGGCAGTGGTCCGGGCAGAGATCGTGAAGCTCATGGATGCAGGGATCATCTTTGCTATATCTGATAGCAAGTGGGTCAGCCCCACTCAGGTGGTCCCGAAGAAAGGCGGGATGACTGTGGTCCCGAACGAGAAGAAGGAGTTGATCCCGATGCGGACCGTGACCGGCTGGAGAGTCTGCATCGATTACCGGCGCCTGAACGACGCCACCAGGAAAGATCATTTTCCCCTACCTTTCATTGACCAGATGCTGGAGAGGTTGGCGGGTCATGAGTTCTATTGCTTCCTGGATGGCATGTCTGGGTACTTCCAGATTCCGATTGCACCGGAGGATCAGGAGAAGACCACATTCACTTGCCCCTTCGGCACTTTTGCTTACCGAAGGATTCCATTTGGGCTGTGTAACGCACCGGCGACCTTCCAGAGATGCATGCTGGCTATCTTTGACCGACTGGTTGGAGAGATCATGGAAGTCTTCATGGATGATTTCTCGGTATATGGAGACTCTTTCACTCACTGCCTCCATAACCTGGAACTCGTTCTGAAGAGGTGCGAGGAGACGAATCTGGCACTCAGCTGGGAGAAGTGTCATTTCATGGTTCGTGAAGGTATCGTGCTTGGGCACAAGATCTCCAAGAAGGGGATTGAGGTAGATCGCGCAAAGATTGAGACGATCAGTCAGCTACCTCCTCCCGTTTCTGTGAAGGGGATTTGCAGCTTTCTGGGTCATGCAGGCTTTTACAGGCGCTTCATCAAAGACTTCTCGAAGATTGCCCTGCCGTTGACCAAGCTGTTGGAGAAGGATGCGCCATTCCAGTTCACTCCAGAGTGCACAGCTGCATTTGAGACTCTGAAGGAGAAGCTTACCCATGCTCCTATCATGGTGACTCCTGACTGGTCTCTTCCTTTTGAGCTGATGTGCGATGCGAGTGATTATGCAGTCGGAGCAGTTCTGGGTCAGAGACGCGAGAAACATTTCCAGCCCATCTACTACGCGTCGAAGACCTTGAACGATGCACAGGAGAACTACACCACCACAGAGAAGGAGCTCCTCGCTGTGGTGTATGCATTTGACAAGTTCCGACCCTATCTGGTGCTCTCTCATGTGGTGGTTTACACTGACCACTCGGCGATTCGTTATCTGATGAGCAAGGCTGATGCCAAGCCTCGGCTCATCCGCTGGATCCTGCTACTGCAGGAGTTTGATATCGAGATCCGGGACAAGAAGGGAGCCGAGAATGTTGCTGCAGATCATCTTTCGCGGTTGGAAGCCCCTCCGGTGGACAACTTCGAGGAAGAGATCAACGACTCCTTCCCGGGTGAGCGATTGCTGGCGATGACCCTGGTGGACAGCGTTACCCCTTGGTATTCTGACTTTGCCAATTATCTGGTGGGCAAGCAGTTACCCAAGGGGATGGCTACTCATGCGAAGCGCAAGTTCTTCTCCGATCTGAAGCACTACTTCTGGGAGGATCCTTACCTCTTCAGAATCGGAGCAGATGGCGTGATCCGGCGCTGTGTCATGGAGCATGAGATGGGAGACATCCTGTCTCAATGCCACGAAGGACCCACTGGCGGTCATCATGGAGGAACCCGCACGGCGCGGAAGGTGCTACAGTCGGGCTTCTACTGGCCCTCGCTCTTCAAGGATGCAGACACCTTCGCACGCCAGTGCGACCGCTGCCAAAGGTCAGGTAACATTTCTGCCCGGGATGAGATGCCCCAACATATATCTGTTATTTGTGAAATTTTTGATGTTTGGGGTATCGATTTCATGGGCCCATTCCCTCCATCTTTTGGCAATCTGTACATTTTGGTTGCAGTGGACTACGTCTCGAGGTGGGCAGAAGCTCAAGCCATGCCCACCAATGATGCAAGACGGGTCTGCTCATTTCTGAAGCAGCTGTTCTCCCGGTTCGGGACACCTCGCGCCATTATTAGTGATAGAGGAACCCATTTTCAGGGGCAATTCACGAAACTCCTCTCTCGCTATGGCGTTAAGCATCAGGTGTCGGTGGCCTATCATCCCCAGTCAAATGGGCAGGCCGAGCTGACGAACCGGGAGCTTAAACGTATACTTGAAAAGACGGTGGATCAGTCCCGCAAGGATTGGTCCACCAAGCTCGATGATGCTCTCTGGGCGTATAGGACTGCCTATAAGAACCCGATTGGCACTTCTCCCTATAGGCTTGTCTATGGGAAGGCGTGCCATTTGCCGGTAGAGCTAGAGCACAAGGCCTTCTGGGCCATTAAGCTGCTAAACATGGATTTGAGTGTTGCAGGTACAGAGCGTAAGTTGCAGCTGCTGGAGTTGGAGGAGTGGCGTTACCACGCCTACGAGAACACCCTGCTCTACAAAGAGCGCACCAAGCGTCTCCACGACGCTAGGTTGAGGGGCCCGAAGGAGTTTCAGGTCGGTGATCGTGTTCTGTTATTCAATGCACGCCTGAAGCTCTTTCCGGGCAAGCTCCGTTCGAGGTGGTCGGGTCCCTTCACGGTGACCCAAGTTTTCCCGCACGGTGCGGTGGAGATCAGCAATGCTCAAACCGAGCCATTCAAGGTGAATGGCCACCTCCTAAAGTTATACTTGGGAGGTGCTGTCGAGCGCGCAGAGCTGCTGATCAAGCTCGAGGACCCTTAGTTCCTCTACTGGCGTCCAGCTAAAAGACGGTAAAGAAGCGCTTGTGGGGAGGCAACCCCACCACGGTTTGCATTTCTATCCTTTTCCTTTGATTTTTTGTCGTTTTTGAGTCTTAGAGTCTGTCTGGAGTCTGTCTGGAATGTATTTCGTGCCTCTGGCGGTGCCTTTTAATGTGCCATTGGGTAAATTTTCGAGCCGGGGCACGAATGAGTTTGGGTGGGTTGAAATTGGAAGTTGAAAAATCCACATTCTGGGCTCGGCCATAAAAACACGGGCAGCAGGGGGTCAAAACACGGCCGTGTTTTGCCCCTTGTCCGCCCGTGTTTTGCTTTTAGACCCAGGGAGCGCGCGGCCTAAAAAGCACGGGCAGCAGGGGGTTCAGAACACGGCCGTGTTCTGCCCCCAGCCCGCCCGTGTTTTTAAGGAGGGGGAGCACGGCCTCGGCCATAAAAACACGGGCGGGCCAAGGCCAAAACACGGCCGTGTTTTGGCCGCCCGTGTTTTGACTCCCCCCCTATAAATGCGATTTTTTCCCCTTCCCCCTCATTTCCCCCCCATTTTTCTGCAACCCTAGCCGCCCCCCCCCTTCCCCCCTCGCCGGAAATCGCCCTCCTCCCTCCCCTCTTTGGTTTTTCAACCATTTCTTGCTCTCCCGACCTCCAAATCACAAACCGCGACCTCCCCCACGCTCCTGGCGTCGAGGAGCACATTACCCAGAAGGTTTGGGTGAGTTTGGCCGAGGTTGGGTCGCCGGCGGTGAGTCTCCGGCGAGCCTCCGGTGAGTTTTCCGGCGACGTCGAGGGATTTTTGCTCTTTTCTTCACCTTTCTCCGGGTAATTTCTTGCGTCTCCAGGTGTGTTCCTCCTTCCCTTACTCTTATTTTTGGAGAATCATTACCTAGAGTTAGGTGAAGAACTTGGATTGTGCTTGAATGTGCGATTGATTGGGTAGGCCGATTGGTTTCTTTGCATGCTCTGTTCCTTCTAGGGATTTCCGACTCTCGGCCTACCGTTGCATGTGGGAGTTCATTCCGGGTTTGGGGTATTTTTGAAAAATGTGGTTGGTTGCTTGGCAATTATTTGGCTTGGATTTATTGATTGTTTCCCGGGGGCCTAGTCCGCTGTCCCAATCGATTGATTTGAGGGCCCCCGGTGAATTTGGCTGTGTGCATTTTTGTGTGATGGGGATGTTTGTTTTTCGCCGGGAGTCTAGTCCACTGTCCATATCTCCCGATATGAGGACTCCCGGTGTGATCTTCACTAACATTGACCCCTTTTTGCTCGTGTCCCCTTTTGTCCGTTCTTGTGCTAGGCAGGATCATGGAAGCCTACCTCGACCAGTTGAGCATCACCCAGCGCCATGCACTGCGGAATATCCGCACCCGCTCCATTCCCGAGCACCTGTTCCTTGATTTTGGGGTGTTCGATGACCTTCACGCCAGGCCGCAGATGGAGGCCGCAGTGCGGGCGTATGGATGGCGGCGCCTGCTATGCCTCGCTGAGCCCACTTATCAAGAGCTCGTCTGGGAGTTCTATGCCTCCTTCTGCCACAACAAGAAGGGGAATGCCTACCACGGTGACGCCGTTCAATTCACACTTGGCGGGGTCGAGCACTCCCTCAGCTACTGGGAGTTCGCCAATGCACTCCGGGTGAACCCCCCCCACGCTAGCGATGGGACCCTGCGCTTGGACCTCACCGATCCCACGGATTTTCCCTGCCAGGCGTACTTCCACCGGATCTGTCATCCTGACTATGTGGATGTGGAGTACGTTGCCAGCCAGACGCGAGGCTCTCTCCTCCGACCTGAGTGGCGCATCCTCAACCACTTGTTGTGCAGCTCCTACACCCCCAGCCAGGGCTCGGCCAACCGGGTCACCCTCCGGACCCTGTGGTTCCTGGAGGCGATGGGCCGCTCTGAGGACACCATCCAGCTGGGCTCGGTGGTCGCCCGGACGTTCGCGAAAGCTGCAGCCAGCCAGACTCGCGCCCTTGTCTGTGGCCCGGTCATCACGGCCCTCGCTCGATACTACGAGGTCGACATCACCGGGATGACTATGGTCCACGGCCCCACTCCACTCAGTGAGACCACCCTCAGTCATCAGCACCTGGTGGCCAAACAGGGGCGTGTTCACTGGATTGCGGGGTTTCCCCAGCCACCTCCACCCGCCGAGGGCGACCAGGCAGAGTCCAGCGCCGCTGGATCCCGCCGGGTTCCTCGCCGCGCTACTCCTCGTGCTCAGGCTCCCCCGAGCCCCGCTGCTGCACCCCGCTCTCCTGCGCCCAGGTCTCCTCCACCAGTGGTGGTTCCCATCTCCGATCAGTTGGCGGCTATCGCTCAGCAGAACGAGCGCATCCTGGCCGGCCAGGAACTCATTCACACCCGCCTGGATCGCGAGCGGGACCGCGGCCGTCGTCTGATGTCCGGCCAGCACTACATCATGTCCTACCTGGGCATGGACCCGAGCGCCGTTCATTATCCTTTCGTCCAGTCCCCGGGGTTTGAGGACGAGTACCCACCACCTTCCGGCGATGGTGGCGATGACTGCTAGTGGCGCGAGCACCTGGTTCTGATCGCGATTCCATTTCCAGACTGAGACTCCATGTTTATGTTGTTTCTTTTGGATTTGTTTTCTTTTATTTTGGATTGTAGACTCGGAACTTCGGTTCTATCACCCAGTGTGTCTTTTGTGTGACTCTAGCTTTGTGCCGCGGACTGGGTCCACTCCCAGTCCTCTACTATTGTCCGATCTGCCTTTGGATCTCCGTTCCTGGTTTCACGGTAACATCGTTCCCCTTCCCTCTGCTCCATTGAGGACATTGTCGCATTTAAGTGTGGGGGGGTTCTTTGTATTATTTGGAACGGGTGTATGGGTGCTTGGAGCCTAGTCCACTGTCCAAATCTTGAGATTTGAGGGCTCCAAGCACGGCTGTTTGCTTGATATTTGATCGTATTGGCATTGTGGATGTGATTAGAGAATTGAATGGCTTTTGACTCGATGCATGACAACTTGAGTGTGACTAAGATAGCCTATTACGATGACTGAGATGTGTAGTAGAGTTGTGTAGGGGTTCAGTTTTCGACTGTTTGCTTACCAACTGCGACTTGTATTTGATCACTTGCTTTTGACAGTCATTTATGCATCTAGTTCAGGGAATCAGAATGTGAGATAGAGCATTTAGGTAGCCATGTGAGATTTGAGCCTGCTCGTTTCTTTCTTGTGCGATAGTTCCCTCTTCCATGAAATGTAGCATTCACGTTGTCACTAGCTAAGATGATGGAGGCATAGGATTAGCCCACGACCAAACTGACTGTCCTGATGTGTCATATCCCCTAGTCAGCCCCTTTGAGCCGTGTGTTATCCTTTCTTTCGGTCTGAAATGAAAAATCACCCTTTGCATCTTTTAGAAGGTTCCACAGAGTGGTTTTTGCATGCTGTCTGCTGTTCTGCTAATTTTAATGTGAGGGTTGGAGGTAGTGCTTAAAATTTGGGCGTGTGTTTGAAAATGTGCAGAGGTGGTGGTTCTCTTAAAAAAAAAAAAAAAAAACAAATAAAGAAAAACAAAGAAAAAATGGAAGCAAAAGAGAGCCACCACCAAAAATCTGGAATAGTGCCCATTAAGTAGTGTTTCTGAGCAGTCTGGCCTGGAAATGCTAGCATTTGTATAACCTCCTTCGCTCTTGTGCTCTAAAGAATTTGATTAATGCAGAATAGTAGGACGAAAGTTACTGGTTTGCTTGATTGTGGTTTTGTTGGGTTTGGAATTGTGGAACCTTGTGCTATAACTGCCACCACCTAAAAGGCCTGTTCCCCATGTCCAAGACCCTAGCCAGTCATTTGAACCTGTGTCTAAGCCCTCCGGATTAGTTAGTGGTGACACCCCCTTATGTGAACTCTAGCATTTAGAGGCTGCATTCATGGTGAAGAGACGTTAGGAATTGAGAGAAGAAGCATGCGCATTTTTCGCATCATATTGTCCTGACCCCACTGGTCGAGAGTGAGCGATTCATTTCTTCATTTTCTCTATACTCTTTACCCCGGTGAGGACCTAGATTGCTCGGTCTTAATTCTGATATCTTGAGCTTTGTGCATGATGTGACTGTTTTGAACAAGTGATTGAGTCAAGTCTATGTTGGTTGGTGAACATGAAAGAACTTTTCCTTTGCTCGACTCTATTGCATTCGAATGTCATCTGTGATGGTTGTCTAGGTTGTCGTTCGAGTTGCCATGTGTTGATGATCGAAAGCCAGTATGATCCACGTGTTTCGTGCTGATACGATTTGCCCTTGAGCCTGCTTGATTGTAATGTCTCAAGCTTACCTGGTGTCTGACTTGGTTTGCTTAGGGACAAGCAAACGGTTAAGTGTGGGGGAGTTTGATAACGATATATTTACATGATTTTATACCCCTATTTCTTATCCATTTGCGGAGCATGGTTGTGTGTTTTGGCCTATTTTACGCCGGGTTGTGCTACTTTGCCCTATTTCAGGTCCTAGGCGTCAAAGGGAAGGCCAAGCACGAGTTTCGGATCGTTTGGAGGTCGTTTGGACGAGCCAGGCCAAAACACGGGCAGGAGGCCCTCAGAACACGGCCGTGTTCCTGCGACCGTGCTTTTTATGCCGAGGCTTCCAAAGGAGGCGTGAACAACTCAAAAAAACACGGGCGGGCTAAAGGAGAAACACGGCCGTGTTTCAGGCTGAGCACGACCGTGTTCTCGAGCTGCCCGTGGCCGTGCTTTTAAGGCTGAGGCAAAACACGGGCGGGCTGAGGCAGAACACGGCCGTGCCCTCGACCGTGTTTTGCCAATGATGCCCTTTTGAAGGCAGATTCGAGCCAAAGAGAGGGAATTCGATTTTCTGGGCAAAAACAGAGTTTTAGAGAGAGAAAGAGCGAAGAACAAACCCTAGGAGCTATCTTGGAGTGGATTCCTCATCATTGAAGCCCGGATTGCGTCCCTAGGAGTGAAGATTGACATCCCAGAGCAGATTTTCCTCATCTTTATGAGTATGGCTACTCTGATTTCTGTTTTCCTTTCTCTCTCTATGGAGTAGAACCTCTCTCTCACTTGGGTATGAAGAACCCTAGTTCCTGATGTTAGGGTTTTGATTGTAATGACTTGGGAATGATATTATTGTTTGATTTTAATCGAATGACGCATGTTTCATGAATTGATTTGAGTCTGATCAGCTTGTTTCAATTTCTGCTTCAACCTGAGATAGATAGAATCTGATTAGGTTGTTAGAGCTTCTTCATTCGATAGTAGGAGATTGGCTATACGAGAGTTAGCCAGTTTACTGCTTTGTACTGGTGTTCTTAACGCCAGTAGTGGAGTTCTGTGTTTATAGCCTCAGCTTTCTATCCCGGTGAAGACTAGTCGTCTGCCGGGTAGTTAGACTGAGAGGGCTTGGTCAGCTTAAGAGATTCCAAGCTACTGTCGGATCTTCCGCAGTCTAATCAACAGTAAATCAACCCAGGGAATTGCAATTGAACCTAACTAAGGGGCTAGGGGGATTCAATCCCGAGTGACTCTTAACTGCTTTTGAAAACCGAACCATTTCCTGCTTTCTTACTGCTTTTGCTTTAAACAACAATCACTCGAATTAGTTTGCTAGATAATAGAGAATCACGGAGTAAGCAGTAGATCTAGACCCCGGGTTGATAATTAAACTTGCCTGTTACTGTATTCCCGGACTGCGATTACACTTGGTCGCAGTTTGGTGTTGTGTTTTGGCGTGTCAGGTGCACCGATTTCCCAGTAGGTGACCACAAGTTGTGTCGGCGACTTGAGTTTCGAGTTGCATCGCCACTATTGGTCCATCCTGTTGACTGATAGTCGAGACTTGTCGAGACAAGTTGTCGAATTTGGCCGTGAGAGCTGTAAATTTCTCGTCCTGCTTATCCACCTGATTTTGAAGCAGCGCAACGACTTGTTCATGAAAAAATTGTTGTGATCCCGCCTAGGTGACGGGTTGGCTATCACTCATCGCGTTTTTTGCCCGATCATCAGTAGGCTGGGTGCAAACGTCGATCGCGTTGCTCACTGCCGCCGCCTACTTCTTCTTCTTTTTTTGTTCCGAGAGCAGAACAGTAGGGTCACCGGTAACAGGGCCCTTGGACCGAGTCCAGTGACTTGTTTCGATGCTGCTTTCCTTCGTTGTCGTCGTCCTCTGTGTAGAACCAGGCTATAGATGCCACTTGATGAGCCCGATCTCGGGTCTCAAAGGTTTCAAAGATGTGCAGGAAGCTAGATCAAGCAATGTACTTGATCTCAGTAAGGACAGAACTCAAACCCACTCGAATTAAGCGGAATTGAACTCGAAATTGGATGGAACGAAAGGGAATCCTTACACCTGGAAGGGTACACAATCGTGTAATGAAGCTTTCGATGTAAACGAGTTTGTTTGCTCGATCAATAAGCAAGATCCAGCAAGTTTTGGTTGCAACCAAAACCAAACAAATTCACAAACTCTCAAGCTAGGGAATTGAAGTAAAAATTTACTCAATCGTATTTAGTCTTAACTCATACACGCATCAAGCCTTTTATAGGCAATTAACAATCAACAACCTACGCTAAAATGGATTAAAACTACTCCTAATTCAACTATAAAAGTAACTACTACTAATCCTTGTGGCACAAGGATTCCAAGTCTCACATTACAAGGAAATAAATAGCTCAACATAGCAAATTTGGACGTCTTGTTCATGGGTCAAACGAACTCCAATTATTTAGCCAATTCCTTTACGTTGTAGATTGTGAAATGTAGTTTCATAGGGTACTCGTATATGGCCTTGGTTCTTCCCCATCTGTCTGAAATGAAGCCCTAAAGTAGCCATCTCCAACACAGTTCCAGACTTGGCCGTTTTTAGACAAAATTCCAGTTTCTGGCTAGCAACTTGGAGGCTTTGGGAAATCATCATAACGGCTTCTCCTGGCTTATCCAAAGCTTCCATCGTGTAGAGAAACATCTTTAGTTCAGTTCCATTCCCTTTCCTTGCATTTCCTTTAAACCATTTGGGAGTAACAAGCTTCCAAAGATTGTATCCAACAACACAAAAGGGACTTAGCCAAAATTCCCTCTTCTTACCCGTGATTGATCCAGCTTCTTGATCGAACCTTTGAGGTTTGTAATTTAAGGGGTTTGGGATTATATCAGGTTGCCAATATCGAGAGGGATAGTAAAGCTACCTATTTCGGACAGATTTTTGGGCAAGCGGTTGAGGAGTAAGCTGAACACTCCTCGCCAAGAGTCACGTTGGTGAGGCCTTCAATCTTTGGCTTCTTGGCGAGGAATCCTTTGAGGTACTTAGCATATCTTAGCATTTGAGCCATGGCTTCAAGGAAAGGGATATTGAGGTGGAGGTTGCGGAGCATTTCCATGAAACCTCCAAACTCGTTCTCCAACCTCTCCTTGAACATCCTCGTGGGGTAAGGAAGAGGCGGCGTGTACCCGCTCAGCGACGATGCCTTCTTTGCCGCCTTCCTCTCTCTTAATGAGGGCTTCATCTCTCCATCCTTTGGGTTGGTATCTTACTTCTCAATCACTTCTTTGGTGGTGACTCCCGGAGTCACCTTCACACTTACCACTTGAATTGCATTCACCCCGGCATGGTCCTTGGGGTTCACCACGGTTTGGGAAGGTAGGGCTCCCTTTGGTCTCTCGGTGAGGATGCCGGAAAGATTGCCAATTTGCACCTCCAAACTTTGGAGGCTCGCTTGATGGCTTCAAAAACCTGCCTCGACCGAGGTAAACTTGGTGGTCGCCACATCCATAAATAGCTCTATTTTCTCGAACTTTTGAGAACTCGTACTCACGAAGGTGTTCACAAGGTCTTCAAGCTAAGATAGCTTGTCGGGTTGTTGTGGTTGTTGAAACCCTTGGCCACCTTGTGCTTAGTACGGTTGTTGGAAGCTTGAGCCTTACTGAGGCCTTTGTTGGATGAAGGTTACCGAGGTTGGTAATTTCCCGTGGGGCCTTGAAAACCAGGGGGCCTCGGATTAGTCGGTGATGACCAAGCAAAATTGGGGCTGTTCGTCTATCCGGGATTATAAGTATTTCTATACGAGTTGTTAGCCCTAGCAAATGCCACGAAGTTGACTTGTTCCTCCGGGGTAGTTGCCTCCTTCATTGCCTGACACTCCGCCGTATCATGGCTAGTGCTAGAGCACCAGTGGCACGACATCACCGACATTTTTCCTTGCCTCTTATCTTCAAGCATTACCTCTATCAACTTATCCAACTTCGCCTCAAGCGGAGCGCTTGCTCCCACGCTTCTCACTCCCCTATCATTGCTTCTTCTCCCACTTCTAGTCAATCCCCAATTGTACCCCCTGAGGGCCATGTCTTCAAGTAGCTCAGTTACTTGGGGCGGAGCCATATTCATCAATTTCCCTAGACACAAGGAGTCAATGAGAATTTTATCTTGTTGAATTAGACCTCCATAGAAGGTTTCAATCCGAAACTGTTCTTCAAATCCGTGGTGAGGGCACTGAAGAAAATAATCGGAGTACCTCTCCCAAGCGCCCCTCAAGGTCTCGTCCTCTTCTTGCTCGAAATGGGCAATCTTCTTTCTCCACTCCGCCGTCTTCGAAGGCGGGCAGTAGCGAGTCATAAACTTGTAGAGGAGGTCGTCTCATGAGGTGATTGACCGAGGTGGGCGATTGTTTCAGCCGGCACACCATCGATTTTCAAACTCCCCGCGAGCTCCAAGAATCTCTGCACGTGCTCTCTTGGTGACTTTCTCTCAAGGCCGTGGAACAAAGCATTGCTTTATATCATATTCACTAGAGCCGGCTTGATCTCGAAATTGTTTGCCGCCACTGGAGGATGTAGGATTGGCGATTGAATGTCCGCTGGGCGTGGGGCCATATAGTACTCCATTGTCCTCAGGGCTTCCTCTTCCTCCGCCGCATCATTTAGCTGACGAGCTTGGGCGGCTACATCTTGTCTTTGGTTCCCGCCATTTCAACTCCAACCACGGGTTCAACTTCCACTTCTTCAACTTCTTCTCCACAAACACCGGGTGAAAGAACCCTAACCTGGCCAGGTACTAATTTTACTAAAATGCCCTTGAAAATTAAAATACTCAAAAAGCTTAAACTGTAGTGGGGAAATTTTCATAAATAAAATACTGAAAGCACACTCTTGTAGTTCAAAACAATGCCCTAACATGTGGGCAAATTAAACTCAAAATTTAAAATCTCAAACTCATCTCCAGTCTATACTCATAATCATAAATTCTTGTGGCAAGGAAACACAATAATGGTGTTGATAGAGGAATGAGTTTCGAGTAAATTTTGGGGACGAAATTTTTATAATGGAGGTAGAAATGTTACACCCCATCTTTTTTAAGTCCAATAGACCATTGTGCCCTTGGTGTAATTTGTGAATTCCCACCTTAATATCGAAGAGGATTAAGAATGTGATCTTTCGGTTCAAACAATGTCGAACTTTGATATAAAATAAGGAAGTTATAGACGTGAATTGGTTTTGGAATCAAGACTCAATCAAGGATCGATTGCGAGTGGGCTTTATCAATTCGGCCGTAACTGATTTTAAGGTTTCAGCCAGTGGGTTCTTGTTGGGCCTGGCGTAGAGACGGGCTCGTGGCCCGGGAAGAGAAAAAAATAACGGGCTGAGGCTCGAAAGGGAGAAAGTGGTGGTGCTTCTCAGGAAGAACTCGACCGGAAGAAGGGTGCAGAAAGGGGAAAGAAAGAAAACAGAGTAGCAGCGGTAACGGAAGTGGGGCTTCGGGTGCAATCAAAGGGGGGGGTACCGAATGGGTTTATTTCGAAATTAAATTGTGTGCAAATAGCTCGCCTTTAAGGTTAGTAGTTAAAGGGTGTATATTCAACAACGAAACAGTCCAGGAGACCAAGCATTTCCCAATCATCATCGTCGTCAACATTTCTGCCACCAACCTCCGCTACCTACTTTTCTCATTGCTCACCTAACCCGGCCGGGTACTACTTTTACTAAAATGCCATTGATAAATAAAATACTCAAATCTTAAATTTTTATGGGAAAATTTTTCCATAAAAAAGTACTGAAAACACACACTTGTAGTTCAAAGCAAAGCCCTAACACGTGGGCAAATTAAACTCAAACTTTAAAATCTCAATATAATCTCCATTCTATACTCATAATCATAAATTGAAAATGTCCTTGCTGCTACTGAAAAACTTAACTAGGAGTCCTCCGTGACGCTTGCACTACCCTTCTCTAGCTGGCTGCCCTCGAACTTTTCCTCTCGAACTCGCTGCTCTCTAACTGCTCCTCTAGCTAGCTGCTACCGATCTGGTTCTAGCTCATTCCCTTACTAATGCCTGGTGAGTGAGATGGGGTCAGTCTACGCCCTTACGTTTTAATACTTCTAATACTTGAGTACTTTACTTAAACACTTAACTTTGACTAGTGGAAGTTGTTTGTACTTCCGATCTTAAAATCTTAACTCTTAAACTTTGAGGGAGTTGAAGTTACTCTCCTCTCTTAAAGCTCAAATCTTGACTTAAATCTTTTGACTCACACGGGGATCCCTCACTAGCTAGTCTGGTTGCTAACTCATACGTATGAGAAGCCGTCCTGGCTTTCCTTAAACTTAAACTTAGTTAGGGAAGTCGTAACGATTCATCCCCCTAACAACTTAAACTTATCGTGGTGGCTCTTCACCACGATTCTCAAGAGCATAACTGCTGCTCCTCTTAAAAGTCTCAAGAGCATAACTGCTGCTCTATCTCAAAATGTCTCAAAAGGCAACGGACTGGCGCTAGTGTCTAAAAACACTTAAAGGTGAGTTACTTCTTTAAAAAGAACTTGTTTCTTAACTTAAACGTAATTGTAAGTAAAGCACTCAACAACATAAAACTGAAAGCATAAATCACATAAATCATATGACATCATATAAGCATGCAAGGGCAAGTAAGACACATAACAGTCAAATCTCAAAAAATTAAAAACCGTAAGGCGTAGAATTTACCCCCTTTACACTCACCTTCGTAATCAATCGATAATCCTTGATCATCATTAAGGTTGATTGCACTTGTGACCTCTTTCCTATTGGGTCACCATTCCATCGTCTTTCCTTCTGCCGTAGCTAGACCTTCTAATCCTTGGGAATGCTAACTAGCACCACCTGCTACATTTTTATTTACGTCCAACACCATAGGCACATCTAGGAGGGCATAATCAAGTCCACCTTCGGCCACCTCCAATAGACATCTTCAACTTCTTTCCAACGTGTACAATTTCCATTGCTGAACTTTGGCATCGTGAGTGGCGGAGGGCACTTCTTTCTTCTCGTCCAAACAATAACCCCTTCACAACCGGACAAAGGATCACTTGGTCCAATTAATTCCCTAATCCCATGAAACCCTTTATTTAACGTACGTGAGGAAATGATTTGCTTACCTACAATCCAAGTTCTCATCACCGTCATATCGTCCACAATCGGTTAGCCTCTCCAAACGTCGCTGCCATGACAGCAATAATCGAAGGCTACAACACCACCACCAGCCTACGTCATGTCCTCCTCTCGGTCTCCATTTTATTTCATTGGTGACGTTGGTGTTTGCGCGCTAGAAAAAGAAGGATGGTGGGATCTGCCGCTCTGGAGGTTTTCTCATCGGCCGCTCTAGAGCTAGGATTGGTTTAGGGTTTTTCTTTTAGTGAAGCGGGATGGGTTTTTGGCGTGGTAGTTGTTGTTGAACCTAAATGAAGATCGATACATCACATTTCCTCCCTCCTTGCGAAAAATTTTGACCTCAAAATTTATTCCTCGCGACAACCTAAGGTCTTACTTAAGAAAATCCTTCTACTATTGGGATGTATACTTCCTTTATCTAATACGACTTTGAGCTATGAACCCTTTCCTCTAATTCATGTGGTTCTTGGCCAACTAATTACTCACCCACTTTTGATAAATCTCTTGCTCAAGCTAGTTACTTGCTTAATGCGTCTATGGCACTATGGCACTCTACCTTCTTAAATGCCTCTGATGCTGTAATGGATTCGTAGCTCATATTGTTCTCAACTATTTGTCTTGAGTAATAAATTATTAGCCTGCCCTAAACAAGTCATGTCTCGTCGTAACTTCAGCTCGTAACAGGCCCAGACCTTGAACTTCGTCCTCCCTATCTTGACTGCTGACGACTCTCCTTGGTATCGGATGTTTGAATTGCTTAATGATTACCTCCGATGTTGGTTCCTAGGTATCGCTTCTTCTCGCTTTATAGGCCTCGTTATACCCCTCTTTGATAATTCCACTTATTACGCACTCTTGATGCCTGATTCACCATATATGGTACCTTTAGCATGAGAAAATCCCCTACACACCCCTATTAATGTTCTTAGTACCCCTTTCAACCCCAAGGTTACTAATAGCGGCTTAACCTCCATCTTGTTTATCGCAAAACTCTTTTAACGTAACCTCATCTGTGGTTGACCACATATATCACCTAGGTCCTTGTACCTTATAACTTTGAATCTCTTACTTTCTTCCAAGATTCTTCGTTTCCTCCTTTTCGCCATCAACTGAATGGTCATCTCCTTGTTACTTCTTGCTTTACCCTGAAACCTCACACTACTACTCTTACT
Organism: Linum tenue; assembly: GCA_946122785.1. Taxonomy (NCBI): domain Eukaryota; kingdom Viridiplantae; phylum Streptophyta; class Magnoliopsida; order Malpighiales; family Linaceae; genus Linum; species Linum tenue. The sequence goes on along the minus strand of CAMGYJ010000011.1, from coordinate 24,895,704 downwards.
TGTTGTATGCCTTAAAAGCATCCTTTGCATCTTTCTCTAGCTTGATAACAATTTTATCACTCCTCTCACCCGCATAGGCGATCTTGGCTTCACTTTGGGGTACCCTATAAGATTCCCTAAACTCATATCCCTATTACTTCTCTACTCGTGACTCTTCCCTTGATGTTACTCGCTAGTTCTAGATGGCCCTTGTTCTCGATGTAGTCACCCAGGTTCTCATATTCTCTTCTCACTTATGTACCTTGACCTATAAGGTTCTCCCTTTGACTATTCTTGACGACCATGATTCCACCTTACAATTGGCCGAAATTCCTCGATGGACTTCCTATGGATCAACTGTTCTCTACTGGTAATCAACCTAATGCTTTCTTGTTGTCTGTTGTACTCCTGCTTTGGCCCGTCCTAGCTATCTTCCTTGACGCATACATCGTTCGGTCGACGACCACATTTTCTTTTTGCATCGTCCTATGGTGTTCTCCTTGCTTCTTTACTTTTACTACCCTTCTGTTGTTGCTTTCTACAATATTCGGTCACCAAACTCCATTGAGTATCTTCCCGTTATTGTTTGGGTCAAAGCTTCCAATAGAAGATTTCCCTGACTAGGATTTAACATACGTCATTCATGTCATTTATCTCGATTGATGCCTACATATGGCCTTAATCTCATAGTCTGGGTTCTTAGTGGGCTTAACTGAACGTGCCTTACTTATCCTTAACTAGCCGCTTCCATGGATGACATCCTACTATGCTTCTCCCACCCAGAGTGGGTCACCTTGGGTAAGGTAACCTAATGACTTCCTCCTTCTTGGTAATGCTTTTCCTCGTCGTACTCCACTATGCATTTTCTTGAACCCGAGTCACCTACACATATTCCCAAACCTTCATCAGAACTTCCATGTGATTCCTCGAATACTCGGTTGGATTAATGACTTACTCCTACAGCTAGTTTCGAGACTTCAGCTCTTAGCCACCTCTTTCCAACTTACTATAGAGGTTCCTCCTTCTGTCACCTCTCATGTACCCTAGATGGCTAGGTGCTCCCTCCTTTTAGGATAGGACAACCACACAAAAGATCATCACAAACTCTTGCATTCCCCTTTCAATGGTCCCAACAACTTCCTGACCTTTCGTGATCTGGGTAGTTTGTAGGGTCTCTCATATCCCAATCCATCCTCTTTCTAGATTGGCGTTGTTCACTAGAACATTATTATTCTTGATCCAAGTTCATCCTCTACCTCGATTATCTTGATGCTTGTCTTTTTCCTTTTAAAGGCTTGCTATCGGCCTAACTCCCCAGGGTCATGTACCCTTTTCACTACTGACCTAGTTTATCCATAAGGGTTCCTTTATTGTCATACGTAAACGACCATGCCTCCTCGTTGCCTTGACCTTTTGAATTCTTGACGTCCTTTCATACTCCCTGTAACCTACTTATTTCCTCCTTTGCTTCATTTATACCACCCTAGCTTTTCTTAAAGTCTAAGCTCTCCATTGGTCCTTGTCACTGTGTTGTAAAAGCGTCGAGCCATCGACCACTAAAACTAGCTGAGGGACTTCTTGTTGTACATCTTCGTTGCTTGACTCGTTGCCACCTCGCAACTGCTTAGGGTCAAGGACCCTGAAATCCTCCTTTCCTTATAGCCACTGCCATCTAGTAATTGTAACTCTTTCTTCGGAGATTCATAGTTCTCCTATTTGTTTGTCTTAGCTTATTAGATCGTCCACTTGTTTCCTAGTAGTAAAATCCTCGTACTACTCCTTCAACTCCTTCAACATCCTTGAGGTATTCCCTTTCAATTGGCACCTCGTTGCTGGTGTTTGGAGTTTTAGTCCTCGCACATTTGATTTTACCTCCACAGACCTTTGCAACGTTCCTCCTTCCTTCTCTAGGTTGATGATGATGATCAGTTTGCTAACGTCCGAGTAGTTGGTTAACTAATTGAGAAACTACTATCCATCATGTCGATGAGATACTTGGTCTTGAGAGCCTTTGAGATTCTACTTGGGTTTGTCACGTTTCTTTCATCCTTTCTTTCTTACTGGCGATCACCATATGCCTAAATCTCTCATTTGACAAACCACGACATGTTAACTAAATCGCGTCGCAGCCTATTCTTAAACAATCGCACCCTGAGCTACCATCCCTTCGTGCCGTGCTGTCATAGTTATTCACCTTAATATGATTAGAGTAGACTGGAGATTCTATAAACACTTAAAAGATCCTTGACTCATTTTCCTTTCCTTTAAAACAAAACCTTTAAAAACTGAGACCGAAATTCCAGTATTCCTTGGAAACCAAGGAACAGAGGAAGACTGGCTCTGATACCAAAATGAAACATCCTAACCCGGCCGGGTACTACTTTTACTAAAATGCCCTTCATAAATAAAATACTCAAATCTTAAATTGCCGCGAGAAAATTTTTTACATAAATAAAGTACTGCAAACACACACTTGTAGTTCAAAGCAAAGCCCTAACACGTGGACAAATTAAACTCAAACTTTAAAATCTCAATCTAATCTCCAGTCTATACTCATAATCATAAATTGCAAATGTCATTGCTGCTACTGAAAAACTTAACTAGGCATCCTCCGTGACGCTTGCACTACCCTTCTCTAGTTGGCTGCCCTCGAACTTTTCCTCTTGAACTCGCTGCTCTCTAACTACTCCTCTAGCTAGCTGCTACCGATCTGGTTCTAGCTCATTCCCTTACTAAGGGCTGGTGAGTGAGATGGGGTCAGTCTACGCCCTTACGTTTAATACTTCTAATACTTGAGTACTTTACTTAAACACTTAACTTTGACTAGTGGAAGTTGTTTGTACTTCCGATCTTAAAATCTTAACTCTTAAACTTTGAGGGAGTTGAAGTTACTCTCCTCTCTTAAATCTCAAATCTTGACTTAAATCTTTTGACTGACACGGGGATCCCTCACTAGCTAGTCTGGTTGCCAACTCATACGTATGAGAAGCCGTCCATACTTTCCTTAAACTTAAACTTAGTTAGGGAAGTCGTAACAATTCATCCCCCTAACATCTTAAACTTATCGTGGTGGCTCTTCACCACGATTCTCAAGAGCATAACTGCTGCTCATCTTAAAAGTCTCAAGAGCATAACTGCTGCTCTATCTCAAAATGTCTCAAAAGGCAACGGACTGGCGCTAGTGACTAAAAACACTTAAAACGACTTCACCTTCTTGGAGGTGAGTTACTTCTTTAAAAAGAACTTGTTTCTTAACTTAAACGTACTTGTAAGTAAAGCACACAACAACATAAAACTGAAAGCATAAATCACATAAATCATATGACATCATATAAGCATGCAAGGGCAAGTAGGGCACATAGCAGTCAAATCTCAAAAGCTTAAATACCGTAAGGCGTAGAATTTACCTTCTTTACACTCACCTTAATAATCAATCGATAATCCTTGATAATCATTAAGGTTGATTGCCCTTGTGACCTCTTTCTTATTGGGTCACCATTCCATCGCTATTCCTTCTGCCGTAGCTAGACCTTCTAATCCTTGGGAACGCTAACTAGCACCACCAGCTACATTTTTATTTACGTCCAACACCACATGCACATCTGGGAGGGCATAATCAAGTTCACCTTCGGCCACCTCCAATAGACACGTTCAACTTCTTTCCAACGTGTACAATTTCCATACCTGAACTTTGGCATCGTGAGTGGCGTAGAGCACTTCTTTCTTCTCGTCCAAACAATAACCCCTTCACAACCGGACAAAGGATCACTTGGTCCAATTAATTCCGTAATCCCATGAAACCCTTTAGTTAACGTACGTGAGGAAATGATTTGCTTACCTACAATCCAAGTTCTCATGACCGTCATATCGTCCACAATCGGTTAGCCTCTCCAGACGTCGACGCCATGACAGCAATACTCGAAGGCTACAGCACCACCACCATCCTACGTCATGTCCTCCTCTCGGTCTCTATTTTAGTTCATTGGTGACGTTGGTGTTTGCGCGGTGGAAGAAGAAGGATGGTGGGATCTGCCGCTCTGGAAGTTTTCTCATCGGCCGCTCTAGAGCTAGGATTGGGGGGGGGGGGTGATGGGAAAAGGACAATGAGGGTCGAGCGCCCTCTTGGCCAGTTTTTCCTTTTTTTTAATAATAATAATAATAACAATAATAGTTATTATTATTATTATTCCTAATCCGCGGTTGCAATCCTTAGTACGTAACCGTTAATCCAACCGGTCACGTATTATGGTCGAACCTGAACCCAAAGGTCAGGGTGTAACATAACGCAGTTTCCATTGCCAAGTTTTAGGTATGCAACCGAACGACGATACGTAACGCGGTTGACATACATTAGTATTGACATCGGACGGCGATACGTAAATTGATACCCATTACTTTGCTCCAATAATTTGCTATATGTGTCGCTGCCTGCCACCATTTCCATCTCCTTCTTCCTTTCTTTAATTCTCCCTGTCCCCAATATAAAGAACTTATATGTGTCAATCCCTCTCCTTATATCACCTTCCGCCGAGTCCATCGTCGCCCAAGTCATGAGGCAGTCCCTCCCCACCGAAACACGTAGCGCGGCCTTCGAATTACCCACAGAAAAAGCTCTCCTACTTTTGGTCTTGAGACGCGAGGAGCCGGATTGGTGACGGGTTGAGTTTGCAAGGAGAAAAGTAGGTAGCGGAGGTTGGTGGCAGAAATGTTGATGACGATGATGATTTGGAAATGCTTGGTTTCCTCGACTAATTCATTGTTGAATATGCACCCTTTAACTATAATCTTACAAAAAAGACGCTCTCTCTCATGGCAGCTTCTCTCTCGACTATTCTCTCAAATAACCTAGATCAATCTCAAATATTCACCATCTTCACAGCTTCCAGTCATGGAGCCTTCACAGAAATGGTCGACAGGCATATCAATCAATCTCGTCACCAGTCTTGGAGGTTTAGAGAAAAAGAAGGAGTTACTCCTACACGGAGTCACAGTAGAAGGATAGGAGAAGTAGGGATAGGGATTGGGGGAAATAGATGCCAATCATGTTTGTAGAAACTTCCGCCAAGAAAGAGGAGGAGGAGGAGGAAATAGTTGACTCAGAACCCTCTGAGGATTTCTCTACTTGTAGGGGAGACATGGAAAGAAGGGGAAATCAAACAGCAGGAGAAGTAAATCAGGGCATTTATGAGGCACATAACTCGATTGGCTCTTTTCGGCTTGTGCCAGGAGAAATAGGGAATGATAGATGGGTTATCAAAATGTAGCATGGAATAGTAGCAAGCAAGGGAGAAAGACAACTGCGGCATCATTGCAAAAACAGAAGGAGAAAGGAAGGAGTATTCACTGATCAGGGAGCATTTAATGGGGGGTTTTCTTTAATGAGGGGATTAGACACTAGTGGAGACTGGAGAGGCTGCCAGTCTGCGACAACGAATCAGAAGAAGCAGAGAAGAGATTTGGCGACAGAAGGGATTTTGGGTTTCTATCACGCCTGAGAGGGGAGTAGGTACGGGGCATTTAGTTACTCCAATCGAAGATTGGACAAGGGGGTGTCCCTATAAAAGGATCAAGCTGGGGAATACCATCTGCATTCTCTACTTAGTGATAAAGCTAAGAACGAAACGCATAAAAAACGAGAGGAAAAATACTCAGGAAAAAGGAAAGCCCTTCAGATCAAAGAGTGAATCAACGCCCGTGAAAATGGAGATTAATCAGGGAGGTGTGAGAGGAGTGCGCAATCATCTCATCTTCAATGTTCAACCTCAAGTGGTGCGAGCGAGGGGATCAAGGATGACCATGTTGTTGGGAAAGTGGATCACGGACTCAAACATTGGCCTCTTCAAAGCAAGGAATTCAGCGGCCAGCAAATGAAGACTGTTTGGGGAAGTGGAGACATCAAAAGAGGATGATAACTTATTTGTGCACACTTTTGAGAATGAAGCGAAAAGAGATGCGGTGTGGAAAGGCAGACCTTGGAATATTGGGAACTCACTAGTGGCGGTGAAGAAGTGGGACAGAGAAGGGAGCGCAAAGGAGGTATAATTCTCCACTGCGACCATGTGGGTTCAGATGCATGATCTCCCTCAGTCGCTAAAACATGAAGAAACCATCAGGGCGGTGGCGGAGTACACCTTTCCAGTTTTCCATGGAATTGATAGACCCAACATCGAGTATAGAGGATGGAGAAAATTTATCAGAGCTCATGTGGAAGTCAATATTGATGATCCCATCGCCATTGGGTTTGAATACACGTGTGGAGAAAGATGAGTCTGAGTTGGTTTCAAGTATGAAAGAATAATTGATCTTTGCTACTGTTGTGGGAGATTAGGTCACATGATGCAGAACTGCCTGACTAGAGAAGAAAGCAGGAGGAAGGGATTGAGCATAGAAGCCTCAGAGGTGTATACGGTGGCGCTGAAGGCTGGTCATGACTCCCCGGTAAATACTTCGCCGAAGTCTTCCAGGTGCCGACTTGCCGCTCAGGTGGAGGAGAGTCTGCGGGGAGAAAGGGAGCTCATCCTCCGAGGTCGAGAGGATAAGTTAGTCCAACTGACACTGTCCCCTGCTGATCATAGAATGGAGATTGCCTACCCACCTGAGTTCTGATATCTGCAAAGGGGACGTCCTCGAGCAACTTTAGGGAACAAGATGGCAGACAATGGTACGGTGAAAAGGAGAAGCAAGAAGGGTACTATCCAAGCAGACTGGAGATTGACCTGGAGGCAACCAAGAGGCCATCCAGTCATCGTTGGTCATCAACGAGGGAGAGCTCATCTGGAAAGAGCATGGGGAGGCCCAGAGAAGAAGTGAAGAACGCTTGGGCCTTCTTGAGATGGGCCAGCAGCTTACTCTGGCTGGACCGAGGAGTGGAAACATGCTGGACTTACCAACCGAAAAGGAGAAGGTGCAGCCCAGCCTGCCAAGGTCACCACCAAGAAGCGCCATTGGAACCATAATCCAAGTAACCCAGTATGCGATGGAGATTATAAATGGAGAACCTCAAGTGGAGAATCAAGCCAGCCCATTGAATAAGAGGAAGGAGGACCAGGGACAGACGGGGGAGTCAGCTTCACTAGAGATCTCCAATCTTTCAAACTTCAGTGTTGATTCTCTTGATTTTAACCCAGGTGAGGAAGAGTTAGGAAAAGGAAGAAGAAGGCATGTGTACCGAAGGAGGAGTCCATGGCAATCATAGCAACAGGAAAGCAAGCCGAGGAAGGTCTTGAACCAAAATCGCGGGCAGCACTGGCAGCCTGGAGCCACCTCCAGCAGAATGAGGCTGGTGAGCTGGAATTACAGAGGCTATGGCCAGGCCTCTAAAAGAGTTACTGCAAAAACCTTTGTCGCAGATTTCGACCATCAATCTTCTTCTTGATGGAGACAAAACAGGAGGAGAGCTTCATGGATGAAAAAAAGAAGAAGATTGAAGTTTTCATATTCAGAGTATGTTAGTCCTAGTCAAGGTGGAAGTGGGTTAGCTTTGTGGTGGAATGAGGATGTATCGATCAAGGTGATTGATAGGTCCAGGTTCTACATTGATGTGTGTATTAGTAAGGGTGGTAGTGATAGTTATTGCACTATTGTTCATGCTCCCACCACGGCGGTGGAGAGAAGGTCGTTGTGGGATCAACTCAGAACTTTCAGAAAAAATGTGGACGATGAATGGCTCCTAGTAGGAGATTTCAATGTTGTTCTGTTAGATTTTGAAAATCAGGGGAGATGTCCCATAAGGAATGAAAACCAAGCCCCGTTTAAGTATTTTGTGGAGCGGAATGGATTGATTGATTTGGGTTTTAATGGACCGGTGTTTACTTGGAAAAATATGCAAAGGGGAAATGAGGGGAATAGGAAAAGGCTTGATCGAGGCCCTTGCTCAACATCGTGGCGTTTAAAGTACGATAGAGCTAAGGTGTTCCATGAGGTTTTCATGGAGTCAGATCATTGCCCTATTAGGTTCGATTTTGATTTGATTGAGGAAAAGAGAAAATCCCTTTTCGCTTTGACAAAAGATGGAGATTTGAGGAGGAATGTATTAGGATCGTTTCAAACATTTGGAATGAAGAAGGAGATGTGATGAGCGTTCTAAATAAGTGTAATTTACAGTTGGGGAGGTGGGCAAAGAAAGAAAGAAAGGGAAAAAACAGAAGGGAGGAGGAGATTAAGAAAATATTGTACCAAATCCAAGATCTTCCGGATAGTTGCTCTTTTGTGGAAGCGGAGCGACAATTGATGAATGAAATGAATATTATTTGGGAAAAGGAGGAGGAATTTTGGCAACAAGTTTCGAGAGTTAACTGGCTTCAAGGGGGGGGGGACCAGAATTCGTCCTTTTTCCATGCTTCTTGCATTCAAAGGAAAAGCTCCAACCGGATAAACAAACTAAAGAATGACCAGGGAGATTGGATTGATAATAAGCAGGTCGTAAAACAGATGGCTTTGGATTTCTATAGGAACCTGTTTACTGCTAGGGAAGCTGATGTTCTCCGAGTCGATATGGAGGGGTTCCCTAAGGTGGTGACAGGTGATATGAACTTGGAGCTTACAAAGGATCTAGAGAACGAGGAGATTAAACTACTAAGGAAAAGGTTGGTAATCAACAAAGCCTAGCTATCACTCATCCTAATAATCCACTTCTGCTTTTCTTTAACGAATTGGTTTAAATGAAAATACATTCAAATAACACCAACTCATCTAAGCATCATCATTCATAGTCATTTTCCAAGTCCATATGTTCTTCTACCTTTCTTCAACCAAGCGATTTCAAAAGAAAAGCAACTCCCATAATAAAAACAGAAAACCAGATCTGGTTTCCTTCATGTTCTTGTCTTGATCACTTTATTTTTATCAGGTATGCTCAGCTCTACTACATACTCCACTATATACGTAACTAAGCTAAAATCGGATTCATAAGCAATCAAAAACAGATTTGGCTAATACAAATTCTTAACCAGAAACAATCACAATCTCAACAAACTTATTAACATGAGTAAATCAAACATTAAAACACATAATCACAACAATTAGAATCCACTCTCTAAGTTACAGTAAAGCTGACTCACTCCTACTGTCACTCTAGAAAATGGCCAAGTGCAACCAATTCCTAAAGCGTAGTATAGCGGGTTTGGGTTTTAAAGACAACCCGGGTCCTAGATTTGATGACTACTCGGTGAATTCTTGTTATCTAGCAGTGAAACTTTAGTGCAAGTCCAACTTAACAAACAAACAAAGCAAGTTAAACGGTTGTTTTCAAGTCGAGAGAGGTCACCCGGATATGGTTCCCCCCTAGACTGTAGTTAAGCCGGATTGCAATTTACCAAGTTCAGTTTTCATGAAAGTTATACCGCGGAAGGTTCTTAAACAGTCTGAAGTCTCGACTAAAGGTCTCCAGACCCTCTCAATCTGAGTCTCTAGCGGGCAACTAACCTCCACCGGAGTAAACAGATTGAGGCCCTAACGAACCAAACCTCCACTACCGAAGTAAATTCGGTACAAAATAATGAATTGGCTCCTCGACTAAAGTCGCCAATTCACTACCTTCAACTAAGGGTGCTCTATCAACATAGGCAGATATTCTCTTTCTAGGTTAAAGCAGAAACAACAGGAATTTGATCAGGATTCAAGTCATTCAATCATTCAAACCTCAATCGAATATAATCAATTCATAAACTCTGTACTTGGGTTCATACAATCAGACCTAACATACAAATCTAGGGTTCCCCATACCCAGATGAATGGGGAAACTACTCCATGGAGAGAGAAGCAAAAGCAGATTCAGACGCGTAAATCATACCGTGAAGGATGAGTTTCTGCTCCTGGTTGTCAATCGGCACTTCTCCAAGCTCAAGTCGGGCTCCAATGGTGATGAAGATCAAGCTATGGCACTTGGGAACTCTGGTTCGTCGCTTTCTCTCTCTAGGAATCGCTATGTCTCTCTAAAACTCGGAAACTTTGATTTTCAGCCTTCTTTTCCCTTAAAACTGCTGCCTGTCGCGATACCCGGTCGAAATACCCAGTCGGATATTTTGGGTCTCGACCGGGTATTATTAAAACGCACCGTTTCGCTTTAGGGAAAAATCCCCGGTCATGTCCAGTAATCCCCGACCAGGGATTTAAGCTTCACGCCCGGGCCCCTCTCTGCTCCTCGGCGCTGCCAAAATGATAAATACCCGGTCGGGTATTTGACCCCCTGACCGGGTATTTTCCTCCTGCAACCCACTTCGTCCCAACTTCGCTCCTTTCGACCCAAAACTCGTTTCTCCGCCTCGATTCCAAAGTCGGGTCCTGAAATATGCCATAAACGCACAACCTAGCGTGAAATCGGCTTAAAAAACAAGAATCAACATCTCAAACGGCTTCAGAATAGGGGTGAAAAGATGTGTAATTATCGGTCTATCAAAAGCAAACGACAAAAAGCTCCATTTTGTGTAGTGTGTCCAAAGCTTATTATAACCGTCCAAAGTTGATCACGAAAACAGAGTTTCAAAACCACTAATCTTCAGAATTCACAATTTAAACCGAAACTAATATCATTCCCTAAACCCAAAACCTACCATGTAGAAAAACATGCCAAAAACCGAACCTTACCATTGTCGTCGTCGCTGGCGAAACTCAGAACAGCCGGCTACGAGTTTTTGTTTTACCCTTTCTGTTCCCGCTAATTTTGTTCTATCTCCGTCCCAAAGTGAAACTAAAAGAAATCAAACAAGAAAACTTATCAGTAACCCCCCCCCCACCATCAATCCCAAAAGAAACACAAAACGAAAGGGGTCAGAACCTCAAAACCTTCCCAAATCAAAACCAAACAACAAAACAGAACGAAAAATTTAAAATCTTACCCAAAAAGAGATTCACCTCTGTCATCGTCGACTTTGTCGACAGAGAAACTCGGGACCACCGGCGCTATCCTCCTTTTCTTCCCCCATCCAAAATCAATCACCTAAAAAAACAATATAAAAGGTTATAATCAAACCAAACGAGAAAACCGGCCTCTGATCAAACACTACGACTAGCGAAAGTACCCAAAACTAAACAAATCGGATCCAGAAGAATAGACATGGCAATCGGGTTGGGTTGAGTAATTTCAGGTTGGGAACTTCGGCTACGGGTCGGGCTACAGGTCATTTCGGGTTACTAGCATTCACAGAAACAATATCAAACATGCTTCATATTTTCTTAAAGAACACAAATTTTCACATATGCATGACATATGTCAATTAACATATTCTCAAATCCTCCCACACTAATGAAATGAAATACAAATTGCGAAAATCGTCAAAAAACAATCACAAGAGTAATACTACTACAAGAACAAATGTTATTTGATTATCCTTAAACTCCAAACATGTCAATCGAATCCTTGTAAATTTTTTAAACATCTCACTAATTTATGAGTGATTTTATCATATTTTGGGAGTGATACATAAAATGGAACGGGTCTAACGGGTCGACCCGCTAATCCACCCAACCCGACCCAAAAAATCATGGGTTATCGGGTTCGGATCATTCGGATTTCGGATTACAAAAATTTCTAGTTTTCGAGCGGTTTCGGGTCGGGTCAACGGGTCGGGTTGTAATTTGCCAGGTCTACAGAAGAATAAAAAAGACTATCCTCAGTCATTTGTCGGCATTCATCGTCAATCTCGCATGCACCGCTGTCTTCCTTTCCATCTCTGTTTCTCTTCGTTTTTTCCGGCAAGGGGAAAGTGAATGACGAGGGTAGATTGGGATCTAGGGTTGAGAGAGGTCGGTTGTGTACTGCCTCTCCATCATGGTCATGTGATTGGGGTTTAGCCCCATGTCCTGGGCGAAGCCGTCATTTGTCAGCATGTGCTGCTGACCTCCCAGCACGAATTCCACATACGGCCGGTTCTGCTTGATGGTCGGAACCATATGGGCGAAGGTGGAGTAGAACTCCACGCAGAGCTCCCGATAGATGAGCTCGTCCATTGCCAGGAGATGACGCCACTAGGGATGGGTGAGAATCGCCGCCATCGCTGCTCGGCACCTGAACATGTTGAACATGTCCAGGTCCAACACCAAGTGAGGTCCTGCCTCATTATGCCTCCACTGCTCAAACATTGAGCCATACTTGTCGTGGTTCACCAAGTATTGAATGTACCGGTGACTCGCATCAACCATCCTACAAAACATAAAAAACATACACCATACGCGATAACATTGACTCGTCCCTAATACCACAACAAAATTCTACCTAAGGCCCAAGTAAAAATCTTAGATGGGTGCAATATAGGGCAAGTATGCTTAAATATAGCCCAAGGCCGGTCCCTGTAACCCTACTTCCATTATTTGAAACATTATCTAGCAGATTGGTTTTTGGTTGAAAACTATGAGGTTCAAATTAAAACAAAGCAAAGGTAAATGGTTTGAAAGCTCTAGATGAGAAGGATCACTCGGGTGTCGCTTCCCCCTAACTACTACCATAGCACGTGGACTCCAATGGGACTTTATGGGCAAGGCAATTGTGAACCGCTAGGAGGTGCAACTATGGTCGAAGACCACACTCCCAATTTCCAAACCAAGGGATACATTATAGAACTCAATTGAGCCTCTTTTGGAAAGGGGGGTTCCCCCTCTAACCTAGGTTAGAATGGCCAATTAGATTACTAAGCACAAATATGCATAATCATCATGAAAAATACCTCAATCATTAAATTAAACAACACCCATAAACAATCATTCAATTCACACAACAACTAAGCTTAGTGGTCTTGAGTTCACCTAGGTCTAACCTTTTGAAAAGCTTATAGGGCATCACATTGACACTTGCTCCTAAATCCGCCAAGGCATTTTCTATGTGATGGTTACCAATACTAAGAGGGATAGTAAAGCTACCTGGATCGGGGCGCTTCTTGGGCTACCGGTTGCAGATGAAGGCCGAGCACTCCTCGCCTAGAGTCATGTTGGCGAGGTCTTCGAACTTAGGTTTCTTGGTGAGGAATCCTTTGAGGTACTTTGCATACCTTTGCATGTGAGCCATAGCTTCAAGGAAGGGGATGTTGAGGTGGATATTTCGGAGCATTTCCATGAAACGTCCACATTCCGCTTCCAACCTCTCCTTGTACATCCTTGTGGGGAAAGAAGAGGTGGTTTGTACTCAGCCACCGGAGATGGCGTCAGCGATGCCTTCCTTCCTAGTTCTTTCTCTCCCTTCGAGGGATCTTCATCTCCATCCTTGGGGTTGGAGTTTTCCTTCTCAATCACTTTCTGAGCAATGGTTTGAGAGGGTGGGGCTCCCTTTGGTCTCTCGGTGAGGATCCCGACAAGATTGCCGATTTGCACCTCCAAATTTTGAAGGCTTGCTAGAAGGATTTGGAGTCCCGCCTCAACCGAGGTAAACTTTGTAGTTGCCACATCCATAAACTGTTCAATCTTCTTAAACACTTATGAGCACTCGTTCTCCCAAAGGTATTCACAAGGTCTTCAATTTTAGATAGCTTGTCAAGTTGTTTTTGTTGTTGGAACCCTTGACCAGCTTGTACTTGGTAAGGTTGTTGGAAGCTCGAGTTTTGGAATTGAGGCCTTTGTTGGATGAAAGATGGCCGAGGTTGATAATTTCCCGTAGGTCCTTCGAAACCAGGGGGTCTCGGATCAGTCGGGGATGACCAAGCAAAGTTAGGATGATTTCTCCACACAGGGTTGTAGGTATTGCTATACGGGTTGTTCCTCCTAACATTGGCAACTGAATTGACTTGTTCCTCCGGAATGCTTGCTTCCTTCATTGCTTGTCAATATGCCATCTCATGGTTAGTACTCGAACACCAATCGCAAGACATCATCGCTCTCTTCCTTGCTTCTTATCATCAAGAATTACCTCGATCAACTTGTCAAGCTTCTCTTCAAGTGGAGCACTTGCTCCCACACTTCTTACTCCTCTTTCATTGCTTCTCTTCCCACTACTCATCAAACCCCAATCATATCCTTTAAGACCCATATCTTCGAGCAACTAGGTAACTAGAGGTGGGGTCATGTTCATCAACCTCCCTTGACAAAGAGAGTCAATGAGGATCTTGTCTTCATGTATAAGACCACCATAGAAAGTTTCTTTGTGAAATTGCTCCTCGAACCCATGGTGAGGGCATTGAAGGAAATAGTCGGAGAATCTTTTCCAAACATCTCTCAAAGTCTCATCTTCACCTTTCTCGAAATGGGTGATCTTCTTTTTCCACTTGGCCGTCTTCGAAGGAGGGAAATAGCGGGCCATCGAAGTGCCTTCCCCTAAAGTGAGTAGGGGAAAAGCCTTAATTACAAAGCTTCTGTCGGCACGCGATTTATCTTCAAACTCCCCGCGAGCTCAAGAAATATTTGCACATGCTCCCTCGGTGATTCGCTTGCGAGCCCGTGGAACAAAGCATTGTTCTGAATCATTGTCATGAGGGCCGCCTTGATTTCGAAGTTGTTGGCTGCCACGGGTGGGTGTAAGATAGGCGATTGAATGTCCGCCGGTCGTGGGGCCATGTAATACCCCATTGTCCTTGGGACTTCCTCCTCTGCCGCCTCATCATTGTGGTTGTGAATTTGGGCAGCTCCTCCTTCTCTTTGTTGGTTCTCCGCCATCTCAAATGCAATATCAACTTCACTCTCAACTCCTTCAACTTCTACTCCACTAACTTCGGGACACAATTGTTGTCCCCTTTCTTCACTTCTCCTCCTTGCTTCCGCTAACTCCCTCTCCCTCTCCCGAGCTAGGAGTCGGAGAGTCCCGTTGATGTTTTCGTCAAGTGGTACTAAAGGCGCCTAATTGCTCCAGGTCATGCACCTCCCTGCACACACTTAGAGAATAACACCACGTCTAGCACAAGCAAAGCACTCACACAAACAAAGCTGAAAAATAAAAGCTAGATTAACACCAAACAACTTGACTCGTCCCGAATATCACAACAAAATCCCACTTAAGGCCCAAGTATAAACCTTAGATGGGTGCAATATAGGGCAAGTATGTTTAAATATCAATCCAAGTCGGTCCATGTACCCCTACTTCCATTGTTTGAAACATTATCTAGCGGATTGGTTTTTGGTTGAAAACTATGAGGTTCAAATTAAAACAAAGCAAGGGTAAATGGTTTGAAAGCTCTAGATGGGAAGGATCACTCGGGTGTCGCTTCCCCCTAACTACTACCATAGCACGTGAACTCGAATGGGACGTTATGGACAAGGCAATCGTGAACCGCTAGGAGGTGAAACTATGGTCAAAGACCACACTCCCAATAGCAAAACCAAGGGATACATTATAGGCTACTAGAGTAGCCCTCTTGGTTAAGGAAATTGAGGGTTGACTTACTTCTCCCTCAAACCGATGGTTGGAAGGCTTAATAATGATTTAGTCGATTAATTGAAGATAGAGGTTTGCCCTACATTAACCTAAGTAGGTGGCTTGAAAATCCCAAGGAATCCCAACTCAATTGAGCCTCTTTTGGAAAGGGGGGTTTCCCCTCTAACCTAGGTTAGAATGGGCAATTAGATTGCTAAGAACAAACATGCACAATCATCATGAAAAATACCTCAATCATTAAATTAAACACACCAATAAAAGATCATTCAATTCACCTAACAACTAAATGGCAAATAGTTAAGGTTTCACAACACCCAAGTGAAAAAGGTAACTACTCCATGCTAGAAAGGGGAAGAACACAAAAGAAAGAAGTAGAAACCATTATGGTGATGCCTCCACTCTCATTTGATCTTGTGTTGATCTTCTCTTGAGGAGATTCTTCCCAATTCAACACTTTGACCAAACCCTAGCATCCTTTCTCCTTTGGTTCGTCCTTTCTCTCTCAAAAATCTGAAGAAGAAGGTGCTTTCTCCCACTTGGGCTCCTCCTCTCTATTCCTTTCAGCTCACATTTTATACTAGGATCGGGCTTAGTTCACGGCCGTAAACTCTTCAACTCATCCATGAACTTGGTGTGCTGTGTCGAAAAACACCGCTTCACTCGCTTGAGTTCACGGTTTGCACTCAAAGTTCACTGTCTTGTTGATCGTGAACTCACCTTGCATCAGTAACTTCAGAAATCGCCATGGACGATTCCCGGTTCACTGTTTATAGCTTCAGTTCACGGCATTAGGATACCGTGAACTCCAATGTAAAACCGTGAACATGGCCTAAATCACCTTCTTTGCCCGGTCTTTGCTCCTTTTCTTCCAACTTCTGACTCCGGGGCTGGTTTCACCTGTTGGATCCTGAAAACACACTGAAACACGCAAAACCTAGCGTAAAACCAACCTTTTAGGAGTTCAAATGCCACAAACGCCCAAGGGTAACAGGGGTAAAATGTGTACAATCAGGCCCGAATCAAACATTATATTCATCAATCTCAACTCACTGGGGAGGAAAGAATTCCCCCACGCTTATAATTTCACTAGATTGGATTTTGACAATTTAAGCCCAACCACGTTAAAAAATCATCGAGGCATGGTTCTAGGTGATTCATAGTTCATGGAAAAAACACATCAAACCCAAACCATGCCTCGATGGCTACCAACCACTATTCACGAAATTGAATTTAAACAACATTCAAACATAATGCAGTTGGTGGGCAATTTTCTCAATTTACCACAATTAATGCAAAATGAGCCCACCAAGGCTCAATCAAGTCCACATGCACATCATACATCATTCAAGCTAACCTATTCGACCAAACCCTTGCCTACTTTCATTCATTCAAACAAGATTAAATCGATTCTCCTCACCTAAGAACTCTAACCCAATTCTCCAAAAATGACAAAGTAAAGGCTTGAAACAGACCTGGAGATGCAAGTAGGGTCGACGAGGAAGGTGAGGAGGAGGCCAGGGTGCCAGAAATCGCCCACCAGGAAAAAATGTGAGCCAAATTGGCTAAAAACTTCGGCGAAGGGGCGCCCGGAGGTAGGGATTATGGGTCTGTGTTTGGTTTTGAAAATGTGTTTCAATTTTTTGTGGAAGTGCCCTCATTCTTGGTCTCCACCCTATTATCACGGTCGCTAACACCGTAATGATGGAGCTAAAACCGTGAACTGAGTAAAAATAGCGCATTTCCAAAATTTAAAAACACGTCCTAATCAACCGTGCCCCTAATTCAAACACACTCAAAACCCAAAAAAAATAGACTCAACATGTTGGCGTGGTGATAACCAATCATCCACTTGAACTCTTTACTCAATCATAAAAAGAGAAAATAAGGAAAAGAAAACAAACCGACATTGGATTGCCTCCCATGATCCATTTTTTCTTCCTTCGGGGTTCATACCCTCCTCAATTTCATGTTACACATCACCACAAGGAACAAGAGTAATAGTGGGGTTCGCCTTGAGAGGCTCACCTCCACTTCTAATCATACCCCTCGAGTCCATTTCCTTCACATCATCATTCTTAGCCTTAGGATCAATTGAAAGAGTGAGTTTCTCCTCTCCATCTCTCAAAATTAGATTTCCCTCATTAACATCGATTAAGGCATTGGCAGTGGCAAGGAAGGGGCACCCTAGTATGAGTGGCATATATGAATCTTCACTAATATCAAGGATAACAAAATCATTCAGATAATAGAATTTGCCAACTCTCACTAGGACATTCTCCACAATACCACTAGGACTAATGCAGAGCGATTGACCAATGTAACACTAAGCCTAGTAGTCTTTAATTCACCCAAATGAAACTTTATAAAAGCTTGTAGGGAATCGCATTAATGCTTGCTCTTAATTCCATCAGTGAGTTTTCTATATGATGATTTCTAATGCAAAGAGGTATAGTAAAATTACTTTGATCCGGTTGCTTTTTAGGCAACTTGTTGAGGATGAAGGTGGAGCACTTCTCGCCTAAGGTGACATTGGCGAGGTCTTCATATTTTGGCTTCATGGTGAGAATCCCCTCGAGGTATTTGGCATACCTCGGCATGTGAACCATGAGTTCCAAATGGAATGGTGATGTTCAGCTTCTGAGCTTCTCCATGAATCCACCACATTCCGCCTCCAATCGGTCCTTGTGCATCCTCTTGGGGAAAGGAAGAGGAGGCTTGTACTCAGGCACTTGTGGTGGCATCGGCAATGCCTTCTTAGGCTCTTCTTCCTTTTCTCCCACTTCTTTTTGAACATTGGCCGTTGGAGGAGTCTTCTCTTCTTCGGTCACTTTCTTAGCAACAACTTCTAGGGTCACCTTCCCACTCTTCAAAAGAATGGCATTGAAACTGGCATTTTGATCTTTGGGCTTGGCAATAGTTTAGGAAGGTAGAGCTCCCCATGGTCACTCGGTGAGGATCCCATCAATATTACCAATTCGCACCTCCAAGTTTTGAAGGCTTGCTTGATGGCTACTCAATCCCGCCTCAACCAAATTAAACTTTGTTGTTGCCACATCCATAAATTGCTTAGTCTTCTCAAACTTTTGAGTGCTCGTGCTCACTAAGGTGGTCATTAGTTCTTCAAGTTTTGCAAACTTATCGGGTTGTTGTTGGAACCCTTGATCGCCTTGAGCTTGGAATGGTTGTTGGAAGTTAGAGCTTGCAACCTTTGTTGAATGAAAGGAGCCCTTGGTTGATATTTTCCCGTTGGTCCTTGAAAACCGGGGGTCATGGGTTGGTAGGAGAGGACCAAGAGAAACTGGGATGATTTCTCCACCTCGGGTTGTAAGTGTTACTATAGGGGTTGTTTCCCCTAGCATTGGCGATGAAACTCACTTTCTCCTCAGGGGTGCTTGATTCCTTCATCACTTGACAATCCGCAATTTCATGATTGGTAGTAGAACACAAATCGCAAGACATCAATGGTTTCTTCCCTTACTTCTTGTCTTCCAAGAGTGCATCAATCAAGCGGTCAAGCTTGTCTTCAAGTGGAGCACTCGCTTCCACACTTTTCACTCCTCTTTCGGTACTCTTCATACCACTCCTCATCAAACCCCAATCATAACCTTTTTCGCCATGTCCTCGAGCAACTAGGTCACTTCAGGTGGAGTCTTGTTCATTAAATTCCCTTGGCATAAAGAGTCAATGAGAATCTTGTCCTCTTTGTTGAGACCGCCATAGAAGGTCTCAATCCGAAATTTCTCCTCCAGTCCGTGGTGTGGGCATTGGAAGAAGTAATTAGAATATCTTTCCCATGCATCCCTCAATGTCTCATCCTCCTCTTGTTCGAAATGAGCGATCTTCTTGCGCCACTCTTTCGTCTTTGAAGGAGGACAATATCGAGTCATGAACTTGTTGACCAAGTCATCCCACGAGGTGATAGAGAGAGTCGGTCTATTGTTGAGCCACCAAGACGCATTCCCCACAAGAGAGTAGAGGAATAGTCTCAACTTCAAAGCGTCCTTGGGGACCTCATTTATCTTCAAACTTCCCGCAAGTTCGATGAACCTCTGGACATGCTCTCTTGGAGACTCATTGTTAAGCCCATGAAACAATGCATTGTTTTGGATCACGGTGACGAGGGCGGGTTTAATCTCGAAATTATTGGCGGCCATGGGTGGATGCCAAATAGTAGGTTGAATATTCGCCGCCCGTGGAGCCATATAGTAGCCCATGGTCCTCGGTTGCTCCTCAGCTCCCGCTTGAGCTCCTTGATTAGCCATCATCTCGGCTTCACTTACTTCCTCTTCAGATTCAACTTCTTCCTCAACTATAGCTTCTTCAATTTTGGAACCAACATGTGGTTGTCCCCTCTCCTCTATCCTTCTTCTTGCTTCCGATAGCTCCCTCTCACGAGCAAAGAGTCGAAGAGTGCGGTTGAGATTCTCGTACAGTGGCGCCAAAGGTATCAGATTACTCTGGGTCATACACCTTCCTACACACACTCAAAAGAACCACAACACGTCTAACACAGCAAGATTCAAACACAAAAAAGAGAAAAGTAAAAGCTAGACTAACACCAAACTATCTTTCAAAATAATAAACCGTTTGCTCCCCGGCAACGGCGTCAAAAACTTGACTAGTCCCGAATATCACAATAAAACTCCCAATTAGGGCCTCAAGTATAAACCTTGACTATGTGAAATATAGGGCAAGTATGTTTAAATATCAACCCGGGTCGGTCTATGTACCCCTACTTCAATTGTTTGAAACATTATCTAGCGATTGGTTTTTGGTGAAAACAACGATATCTATAGCTAAAACGTTTGGAAAAGTAAATGAATTTGACACTAATTCATAAGACTTCACCCGAGTGTAGCTCCTCCTAGCTAGCAATTATGACTTGTTGAGTCGAATGAACACGTGTGGTATGGAGTTTGTAAACCGTAGGGAAGTGCAACAAGTGAACAAACGCCACTCTCTCGGTCAATAGGTCAAGGGAATTCGATTCAAGCAAACAAAGTAGCTCTCTTGACCTATTGACTAAGGGTTGCCAAGTCTTCACCCTCTAATCGGAGTTCGGACGGCTAACTTACAACCAACCCTAGGTGCTAATATGAACAAAGAGGGTTGCCCTACATTAACTTAGATAGGATACAAGATTTGCCTAAGAAAACCCAGCTTTACCTAGGTTAGAATGGAAAATAGATTGATAGGCAAAAACACAACACATTCTTCCATGAAAATAACTCCAAATTCATATTAAAACACATCCACACATTAATCGTTCAACCCATACAAACATTCATATAATTGTAGCTAGGGTTTACAAACACCCAAGTGAAATAAGGGACAACTCCATGCTAGGAGAATGGAAAACACATGAGAGAAGAAGGGAAACCATCATGGAGATGCTAGCCTTGCTCCTTGTGTTGAAGAGATCCCCCTTTGGGGAAGGAATTCCCAAAACTTGCTTGAAGATGAAATCCTAGCTTCTTCTCTTCTTTGGTTCGTCACTTTCTCACTCTAGAAATCTGAAGAAGAAGAAGAAGAAGAAGAAGAAGAAGAAGAAGAAGAAGTATCTCACACTAGGTCTCTCTCCCCTTCTTCCTTCAACTTTTATACCCAGGTCGAGCTTGATTCACTGTCCCAGTTCACGGCCATGAACATCTGGCGGGGACCGTGAACTGGAACAAAAATGCACAGTGTCATTTAAGTTCTTCACGGTCTCTGGCTTTGGTTCACGGTCTTACAACCATGAATTGACTTGAGTCCAGTGAGATCGAATATGGCTTTGGACACATGGCGCTTCATGGCTGCTGGCCTCAGTTCATGGTCCTCCTGACCGTGAAATCTTTGCTTGTGCCGTGAATTGCGGTTGCATCCCTCCTTTGACCCGACTTTGCGCCTTTTCTTCCAACTTCCAACTTCGGGGCTGATTCCACCTGTTGGAGTCTGAAACATGCTAAAACAAAGCAAAACCTAGCATAAAACCAAACCTCTCGGAGTGCAAACACATCAAACGCCTATGGAAAATGGGGATAAAAAGTGTATAATTAAGCAGAAACATGCAACCCCGATCATCGGTAGAGGACTTCCTAGGTCATTTAGCAGCTTACAAGGTGAACCAATGCACAAGACACCTCCTAGCTTCTTCGGCGAGAACTCTAGTCCCGAATCAGGATCTTGCCAAGTAGTGGTGTTATGACAAATGATCCGTGTGGAATGCGACTCTCAAACACAGAAAATCATGGACTCAAATTTGTAGGTTCTCTTTTTTTATTTTTTTTGCTTTGAAGTTGGTTGAAACACTTTTATCCTTTTTTTCAATTTCTTATTTGTTCATTTTATTCCCTTTGCTTGCAAGGGTTCCAACATGTGATTTGCAGAAAATAGGGCTCTAACCTATCAAAAATTTTGAGAGAGCCCGGCTTTTACCGGCCATGCCGTGAGCATATGTCTCATGCCTCGTGCAAGGGAAAGAGGTGTAAGGGGGTTGGAGGTAGTAGGTGGAAGTTAGGAACGGATTCCCGTCTCCCCTTACACACTTTCACAGATTTCCACACGGGAGATATTATTTTGAAAGCAAATTTTAGAGCACCTTTTTCAAAACATGATATAGGAGTCCATATGGGTAGAGAGTCATCGATACTACATGATTCAAGTGTCCTAAGATCACTAATTTTCACAATCAACCAAAACAATATGAAGAAGAAAGGAGAATTATGCATCAACATCCTATATTGTGCTACATGATTCAAGTTTAATGGCTTGTATTGGACATGGAGTGATTATCTACACCTTGGTATGCTTGGTTGCTCAAGAAGAAGTGATTATGATTGTTTTCCAAAGTCTCAAAGTTGCTACCTTAAAACTGGAAAACTGCCAGAATTTGGTTAAGGCAGAAACTGTGTTCAAGAAGCCTACTTTGGATCTCCATTCTAGAAGCATGGATGAGATTCGAGTCCAGAGGCATATACCACATGAAAGTAGGTATGTTCTACTACAAATACATGGCATTGGATGATTGGAAACTTACCTGGAAGGCTTTGATCGATAGGCTCAAAGATGGCATCAAAGCTCTTTGGTTAGTTGGAGCTAAAGGCAAATTTTCTTTTCTTGTTTAGTTAGGATTTCATTGTTTTGGTAGTTTTTTTATTCCTTTTCGTATTAGACTGTAATTAGAATTTTATGGGACGTGTGTAACCCTAGCTAGGCCTATTTAAGCTTTCTATTTCGTTGTAAAACTCAGACTTTGTTGAATAGAAATCGAAACCGTTTGGTTTGTGCAAGTTGCGACTTGTTTTAGGATTGGTGGATTCCAAACTTGCTGAGCTTGTGTATCGATTGAATAGTCACTTCAATCGTGGTCGAGCAACTACCCTTTTATACCAATCGAGCTATCCCCAGGTGTGGATTTGTCCTTTTGGTTCCGTTTTATCCAAGTTGGTATTAAGAACGTTTGGTTCTTGATTCGAGTTCAATCAATCTTCGGATTGATCGTGTTGCTGCGTTACTTTGAAAACATACAACCCCCCCAGGGTCGTATTATCCCTAGGTTGCATAATACTAAAAGACTCTCAGTTCAAAGTATACTGAGCAGGCATTTGCAAGGAACACGTACTTGAATACCTCAAATCGTAAAATTTGGACAGTGAACTAGGCTCCAAGCATACACATACAACCAAACATTCACACGCGAACATAATGGAACATCCCCCCACCCTTAAGAATGACATTGTCATCAATGGAGGAAAGATAAGGAGGGTAGAACGATGTTACTAGATCAAGTGTGAATGATGGTGGACAGGGCAAGCGTTTCATTCCAGGAGGAGAGAGAGAAGTCCGAACACAAAAACCACACAAAATCTAAAAAAGGTTGAGTTATTGACTCTAAAATCAAAGAACAAAACCAAGACAACTGAAGAGCAAATGAAACAAATGCAAACCGACTAGTTGGGTTGCCTCCCAACCAGCACTTATTTCACGTCTTGAGTCGGATGGTGGCTCCTAATTTTCGGTCCATGCTAGAACCTCCTTGAAGTTGAGATTCTCGTCGATGAGGTGGAGTCTCAAGTCACAAGCATGTGGCATAGCAGGTGATGAAAATGACTTGTGCCCTAGGTGTATATGAATTCTCCACTCTCGAGGCCTCTTCTTCTCTTCTCTCGTCTCAATGCCCCTAACCAGATATAACACCATCGATTGACCACCATCACATCCGCCAAGAAGGATCGATTAGATGTGGCCTTGGTCTGGCAAAGAGGCACTACAAATGGGTCTTTGCCAAAAAGAACCTCGAAGTTGGGGGGAGATATCACGTGTATCTCATGGCCACTGCAAGCCTCTTCAACCTCAAATTCGTCTTCCGAATGGACAACAATTGCATCTTCAACTCCCCCTTCCTTCCTTAGAATTTGATTCCTCCCCTTGGAAAATATAAAAAATCTCCTTGACTTGCTAAAACACAACTCCTTACAATGGCCAAGTGTAACCAATGAAAGGGACTGCGGTATAGTGACACAAGTAATAAATATCGAATCCACGGGTCTCTAGAGTTACTATTACTCAACTTCAGTTCATTATCTTGCAAACTAGATTAAGGATTGATTCACTAAACTACTCTACTAATTACAAGTTGGGAACTCACTTAGGTATGATTCCCCTTAGCTCCTCAATTAGGTCCAAGTTGTAATTCCTTTTGGTTGTTTTACAGTTGATTAAACTGCGGAAGATCCTAAATGAGATTGGAATCTCTTAAGTTGACCAAGGCCTCTTAGACAGAATACCCGGCAGGCGACTAGCCTTTACCGGCATAGACTGCTAAGGCGATTCACAAAGATCTCCACTGCTGGAATGAATTCCAGTAAAAAGCAGTGAATTGACCGACTCTCGCACAACCAATTCACTACTATAAATCAAAGAAGCTCTCTTAACCTAATCAGATTCTATCTATCATAGGTTATATAAGAAATCAAGAGAATTTGATCAGGATTCAATTGACTCAATAAATCATGCCTCAATCGATTATAATCACACAATATATCATCCAAAACTTCATACAAGAAAGATCCTAACACATGGAACAAGGGTTCCTTAAAACCTAAGTGAAGGGAAGTTACTCCATAGAGAAGAGAGAGACTGCAGAAATCTGATCTAGATCTTCAATCTCCATCTCCAAGCTTGATTCTCGAGCTCCAATGGCGAAAAAATCCTCCAAAATAGCTCCAATAATGATCCCAAGTTGCTCTCTCTCTCTAGGGTTCATCCCTTGGGTGTTTGGGATCCAAGACCCAGCTCTCCCTCTCCAAAAATTGCCAAACAGCCTTCATACCCGAAGGTGAAATTTCGCACCACCAGCATGCACGGTCGTGCAACTTCCTGGACTGTCCATGCAGCTTCTCAAAGAATTCATCACGGCCAAAGACTCGGTTGTGCACGACCGTGCGACTTGCACGGCCACGATGCACCGTTGTGCGTCTTCCCAGACTGGCCGTGCAACTTAATGAGTTCTTCATCGCTCGTCCCGTCTTAGATGTTTGGGTCCTTTGTTCCTCATCCAAACTCTGAATCAGTCGCCGTTTGATCCCAGACGCTCGTAGTCTCGTCCTATTTTTTCATGCATAGATTACATTATTCTTTGGTCATAAAATGAGGTATAAATCCATTCTTTCTTGGGTCATGCCCGAGTTTCTTCTCCCGAGTCGCCAATTGATCTCCGATTGACTTGAAACTTGTGCCTATGCTTCACTTTACATGCTAGGACCTGAAATGTGACAAATGAACACAACCTAGAATAAAATAGGCTAAATAATGATAAATACCAAGCTAAAAATTAAAGAAATGAGGGATAAAAACATGTGCAAATTTAGTGTTATCAAACAACCCCACACTTAACCGTTTGCTTGTCTCCAAACAAGCCTGACTCAAACCAATGCAGCTCTCCATAATTTTACATCAGCATGCAACCCCGATCGTCGGTAGAGGATTTCCTAGATCATTCAGCAACTTACTGAGGTCAACTGGCCTTCTAAGACGTTCCCTATCTCTCTCAATGCGAGTACTAGACTCAAGCTAGGATCATGAGAAACAGTAGAACTAAGACTGTCAATGCATGGATAAGGAGACTCACATAATTTAACGACTAAAGACACTTCGTATCGGGTGCTCTTTCATTTCATCTCACTTTTTGGAACCCCTTTTCCTTATTATTTGTTTCTTTTTCTTTTCTTTTACTTTGCTGGGGTTCCAACTGTAATTTTTATGCGTGGTCGGCCCTTATTAGATGAGCAAGAGCAATTTCTGTACATCTGTCGCTTGCCAAAGTACTTCTTTTAACTCCTATTCCTCACTTTGTGTGGAGGGTCAATGAAATTAAGGGGGTTCAGAAGCTCTATCCGTGCCCTTAAAAACACATCCTGGAGTAGGCAAACCGTTCAACAGGTGGAAATTTTACTTGTACTAGAGACGACTTAGCTTCACCTTGTAGGCCTACCCCATTAAGGATCACTAAAATCTCTTCCAACACCCGATTTTGTGCAATGAACGGTGCCACACACGTTGGGCTTACCCGATGTTTTAGAATTTCAAATTTTTGACATGGAGGACTAACTGCTTTTTCATTTCACACTTGAGCACACTTTTTCGATACACGAGTTCGCAACACAACATAAGGAGAGTCATCAGTACCACATGAATCAATGGTCCTAAATCCACTAGTTCACAAAATCAACCGGCATAGCAAAGAGACAGATAGGAAAAATCTTATACTTCAACATCCTCCATAGTGCTACAACTACCTCCCTAGGTTGCATATCACCATAAAGACTGTCAATACAAAGCATACTGAGCAGGTTATTGCAGGGAACAGTACTTAGAGCCCTCAATTCATGAAATTGGACAGTGGACTAGGCTCCAAGCACACAAACTCATCTATGCAGTCAAAGATAAACACCCCCCCCCCCAAACACACACAAACACACACTTAAGCACGACATTGTCCTCAATGAAGGATAGATAAGGAGGGTAGAACGAAGTTACCAAATCAAGTGTAAATGATGGTGAACGGAACAGGCGGTGCATTCCATGGGAGAGAGTAGAGAAAGAGCAGTCGTAATACAAACACCACACAAAATGTCACAAAGATTGAGTTATTGACTCTAAAATCAAAAGACAAACCGACTCAACCAAAGAGAAATAGGGAAATAAAGTGCAAACTGGCTGGCTGGGTTGCCTCCCAACAAGCGATTCTTTCACGTCGTGAGCCGGACAGAGGCTCTTAAGTTTCGGTTCATGCTAGAACCTCCTTGAAGTTGAGGTTCTCGTCGGCGAGGCAGAGTCTCAAGTCACGAGCATATGGTATGACAGGTGATGTAGGCTTGCGTACTTGATGAATATGAAGTCTCCAACTGTGAGAC
The DNA here is from genome assembly GCA_946122785.1 of Linum tenue. NCBI lineage: Eukaryota > Viridiplantae > Streptophyta > Magnoliopsida > Malpighiales > Linaceae > Linum > Linum tenue. Next base: position 24,869,040 of record CAMGYJ010000011.1, on the reverse strand, counting down.
CTCTTCTTTTCTTCCTCACTCGTCTCATTGCCCCAAACCAAATATGACAGCATCGACTAACCACCATCGCGTCCACCAAGACGCACCAATGTCGATGTGGCCTTGGCCTAGCAAAGAGACACTGCAAATGGGTCCTTGCCAAGCAGCTCCTCGAAGTTTGATGGAGATATCACACGTAACTCATAGCTAGTGCAAGCCTCTTCCAACTCAACATCGTCCTCAGCCTGGACGCCAATTGTTTATTCAACCCACCTTCCTTCCTCAGAATTTGATTCCTCCCTTGGGAAAAGATCAAGAACTTCCTCTAATTCACTTCCGTCATCCTCCACAGCTTCTTTTGATATGATCCTAATTCGAGAATCCACCCAAACTTGGACCAAAAATCAGAATTGCGCAACGTCGAACTCTTTTGGGGTTTTCTTCAATGACACGAAAATAAAGGATAGTCGCGGAAATCGATCAAACGGATCCGAACTCGTGAGAAGGGCCAGAAGGTATATGAAACCTTCCAAACAATCTCGAACCCGTGGAATAGGCCAACCGATATAGTCGATGCTCGCCACAACTAGACGCGTTCTCTAGTTGATAAGAGACCACTCAAACCTCCCGAATCCTCAAAGGAGCGAATAAGCAAAATGTTCACTTGAACTTGTAAAAACTTGTATTTGATTACTGAAACTTGAATGAAAAATACATTGGTTGGACTCCTATTTATAGACCCACGAATCTAAACACAAAACAACTAAGGAAAACCAAATCCTTCTTGAAAAAGGAAAACAAAAACCTTAACAAACAAGGCAAAAAAACCTCAACAAACAAGGAAAAGACTAAGTCAACAACTACCCTTGAACCTAGCCTTCAAATCCGCCCCCCTTGTGTTCACACTTGAAATCCCTTTCACACCTTGTGCTCACACCATGATCTTTATCCATTGTTGATTCCATTCACACCTTGAGACTCCTTCTCTATGGCCGACCCTCATTCCCTCCCTTTTAGCCCAATTTCGTGATCCACATAGCTCAATAGTGTGATGGAGTTTCCTTCTAGCAAATCCAAGCTTAAGCCCTCCAAATCCTTAGCCAAATAACTTGAAATTTGATCCTGAAAAGCCTTAGCCCTAGCTCGAGTCATTGGCCCTTCAACTTGAGTGTGTTTGGCTTTGATGACCTCATCATCTTCCTCATCCTTTCTCGCTCTTCTTCTTCTAGCACGAATTGGGGAGCAAGTCGCCATGCAATCTTTTCAATAAGATCAGCTTGCATCTCCTCACTCATGCCCGCCTCTTTAGCGCTCGATGTGGGATGTAGAAAGGTATGGTCAGCTACAACATGACATTTCTGATCATGATCATCACGGGAGCTCTTCGTGACAACTTATGTATGCTCCACGACATCATCATGATTGACTTCTTCTTCCTCCTTCTCTGCTTGTATTGTAGTATAAAGGTTGTCTTAAGAAAACTGTACACGAGCTTTCTCAATGACCTCTATGTGTTTCTTTATGCTCTGAAGGGTCTCCTCTGTTTCACGGGGGAATGAGAAGTCAGTTTGGGCAATGGCCTGGACATGAGGATCCATGTCGGGAAAGGATCTCTCAGGTACTCGAGCCATCTACTCCACGAGAATCCTCAAGTGATAGTTTGGATCTGGATGTGGAGTGTAGCATGCTCTGCAGGATGGTCCGTGAAGGCTGTGGCTAAGTCAAGATCTGATGGCCCTTCTGGTTGTGGGAGGAATTCTTCTTGATATGGAGATTGTTCTTTAAATACCCACGGGTCTGATTATTCTTCGTAGTAGGGGGTTGGTACTGAAACCCAACTCCATAGTCTTCTCCTCCTTGGTTGCTCCAGGAAGTCTCGGGGTAATACCACTCGGGAGGTGGTGGATACCCCCAATGATTGGAGAAGCCATGAGGATCCGTGTTTCTGATCTGCACCAACAAAAATAGAACGCCCAAGTGAAAAGCAAGGGTGAAGAAAAGAAAAATGATAAAGTAACAAACTTCTGCCTTTCCTAATAATCTAGAAAGTCATCGGCAACGACGCCAAAAACTTGACTCGCTAAAACACAACTCCTTACGATGGCCAAGTGTAACCAATGAAAGGGACTGCAGTATAGTGACATAAGTAATAAATATCGAATCCACAGGTCTCTAGAGTTACTATTACTCAGCTTCAGTTCATTATCTAGCAAACTAGATTAAGGATTGATTTACTAAACTACTCTACTAATTACAAGTTGGGAACTCACTTAGGTATGATTCCCTCTAGGTCCTCAATTAGGTCCAAGTTGTAATTCCTTTTGGTTTTTTTACTGTTGATTCAATTGCGGAAGATCCTAAATTAGCTTGGAATCTCTTAAGCTTACCAAGCCCTCTTAGACAGAATACCTGGCAGACGACTAGCCTTTACCGAGATAGACTGTTAAGGCAATTCACACAGATCTCCACTACTTTAAATTGACTTACTCTCGCACAACCTATTAAGGCGATTCACACAGATCTTCACCGAGATAGACTGTTAAGGCGATTCCAGTACAAAGTAGTAAATTGACTGACTCTCGCACAACCTATTCACTACTATCAATCAAGGACGCTCTCTTAACCTAATCAGATTCTATCTATCATAGGTTAAAGTAGAAATCAAGAGAATTTGATCAGGATTCAATTTACTCAATAAATCATGCCTCAATCGATTATAATCACACAATATAGCATCCAAAACTTCATACAAGAAAGATCCTAACACATGGAACTAGGGTTTCTCAAAACCTAAGTGAAGGGAAGTTACTCCATATAGAAAAGAGAGACTTCAGAAATCTAATCTAGATCTTCAATCTCTATATCCAAGCTTGATTCTCCAGGTCCAATGGCGAAGAAATCCTCCAAAATATCTCCAAGAATGATCCCAAGTTGCTCTCTCTCTAGGGTTCGTCCCTTGGGTGTTCGGGAACCAAAACCCAGCTCTCCCTCTCCAAAAATCGCAAAACAGCCTTTATACCCGAAGCTGGAATTTCGCACCAGCAGCATGCATGGCCGTGAAACTTCCTAAGCTGGCCGTGGAGCTTCTCGCAGAATTCATCACAGCCAGAGACTCGGTTGTGCACAGCCGTGCGACTTGCATGGCCACGATGCACGACCGTGCGTCTTCCCAGACTGGCCGTGCAACTTCATCAACTCTTCATCGCTCGTCCCATCTTCATTTTATGGGTCCTTTCTCCCTCATCCGAACTTTGTATCAGTTATCGTTTGATCCCAGACACTCGTAGTCTCGTCCTATTACTTTTCATGCATAGCTCTGCATAATGGTGCGTGAAGGTCGCCATGGTGAACTCCGATGGCCCTTCTAGTTGTCGGAGGATTTCTTCTTGATAAGAACATTGTTCTTGAGGTTCCCTAAGGGTCGTGTTGTTCTCTGTAGTAGGGGGTTGGTACTAAAACCCGAATCCATATTCTTCTCCTCCTTGATTGATCCTGGAAGTCTCGGGGTAATACCACTTGGGCGGTGGTGGATACCCCCAATGGTTGGAGAATCCATGAGGTTCCATGATTATGGTCTGCACCAACAAAAAAAAATAAGTGAAAACCAAGGGTGGAAAAGCAATGAAAAAGAAAGAAAAGCTAAATTAACAAACTTCTTCCTTTCCCAATAATCTCGAAGGTCCCCGGCAACGGCGCCAAAAACTTGACGCACAAAAACACAACTCCTAACAATGGCCATGTGTAACCAATGAAAGGGACTGCATTATAGTGACACAAGTAATAAATATCAAATTCACGGGTCTCTAGAGTTACCATTACTCAAATTCAGTTCATTATCTAGCAAACTAGATTAATGATTGATTAATTAAATTACTCTACTAACTAAACTAAGGTTCTACTACTAATTACAGGTTGGGAATTCCCTTAGGTATGATTCCACCTAGATTGCAGTTAGGCCAAGTTGTAATTCTCCCAATCCAATTCAGTTGACAGATATACTACATAAAGTTCTTGACAAGTCTTGAATCTCGACTAAAGTAATCCAGACCCTCTCAGTTTGAATACAAATCTAGGGTTCCTCAAAACCTAAGTGAAGGGAAGTTACTCCATAGAGAAGAGCACGAATGCAGAAATCTGATATAGATCTTCAATCTACATCTCCAAGCTTGATTTCCGAGCTTCAATGGTGAAAATATCCTCCAACAAATCGCCAATAATGATCCCAAGGTGCTCTCTCTAGAGTTCGTCCCTTGAGTGTTTGGGATCCAAAACCCAGCTCTCCCTCTTCAAAATCCGCAAAAACGTATTTATACAGCTCACAGAGGCCAAGTTATGGTCAAAGTTACAGCTAGCCAGTAACTTTGAAGGCAAACCGTAAATTTGTAATGCGTTCTGCTTCTCAGGGCCCAAGGTATGACCAAAATGGCAAAGTTACGGTCTAAACCGTAACTTTGAAGGTCATCTAGTAACTTTGGAGAGGTCGTTGTTTTTCGGTCCTTTCTCCCTCAATCGAACTCCAAATCAATCATCGTTTGATCCCAGACGCTCATAGTCTCGTCCTCTTTCTTTGTATGCCAAGATTACATGATTATTTGTCCATTAAATGAGATATAAATCCATTATTCTTTGGGTCATGCCCGCGTTTATTCCCTCGAGTCGCCAATTGAACTCCGATTGACTTGAAACTTATGTTTATGCTTCACTTTATATGCTAGGACCTAAAATGTGGCATAGGAACACAACCTATCGTAAAATAGGACAAAGAATGATAAACACAAGCTAAACAATCAAGAAATGAGGGGTAAAAGCATGTGAAATCTTTCCCAAGCATATCGGAGAGTCTCATCCTCCTCCTGCGCGAAATGAGTGATTTCCTTCTTTAGATCAGCTATCTTCGATGGATGATGGTAGAGGTTCATGAACTTGTTAGGCATGGTGGTCTATGAGGTGATCAATCCTAGAGCATGGTTGTCCAACCACATCTTGGCTAGTCCCTCTAGGGTGAATGGGAAGTAGCGGAGCCGAATGTCTTCTTGAGGTACGCCATTAATCTTGATCCCATCGATCGACTCATAGAAACACTGCAGGTTCTCGCGTGAGCACTCGCCTAGCCTCCCATTGAAAACCACGGAGCTTTTCAGCATCTGAATGACATTTGTTTTCACCTCAAATTTGTTGAGAGCAACTTGAGGGTGCTGAATACTCAATCTTAGATCCTTGGCCCTAGGAGTCAACTAGTACAACATAGTCCGCTCCTCGGGCGGGTCATGCACGTCCCCCGCTTGATGATGGGATTCATCCATTTGTCCTTCTGTGATATTCAACTGAGCATAATATTCCTCTGCAGCCTGTCGTGCTTGCAGTGCTCTCTTGAGCTGGCTACAAGTTCGTTGAAGCTCGTGGTCTAAAGGTAGTAACTCTAGGTGCGGAGCCAAGATTTCGAGACCGGTTGGGCTGAAAATAGATAAATGTAAATAAAATAAAATAATTAATTTTAAAGTCTATAACGTTCTTTGAGATCATTGAAATCTCTCAAAATAGCATATGAACTAAAAATTTTATCTATCTTTTTTTCAATACAAATAACTAAATCATTAACAAGAAACTCATCATTTATTTTGTTTCGCAATCTATTCTTCACTATCTTTATACCTGAAAACATGCACGATCACATGTAGCTTTACAAATTTGGAAGAGTTAGAAGAAGACAAATCAACCTATCAACAAAATAAAATTCCTTTGACACTAATCTTTTTGTTCATTCCGACATAGATAAAAAAAGATCATATAGTTTGTATAAAGAGCTAAAAATCCC